>JBBGZY010000250.1:1340000-2540000 GCA_037952925.1 Lithobates clamitans
TTTTGTGTCTACAAAATAGGGGATAGATTTATGGCATTCTTATTATTAATTTTTTTTTACTAGTAATGGCGGCGATCTGCGATTTTTATCGTGAATGCGACATTGCGGTGGACAGATCGGACACTTTTGACACTATTTTGGGATCATTGGCATTCATACAGCGATCACATAAATGGCACTGGCAGGGAAGGGGTTAAACACTAGGGGGCGATCAAGGGGTTAAGTGTGTTCCCTCAGTGTGTTCTAACTGTAGGGGGGGATGGGCTCACTAGAACATGACAGAGATTACTGCTCCAGATCATGTTGCTAGGCAGAACAGTGAAATGCCTTGTTTACATAGGCATCTCCCCATTCCACGATTGCAGGCCACTAGCGGACATCGAGTCTGTGGGACCTGTGGGCACGCGCCCGTTAGCCACCGGTGACGCAGTGACGTGCGGGTACGTCGTTTTGTATACCCGTGCCACTTTGCCGACGTATATCGGCATGAGCCGGTCGGCAAGTGATTAAATGATCAATGGTGCATTACATGCTGTTTATACTCACTCTGAGATTTGTTCTTTGTATTCTGAAAAAATAAAAATGGTTGATCCTGCTGCTCGCTATCTCCCCCTTCTTTCCATGTCCCCAATTAATCTAGGGATTTTGAAGCTGTGGTGGCAACTCTGCACATGCTCAGTTTTCAGTGAGTTTCTATGCTGAGCATTTCCTCCCTATCACATCTGAGCAGCCCGCGTGACTACAGAGTCATACAATGGGGTAACGTATTTACAAAAAAAAAAAATTAGCGCTCTTGTTCATTAATAATGGAGATACTGACCTCATATCCAGATGTGTTATTCTCAGTAACATGCACAAATTCAAGGTGATTGTTGGGATTTTATTAAAGCCCAGGTTGACGTCAAACACAGATTCTTTCAATTCTACAATCCTGCAAGTAAAAGTTTTAAATTTAAAGTCTTTCCAGTAGGAATGTGAAAAAAAAATGTAGAATCAAACTTCAAGAGTCCGCCTACTGCATTCACCGGCGGAATCCTGCAAACCAAATCAGCCAAGAGTTTCTTTTTATCTCGTTAACTATGAATGACCCCTGATCTCCCCACCTGCAGCATTAATTAGATGTCTTGTTCCCTTACATAACTAAGGAAAACAGCTTCACCCACCTCTGTGATAAAGGCACCAATAACCTCTGTTGACTTATACTTCCCAATTGTAGAGGTAACCTGGCAAACCTGGGCAGTACTCATAGTTACATATTAGGTGAGGTTGAAAAAAGACACAAGTCCATCAAGTCCAACCTATGTGTGTGATTATGTGTCAGTAATACATTGTATATCCCTGTATGTTACGGTCGTTCAGGTGCTTATCTAATCGTTTTTTGAAACTATCAATGCTCCCCGATGAGACCACCGCCTGTGGAAGGGAATTCCACATCCTTGCCGCTCTTACAGTAAAGAACCCTCTACGTAGTTTAAGGTTAAACCTCTTTTCTTCTAATTTTAATGAGTGGCCACGTTTCTTGTTAATCTCTCTTTTGGGAAAAAGTTTTCTCCCTATTGTGGGGTCACCAGTACAGTATATGTAAATTGAAATCATATCCCCTCTCAAGCATCTCTTCTCCAGAGAGAATAAGTTCAGTGCTCACAACCTTTCCTCATAACTAAGATCCTCCAGACCCTTTATTAGCTTTGTTGCCCTTCTTTGTACTCGCTCCATTTCCAGTACATCCTTCCTGAAGACTGGTGCCCAGAACTGGACAGCATACTCCAGGTGCGGCCGGACCAGAGTCTTGTAGAGCGGGAGAATTATTATTTTATCTTTGGAATGAATCCCCTAATCCCCTTTTAAAAGGGGACTCTGAATTTGTCTTTCTGTCTGGCGGTTAGGCCAGAGTACCGACCACGGAACCAATTTCCAGCAGGGCTGCGATCTGCAAGGATTTGTTTTTTTCTCTGTCTTAATATGGGTTTCCTCCTCCAAGCCAAACATGTACAGGTATGTAAACCGGACGCACCCGTCTGAGTTGTACAAGGCCAATGTAATATTTAGCAGTGCTCCTGAAAAGAGCCACAAGGAGTAGTCAGTGTACCTTTAGGCCTTGTTCACACAGGGCGTACTATACGCCTGTGCAGGGCTGTGTTTTTAAGCACACAGGAGGGATTGCACAGGTGTTCCGTGCATCAAGGTGCAGGTAGTCCCTTTATTGTCAATTGGGACACAGTGGCTGCACTGACACAGCCCATAGGACATGCATGTGGGCGCATGTCCCCCAAACTCACTGTCTGTGTTTAGAGACATGTACCCGGCACCCACACCACATGAATGTCATATTGGGAGCAGACGCTGTGTCTGTGCAGCCGCTGTATCCCAATTGCCATCAATGGACCTGCCTGCACAGGGTTGCCAACCCCCAGCAAATTTACTGACAGTTTGTAAAAATCTGTGATTTTTTTTACAACTGCCAGTAAATATCAGGGATTGATAATTCCATGTTGTGTTGACTTTTTAAGTGTAAATTAAGCAAATTACTTTGTTATTGGTATTGTCAGTGTTTCCATATCATGTTTATACTGTTCAAATATTCACAGTGTTAGTTTTCAATAGGAGTTCTGTAATTTCTCTCTAAAAAAAAAAAAAAAGTGCTCCGCCAGTAAGTTTTCTATGTTTTGTCAGTAAAAAATTCTGTGGGATGTGCAGATGTGTCCTATAGTACGCCCATGTGAAAAAGGCCTCCAAGGGTGGTATGTCTTTCTTTTGACCCAATTCATTCTGCATGCAGCACCAGAAAAGTACAAATCAAAGACAGACAGCCCTGTGTAAGCCCTACTATTTTGGGTACAGTATGTATTCTCAACATCAGCTACTATATGACCGAGTGGTGCTCACCTTACCCGTGTACATGATGGTATTTATTAGGATATAGGTTGGAATTACCAACGTAGGAAATACCCTTGCCATATTTTGTTTGATGTCTTATTTTTTGGATAGTTGTACCTATTCTACTACAACGCTTCTATATGTGTTGAAGACGACATTGATGCAAAAACATTAGTTGGAAGTGGTGTGCTTACTTCATATGTTTGCAGGTTTTGTATTAGCAGGTTGATACACTATGGGGAAGATTTACTAAATTGGTCCAAACAGAATCTGGTGAAGCTGTGCATACTAACCAATCAGCTTCCAGGTTTTGTTTTTAAAGCTTAATGGAACGAACTGAAGGTGATCGTAAAGTCTTGTTTTTTTTAAGTTAAAAATAACAAACAAGTCTATACTTACCTCCTCTGTGCAGGGGTTTTGCACAGAGCAGCCCCAATCCTCCTCTTCTTGGGTCCCTCCTCGGCTCTCCTGGCCGCTCCCTCCTGTTGGGTGCCCCCCACAGCAAGCAGCTTGCTATGGGGGGCACCCGAGCCAAGCCACAGCCAATGATCAGTGGATCCTCTCTTCTTATGTGACAGCACTGGACCAATTACCAATTTAGCATCAGCACTGGAATGAGTTACGTGATCCTCCACACCTGAAATTATTATTTATTTTTCTGCTGTCTTTTGCTGAACAGAATAACGGGGGACGCAAAGGAAAGGTAATTATTTGCTGTTGTTGGGGGTATGAAAGAAACCTGTTGCTTTGCGTTGATGGTGGCACAGAAGGCTCTCTATCGGACAGAACCAGAACGGTTGACTTTGCAGTAGAATGGCCACAATAGATATCTCTGCTGACATGTTTTTCTTAACCACTTCCGGACCCCACGCACGCCGATATACGTCCTAACTTTGAAGAGGAATATCGTTGTTATGGCAGCAGCTAGCTGCCATAACCCAGGTATCCTCTTCTTCAGCCGGCAGTCTGGTTTCTGATAATGATGGTCTCTGCGGCGGATTCTGAAAATATATAAAATCAAGAGAGAGCGCACGCCAGCCCTAGTGTGTTATCATATAATAGATGAAGATAAGTGTATGAAAAACGAGGGTTGCACTTATAAACATCCAGCGTTAAATGGCATAAACAGCTCCATAATAGCCTCCTCTCCTGGTCTGTAGGGATCAGTTAGTTCACAGCAACTAGCAGCGTGGTAAAGTAATCCAGTAAGCACAGACTGCCTGCTTGCTTGTAACACACACCGTCCAAAGCACTCGCACGGACCAGCCGGCGCTGCCTGACGTCACTGGTGGCCAGGGAGGGGATGCACAGTGATGCGTACGCTTCATGCAATTGCTAGGACAACATGTTTCGGAGGTGTGGCCTCCTTCTTCAGGTAACGCGGCGCATTTGCCGCAAGATCACTTTTAATCGCCAATGGGAGAGGGGCTCCCCCCCTCCCGCCGCGCTCTGGTGCCCTCCGCTGCTTACCAGAGCTGTCGGTAGTGGCGAAGGCGATCGGGTCCTTCTCCTGGCTAGACATGGAGACAAGTGAGGGGAGGATGGCCCCCACCCGTCTCCATACCAATGCAGGGCGGATGCGATGTCAAAACGTCACTTCCGCCAACAGCTCTTAAAGGGCCATTTTTTTTTTTTTTTTTAATTTCTTTAAATGACATTTTTTTTTAATTGCATTTTAGTGTAAATGAGATCTGACATCTTTTTTTTTTTTTAAGAGGTCCTGGCATGCTTTTTTTCTATTAGAAGGGATGTTTACATTCCTTGTAATAGGAATAAAAGTGACCCTTTTTTTTTTTTTTTAAAGAACAGTGTAAAAATAAAAAATAAAAGGTAAAATAAATGAGAAAAAAATAAATACATTTTTAAACGCGCCCCGTCCCGACAAGCTCGCAAGCAGAAGCTAATGAATACGTGAGTACCGTCCGCATTTGAAAACGGTGTTTAAGCCACACATGTGAGGTATCGCCGCGATCAGTATAGCAATAATTAAATTAAATAATAATAATTAAATAATAATAATAGTTAAATTAATAATATAATAATTAAATAAATAATAATAATAATTTAATTAATTAAATAAAAGAGCAATAATTCTAGCACTAGACCTCCTCTGTAACTCAAAACATGCAACCTGTAGAATTTTTTAAATGTCACCTATTGAGATTTTTAAAGGGTAAAAGTTTGTCGCCATTCCACGAGCGGGCGCAATTTTGAAGCGTGACATGTTGGGTATCAATTTACTCGGCGTAACATTATCTTTCACAATAAAAAAAAATTGGGCTAACTACTGTTTTCTTATTTTTTAATTAAAAAAAAGTGTATTATTTACAAAAAAAGTGCGCTTGTAAGACCGCTGCGCAAATACGGTGTGACAGAAAGTATTGAAACAACCGCCATTTTATTCTCTAGGGTGTTAGAAAAAAAATGTATAATGTTTGGGGGTTTCTAAAAAAATTTCTTGCAAAAAAAAAAAAAATGTTTTTAACTTGTAAACAACAAATCTCAAAAAGAAGCTCGGTCCTTAAGTGGTTAACTAAGACCAGTACTCCTAGCATTATCGGGCTTTTGTTCATGACAAACTGGTTTTGCATTCTCTTACATATCTATAAAAATGCAAAACCTTCTTGAATCACGTTAAATGCAAGTCAGAAGGAGGTCAACCGCAGGTCAGACCAGAAGACTTTGCGCCTCTTCTAAGCTCCCAAACGGCACCAATGTTTGTAAAGGCAAAGTGCGGGTTGGATAGAGCTTGTCCATACTCCAGGTATCTCAGCTGCAAAAGACACACTGGGGGACATCAAGATCTTGTTGAAACATTGTTCATTGTTCCGCATATACACAGAAGCCCTGCCTGGGACCATTTCACTGATGCACCTCACCGGGAAAGGGCCAAATCATAGAGATATCAGCTTCGAGACCAAGTTGTATTGTATCTGTCGCACTCCTTAGAGGCTTGTCCATAGTTTGTGTAGGGTGCTGTAGAGAACTGGTGGATGGTGACACCACATAGTAATCATAAAATAAGGATTGTCACCAGCATACCTTTGTATATAGACAATCTTGTCCTTTACCACTCGAAGACCGGGCTTTTACTGGCACTTTTGTTTACAAGTTTAAAGTTTTTGTTTACAAGTTTAACAACTTCCCGCAAAAGGACGTCATATGACATCTTTGACTTTCAGTGGGAACATCTGAATGATGTCTGCAGCTACAGGCATCATTCAGATATCCTTGTTTTCAGCCGACGATTCTCTGCACTAAAAGAATGATGACAGTGGCAGTTCCGCCACTTGATCGTTCTTACAGGCGACGGGAGGAAACATCCCCCCGGCGAGCTGCCATACGGTGCTTCTCCGGGCTCTCCCGTGCCATCGGGGACCAGGAGAAAGAATCGTCCGCCGCCGGATGACGACCATAGAGATTTCCGGTCATCTCTAAGACCGTCGGAGGCCTGGGCGCGACGTTATGACGTCACGTCCGTGACACGGATGTAAACAAAGCCACGTTTGCGGCTGGTAAGCACGAGATAGTGGATTTTTTTTTCCGATCTCATGCTTTCCAGCCTGGAGGAGAGATGTGGGGTATTTTTGACCCCGCATCTCTCCATAAAGAGGACCTGTCACGAACGATTCCTATTACAAGGGATGTTTACATTCCTTGTAATAGGAATAAAAATGATAAAAATATATATATAAAATAGAGGGTAAAAATAAAGAAAAATAAAGTAAAATAAAAAAAAAAACAAACAACAAAGAAAAAAAACTATTTAAAATGCCCCCGTCAGCTCGCGATCAGAAGCGAACGCACATGTAAGTCCCGCCCACATATGTAAACGCTGTTCAAACCACACATGTGAGGTAGCACGAGCAACAATTCTAGCGCTAGACCTCCTCTGTAACTCTAAATATGTAACCTGTAAAGAAAAAAAATTAAAGCGTTGAGTATGGAGATTTTTAAGTACCGAAGTTTGGTGTCATTCCATGAGTGTGCGCAATTTTAAAGCGTGACACGTTGGGTACCTATGTACTCGGCGTAACTTCATCTTTCACATTATACAAAAAAATTGGGCTAACTTTACTGTTTTTAGATCATGAAACTGGTTTTTTTCCCAAAACAAAACACGTTTGAAAAATTGTTGTGCAAATACCATGCGAGATAAAAAGTTGCAACGACCGCCATTTTATTCCCTAGGGTGTCTGCTAAAAGAAAAAAATATATAACGTTTGGGGGTTCTGAGTAATTTTCTAGCAAAAAAAAAAAATGATGATTTTTACATGTAGAAGAGGAGTGCCAGAATAGGCCTGGTACCGTCGGATCATTTCTTGGGTGAAGAGGCGGAAACGGTAAGCCCGAGGAACACCCGCGAGTGGCGGGAGAGCATACCCTCCCGCTGCTTCGGAGCATTCCAGTGGCTCATGAGTCCCTCGGAAAAAGCAAGCCGTGAAAAAGCAAATCGTTGGCTAAAATAAAACAGCACTGGGGTTATGACTGATATCTTCAGACATAATCCTGATAAACTACTTGCAAACCGCAACGTATATGTACATATTGCGGTCGCCAAGTGGTCATCACCGGCAAACATTTTGGGACCTTGCAGGATCCCTTTTTTCCAAGGCAGAGTCATGCTCGGGTTTAGAGTGAGGAGAATGAATGAATGAATGATTTGTAAAGCGCTGCAAATGCGAACTGAATCGCCTCAAGGCGCTAATGTATTCTCTGTAGTCAGCTTCTAGAAAAGGAAGGTCTTTAGTTTTTTCCTGAAGGCCTGGTGGTTTTCTTCCATACGGATGTTGGTTGGAAGAGCATTCTATAGTCGAGGTCCTTGGACTGCGAATCTTCGTTCTCCCTTTGCTTTGTAGCGGTATTTGGGAATGATGAGGAGGTTTTGGTTAGCTGATCGAAGACTGCGATTCGGTGTGTAGTGTTTTATTTTTTCCCGGAGATTTAGCGGAGCGTTTCCTTGTAAGCATTTGTGGGTGAGGCAGAGGGTCTTGAATGTGATCCGATTCTTCACGGTTAGCCAGTGTAGGCTCTTTAGGGAAGGGGAGATGGATTCCCAGGGCTTTTCTCCTGTTAACAGTCTTGCCGCCGTGTTTTGGATGAGTTGCAAGCGCGCAAGCTGATATTGGGGAAGTCCTGCGTAGAGGGAATTTGCGTAGTCGAGTCGGGAATTGATGATTGTTCCCACAACTGCCGCTTTGTCCTCTTCTGGGATGAAGGGGATGAGTCTGCGAAGCAGGCGGAGGAGATGGTGGGATCCGCTCACCACTGATCCTATTTGTGCATCCATTGTCATTCCTGAGTCAAAGATGACTCCGAGACTCTTGGCTTTGGTGCTAGGAGAGATGGTCTGTCCGAGGATGGAGGGAGGTGTCCACGGAGTCTTTATTTTGGAATTTTTCTTGGCTTGCAGGAGAAGAAGTTCTGTTTTTGATCCGTTGAGTTTGAGGGAGCTAGTGGTCATCCAGTCATCTATTAAAAAGAGGCATTTCTGTAATTGCTGATGAAGATCTTTTTTTCCGTTGATGCGAAGGTAGAGTTGGGTGTCGTCAGCGTATGAGTGGAAGCAGAGGTCGGTTTTCCTGATGATATTGAGAAGTGGGCGGATGTAGATGTTGAATAGCACTGGTGACAAGGATGAACCCTAAAGGGACTCCACAGGAGACTGCCCGAGATTCCGAGGTGAATGCTCCTAGTTTCACTGTCTGGGAGCGATTCTCTAAGAAGGATGTAAACCATTTTAGGGCAGAATCTGTAGCTCCTGCAACTTCTGCAAGCCGGACAAGTAAAGTATTGTGGTCCCAGATGAGGCTTCTCTGTCCATACCTGCAACAATAAAAGTTTTGCAACTGCAGATCACATAGACCTGCCAATGAATTTTGAATGGTTTCAAACTGATGTCACAGTAAAGCCAGAGGGCCCTATGCAGATTCCCTACCTGCCTTCAGTTTGAGTACCAGGTGGTGACAGGGTCTCTTTAAAAAAATATTCCAATCATTTGTTTGCCGATAAATCCCAGTATGGGCAGAACCCCCCCCCCCCCCCCCAGTGTCTTCATCTCACTGGTGATGGGGCGTCATTATTGCAAATGCTGAAATGAGCGAACACACGCACACACGGAAGATGACTGGTGGAAAGCACTTACAGTGAATTACAGTAAGTAGGAAGGATTTAAATTTCCCCTCGAGGGCTCTTGAACAGGCAGACGCTCGGCGTGGAAGTGCTGGGAAATTACACCGGCTTCCCTTGGTGCTCGTAAAAATCTCAGATTATCGTCTGCTACATCGCCTGCATTTACCAGTCAACTGACTCAACCATTCCAATGAAAGGAGGGGGGGGGGGAGCACAACCATAAAGGTAAAGGCCCCATAAAAGACCCCCTAAGACAATCATTGTTAACTTATGAGCTATATAGGGCCATGAATGCGGCCCCTGACATTACCAAAGACATAGCTCCCAACTGTCCCTGATTACGAGGGACTGTCCCTGATTTGGAGCAATGCCCCCCTGTCCCTCATTCCTCCTCATTTGACCCTCATTTTGGTCTGATCTATATAGTTGTATATAAAATGCAATTTTTATCTATCAAAAAGTGTTTTCCAGCACTAAACCTTTCACCTGATTTCTGAATTGCTGCATTTGTAAATTCCAAAAGCCAATATAAAGGAATAGTAGTGGTAAAAAACAGCACCTGTGGGTTTAACCAATCTTGTTTTTTTTTGTACAATTACCCTTTAAGGGGGCGTGGCAAGGGGTGTGTCCTATGCCTGCATGCTTTTGCCGATAGGCGTCCCTCATTCCCATCTCAAAAAGTTGTGAGGTGTGCCAAAGGGCCACACATAATGTAATATGTAAAGATTGAGAAGACTGTCAGAAACTCAACCCAAATCATTTGGTGGAGGGGGGATTATGGTGGAGGGGTTGTTTTTCAGGGGTTGGGATTGGCCCCTTAGTTCCAGTGAAGGGAACACTTAAGGCGTCAGCATACCAAGACATTTTGGACAATTTTATGCCCCCAACATTGTGGGAACAGTTTGGGGACGGCCCCTTCCTGTTCCAACATGACTGAGCACCAGAGCACAAAGCAAGGTCCATAAATACATGGATGAGCGAGTTTGGGGTGGAGGAACTTGACTGGCCTGCACAGAGTCCTGACCTCAACTCGATAGAACACCTTTGGGATGAATTAGAGCGGAGACTGCGAGCCAGGCCTTCTCATCCAACATCAGTGCCTGACCTCACAAATATGTTTCTGGAAGAATGGTCAAACATTCCCATAGACACACTCCTAAACCTTGTGGACAGCCTTCCCAGAAGAGTTGATGCTGTTATAGCTGCAAAGGGTGGGCTCCTGGGTTTAGTAGAAGAATGCTTTCACCATAGCAGAACAAGTGTGGAGTTGCCACATCCCTGTTGTATGGAAAGAATAAATTTCCCCCTCAAGTGGGACTTTAAATGACAACAACACAAAAATAGTATATAAAATGGTATTTATTGAAAGAAAATGATAAAAAAAAAACATCAAGGAGAATTATGACAATTATTAAAACACACAAGGACAATAAAAAAACTGTTTTCTTGCAGTAAAATATTAGTACAGTGCAACCTTGGATGACGAGCATAATCCATTCCAGGAGAATGCTTGTAATCCAAAGCACTCGCATATCAAAGCAAGTTTCCCCATAGAAGTCAATAGAAACGAAGATAATTTGTTCCACATTGACTTCTATTGTATGCAATACCGCATGTGGCCAGAGGTGGGGGGGGGCACCGGAGAGCCTCAGAAATACTCGGAGGTCGTTCGGATGCACTCGGAAACAGAGTATTTCCTAATATTTCCGAGCAGCTCCGAGTGTCACCGGCGCCCCCCGCACCACTGGCAAAATGCGGTACTGCACACCGCAGAGGCTTGAATCCTGCTCATTAGCGAGACAACACTCGCAAGCCGAGTCAGGATTTTAAAAAAACAATAGCTCGTATTGCGAAACGGTCTTTAATCGCGTTACTCGCAATCCGAGGTTCCACTGTATATGTATCAAGTAGTTACTCTCCAGTATCCGAGGAAAACTTTTCGGTACCTGGCTCCTGGGTTTAGTAATGCTTTTATATCTCCACCCGAAACCACCTTCCTTGACACATTTCACCACTGCTGGCTTGCTCATCAGGATAGGGAGAAGTCCTAAGTTTTGGAGTGCGGCTTATATTTAATTTTGACCAAGAGCAAAGTTTTACATTAAATACCTTATTTTTAGACCCAGTGATATCATCGATGGGTATCTGTGCATCTCTATGCAATGCAGGCCAATCATGGCTAGTGGGAGGGGCCAGCAGGGGGCTGTACGTAGCTCCCTGAAAACATCACAGCCCCCGGCCTCAGTACTCCTCTCAAGGATCCTCAGTCCTGATGCAAGCAGTCGGCTGGCTTTTGGGAGGAGTTATGCAAATATCAAAATATCTGGTTGGGTGGATGTCAGTCTGGAAGGGTGGGTGTTCCAGGCAGGCTGAATTTGCATTCAGACCACCTACGATACTGAAGCCTCCATGATTGAAAGAAATGAAATCCAATGAATGAAAGGGGCGGGCCAGGCGCAGTCATACTGCAGAGGAAAGGGCTAGAATAGATGATAAATCTCTCTGGAGAAGAGGAGATATCAGGGGGATATGATCACCATGTATAAATACATAAGTGGTCCATATAGTGAACATGTTGTTGAGTTCTTCACTTTAAAGGTCATCACAGAGGACAAGGGGGCACTCTTTACGTCTAGAGCAGGGGTTTCCAAACTGTGGCCCGTGGGCCGGATGTGGCCATTTGCTTGCCTTTATCCGGCCCTTAGGGCACTGTTACTCCCATTGACACCAACAAGTGGGTACTATTCCTCCCACTGAAACTAGAGATGGGAAAAACTAATTTTCCCACTGACACCAACAAGGGGGCACTATTCATCCCAGTGACACCAGAAATGGGGAATTTTCCCATTGACACCAACAAGGGGGCACTATTCATCCCAGTGACACCAGAAATGGGGAATTTTCCCATTGACACCAACAAGGGGGCACTATTCATCCCAGTGACACCAGAGATGGGGAACTAATTTTCCCACTGACACCAACAAGGGGGTAGTATTCCTCCCACTGACACCAACAAGGGGGTAGTATTCCTCCCACTGACACCAGAGATACGGAAATATTTGACAACAATGATGTCACTTTTTTTTTTTTACTCCCACTGACCACCAAGCCTATAGCATCGTTTACTCCCACCAATGCCAAGGCCACAGTCCAGCCCCCCTAAACTCTGAGAGACCGTAAACTGGCCCCTTTGTTTAGAAAAGTTTGGAGACTCCTAGTCTAGAAGAAAAGAGATTTAATCTCCAAAATACGGAAAGGTTTCTTCACAGTAAGAGCTGTGAAAATGTGGAATAGACTCCCTCCAGAGGTGGTTCTGGCCAGCTCAGTAGATTGCTTTAAGAAAGGCCTGGATTCTTTCCTAAATGTACAGAATATACTGTATTTATTTGGTGCATAACACACACTTTTTAACCCTGAAAATCGGGTGAATTTTTTCTCCTGAAACTTCCCTCTTAAAATGAAGGTGCGTGTTATACGCCTGTGCGTGTTTTATGCCGATAAATACAGTAACTGGGTACTAGGGGTGCAACGGATCAAAAAAACTCACAGATCGGATCGTTCCTCGGATCGGATCATTTTTCGGATCACCAAAAAAAAAAGACAAGACAAATCTTGTTACACGCACCAGAGTTTTAGATTTCACAGTTATTTTCAAAACAAAACGGAGCTTATATGCTTAAATACAGTATTTGTAAATCCGACGGACTGTTTAGATGGTAAATTTTAAAAGCAGCAGCAAACCTGCTGACCTTACATGGTTGCTAATGTGACAGAACACCTCGGATTTTCACATTTAACTAATGTTAAATGTGAAAATCCGAGGTGTTCTGTCACATTAGCACATTTCTCACTCTATGATTACTGTGCAGGAGTGTGGGGTGTAGCAAGATGGCGGTGACGAAACGTCACTTCCTGACGAGACAGCGGCCGCCGCCGAGTGTACCAAGATGGCCGCAGCTCCGGAGCTAGGCTGAAGCCGCGGCCTTTCCTATGGCCTGAGGCAGCGGAGCGCTCCGCGGATCGGGTGGTGTGCAGGTTGACCCGTTCGGATCAGGGATCGGTGACGATCCGTTGCACCCCTTACTGGGTACTGACGTTTATAGGTAAAGATGATCCAGGAAAAATCTGATTGCCTCTTGGGGGATCAGGAAGGAATTTTTTTCCCCTGCTGAAGCAAAATTGGACGCTGCTTTTCTGGGGTTTTTTCGTCCTTCTGGATCAACTGTGAGTATAGGATTGGGTGATTTTTTTTTGTTTCATTTTTATTGGTTGAACTGGATGGACTTGTGTCTTTTTTTCAACCTATGTACCTAACTATATGATGGACATCATCCAGCTAAGAGTCTGACTTCTGCAGTGTCTAATGCACACTATAAGAATCTCGGTGTTCCCACTCCCCCCTTTTTTTTTCTCTCTCTCCCCGATTTCTATTCTCACCCTTCTTCTTTCTCTTCTATGCTATCCTTTCATTTTGTGGCGACCCCTGGGTCATTCTTTTTCTTCTTCTTTATAATACCGGTGTCTACTGTGTAAAATCCCACGCGGGGTACAGAGACGCCCTAATACCGGGTAACTTGTTCACGGCACTTATCTGCTTCTTATGTATGGCAATGGCTTTAGATGTGTTGAATTCTCAATGTCAAGGTTTCACTCCAGAATTACTGGATCTGTGGTTTCTATACTTTACCGTGTGATGCCTTCAAATAAAGTATTGAGAAAAAAAAAAAAGAAAAAAAAAAGAAAAAAAAAAAAGAAAAAAAAAAAGCTTACAGTGTGCATTGAAATCAAAGTAAGAGATTTTGGTAGGAGAGGAACCTGTACAACCGAGCAAGGCTGAAAAGGAAGGCCGGAGGTCAGTTTTGACAAAATAAAAATGTTCAAAAATTTTACAAATCTTGTTTTAAAAACGGAGCTCCAGCCCCCCCCCCACCAAAAAGTTAAAAGGCAGCAGCTACCAATACTGTAGCTGCTGACTTTTAATATTAGGACAACCAAAGAAGACAAATTTCCCTTCTGGCATCACACACTGTGCACACACCCATCTAGATCATGGCTTTTTGTTTAACTACTTTCCAACAAGCTGCCGTCGTCGGGTTGGCTCCCCTGCGCAAATCACCGTAGCTGTACGGCGGGCACTTTAAGGGGTAAAGCCAGAACGGGGATCTGTCAATGTAAACAGACAGATCCCCGTTCTGACAGGGAAGTAGCGAAAGATCAGGAGCAGCGATCTCTCTCTACTCCCAGTCAGTCCCCTCCCTCCACAATTAAAAAACACCTGTTGTTTTGCATCGTTTAGAATTATAGTGCAATATTTAAGTTGATTAATTCGCGTAGTGGGTCACAATATTGATTTGCACTTTAGGGATCAACAGCAGTTTTGTATATTTTATTTGTAGTATTATGTAGAGTTATTTACACAGCGCGGCACAATATTTAAATATAATTGTTTGGTTTAAACACAACATATGGGAGTGTGACTGGTGTCAGCAGCTGAAGGGCATTATTATAATTCCTTGGATCAACAGGATCTAATTTATTATTGGTAGCTCACAAGATTTCTTATTTATATCATTTATTGTTGTTGCCAGTATTTTTTTTACATACAATGTTTGCTACATGTTGTCATTTTGGACACAAACCTATGAATGGATTTTTCTAATATGTTATGTAATTATATTGTTTCTACTGAATCAGCGATGGAGACGTATTCACATACAGCCCCATTAAGTCCCCCCCCCCTTTTTTTTTTTTTTCAAAGAAGACAATTTGCCCAAGGGAAAATCGCTGGCCCACAAAATGCATAGAGATTACAGTGTCTGCAATATGAATTAGGATTTATGAATTATGTTGGCATCTGGAATGTACATTATGTTGAAACGGTGACTTTTACACAATGTGTGTGAACATGTAACAGTTTTTTTATGTACAGAATTTTAAAATAAATACCGTATATACTCGAGTATAAGTCAAGTTTTTCAGCACATTTTTTTGTGCTGAAAGTGCCCCCCTCGGCTTATACTCGAGTCAAGCACTTTTCTGCAGCAAAAAATTTTATTTTCCTAACTGACTTTGGGGCCCCGTATCTCAGGGCCACTTGATGCTAGGAACCCCAAATACCATAAAATATCCAAAGATGGGGTTCCTAGCCCCAAGTGGCCCTGAGATACGGGGCCCCAAAATAGGTTCGGAAAATGTCATTCTCTGCTGCAGAAAAGTGCTTGACATTTTCTGAACCGATTTTTGGGGCCCTGTATCTCGGGGCCACTTGGTGCTAGAAATCCCAGCTATTGAATATGTTATGGTGCTAGTTCCACTGGGTTTGCCCACCAAATTTGGGGTTCCTAGCACTAAGTGGCCCCGAGATGCGGGGACCCAAAGTCGGTCAACTGTGTCCATCTGTAGCAATGTCATTTCGGGACACTGGGTTCAGAGACCACAAATTTTGGCTGCAGCTAGGGGGCATCTAGGAACCCTTAACTACCGAGTTTGAAGTTCGGGGGACCTATGGCTGCAAATGGGCACAGTGAGGCATGCAAATGGGCACAGTGAGGCTGCAAATGGGCATTGTTGACCCTCTTTTCCACTTACAGTAGCTGTGCATTTCTCACCCT
This sequence comes from Lithobates clamitans, assembly GCA_037952925.1. Lineage (NCBI taxonomy): Eukaryota > Metazoa > Chordata > Amphibia > Anura > Ranidae > Lithobates > Lithobates clamitans. The sequence continues at coordinate 1,355,621 of JBBGZY010000250.1, forward strand.
CGTCTTATACTCGGGTCAATAAGTTTTTCCCATTTCTTTGTGGTAAATTAGGGCCTCGACTTATACTCGAGTATATACGGTATTTTTATACATTTATTGTACTATTTTACTGAGCACCACTCTTTAAAGTCCCTTGGGCAAATTGACTTCTTTGGTTGTTCTGAAATTTTGGGGACTGAGTGCTGCCCTGGTCTGAGCACAGGGGGCCCTCGCCCCCAAATGTGGCAGCGGAGGGGAGGAGCAAACAAGCGGCGCTTCCCCCTTTTGGGCGGAGATCCGCTTTAACACACAAAGTGGATTTTGCATCTTCAGAAGAAATTACATTTTTGCTCTCCTTAATAAAGCAGGGTTTACCTTGGGGGCACTTCGGTCAGCTGATTTTTGCTGAAATTTACTGTGGTGACGGGACAGGAGCCAACAGCATTGAAAACCGCATCTGGGATGGCAGCGGCCTGCTTGTCACTAGAAGAAACAGGAGCAAAAAAATGAAAATGTGACAAATGAACAAAAAAAAACATGAACAGCTGCAATGAAGGAAAAGGTTTGTGTTGGCCACGGCACACTGTGGGAGGTGATACAATAGTCAAGGCGGGATATGGTGAGGTGTGACATCCCTGATGACGGGACAGAGGAGGAGACAACAGGAGAATTAATAAACATTGAATTCAAATTATAATTCTATTCTAATAACTATTCAAATATTAATTCAAATACCCTTTTGCACTTTTCCTTTTTTTAAAGCTGAACTCTATGGAGGTTATATAGGAATGATAAAAATACCTGAATTTGATCTGGTTTGATCTTGCAATTCCCTGTACAGCAGCACTCAGACTGGGAGAAGGAGGGGCGTATTTGGAGTAAGTCAGATGTGCTGCATGCAAATGTTCTGACAAGGAGCAAACTAACAGGTGGAGAGAACACAGCCGACAACAAGTTCCGAGATGCCTGCAGTTACTACATTTGTCTGCGACAGATCAGTGTAGTAGCTTCCGATGCATGCGGTTGTAGGCTTGTGGGGTTTTTTTTGTTTGTTTTTTATTAATAATCAGCACTGCTGTCCAGCCGCTGTCATTCACACAACACAAGCTACCAGCTACTACTGTAGTAATTTTCTCTGAATTAGCTGGTGGCTGCGTGAAACTGTGGGCACAGTCCTTTAACAGCAGCAGAGGAAGTGCGACTGCAGAATAAGGCATGGTTATGGGAGGCGGCCAACTCAGCCTTTATCTACACAAATGGAGCAGAGGAATCACAGGGAATCATGGCAGTGAGGGCTGCAGAATTGAAAAGGTTATGTGGCTTCCGTGCTGCCTGTACCTTCCCATAGGAATATCTGTAATTTGGGCTTCTGCCTGGGGAGCAGCTACAGACAGCAATAAAAAAAACATTTTATTTCCAAACCAAAGCACAGATTTTAATGGTGACATGCGCTATCCCTGAGGGATTTAACACACCTGCTTCAACTTTACCTACTTCAAACTCAAGGTAAGAGTCCTTCTTTAATTTGTGCCTTTTATATACAGTCAGGTCCATAAATATTGGGACATCGACACAATTCTAATCTTTTTGGCTCTATACACCACAGCAATGGATTTGAAATGAAACAAACAAGATGTGCTTTAACTGCAGACTTTCAGCTTTAATTTAAAGGTATTTACATCCAAATCAGGTGAACGGTGTAGGAATTACAACAGTTTGTATACTTGCCCCCCACTTTTTAAAGGGACCAAAAGTAATGGTACAATTGGCTGTTCAGCTGTTCCATGGTCAGGTGTGTGTTATTCCCTCATTATCCCATTTAAAGGAGCAGATAAAAGGTTCAGAGTTAATTTCAAGTGTGCTATTTGCATCTAGAATCTGTTGCTGTCAACTCTCAATATGAGATCCAAAGAGCTGTCACTATCAGTGAAGCAAGCCATCATTAGGCTGAAAAAACAAAACAAACCCATCAGAGAGATAGCAAACACATTAGGTGTGGCCAAATCAACTTTTTGGAACATCCTTAAAAAGAAAGAACGCACCAGTGAGCTCAGCAACACCAAAAGACCCGGAAGACCACGGAAAAGAACTGTGGTGGATGACCAAAGAATTATTTCCCTGGTGAAGAAAACACCCTTCACAACAGTTGGCCAGATCAAGAACACTCTCCAGGAGGTAGGTGTATGTGTGTCAAAGTCAACAATCAAGAGAAGACTTCACCAGAGTGAATACAGAGGGTTCAATACAAGATGTAAACCATTGGTGAGCCTCAAAAGCAGGAAGGCCAGATTAGAGTTTGCCAAACAACATCTAAAAAAGCCTTCACAGTTCTGGAACAACATCCTATGGACAGATGAGACCAAGATCAACTTGTACCAGAGTGATGGGAAGAGAAGAGTATGGAGAAGGAAAGGAACTTCTCATGGTCCAAAGCATACCACCTCATCAGTGAAGCGTGGTGGTGGTAGTGTCATGGCGTGGGCATGTATGGCTGCCAATGGAACTGGTTCTCTTGTATTTATTGATGATGTGACTGCTGACAAAAGCAGCAGGATGAATTCTGAAGTGTTTCGGGCAATATTATCTGCTCATATTCAGCAAAATGCTTCAGAACTCATTGGACGGCGCTTCACAGTGCAGATGGACAATGACCCGAAGCATACTGCGAAAGCAACCAAAGAGTTTTTTAAGGGAAAGAAGTGGAATGTTATGCAATGGTCAAGTCAATCACCTGACCTGAATCCGATTGAGCATGCATTTCACTTGCTGAAGACAAAACTGAAGGGAAAATGCCCCAAGAACAAGCAGGAACTGAAGACAGTTGCAGCAGAGGCCTGGCAGAGCATCACCAGGGATGAAACCCAACGTCTGGTGATGTCTATGCGTTCCAGACTTCAGGCTGTAATTGACTGCAAAGCATTTGCAACCAAGTATTAAAAAGTGAAAGTTTGATGGATGATTGTTAATCTGTCCCATTACTTTTGGTCCCTTAAAAAGTGGGAGGCACATATACAAACTGTTGTAATTCCTACACCGTTCACCTGATTTGGATGTAAATACCCTCAAATTAAAGCTGAAAGTCTGCAGTTAAAGCACATCTTGTTCATTTCACTTCAAATCCATTGTGGTGGTGTATAGAGCCAAAAAGATTAGAATTGTGTCGATGTCCCAATATTTATGGACCTGACTGTATGCTTGGAGTTCTGCTTTAAAGAATAACTCCGGGCAAAACGTATTTTCCCATGGCCTGTACTCGCACTGCATGGGTTACATGCTCGTTTTGTCCAGGGGCGCAAGGAAAGGTATACTTAGCCGACCTTTTGGGAAAACAGCGTTCTACCATGTCCAAAAGTGGACTGTTCATGCCATCCCCACATCCAGAGCCATTCTATGGGCATGATAACGTCAGGAAAAGTCCACCGCACAAGACTACTAGCGTGTAGAGGGGGAGCGGGGGGCAGGAGTGGCAGGGACTTGTCTTTTGAACGGAGGATCGTCAAATTATGTAAGTGTATCTTCCCCCCCCCTAGACAAAAACAAGCAGTTAACCCATGCAGTGTGGGCACAGCCCCACTGCATGGGGAAAAAAAGTGCCCAGAGATCTTCTTTAAGAAAATGCAAATACACAAAAGGTTGAGATGGGCAGAAGATTGGATACAGTGCCTTGAAAAAGTATTCATACCCCTTGAAATTTTCCACATTTTGTCATGTTACAGCCAAAACCGTAAATGTATTTTATTGGGATTTTATGTGATAGACCAACACAAAGTGGCACATAATTGTGAAGTGGAACAAAGAATGATCAATGGTTTTCAACATTTTTTACAAATAAATATGTGAAAAGTGTGAGGTACATTTGTATTCAGCCCCCTTTACTCTGATACCCCTAACTAAAATCTAGTGGAACCAATTGCCTTCAGAAGTCACCTAATTAGTAAATAGAGTCCACCTGTGTGTCATTTAATCTCAGTAAAAATACAGCTGTTCTGTGAAGCCCTCAGAGGTTTCTTAGAGAACCTTGGTGAACAGACTGCATCATGAAGGCCAAGGGACATACCAGACAGGTCAGAGATAAAGTTGTGGAGAAGTTTAAAGCAGGGTTAGGTTATAGGAAAATAACCCAAGCTTTGAACATCTTACGGAGCACTATTCAATGCATGAAAATGGAAAGAGTATGGCACAACTGCAAACCTACCAAGACATGGCCGTCCACCTAAACTGACAGGCCGGACAAGGAGAGCATTCATCAGAGAAGCAGCCAAGAGGCCCATGGTAACTCTGGAGGAGCTGCAGAGATCCACAGCTCAGGTGGGAGAATCTGTCCACAGGACAACTATTAGTCCTGCGCTCCACAAATCTGCCCTTTATGGAAGAGTGGCAAGAAGAAAAACATAAAGTACCGTTTGCAGTTTGCCAGAAGCCATGTGGGGGGGAGGGGGCAAAGCAAATATGTGGAAGAAGGTGCTCTGAGACCAAAATTGAACTTTTTGGCCTAAAAGCAAAACGCTATGTGTGGTGCAAAACCCTGAACACCCCATCCCCACTGTGAAACATGGTGGTGGCAGCATCATGTGGTGGGGATGCTTTTCTTCAGCAGGGACAGAGAAGCTGGTCAGAGTTGATGGGAAGATGGATGGAGCCAAATACAGGGCAATCTTAGAAGAAAACCTGTTATGCCGCGTACACACGAGCGGACTTTACAGCAGACTTTGCCCGGCGGACTTTTCGACGTACTTTACGACGGACTTTCTGAATGAACGGACCTGCCTACACACAATCCACCAAAGTCCGTCTAATTCGTACGTGATGATGTACAACCGGACTAAAACAAGGAAGTTTATAGCCAGTAGCCAATAGCTGCCCTAGCATGGCTTTTTGTCTGTCGGACTAGCATACAGAGCGGACTTTTCGACCGGACTCGATTTCGACGGATTAATTTAAAACATGTTTCAAATCTAAGTCCGTCCAACTTTTGAGAAAACAAAGTCCGCTGGAGCCCACACACGATCGAATTGTCCGACCAAATCCCGTCCGCCGGGCAAAGTCTGCCGTAAAGTCCGCTCGTGTGTACGCGGCATTAGAGTCTGCAAAAGACTCGAGACTGGGGCGGAGGTTCACCTTCCAGCAGGACAACGACCCTAAACATACAGCCAGAGCTACAATGTAATGGTTTAGATCAAAGCATATTCATGTGTTAGAATGGCCCAGTCAATGTCCAGACCTAAATCCAATTGAGAATCTGTGGCAAGACTTGAAAATTGCTGTTCACAGACGCTCTCCATCCAATCTGAGAGAACTTGAGCTATTTTGCAAAGAAGAATGGGCAAAAATGTCCCTCTCTAGATGTGCAAAGCCGGTAGAAACATCCCCAAAAATACTTGCAGCTGTAATTGCAGTGAAAGTACTGACTCTTTCCACATATTTAATTGTAAAAAATGTTGAAAACCATTTATCATTTTCCTTCCACCTCACAATTATGTGCCACTTTGTGTTGGTCCATCACATAAAATCCCAATAAAATAAATTTACGTTTTTGGTTGTAACATGCGGTATGAGAGAGAGATAAATAGTGAGTGTATATATATCTATATATTTTTTTTAATAGTACATTGCAATATATATTAACGTTTTATATAATATATATATATATATATATATATATATATATATATATATATATATATATATATATATATATATATATATATATATATATATATATATATATAAAACACAATATTTCATTCATGTAAAATCATGTGAATAATTCAGCAATACTGAACAGGGCTATGACTAAAATAAATTATGACAAAAAGAGCCCTACCTATACTCTAAGGTCTTCAGTGTAGTAATTGCATGTGTATTAACCAGGGAGTCACTTGGAAGTGTCATAGCCGTAACCACAGGACTTGTATTTTCTTCACTCTTTGAAACTTATATATAAAAAAAAAAAAAAAAAGATTTTTCTTTTAATTTACTTTATTTACTCCTAGTAAAAAATACAGTAAAAAAAACCCCACTAAAATCACCACTGGAATCCACAAGCACATTGGAATCTACAAAACTCCTACTAAAATGTAAAAAGGTGTGATTAATAAACTTACACAGATGTAAAATTGCATGTAAATTGTGAAACAACAAAAAATTCAGATATGCAAACCTGTAGGGGGACACAAAATGTATTTATCATTTGACTAATTGCTGGATTTACACATAACTTTCTTGCCACCAGGTTCCTTATCTGATCTTGATCGGTATTTATTCATCAGCTTGATTAGCCTCTATCTTTGTCAATCGAGTTGCCTTTGCCAGTGTACAGCGAAGGAAGATTGATAGCAAAATAAACTATAAAGGGGGCTCATCAGCGACCCAGTAGTTCATTTAAGAATCAGTCGTCTACGGTGGCAGATGGGACTTGTAGTTCTTTCAGGTTCATCCAGAATTTCTATGGTTATGGAACAGGTAATGGACCTCTTGAAGCCAGCACCTTTTGGCTGATGGAGCAGGGGGTAGACTGCCTTGGGGCAGAGTAACCTAGTCTGTCTGCATGCTGTATATGAAGGCTTGCTCGGGCTCTCCCATCCCACTGGCTGGTCAGAAAGCCAAACAAAGCCCAGCTTGGCTTTAATCGGCTCTCCCCTATGGCAACCCGGAAGCGATGACCTGACATCATAACAACGCCATATTTAAAAACTCAAAAACATTTGAAAACTCAGATCTTGGCATTTTGAATGCTTTTAAGTGCAGAGGAGGGATTTGGGGTCTTATAGATCCCTCCATAAAGAGTACCTGTCACATGCCTATTGCTGTCACAAAAATGTTTACATATCTTTTGACAGCAATGAAATAAATAAAAGTGTCCCCGTTCTCTCGCGCAAAGGTGAATACACGTACAAGTCCCGCACACACGTAAACAGTGATTGTCCCACAGATGTGAGGTTTTCCCGCAAACGTCAGAACTTAGTTACATAGAAGGTGAAGTTGATAAAAAGACACAAGTCCATCAAGTCCAACCTATGTGTGTGATTATATGTGAGTATTAAATTGTATATCCCTGTATGTTGTGGTCATTCAGGTGATTATCTAATAGTTTCTTGAAACTATCGATGCCCCCCACTGAGACCACCACCTGTGGAAGGGAATTCTACATCCTTGCCGCTCTTACAGTAAAGAACCCTCTATGCAGTTTAAACCTCTTTTCTTCTAATCTTAATGAGTGGCCACGTGTCTTAAACTCCCTTCCACGGAAACGTTTTATCCCTACTGTGGGCTCACCAGTACGGTGTTTGTAAATTGAAATCATATCCCCTATCAAGCGTCTCTTCTCCAGAGAGATTAAGTTCAGTGCTCACAACCTTTCCTCATAACTAATATCCTCCAGACCCTTTATTAGCTTTGTTGCCCTTCTTTGTACTCGCTCCATTTCCAGTACATCCTTCCTGAGGACTAGTTCCCAGAACTGGACAGCATACTCCAGGTGCGGCCGGACCAGAGTCTTGTAGAGCGGGAGAATTATCGTTTTATCTCTGGAGTTGATCCCCTTTTTAATGCCAATATTCTGTTTGCTTTGTTAGCAGCAGCTTGGCATTGCATGCCATTGCTGAGCCTATCATCTACTAGGACCCCCAGGTCCTTTTCCATCCTAGATTCCCCCAGAGGTTCTCCCCCCAGTGTAAAGATTGCATTCATATTTTTGCCACCCAAATGCATTATTTTACATTTTTCTACATTGAACCTCATTTGCCATGTAGTCGCCCACCCCATTAATTTGTTCAGATCTTTTTGCAAAGTTTCCACATCCTGCGGAGAAGTTATTGCCCTGCTTAGCTTAGTATCGTCTGCAAATACAGAGATTGAACTGTTTATCCCATCCTCCAGGTCGTTTATGAACAAATTAAATAGGATTGGTCCCAGCACAGAACCCTGGGGGACCCCACTACCCACCCCTGACCATTCTGAGTACTCCCCATTTATCACCACCCTCTGAACTCTCCCCTGTAGCCAGTTTTCAATCCATGTACTCACCCTATGGTCCATGCCAACGGACCTTATTTTGTACAGTAAACATTTATGGGGAACTCTGTCAAATGCTTTTGCAAAATCCAGATACACCACGTCTACGGGCCTTCCTTTATCTAGATGGGAGCTCACCTCCTCATAGAAGGTTAGTAGATGGGCAGTAATTCTAGCACTAAACCTCCTCTGTAAATCTAAAGTGGTAACCTGTAAAGGCTTCTAAAGCGTCGCCTATGGATTGTAAAATTACGCGGCGTGTCACCGTAGCACAGGTTTTAAAGCGTGACATGTTTGGTGTCTATTTACTCGGCATAACATCATCTTTTAGGTGGGGTACACACTACAAGAAAATTGGGCGAACGAGCATCCAATTTTCATCGTTGTGTCACAGCAAGTGAACCGAGGAAGGAAATAATGTAAGAAATAGGCTTTTTTTTGTTGTTTGTTTCTGATCAGGCGCAGTCTTTTGTTTCTGATTTTCCTTGTATCAAAATGGTATGAAAATGGTACACATTAAAACAAAAATCATTCGTTCTGTTCCCGTACGAGAAAAATTTTGGCGTTTTTCCCATCTGAAATTTTCGTATGGAAGGTCGCAATTGGCTGTTGAAAGCTGTGTACACACTGTACGAAAATCGTACGATCATTCCCCAAACGAAAATGTTCCCGTAATTTCTTTTAGTATGTATGAGCCTTTATACACTGAGCAAAATTATAAATGCAACACTTTTGTGTTTGCCCCTATTTATCATGAGCTGAACTCAAAGATCTACAAGTTTTTCTGTGTACACAAAAGGCCTATTTCTCTCAAATATTGTTCACAAATCTGTCTAAGCCCAGGTTCACATTGGAGCGATTTGTCATGTGATTCGAGAGATCAAAAAGCATTACAAGTCGCAGCCTATTGGAGCCAATGACACTGTTCCAATCAGTGCGGCGCTGCACTGATTTGCAAAGGTAGTTCCTCCACTACTTTTTCCGATTTCAGGTGTGACTTGAAGCCACACAGATGTCTATCAAGTAGCACCTGAAATCGCGCTGACCTTGCTACTTTGAAATCGCGCTGCTTCAAGTGAAGTGACGTGTATTTTTTCTCAAAAAATTGCATTTGAAAAAACGCTGCGCCAATATCATGTGAGATCAAAACGTGCAAAACCCTCCAATTTATTCTCTAGTGCCTCTGCTTTATATTATAGATAGATAGATAGATAGATAGATAGATAGATATATCTATATATAGATATAGAGATATCTATATTATATATATATATATATATATATATATATATATATATATATATATATCTATATCTATATCTATATCTATATCTATATCTATATATATCTATATATATATATATATATATATATCTCTATATATCTATATATATATATATATCTCTATATATCTATATATATATATCTAGATGTATATATATATATATATATAGATATATCTATATATATCTATATATAGATATATCTATATATATTTTTTTTGGGGGGTTCTAAGTCGTTTTCTAGCAAAGAAAAAAAATAAAAATGAATTTAAAAAAAAGAAGATTGTTACATTAAAAAGTGCCTGAATAAACCTGATCTATAAAAAAGTGCATTACTGTTTTTCCAACTAACTTTATTTGCCAAACAAAGCCATGCACGGCTCCCGGCACAGTGCTGCACCTTCCAATGAACCATTGGTGCAGAATCTGGAACCTGAGAACACGTTCCAGCGCCCCCTAGGGAGAGGATGCTGCTCTTGCAGAGGCACAGACTATGGCAGCGTTATCGCCCTGGCAGGAGCCGCAGGTCCAAATAGGAAAAAAAGCCTGCAGAATAGAAAGGTGAACCTGGTAATCTACTACCATTTGTATGGAAAGGGGAAGCAAGAGGAATGTTTTTGTTTTGTTTTTTGAATGATAACCTCAGAGCCCAGATGTGAAATGTCAACTGAAGAGTGAAAATAACTTACCTGGAACTTGTATTCTGTCTCTTAAATACTTTAGTAGCTCCTGAGTGCCTTTCTGAAAGGGACAAATAAATATATATATAGAGTTATACTTCTAATTTTCAACGTGTTTTCCAGCAACAAAACTCAGTTTAAAGTGAACCTGTCATTAAAAAAAAAAAAAAAGACGAAATTCTTTAGATTGTTATTTATTTATTAGAGGTACTTATATAGCGCCATCTATTTACACAGCACTTTACATATACACACTCACCGGCCACTTTATTAGGTACACCTAGTACCGGGTTGGTCCCCCCTTTGCCTTCATTCTTTGTGGCATAGATCCAACAAGGTGTTGGAAACAATCCTCAGAGATTTTGCTCCATAGTGACACGATAACATCACACAGTTGTTGCAGATTTGTTGGCTGCACATCCATGATGCCAATCTCCCGCCTCACCACATCCCAAAGGTGATCTATTGGATGAGATGTGGTGAGTGTGGAGGCCATTGGAGTACAGGGATCTCATTGTCCAGTGGTGAGATGATCGGAGCTTTGTGACATGGAGCATTATCCTGCTGGAAGGAGCCATCAGAAGATGGGGACACTGTAGTCATAAAGGGATGGACATGGTCAGCAACAATACTCGGGTAGGCCGTGGTGTTTAACCACTTGCTTACTGGGCACTTAAACCCCCCTCCTATCCAGATGCACTTTGAATGACAATTACGCGGTCATACAACACTGTACCCAAATGAGATTTTTATCATTTTTTTTCCCACAAATAGAGCTTTCTTTTGGTGGTATTTGATCACCTCTGGGTTTTTATTTTTTGTTAAAAAAATGTAAAAAGACCGAATTTAAAAAAAAAAAAAAAAATTTTTTTGTTTTATATTTTGTTATAAAATGATAAAAAAGGTAATTTTTCTCCTTCAGTGATGTATGCTGATGAGGCGGCACTGATGAGCACCGATGGGTGGCAGTGATGGGCACTGATCTGTTACACTGATAGGCAATACTGCTAGGTGGCACTGATTGGCACCACTGGTGGGCATTGATAGGTGGCACTTGTGGGCACTGGCAGGTGGCACTGGTGGCACATATGAGGCATTATTGCTCTTCGGGACCGATGTCCCTTGCTGATGAGCTGGTGATCGGCTTTTTTTCGATAACAGAACGAAAACTGATCACAGAGCTTTTGTTTTGATCATGTGATCAGCTGTCATTGGCTGACAGCTGATCACATGGTAAGGGGCCGGGACCGGCCCCTTACTCGGATCGGTGATCACCCGAGTCTCAGTGACTCAGTGATCACAGCGTGCTCCACACGCGCCCTGTAGGGTGCATGCACATGGGAGGCCCTCATATGACGGCCTCCCGGGAATTCAGGTCCGCACTGTGGCCATCATTCAGCTATAGCGCGGATGTCAACTGGGTAAACGATGCTCAATTGGTATTAAGGGGCCCAAAGTGTGCCAAGAAAATATCCCCCCCACCATTACACCATCACCACCAGCCTGGACCATTGATACAAGGCAGGATGGATCCATACTTTCATATTGTTTACACCAAATTCTTACCCGACCATCTGAATGTTGCAGCTGAAATCGAGACTCATCAGACCAGGCAATGTTTCTCCAATCTTCTATCAACCAATTTTGGTGATCCTGTGCAAATTGTAGCCTCAGTTTCCTGTTCTTGGCTGACAGGAGTGGTACTCGGCATGGTCTTCTGCTGCTGTAGCTCATCTGCATACATTGATTGTAACGAGTGGTTATTAGAGTTACTGTTGCCTTTCTGTCATCTGGAATCAGTCTGCCCATTTTCCTCTGACATCAACAAGATATGTTCCGCCACACAACTGCCGCTCACTGGATATTTTCTCTTTTTCGGACCAATCTCTGTAAACCTGAGAGATGGTTGTGCTTGAAAATCCCAGTAGATCAGCAGTTTTTGAAATACTCAGACCAGCCCGTTTGGCACCAACAACCATGCCACGTTCAAAGTCACTTAAATCCCCTTTCTTCCCCATTTTGATGCTCGATTTAAACTTCAGCCAGTCGTCTTCACCACGCCTAGATGCCTAAATGCATTGAGTTGCTGTCATGCGATTGGCTGATTAGCAACTTGTGTTACCAAGCAATTGAACAGGTGTACCTAATAAAGTGGCCGGTGAGTGTATATTGTACATTCACATCAGTCCCTGCCCTCAAGGAGCTTACAATCTAAGGTCCCCAACTCACATTCATAAATACACAAACGAGGGCCAATGTAGACAGGAGCCAATTAGCCCACCAGCATGTCTTTGGAGTGTGGGAGGAAACCCGAGTACCCGGAGGAAACCCACGCAGGCACAGGGAGAACATGCAAACTTCTGGCAGGTAGTGCCGTGGTTGGGATTCGAACCGATGACCTCAGTGCTGCTAGGTGGAAGTGCTAACCACTACACCACTGTGCTGCCTTCTATAAGGAGCAGGGCCCTCTGTTTCCTCCTGCATTGAATTGTATTGTAACTGTACTGTCTGCTCTCATGTTGTAAAGCGCTGCGCAAACTGCTGGCACTATATAAACCCTGTATTATAATGATAACTATAGTATGTAATATATCCAAAAAAGTTAGATTTTTTCGTATGTTAAGGAGGCATGCATCAAGCGAACTTCAGCATATTCCAGTCTATTTCAGTGGTGAACGGGCAAAGCACAGGTTCACTTTAAAAGGGTAATTTCACCTTTTTTCATTAAAAATGAAAAAGGTGAACTAACTCCAAAATATCCTGGCCACCCCTCCGGACCGCAGCAGTGATGCCCCATGCTGCTGGTGTAGTGGTCTGTGCACCATACACTGCAATATACGGCCCAGGAATGAGTATGCTTCATAATGTTTGCATTGAAAAGCACTCATTGGTCAGAGTAGCTCCGTGACCATGTGCTTCTCGTTTCCCCTGAAGATGTCATTTTTAACGAAACGCGCTACGTGGGGCTTGTAGTCTGACGTCATCACGTTATGCGTGGGTTCTGAATCTCTATACGTGCGAGTGACTTCTGTCTTATGTGAGTACAATTACTAGCAATAAACCGGAGTTTTTAAAAAGTATTACGCTATGTGTGGTGTATTTATTATGATTTGATATGATTTTTCACATTGAATGATGGGTATCATTATTATTTAAAGTGGTAACACTTTGGACATTTATTTATGTTCTAAAAGGATAGTAATTGGTATTATAGATTTGTTTATTGCACTTAACCACTTCCTGCCCAAGATCGTCCATGCACGTCTCTGGGTTTTGGAGGTTATACCGGATGATACCTGCAGCAGCGGCTGCAATACACAGAGAGAGAGGAACTGATGCTGTTCCGCTCTCTCTGTGACCCCAGAAACTGTTAGTGGACAGGAAAGCAGCTGATCAGACCAATCTGTGTCTGATCGGCTGTATTGGAGGCCAGAGGAGAGATTTGGGGTCTAATAGACACCAGATCTCTCCATAAAGAGGACCCGTCATAGGCCATGCTGTCACAAGGGATGTTGCTCACCCCTTGTGATAGCAATAAAGTTAATAAAAAATAAATAAACAAAGCTTCCCCGTTCCCCCATGCTTATGTGAGGCATGGATGAGTACGGATGAGGCATGGATGAGCACGGATGGGGCATGGATGAGTACGGATGGGGCATGGATGAGTACGGATGGGGCATGGATGAGCACGGATGGGGCATGGATGAGCACGGATGGGGCATGGATGAGCACGGATGGGGCATGGATGAGCACGGATGGGGCATGGATGAGCACGGATGGGGCATGGATGAGCACGGATGGGGCATGGATGAGCACGGATGGGGCATGGATGAGTACGGATGGGGCATGGATGAGCACGGATGGGGCATGGATGAGCACGGATGGGGCATGGATGAGCACGGATGGGGCATGGATGAGTACGGATAGGGCATGGATGAGTACAGATGGGGCATGGATGAGTACGGATGAGGCATGGATGAGCACGGATGGGGCATGGATGAGTACGGATGGGGCATGGATGAGCACGGATGGGGCATGGATGAGCACGGATGGGGCATGGATGAGCACGGATAGGGCATGGATGAGCACGGATGGGGCATGGATGAGTACGGATGGGGCATGGATGAGCACGGATGGGGCATGGATGAGCACGGATAGGGCATGGATAGGGCATGGATGAGTACGGATGGGGCATGGATGAGTACGGATGGGGCATGGATGAGTACGGATGGGGCATGGATGAGCACGGATGGGGCATGGATGAGCACGGATAGGGCATGGATGAGCACGGATAGGGCATGGATGAGTACGGATGGGGCATGGATGAGTACGGATGAGGCATGGATGAGCACGGATGGGGCATGGATGAGTACGGATGAGGCATGGATGAGTACGGATGGGGCATGGATGGGGCATGGATGAGTACGGATGGGGCATGGATGAGTACGGATGAGGCATGGATGAGCACGGATGGGGCATGGATGGGTACATATGGGGCATGGATGAGTACGGATGGGGCATGGATGAGCACGGATGGGGCATGGATGAGCACGGATAGGGCATGGATGAGTACGGATGGGGCATGGATGAGTACGGATGGGGCATGGATGAGTACGGATGAGGCATGGATGAGCAAGGATGGGGCATGGATGAGCATGGATGGGGCATGGATGAGCACGGATGGGGCATGGATGAGTACGGATGGGGCATGGATGAGCACGGATGGGGCATGGATGAGCACGGATGGGGCATGGATGAGCACGGATGGGGCATGGATGAGCACGGATGGGGCATGGATGAGCACGGATGGGGCATGGATGAGCACGGATGGGGCATGGATGCGCACGGATGAGGCATGGATGGGCACGGATGGGGCATGTATGGGTACGGATGGGGCATGGATGGGCACAGATCAACGCTGTGGGCACTTCAGATCCATCCCACTCGCGCTGCTGCACTGGCGGGAAGCGCGAGTTTGGGAGCACGTCATAGTACGCCCTCCCAGAAATATCCGATAGCCATCATTCGGCTATGGACCGGTCAGCAAGTGGTTTAGCAGTAACACCATAGCTGGAGAATTATGCCAAATACTCACACTCAGTATGTCCCTACGAATTCCTCTCAGTGGATTACCCTCCAGCTGTAAGGATTTCAAATTCGGAAGATGTCCCAGGGCGCCGGGCAAACTGAAAACATAAAATAAAATCCTTTATACAGATAAAGCAAACATACAGGACGTCCGACAACTCCAGTACTCCAGGGGTTCTATATATTATGTATGGGAGTATCAGTCCCCATAAAGAACTAATTCTATAGGGCACAGAGGAATTATGACAGCTGTTGAGCAATTGCATACCCCCTGTCATTTGCTGACCCCAAATAGTTACTCATGGGCCTACCTAGCGCACTAGGCGGCTGCAAAAGAAAAACAAAGAATCTTAAGTGCTGCATTTGTTAGCCATTTATAAAAGTGAAGCATTAAAGTCCCAATTGTGCCTCGACCACGTCCTTACCTGCCAAGGTCATTATTGCTGAGATCGAGCCTCTCCAGACCCTTCAGCGCGGTTATCTCATCGGGGAGGCTCTTCAGCTTGTTATCCCGCAGCTCGAGGATACAGAGGGAAGTGAGGTGGGTCAGGTGCTGGGGGCCCACTGTGCTTATCTGGTTGTTCCCAACATGCAGCTCCTGAGAAGTCAAAGGCTCAGGGTCATTTATGAAAGCCAAACTCCAAGCAAACATTTATATATAAAACCAAACATACTGTACATAGAAAACGACAAGTGGGTAGTAAGGATGTCAAAATACTCAACACATAAATAATATAGCACTTCCATTTCTAGTTTTCCCATTAAAAAAAAAAAGGCTGACAGTTACAAAGTCTCTTTATTAACCCCTTCATGCCTAAGCCTATTTCTGACATTTGTTGCTTACAAGTTAAAATTTGTATTTTTTGCTAGAAAATTACTCAAAACCCCCAAACATTATATATATTTTTTTAGCAGAGACCCTAGAGAACAAAATGGCAATCGCTGCAATATTTTGAGTAAATAGATACCTAAGATGTCATGCTTTGAAATTGCGCACACTCGTGAAATGGCGAAAAACGACGGTACCTAAAAATCTCCATAGTTGACGCTTTAAAATTTTTTTACGGTTACCAGGTTAGAGTTACAGAGGAGGTCTTTTGCTTATTGCTCTCACGCTGACGGCGATACCTCACATGTGTCATTTGAACACCGTTTACATTTGCGGGCACGACTTACATATGCATTTTCTTTGCTGCGTGGGGATAGAGGCGCTTTAAAGAAAATTAGTAGCCGAGCGGACCTTAGGATAGCAGCCGAGCGGACCTTAGGATAGCAGCCGAGCAGACCTTAGGATAGCAGCCGAGCGGACCTTAGGATAGCAGCCGAGCGGACCTTAGGATAGCAGCCGAGCGGACCTTAGGATAGCAGCCGAGCGGACCTTAGGATAACAGCCGAGCGGACCTTAGAATAACAGCCGAGCGGACCTTAGAATAGCAGCCGAGCGGACCTTAGGATAGCAGCCGAGCGGACCTTAGGATAGCAGCCGAGCAGACCTTAGGATAGCAGCCGAGCGGACCTTAGAATAACAGCCGAGCGGACCTTAGAATAACAGCCGAGCGGACCTTAGGATAGCAGCCGAGCGGACCTTAGAATAACAGCCGAGGGGACCTTAGAATAACAGCCGAGCGGACCTTAGAATAGCAGCCGAGCGGACCTTAGAATAGCAGCCGAGCGGACCTTAGAATAGCAGCCGAGCGGACCTTAGAATAGCAGCCGAGCGGACCTTAGGATAGCAGCCGAGCGGACCTTAAGATAGCAGCCGAGCGGACCTTAGAATAGCAGCCGAGCGGACCTTAGAATAGCAGCCGAGCGGACATTAGAATAGCAGCCGAGCGGACCTTAGAATAGCAGCCGAGCGGACCTTAGAATAGCAGCCGAGCGGACCTTAAGATAGCAGCCGAGCGGACCTTAAGATAGCAGCCGAGCGGACCTTAAGATAGCAGCCGAGCGGACCTTAAGATAGCAGCCGAGCGGACCTTAGAATAAAAGCCGAGCGGACCTTAGGATAGCAGCCGAGCGGACCTTAGGATAGCAGCCGAGCGGACCTTAGGATAGCAGCCGAGCGGACCTTAGGATAACAGCCAAGCGGACCTTAGGATAGCAGCCGAGCGGACCTTAGAATAAAAGCCGAGCGGACCTTAGGATAGCAGCCGAGCGGACCTTAGGATAGCAGCCGAGCGGACCTTAGGATAGCAGCCGAGCGGACCTTAGGCTAACAGCCGAGCGGACCTTAGGATAGCAGCCGAGCGGACCTTAGATTAGCAGCCGATCAGACCTTAGGAAAACAGCCGAGCGGACCTTAGGATAAGATATTAGAAATGCACATTTTTTGGCAAACACTAAAGCTGCACGATTAATCGTTAAATAATCAAGATTGCGATTCTACCCCCCTCCCGATCTTAAAAAAGCATTTCCTCCATTCAGTGCAGAGAGTTCTCTGATCAAGCCGACAGCTGTCAAAAAAATTAAATTAAATTAAATTAAATTATAAAAAAAAGCCAGGCTGCCAAGGTTCTTACAACATGGTTTAGGCCGAGATAAAGAGAAACATTGTAACATATAGTTCTATTAGGTCAAAGGAATGAACTTCAGTCTCTAAATGAGGTCAGTTTAACCACTTAAAGACTAAACCTTTTTCTGAGACTTGTTGCTTACAAGTTAAAATCAGTATTTTTTTTGCTAGAAAATGACTTAGAACCCCCAAACAATATATATATATTTTAGCGGAGATCCTAGAGAGTAAAATGGTGGTTGTTGCAATATTTTATGTCACACTGTATTTGCGCAGCGGTCTTTCAAAACGCAATTTCTTTTGAATACACATTAACTAACAGTAAAGTTAGCCCAAATTTTTGGTATAATGTGAATGATGATGTTACGCCGCGAGAATCGTGATCTTTATTCTAAGCAAAAAAATTGTGATTCTCATTTTAGCCCGAATCGTGCAGCTCTAGCAAATACCTGTGCATTTAATTATTTTATTATTTCAAAAGGCATACTTAGCATTTAAAGCACTGCAACAACAATGACATATGGTATATAATCTTGCATATTACGGCTTTCTCAAAGTCAAGTAGTAAGAATAAAAAAGCAGACATACATTGATCAGCCATAACAATATGACCACTGACAGATAAAATGATTATCTCGTTACAATGGCACCTAACGTTGGTGGGATAGATAAGTCAGCAAGTGAACATGTTATAGCTGAAGGTAATATGCTAAAAAGCAAAAAAAAATGGGCAAGTGTAAAGATTTGAACGACTTTGACGAGGAACAAACTGTAATGGCAAGATGACGGGGTCAGAGCAACTCCAAAACTGCAGCTCTTGTGGGATGTTCTGAATGTGCCGTGGTCAGGTTAAACCAAAAGTGATCCAAGGAAGAAAAACCGGCCAACTAGCAACAAGGTCATGGGCAACCAAGGCTGATTTATGTACGGGGGGGGGGGCAAAGGCTGGCCCGTGTAGTCCAATCCAATTGAAGAGCTACTGGAGCTCAAATAGCTACAAAAGTTAATGCTGGTTCTGATAGAAAGGGGTCAGAACACACAGATCGTTGCAGTTTGGGGCTGCACCCTGTGTGAGAGGAGTAGGGTGGAAGGTATGACTGTAACGGGACTGAACACTTTTCGGTGCCCAGTCTTCAAGCTATACAGGCAAAAGTGCCCATGTACTTGAGCCCCAAAGGCAGAAGCTCCATAGTTAGGAAGGAAAACTCAGACATCTGATTGGTCAGACAGTTAATACGGGCTTTGCACACGTTATTCATGAAGCCCAAGAAATGTAAGCTCCTCTGAGGTGGGGACTGACGTGAATAGTTACATGTACTGCAGAACATGGCAGCTCTATACAAATACAGGAAATAATTACATTATAAGGCCTTACTTTCAGTAGCTTGCAGTTGGGCAGCTCTGGCAGGAAGGTCAGTTTATTCTGCCTCAGATAAAGCTGCTCCAGACAGTCCATACCGGCCAGGGAAGGAGGGATGTCTTCCAGCAGGTTGGAGGTGCAGTCCAGCTGACGGAGACCTGCGGGAGTCAGCAAAAGACAGTTATACTATAAAGCCAAAACCTAGTAGTCAGCTGACCATCAGACCTACCAATATTGCCAAAAGTACATGTGAGGCCTGTTTTATCCTCCGTTATCCTTCTGTGTGTCCTGAGGAAGCAAATCTGTGAAACGCGTTGATGCACAGGGGCTCACTTTTCCATTGCTACGTAAAATTTGCATTAACTGGCCATGATAGGCCGAAGTCTGTTCAGACTCGAATATATGTTTTTCATCAAACAAGGTTTTATTAAGCAAAGATGATGCATATAAATACATAGCATTACTATTATATATATATATATATATACATAAAAATGCATATTAACAAGGAAAGTATACATTTTTAATGTAGTCAACATTAGGGGTAATATATGTTAATGTAGAAATAAATGTACACCACTATGAACTACTATCATCATAACGTGTAATTTTATCACCCTCCCTCCCCCCCCCGTTGAACATATTTGGTTTAATAGTATTTTATTATAGTACACGTGATATGTACATGCATAATGTGACGCTCTCATATGTGTTATATACCTTTAAGTCTATAGGGGATATATTGTGTTCAGTACAGACATGACCATTTTGGGAGAACAACATGAACCATGATGTCTTTTGGTTTACACTTTCTCTGTATGTATCTGGAATAGAGTTTTAGTTACAGAGATCTACGTGTTGTATTACTGAGCGAATTTATGATTAAGTGCAAGTTTCAGGTTCTTGCAACCATCGATCCCAAATTTTGTTGTATTTTGTCGGACATCCTCTATTAATGTAAATATGTTTTTTGTATGGCAAGGTAGTGTTAACTTCTGTTTTCCACTGCGTCACACTGGGAGGGGATGGTCTCATCCACTTTCTTGCAATAATTTTTCTGACGGAGAATAGAGTCTCATGTAGGAATACCTTGGTGAATTTGTCAACTGTGTCTGGAAATATCCCTAGGAGACATTGTTTTGGTTCTAACGCTATTGGGGAGCCCATGGTGTCGTGTAGAAATGTTATGACCTGTTTCCATAGTTGTTGAATCTTGGGGCATGTCCATATTAAATGGAAGAACGTACCTGTTTCTTGGCCACACATCGGGCATAGAGTAGACTGATTACGTTTATATCTGGCTACTCGAATTGGGGTGAGGTATGTTCTATGTGTTATGTAAATCTGAGAGAGTCTGTCCGATAGTTTTGGTGATACTGCTTTGCATGTCTCGAGGGCTTCCTCCCACTCCTCATTTTCCATCAGGCCTACCTCTCTCTCCCATCGAGGCTTCAAATCAAACGCTATTTTTGACGAGGTAGGAGTTAGAAGCATATTATAAAATGTGGATATTAGTCCACGTGGGTCTGTACTTTTAACAATAGCCATAACGGGATGAAGAGCAGGAGGAGCCTCAACCTGTAAGAATTGTGTTTGGGTTGCATGTTTTACTTGCAGGTATCTGAAGAACATGAAGTTTGGAAGAGAAAACTCCTCTTTGAGTATATCTTAAGTCTTGAGAGTTCCATTGAACAGCAGATGATGTATATAGTAAATTCCCCTAGACTTCCACAACTCCGAGTCCGGTATGTTAATGAATTCTGACATATCTCTATTGTGCCATATCGGTGTATGGTCATGCAGTCTTGGTATTCCTAATTTGGTGGAGGCAAGGTCCCAAATGCGTCTATAATGGTGTAACAAGGACTTCTTGTCTCCCCCCCACCTCAGTATTCCTGGATCCCGCCGATATTGCGTATAGTGAATCGCCTGTGAGTTGCACACTTTTGGAGCAAAGAAGGGTCAGGAAGCGTATGTTGTCTGTCTTGTCTATGTGGAATAGTTGTGATAGTTGTGATGCAATGTAATAAAGGTTCAGATCCGGTAGGGCCATTCCCCCCATGTCTGTCGGATTTTTAAGCGCTGACCATGCGATTTTATTTCTGCTAGTCCCCCACACAAAGGGTTTGAGTAAAGCTTCAAGAGACTTAAAGTGTTTTAATGGGAGATAGAGTGGGGTATGCCACAATATGTAAAGGATTTTTGGGAGAAGGACCATTTTTATCAGATTTATGCGACCCCATACTCCTAGTGGTAGACGGGCCCAAGTACGTATTTTGGTTTTGACTAGTGAAAAGAGGGGTTCAATGTTAAGGGGAATATAATCAGCCGGATCTCTGGATATATGGATTCCTAGGTATTTGATTGTGTCTGCTCTTTTTAGTGGGGTATCTGTCCATGATTCAGATGGTGGGAAACTGTCTATAGGTAGTATCTGAGACTTTTCCCAGTTCATCTTTAAACCGGAAAACGTTCCGAAGTGTTCGATCAACTGTAATGCTTTTTGAAGGGATGGGCCTGAGTCAGCGAGATATAATATTATTTTTTCAGTTAAGGTTCCCATTTGTAGACCCACAATCTCGGGATTTGCACGGATCGACACAGCCAAAGGCTTTGCAGCTAAGGCATAGAGAAGTGGGGAAAGAGGGCAGCCCTGTCTCGTGCCTCGACTGAGGTCAAACTCTTGAGACGGCCACCCGTTCGCCACCACTCTAGCTGTGGGACTTTGATAAAGTAGTTTGATCCACTTAGGGAATCTGGGGCCAAAGCCATATTTTCCCAAGCATTGCCATAAGTATCCCCACTCCACCGAGTCAAATGCCTTGGCCATGTCAAGCGTCACAATCACCCGGGATCCTACATTTTCATGTGTGGCCTGTAAATTTATAAACAATTTTCGTAGGTTGAACGAGGTGTTACGACCAGGCATGAACCCCGCCTGATCCGTATGTATCAGAGAGAGAATGACTTGATTAAGTCGGAGGGAGAGTACCTTGGCTAATATCTTGATATCTACTTGTAATAAGGAGATTGGGCGGTAGGATTCGGGGTATCCTGGATCTTTTCCCGGTTTGGGTATGAGGACTATTGTTGCCTCTCTCATAGAAGCGGGAAGTGTAAATGTCTCGAATAGGTGATTATATAAGGTTAGAAGTTTTGGGATCAAAAAATCGCTGAACTGGGAGTAAAATTCTATAGGTAGGCTGTCCGAGCCCGGGGATTTGGACCTGGCAAATCCAGCAATAGCCAACGCTATTTCTTCCTCAGCAAGTGGTGCCTCAAGGAGATTAACCTGGTCTTCTGTTAACTGGGGAAGTGCCGTCTCCTCCAAAAAGGAGTTCATTGGGCCCTTATCCTCAGGACTTTTTGAGGTATAGAGGTCAATAAAAAAAACCCTAAACATAGAGGTCACTGTGAGGGGATTAGTAATGGATTCACCGCCAGGACCATGTAAAGATATTACCACAGGGGGTCTATCTTCATTGTGTACCAGGTATGCTAGGAGCTTGCCAGCCTTCTCCCCGTGCTCAAACAGCTTTTGTTTAGCAAAGAACATTTTGTGTCGTTCTTTCCCATATTGGAGTTGGGCTACTACTCTGGCCTGAAGTTTCGAATATATGTTTTTAATCGTGTCTATTAATGTGTAAAAATCTTTTTATGTTTTCTACGTATAATAAAATATAGATTTTTTTTTTAGAATTTGTTGTGGTCCGATCTTAGGGGTTTGCTTTGTTTTCTATTTAGAGTGTACGGATGTGGCAATAGAAGGATTTCAGGAACTTTATATACAGGTAGACCTCCTTAAATGATTGATACACACTTGTTACTTGCAGTGCCGCTCAAAGCAAAAGCAAAAGGAATGAATATTGTCCTGCTGGTCTCAGGAATGGGGTGCTAGCGTGTAATAACACCATCCAGTAGTGTGTATCTTGCAAGCAGAATAACGGCACTCCCCTGGTCCTGTCTGTGTCCATGTCTATATGTGGCGGCCTCTGCCTACTCCACAAGCCACGCCGGCTGACACGTTTCGCCCCACCCAGTCCTCTATGAATAACTGAATGAATATGATGCACTCTGTACATAGCGCACTCCTCAACCCTGCACTCTGTACATAGCGCACTCCTCAACCCTGCACTCTGTACATAGCGCACTCCTCAACCCTGCACTCTTTACATAGCGCACACACACACTGTTCGATGCAGTTGGGGGGGGGGGGGGGTGATGGGGTCCATGGTTAAGTTCCTGCACCTATTCTCTGAAAGAAAAAGCCCTAGATAAATGTATATAGTCTTAGAGGTACAACCCGCCCTTTAAGGACAACCATAATGCTGATGCGGCCCACAATGAAATTTAGTTTGGCACCCCTGTTCCAGTGGTAGCCAATGTTGGAATCCAGAACTGGTCTACCGTCCCCTAAGAGCTCCCTCCGGTGGCAGCCAGAGGAGGCATCAAAAGCCATTCTCCTGTCCCTCTCTCGAATCTACTTCGAGGCAGTGGATGATACATTAATTTAAGGAATAAAATATAATGTTGTTGATGTTGATATATTTGCTTAAAGGGAAGGAAGGACGACAGAAAAGGGAATCGTCTATTAAATATTGTAGATTTTGTGGGGGGTTTTTTGTTGTTATACTTGTTTAATATTTGTTCTGTCTGTCATTTGTTCTATTAAAATTTTCAAAAATAAAATCTGATATAAAAAAAAATAAGCACACAATGGTGGGTGTGGAGGAGAAGGTAGGGAACTGAAAACACAGCACTAGCTTCACCTGATCTGTCAACCCTGGCTTATTTACTTCTTTCTGAAACCTTTAACTCTAATGAGCAATATCACCCCCTTGGTTTTCCACTTCTTCCCCCTTCCTCTTCTGTACTTATCCCCCATTTCCCTTTTCCTTAGGCAGCCTCTGGATCCCCCACAATCCCCTTTTCTCCCCTCCCCCTCTACTATCTTAGGTATAGGAAAACAACAGCACTATCTGCAAAGGTAACTGGCCTTCCAGCCATTTTTTTTTAAACAGACATCAAAATTAAATAGTTTACAGCGTACATCTCCTTTAAATCCCAGTGGAAGGGATAGTCTCTAACTGGCCTGCAATGCAAGTACTGCATTAATCCAGAAGTCCTTTCTCCTTGGTAATTTGTTAACCAAGAAGAAAAACAACCTTTGCCATCATTTTGTGTCTGATCTCCATACTCTGTGCCCAAAAAGCCTTAAGCAACGAAGAAATAACATCTATATCGGTTTATAAAAAGAGACCGTCTTACTCTTCATGCGGCTGATCTCTGGAGGAAGGGTCTTCAGCTTGTTGTTGGACAAGTTTAGCCGGGTGAGGTAGGTGAGGGCACCAAGACAGCTGGAAACGCTCCTCAGGCTGTTATTGGAGAGGTCCTGCAATATTATTGCCATGTTAAAGGGAACTATAGAGCATGTCCAGGAAGTGCTTACCTTTGCATGAAAGAAACATTGAATGCAACGTTCGTTTTTTTTTTTTCGTTCTAAATTTCAGAGCTGGTCTACAAGTACACATTTGTAGATTATCCCTCTAGTGGGTGGGCTGACTATCAGGCAGTGTAATCAATGTACCACAGAACTGCAGAGATTACAAATGCAGGCGGAGCCACACAAAGCTGCACTAAAAAAAAAAAAAACGAGATTTCCCAGTATGATGCACCCCACGATTCAGGTGGTGAGGAAGGGCGGGCAGATTGGGGTTACTGTATGCATTAGTGCTTCATATTACACCCTAAATATGGTTGTAACATAAAACATAGACTTAAATGTGGATTGCGCCTTTAAAGGAGAAGTTTTAAAGCTCTTTTGGCCATACTTCTGTGGTTCACAGGAGTGCACTTAATTCTGCACTCCTTTGACCCACATTCAGCCGACAACGGGTCAGTTCCCGCTGTTGGCCGACATCACAGAGCCTGTCCAGGCTTTGCAGAGATCCCGACAATAACGTTGGGATCCGCCCAGATGCCTTACCAGCAGTTGGTTCATCCTCTCAGCACACCACTGAGAGCCTGAGGCAGCCGCTCCCGCCCCCTCCACAGCCCGAAACCCCTGTGAGCGCTGGAGGGGCAGAGCACAGGGTGGTGACTGACAGTCACAGCTCTGTGCTAGCAGTGGACCCGAGAACTGAGCGATCATCGGCCTTTGAACACTCAGTTCTCAGTGTAAAGCTGGCGGGGGACAGAAGCAGCATCAGATTTATTCTGCAGCCATCTGCCGTCCGCACTGCATAGGTTAACTGCTAATTTTTTCCAGGGGAGAGGAGAGCGGAGATATACTTGCCTGATCCTCCCCACACAAAACCAGTCAGGCACCCCCACTATCCAGCGGTCTTGAATAGTGGACTATTCCTGGTCTATGGAGCCTACTCTGGGCGTGAAGACATTAGGAACAGTCCACTATTCAAGACCACTGGAGAGTCCACTGCTGGACCTAGGGGGAGCACCATTTTCCAGAGGATCAAAGGATCAGCTGACCCGTGCAATAAACGCACAGCCCCACTGCATGGAAAAAAATCAAATAAAAATGTTGCCCGGAGTTGGGCTTTAGCTGACCACCTTTATAAAAACAGCTTACCAATTCCTCCAGAGCAGTCAGCCGTCCCATGGAGTTGGGAACCTCCTCCAACTGGTTGTGGTGAAGAAGAAGATTCTTGAGGTTCTGCAGCTCGGCCAGTTCTTCTGGAAGACTTTTCAACTTATTGTGACTTTGTTAGAAAGAAATACAGACAAGACAGAATTAAAATAAAAGAAAAAAAAAAAAAACGCAAATCTTTTTAAAAAGCTTTAACATTATCCTGGAGCTCTGTGTTATCCCCTCCCCCTCAACATATTGGCTAAATTTTACAGCTGTGTTTATTTTTATAGCTACCTTTTCTAAAGTCGTAAGGTAGGTCACATGACACTGCAAGATCTTATTTATGTTCGCCTCTTCTCAGGCCTGGGTGATCCTCACTGATCTAGACAGCGGTGACGACGTGGTGACGTCAGTGGCACTCTCTCTGCACCAGCACACTGTAAATGAAGGTAGCCGCGGTGCCACGCCCTACATAGCGGGGCCACGATGCCTTTCACTCACAGTAATGAGTCTGTGCCCCCGTTAGAGAGATTCCCCCTCTGTATTTGTCCTGTTTACCATTGATATTGAAAGTGAAAGTAAAAAAAAAATCCCAAATTTTGGGTTGTCCCCAGAACAGTAATAGAGGGAAAATCGTCCAGTGGGGAAACTAGTTCTGGTGATCCTCAAGGAATCCCCTCGAAATCTGCAGGAATTTCCATTCTATTTTGGTTATAGAACAGGAAGTGAAGGTAAATCTCCCCAGTGGGTCACAGATGGCAAAACATGACAGGGGTTATGACCCTCCCTTACTCTATCCAAAATAGAAAAAAAAATGTTTTTGCTTATAGTTAAAGATGAGCTCCGGCGTGTTCGCACAGCCCACGTGCAGAGCCCGCCAGGAAGTCGGCACTGCGCTGCTCACAGGCAGTGAGACATTGTCCTGATGCGCGGCTGCAGAGATCGGGAAATGTCTCGCTGCCTGTGATTAGCGCAGCGCCGACTTCCTGGCGGGCTCTGCACGTGGGCTGTGCGAACACGCCGGAGCTCATCCTTACTTATAGTTCTACTTCAAGGTTTAGCAGACCTGGAAGCCTGAGGATATCTTGTGGCCAAGGAGAGGTACTGCAGGGGATAGCTCTGCATTAATTGTATGTATTGCACTTGTAATTTTTTTCTTCTACTTACAGGTCATAAGTGTAAATTTAGGTTAAAAAAGTCCAACCAATAAAAAGAATGAATAAATAAATTGAAAACCTACATACAGAACCCTATACCCACAGCTGATCCAGAGGAAGGCAAAAACCATTTATAATGCATGGTCCAATTTGCTCTAATGGGGTGAACTGTTTAACAAGAAATAAGGCCGGGTTCACACATGTGCGGCCGCGGGTTCCTGCCTGGGGTCTGGTGCATTCCTGTACACCGGTTCAGGTGCGATTCAGGTCTGAATTTTTGCCTGAATTCGTACCTGACCCAAAGACGCACCAGACCCTTTTTCATTGCAGACCGCGGCCGCCTTTCGGACTTGTGTAAACTGGCTCCATCGGGAGCGGGTCACACTCACATGTCATGCAAATTGGATGTGGGGAAACCCGCATCCAATTCGCATATGTACGAACCCGGCCTAAACGTTTAGCCGGAGAGCCTTTAGAGCCATGTCACACTGTGGCAGGATCACCATGGAGGGACACATACAGGCAGTAAAACACTTACCTGCTGGCACGTCACTCTCTCTCTGAATGAAGAGGCAAGGTGGTGCTCTCTTGGTTTGCAACATGTTCAAAAGCAAGGGAGCAAAGACTCACTGCCAAATCCAGAGAGGGAGCAACACAAACAAAGTAGATATGTATAACTCCCCCCCACCACCACCACCACCCTCCTTCCCTGCATTTCTAGCATTCCCGCAGCTGGCAAATTCTCACCAGCAACATGATTGCCAGTAGGACGTGTCCCTTGAACCCTGGGACACACAGCGTATGCAAGTCTCATCATGTTTGCCGCCGCGCCCCCCCCCCCCCCCCAGCAATACAGAAGTCTGTCTGTCTTCCTAAATAGGCGCTTGTACCCCTAGCCTTAGATGGCAGCCAATGTTGCAAATACATACAAGGAGTTGTACCCCAAATAGAGTAGTGAGAGAAGACGCAGAGCCAGACCTGGAGAGAGAGAGGAGAAGGAAGAAATCAACATTTTGGGGGTGAAAAAAAAACTCCTTTCTCATGAACCTCCTCCAGACCTTTAGTGGAAAATATAGGCAAAATATACCAAGTCGCTGGTCAGCCTCTGCACCTTGTGTGGCCTCCTTAACCACCCATATTCTCAACGCACACGGTCCTGGATTAGGCTCTATAATAATGGGTGCTGCAGCAACCACCAGCTGGAGACTGGAACATGCATAATACAGGATGTATATATATATTTGCCAACACACCATGGATCTTCAGGTTGAGTCCAAACTATTTTTTAACGAAGTATGATCACATCACAAACAGAGTGCAACGTTTCAGGGTCATCCAGGACCCCTTTGTCAGGCATGATGACCACGTCTGACAAAGGGGTCCTGCGCGGCTCCGAAACGTTGCACTCTGTTGTTTGTGATGTGATCATGTTTCAATAAAAAAAATTGTTTGGACTCAACCTGAAGATCCGTGATGTGCTAGCAAATATCTACAGCCGTGGCAAAACGTTTTGAGAATGACACAAATGTTATGAAGAGTGATCCGATGAATTGCAATTAATTGCAAAGTCCCTCTTTGCCATGAAAATGAACTTCATCCCATAAAAAACATTCCCACTGCATTTGTGAAGAAGGCTTCAGGGCGTACACTTGCCTGTGTACCAAGCCCCCCTGGGCTAATTCGGCCAACAATAATATCAGTGTTACCACCTTACGGATTCTTCTCAAAAAACGTGTCAGAATCTGAAATGGGGAAAAAAAACTCTAATAAGGGAGAACCAGACCTTAAGGTGTTACCAGTACATGTACCCTTATTAGCAGTGGGACTCTTGTCCCGGACACACCTTTTTCGCCAGCGCTCACTCCTCTCATCCTCTCTGAAACAGCAGGGAGGAGAGGCGGCGTGACAACCCGAGTACACAGGCTCAGCGGCAAATTTAAACAAATGTTGCAAACAGCACACGACACTGGGCAAGGCTGCAAGGCTGTACTGGACAAGGCTGCACTGGGCAAGGCTGCACTGAGTAAGGCTGCACTGGGCAAGGCTGCATATGACAATGGGCAAGGCTGCAAATGGACACTGTTCATTCTGCAATGATGGACAAGGCTGCAGATGAACACTGATGAGGCTGCATTGACGGGCATTTTAATGTAAGTTTTTTTCCTTAAACTTCCCTCCTAAACTTGGGGTGCGTGTTATACGCTGATAAATACGGTATCAGAGGCATTTCCAGATTGAACCTACCACAGGTTTGTCCTATAATCCAGAGCAAAGCATATTGGCCAAAAATTCCAAGCTATTGGACAGTATTCTCTCCTGTGGAGACCAAGCCCACTGAACTGTGGCCAGCCTCACGTCAAACTTAGAGAGACTGACATCTCTCTAAGATGGTTACTGGTTATCATTTTCCAAATTCCTGAAAAGGAAGAATATCAAGCACCAATTTTTGCTCTGCAACACCCCAGAAACAGAGCCTTCCGGCAATGCATGCCTGGATCTTTAAGTTCCAGAGAGAGAATGAACCTCTACCAAGACCTGGAGTAGGACTGTGTGTAGAGAACGTGCTTTGACCTAAACATAGCTTCCTCCTGTAGAAATATATCGAAGGAACCCCCCTGGAATCGACTGCTTCCTGAGCAAAGATTGAGGTAAAGAGTATTGAGGTGTCTTCAGCAAGCCCAGCACTGGGGCTGGACGCTCTGAGGACCCTCTGGAGCTGTGGCCAACCCAAAGGGAAGATTCACAAAAAAAACAAAAAAAAAACGGCTTTCCACTGAAATTACAGAAATCTTTGATGAGCCTGGAAACAAACCGCCACACGAAGATGTCCATTTACAGATGATTATGGACCCTGAACTCTACCTCTTGCGGAGAGGTTATCACTGAACAGTCTAGCCTATCTGAAACAGAAGGATGTTCAGTGGCTTGAGATCTTAAGAAAGACCTCATGTCCCTATTTGGCTTTTGGAACTGCTACCATTTGTCTCACAATAATGAGCCCATACCTTCTGTTCCAAGAGCAAATGCAAGACAAAAGACTGACGACCCTGTGACAGACCCAGACAGTCCCAAGAGGTGCCCTTAACCTACCAGGTTTCTGTCGGCTAAAGATGGAGCAAACCACCTCAGGGACTGCCCTAAGATTTTCTGGCCTGAGATACTCTCAAAACCCAGCAGCCTCAGATGCCTCCCTCACCCAGGTGGGAAAAGCTTACAGCATCTGGTATCCCTGGGCAGTCTCCCATCTCTATACTAACCAGGCTTGATCCTGCTTAGGCTTCGATCAACCGAGATCAGGCATGATCAAGGTGATGCAGCCGCAGTCTGACGAAAAATGAATGCGCCAGGATACACTGCAATGCCAAACACCACAGTGGCTCACATGCACCCAAAATCACTGTCGGGAGATGTGGACACCGGCAGATCCCTGAACCTGAGAGCGGTGCCCCTGCTTCCCCAGCTGCCTCTCTTTTCTGGAATCATTTAACTGGTATAACATGTAAATAATGCAACAACTATATTATCCAACCTAATATACAGTCCTCCAAGGATGCAGGCCTAAAACAATGTTGGTTTACCTCTATGCAACCATGCAGGTATACAAGTGTTCTTGCCATTCATACATTTATGTATGCAGTACAAGATCAATAAGCACACACGCATGTACCTCAAGGCAAACAAGCACCCAGTAACAAATAAGCCCATATGCATGTAGTCCTATGCAAATAAGCCCAGGAAAACAAGTACATATGTATACAGCTTAATGTAAATAAACAGGTATGCAGTACAAATGAAAACATGCCAGCATGTGTTTAAGCAATATGGAAGCATGCGTTTATGGAAGCATGTGCTTTTGCAACTATTTGCCCATGGAAACAAGCATTTTTTCGCAAAAAAGAAAGCATGCATTTATGAAACATGTTTATGTAACATTACGCAACACGTATCTATGCAGACATGTATAAACATGCATCTTTATGCGATCAAGTATCTTTATGCGATCAGGTATCTTTATGCGATCATGTATAACCATGCATATTTAAGCAAACATGTATAAACATGCATCTTTATGCAACCATCTATCCTTATGCGATCAAGTATCTTTATGCGACCATGTATATCTATACAAACATGTCTAAACATGCATCTTTATACAACCATGTATCTTTATGCGACCATGTATCTTTTTGCGATCATGCATCTTTATGCGATCATGTATAACCACGAAAACATTTAAAAACATGCATCTTTATGCAATCACCTATCTTTATGCGATCATGAATAACCATATCTATTTATACAAACATGTCCAAACATGCATCTTTATGCAACCATGTATCTTTATGCAATTATGTATAACCATGTATATTTATGCAAACATGAATAACCATGCATCTTTGTGCAACCATGCATTCTTGTGAAACCATGCATTCTTGTGCAACCATGATCATGTATCTTTATGCAAACATGTATAACCATGCATATTTATGTGAATATGTAAAAATATGTATCTTCAGAAACCGTGTATTCCAGCAACCATGCCTTTCAGCAGCCGTGCGTTTCAGCTAGTTTGCAAGCAAGCACCTGCTTGACTGCAGTTAACCCCATACCAGACCTCCAGGATTTAGCCAAGTACATATGCACTATACTGGAGATACAACTTCTTAAAATGCACCTATGCTCATGTTTTTCCAAACGTGTATATTTAAACATGCATCTAAGCAACAAGTTTGCAAGCATGTATACTATGCTGCACCTGCCTACAAAGCAGTCAACAACACTTTAAAGTGAACTTCTAACCATCCAGGGGTGTATCAACTTAAGTTGTACAGCGGTAAGCAGTAAATATGCAACTTACAGTCCCCAACGGATAATGAAGGCTCAAGAGCGATATTGACTTTAGATGTGACTAAAGCATTCGACAGTGTAGAATGGGGTTACATCTGGCGAGTGTTGGAGAAATTTGGTTTGGTCCCGTTTTTATTGCATGGATTAAAATGCTTTATGATAGACCCAAGGCAAGACTAAAAGTTAATAACGACCTATCAGACTGGTTTGAACTAGAGAGGGGAACCAGACAGGGGTGCCCATTATCCCCCCTGCTCTTTGCCTTGGTGATGGAACCCCTGGCTATTTCTATAAGAGCGAGTTCTGAGATAGTCGGCTTCCAGAAAGGGACGGGTGAGGATAAAATCGCGCTGTACGCGGACGATATCTTGCTTTTTCTGGGGGATACGAGCAAATCACTGTTAAAGGCAATGAGAATGATGGAGTTGTTCGGCAGCTTTTCAGGACTCCAGATAAATTGGGAAAAGTCCGAGTTATTACCCATAGACCCCACTGATTTGATAACAGTGCAAGAAATGCGCCAGTTGGTAGCAGTGGACGCATTGAAATATCTTGGAATTGTCATGACTAGGGATCCTAGCCAATACATTGGTAAAAACCTTCTCCCACTCTTGTCGAAATTCAAATAAAAGATAGGGATATGGAAACGGTTTCCTTTATCAGTGGCAGGAAGATGCAGTTTGATAAAAATGATTTGGCTGCCACAATTGCTGTATGTCTTGCATAATTCTCCAGTGTGGATTTGCAAGAAGTGGTTCAACAAAATCGAGAGCCTGTACAGGGAACTGATATGGAGAGGGAAACAAGCTAGAATACGTCTACGGGTACTTCAGCTCCCGCTACGGGAGGGTGGATTTGCTCTCCCTCATCCTCAGCGATACTTTTTATCTTCCCAACTGCAGCAGTTAATGGGGTGCAGAGCCCCGGAAGGGGGTACCCCAAATGGTAGAATCGTACTAATGGGCGCCTCACATAATACATTAATAGAAGCTCTAAAAGCAAACTCGTTCCACGACACCTATCCAACAATTATAATGTTAACTAAAGTATGGAAAACAGTCAAGAACCAGATGAGATATAATGGGTGTAATGAATATACTCCCATTTGGAACAACCGAAATTTGCAGGAAATCCATAAGATAGGAAAAGTAAGAGAGTGGGAAGACCTAGGTATTAAAAAGTTGAGACAACTGTATAATGGTAATACTCTGAAGAAATTCTCAGAGTTGGAAAGTGAATTCAACCTATCCCCGGGCTCCTTCTATACGTACCTTCGGCTAGAACACGCTCTTAAAACTCAATTTAGGAACTATAGTTTAGTATGGAATGAAACGCCCCTACTCCATAGTATATTGCAGGTAGCCCCGACTAAGGGGTTAATATCCAAGATATACAATCAACTGAGTGAAGAAGCCAACAGTGAAGACTTATTCAACGGTGTAAAAGCCAGGTGGGAAGAATCTTGGAGATGGGATCATTGATATCAGTCTCCCCCCACAGAAGATATCACACTTGATGTTGTTAAACAGAGCTTATTATACACCTAAACGTCTCTTTAAGTTTGGAAGAAGATCTGATGGTGGATGTCCTAGATGTCGGGGGACGGGGGACCTCATTCACATGATGTGGAGATGTCCCAAGTTGTTTCGCTATTGGGAGGGGGTGATTGATAGTTTGAGAGATATATTTGGGATCGTACTGGAGAAAGAGGCTAAAGTATGCATCTTGGGGTATAGACAGATACAGGGGGAGAGGAAGAGTACCACACTGGCAATTCTGAGAGGTCTATTCCAAGCAAGGAAAACCATCGCATTAAGATGGCAATCAAAGGAACCCCCCACAGTGAGAGATTGGATGGTTATATTAAAGGAAACCCTCTGTAGGGAAAGAACAGAGTATATTAAGAGAGGCAATCTTAAGGAATTTAATAAAATGTGGAGACCATGGCTGGAGAAGGTAGGAGGCTCTTAATAGGAAGTGAAGAATATAACAGTGTGGGATTTAACAATGAAAGCCCTAGGCAGCCAGGGATTGGGTCTATCAGCATATAACCTGTTGGGTGCTCGTCTATATCTGACAAATAATAGTTAATAGAAGCTGTGATTGTTAACTAAAGGTGTTGTAAGTCTAACCCTGAGTACTCTGTAGAGGGGAGTGGGACGTGGGAGGGGGGAGTGGGATGTGGGGGGGGGGGGGTGAGAGGGTAAGGGGAAAGAGTGATGGAACTAAGTATATATACATATATCAATCTGGATAATATTGAAAATGGCTAGAGGAGCGGACGCGGGAAGCGCCTTAGTCCCTGTTATTATTGGCTTTGGACTGGCTACATGGTATCCGCATCGAGACTCTATAGGTCCATACCAATTGGCAGTGAATTAATTTCTAATTTATGTTCCTGTGTAATTTCAGCTCAAGGTTTAGGAAATATGTTGGGGGGGGGGGGGAATGGGGATAATAACATTTTGCCACTATGATGTGAATTTAAGAGGTCTGTAAATGAACGCCAAGCTGAATAAGTTTCCAGACACTATTCTCTGACGTGGTAAAAAAAAAAAGAAAAAAAAATATGCAGCTTATAATCACGATTTGTCTGTCACACAGTTCTCCCATAGTAAATACTCACACTTTGTTAGTATCCATGGGCTGCTGCTATGTCTCCAGAGGCCTACTGAACCTGTTGCCACATGGCATCATGGCCGCCCTTCCTGCCTACATAAAAATAGGCCATACTGAGCGAGCCTGCGCCCTCTAGTGGCTGGAGGAGAAACAGCAGCCCACATGAGTAAGAGTACATAGCATGATTAAACAGCCCACTTCTCCCAGTGGCCACCGGGAGAACAGACAGTCAGAACTCTCTTTTTTTTAAAAGAGAAACTGCAAACAAATGCAGACTTACCATTCCTACTGCAGGACTCTGAACATAACAGGAGTCCAATCTTCACCCATCACGGCAAACTGTTATAAAAGACCTTTAGAGACTGGGTCCCCCCTTGATCTGGGGTCCACTCCCCTGGACCTGTATAGCACCCTGCAGGAAAACACCTTGGTCAGAACAAACACTGCACAGGGTTCCATTACGCAGGGTCCAGTGCCGTAAGGCTGCATTACAGGCAAACCTCGAGGAATATTCTCTCCTTTCAATGAGGTTTGGGTACCATCCATTTTGGCTGACAGCTTTTTCAAGTGGATCCGATTGAAGTCCACGATTCTTAAAAGAACCTTCCAGACCCCAAGTATGCTCCAAGAGCACATGTATACATCGGTGACCATCACCTTACAGACACTGGCAAAAAAACTGGAGGTACTTCCTGTATAGGAGGGGTTATATAGAGGGGGGACTTCCTGTCTTTTGGGTGTGCCACTGTCCATTCACCTATAGGTGGCGTATAACCCAGATAGTAATTACTATAGCTGCTCTGTGTCCCGTGAGGTACGATAAAGAAAACTGGCTTGGGGAACAAAACTAAATCGAAATTTTGGGTCCATGGCCAGGAAACTCCCCAGACCTTAATCCCATTGAGAACCTGTGGTCAATCCTCAAGAGATGGGTGAAAAACAAAAACCCGAGGGCGCATGCGCGGAGGCTAGCGGGACGGACATGTCAGGCTAGAGCTCCGCTCCGTGAGGGGAAGAAAGCCGACACACACTGACAGCCCGCCGTCATAAAACTACAATAAACTAAGGCATTTACTCCTGAGAGGTGAGGGGAACATTTTAATACTAAAATGGTGCTGGGGGGTGCCAGAAATAAGACAAAACAGACCCCTAATAGCGGCACACAAGCGCGGAGTATCACAAAGAAAGCGCCAGTCACCTCAGGCAAATTTACCTCAGAGAAGAGTAATAAGCCTAAGATGTCACAACTTATCTCCCCTGGGGACTCTGATTCAGAGACTGATTTAACTGTATCACATACAACAATTCAAGAATCTGTAGTTCCCACTAGCATAATGAAACAATTCGAAAAAATGCTCAATAAAGCTTTAAAGAAAACCTCAGAGCAAATAACCACTAATTTAACCAAAGAAATTAGAGAACTAGGACAACGCACAGCCTCACTGGAGCTTAAAATGGAGGAAATTGAAAGCACTAACCAAGAATTTATAACTGAAATTGACCTTCTGAAGGAAGAAAATATAACATTGCAGAACAGACTGGAAGATTATGAGAATCGCGCCAGAAGATCAAACCTGCGATTCAGAGGGATACCTGAATCGGTCATAGATCTTCAAGCAACTATAACAGCATTATGCCAAGAACTATTGCCAGGAATACCATTAGAAAGGATGGAAATGGACAGAGTGCATAGGGCTCTCATGCCCAAAAAAATAGACGGACCCCCGCGTGATATAATAGCAAAATTCCATTTTTACCGGACAAAGGAACAGCTCTTAAATGCAGCTAGAGAAAAAAACAATCTCATTTTTCAAGGAAATAATTACCAACTCTTTGCTGATCTCTCTCAATTAACAATAACTAAGAGGAGATTAATGAAACCACATTTAATGGAATTACAACGTCATAATATAAAATACCAATGGGGCTTCCCTTTTTCTGTAAGATTCACCCACCAAGGCACAAGAGTATCCTGCAGAACAGCTGAGGAACTCCAACAAGCACTTCAAGACCTCAATTTAATTGATGGGAATTCATCTAATACTGCTACAAGAAGAAGGTCAGCTTCAGCCTCCTCCATCCACAATGCAACACATTCTGAGGCAAGAAATGGAAATTACCATTCAAATAAAAGAGGAAGATTTGCAACTTCACCCCAAGGACAAGATGACTCCATGGACTGAATAAATTCTTACATAACATAAAATTCTTCAATTTTTGTTAATATAATTCATTTTTTAGGGCTAAGAAAAATTTAAGGGATGCTTTATTTTTGCATATTATCCCACATAAACAACAGGATTTATATCTCATAAATTGAGATGCATTAAAAATGCTAAATAAATTTATATATCTCTATGAATTATTTCTGAAAGTTTATTTTAGTAATAATTTATTATTCCACTTGATCCCTTTTATTTTTTATTTTTTATTTTTATTTTTTATCTTCAGATTCAATGTCAATATTTATTGAATCTGTAGCTCAAATCAAATATTTTTTTTATTTATATCTGAAATATTGGAAATTGCCCTTTTAATTTCCCAGCCTAAGATCCATTATTGCTTATGAACTAAGTAGTTATAGGTCTTCCACTTGTTATTGTTATCTAGTAACAGTTTTGTGAGTTACCTTGTAATTATATAGTATTTTTCAGTTTTGAAACTAATTAACAAAGTTTGTGAGTATCTCATTTTCAATGTTCTAAACAAACTTTGGTTACATCAATACTTTGAATAATCTTTTTCACTACTTTAGCTTTATAAAATATATTTCTGAGAGATTTCTCCTCTCATTTCATTTATTATTATATTATCTTAGACCTTAATTTATATATGCCTTGAAATATATAGATAGGGCTAGAACTTTTACATCCCTGAGATGTATATTATACTTCTTAGGCGATTCCCCAGTGCACGGATGCTTCATGTGCCCCAACATGCTTTCCTCGGATCCCCACACTATTATGTGGGGACTCGAAGAAGGTCCTTTATCCCCTGATGGGGAGCTTTACTCCTCATCACGGGCAATCTTTGTACTCTTATGTGTTTTTACTGTACTAGCATGCTATATAACAATTTATGTTTCTATTTTCTTTTTTAAGTTAAATTATTCTGAACTTTCTTATCCTTTTCTCCCTTTCCTGTCCGCGAAGGTAAGTCCAATTATCACTGAACTAAGTTTATCTCATAAACTATATTTAGCAGACGGAATCTTCTGACATGCCTCCTTTAAATATATTTTCACTAAATGTCCAAGGTTTCAATGTTCCGCACAAGCGAACAAAAGCATTTAGGTCCTTTCAAGCTAAAAAGGCACATATTGTATGTCTCCAAGAAACGCATTTTACACAATCTAAAACTCCAACCTTTTTCAGTAAATCCTACCCACAAGTGTTTACAGCTTCAGCCAACATCAAAAAACGAGGTACTCTCATAGCATTCCATCGTACTACACCATTCACGTTACACTCTGAAATCAAAGATCCAGAAGGACGTTATCTAATATTAACAGGGTATTTAATGGACGCCCCTATAACAGTGGTTTCCTATTACGCCCCCAACCGGCAACCTCTATCATTTTTATCACATCTTTTTCAAGTTATAATTACACACAAAATGGGTTCCATTTTTGTATGCGGTGACTCCAATCATGTACTACTCCCATTTCTAGACAAAACCCCATATATCACACCAAAATACAAAACTAAATGGTCTCTCTCTCAGCTTCTTTCCAGACACAAATTGATTGATTCCTGGAGAGAATCTAATCCAACTAGAAGAAATTACACATATTTCTCAAATCCGCATAAAACATTTAGCCGTATAGACCATATATTTATAACAATAGGTATGGCACCAGAAATAATTATGTCCAACATCATTCCCATTCCTTGGTCGGATCATAATGCGGTATGTACCACTATTGCTTCTATTATACCTAGAGCCCATGATCCTACTTGGTACCTCCCTGACTCACTACTTAAACATCCGATTCACCGCAAAACTATTGAATTAGCATTAAAGGAATATTTAAAGATCAATACCAGTATAGACATATCCTCTCTTACACTATGGGAAGCACATAAGCCGGTCCTTAGAGGTATTTTTCAACAACAATCAGGAATTCTTAAAAGGGAGGGTAAAAATTTGGCAAAAAGATTAGAAACGGAATTTAATTCAGCGTATATGTCCTTTCAAAATAATCCTACTCCTTCTGCTAGAACACAATTAGAAAAAACACGATTAGAATATGATCTCTTTCTCACAAACTCCGCTGATAAATCAATTCGTAGAACTAAACATACTTTCTATGTGAAATCTAACAAACATGGTACTTTACTAGCTAAGGCTTTAAAATCCATTAATAAATCTTTCAAACCTATAAAACTTAAAATGGGTAATAATGTATACACTAGTAATCCACAAAAAATAGTACAGAAATTCAAATCACATCTAAAAGATCTATATACTGAAACAAATACATTCAACACTGAAGAGGCAGATTCCTTTTTCTCCCAAATAAATATCCCTCAATTGACTGAAGCACAAAAAACACAATTAGAAAACAATATTACAGTTAAAGATGTTACAGAAGCCATTAAGGACTTAAAAATAAATAAAAGACCGGGTCCTGACGGATATTCAGCATTGTATTATAAAAGTTACAGCGATATTATTTCTCCTATACTCGCAGAAGCGTTTAATGACCTCTTAAATAACAAATCATTCCGTCAAGAGTCCTTAATGGCTACTATCTGTATGATCCCGAAACCACAATCAGATGACTCCCTTAGCATAAACTATCGCCCTATATCTATGATAAACGTTGATATTAAAATATTAGCGAAGATTTTAGCAGCTCGACTAAAAAAGATTATTGGAACACTTATTCATAGAGACCAGGTAGGCTTTATGCCTTCACGTCAGGCCAGTGATAATATACGTAGAGCAGTCCTGCTGGCACGCATTGCAAAAACACGCAATATTCCTGCTTGTTTTCTCTCCCTTGATATCAAAAGAGCCTTTGACTCTATCGCCTGGAACTATATGCAATATACATTACAGAAATGGGGTTTTGGTCCAAACTACACTAACTGGATATTTGCACTATACAACAAACCAAAAGCATACGTCAAATATGCGGGCTATAAATCTGACTCTTTTGATATTGAACGAGGTACTAGACAGGGATGCCCACTCTCTCCTTTACTTTTCGCCCTTCTTATAGAACCACTAGCACAAAAAATTAGAAATGAACCTACAATTACTGGAATTGAAGTAGCAGGTTGTCATCATAAACTTTGTTTATTCGCTGATGACATTCTATTATTTCTTTCCTCGCCACAAGTATCTGGCCCTAATCTTATGCCAACTCTCAATAATTTTGCTGCAATTTCAGGTCTTTACATTAATCCAAAAAAATGTCTAGCTCTAAATATATCTCTTTCGAATCTGGAACTATCTTCTGCAAAAATTGCACTCCCATTTATATGGAATGACAAATCAATCCCATACCTCGGTGTACAACTTACTTCATTACTATCTGACTTATTTTCAGCCAACTATCCTCAGACATTGAAAAACTTATCAAATATGATTGATTCTTGGTCTCACCTTCCAATTTCGTGGTTTGGTAGAATAAATGCCATCAAAATGACATTGTTACCTAAATTACTTTATTTGTTTAGAGTTTTACCAATTCCAATCCCAATACATTATCTGAGAATTATACAAAGGAAAACAATGTCATTCATCTGGGGATCTTCCAAACCACGAATTCAGCAAAATACACTTTATTTAACTAAAACAAATGGGGGCTTAGGGTGTCCTAATTTTGCATACTATTACAGGGCTGCTCATTTAGCGAGTATTGCAAAATATCATGCTCATCACGAGGTTCCACTTTGGGTATCTATTGAAGCTGCAGAATGTGATCCTATTTCTATTTCCAACTTACTCTGGTTGTCTTCAAAACATCGCAAAAAAATACAAAACCCGGTTACCAAGCATTTTATTTCCCTCTGGGATAGATTCAAATATAAAAATCAATTACAATCCTTACATAATCCTTTACTCTCTTTTTTCAAAAATCCTGCTTTTTACCCTGCATGGGTATACCCCAAATCCTTCAAAGAATGGACATCTAGAGATGTAACTCATATGTACAAATTTGTAAATTCTTCATCATTCATTTCTTTTCCGAATTTATGTGAAATGTATAATATACCACAATCGGAGTTGTTCAGATACCTCCAAATCAAAAACTTTTTCGCACCATTATTAAATGCTGTAACTCCTCTAACCCACTTGTCCACCTTTGAAGCTATTTGTAAGAATAACCCACACGCTAGAGGTACTATTTCTGTACTATATGCACATGCACTGGCTCATACTAATCACAATGAACCACAATATATACAGAAATGGGAAAAAGACTTGAATAGAAAACTGGATAGATCTGAATGGAATCAAATATGGTCTTCAACTAAAGCAGCATCACTTAATATATTGGAGCTTGAAGCAAGCTATAAAGTGTTAACAAGATGGTACTTAGTACCAGCAAGAGTGGCAAAATATGTACCAGATTATTCAGCGCAATGCTTTAGGGGATGCGCTGATTTGGGAACGTTTTTTCACATTTGGTGGACGTGTCCAAAAGTTCAAATATATTGGAAAGAAATTTTTTATATAGCATCTAAATTATTTGATAAGTTCATTCCCTTTGATCCAGCAATAGCACTAATTAATCTAAAACCTGATAATATAACACATGCCCAATTCAAATTGTTAATGCAACTATTTACAGCGGCGAAACAAACAATAGCAAGAGCATGGAAAACTTCTAATTTAATCGTAAAAGAAACATTAGTTAAAATGAACAATACTATGACCCATGCTAAAATGATAGCTATTGACATGGACACGATCCCTAAGTTTGAAAGAACGTGGAAACCCTGGATAACTTATTATATACCACAAACCTTTGATAATCAAGTATTATTGCCGTGGTAACTTGAATGAATAATTTTAAATGTATGCTTCTTTAAATAGTAATAATAGATTATAATCTTACCTCGCGGACCTCTCCATTCTACCCTCTCTTCTCTATCTCCTTTCCTCTTTCTTTTAAGTTAGTTTTTATTTATTTTTATTTTATGGTATATTTTTATTTCATAACACCTTTACTGTCTTATTTATATAATTTTATTTTTTATTTTTCAATCAACAGTCTCTTTAAAATTGTTAAGATTATAATAAAAGTCTATTATTAATACAATAATATACATTATACTGAACAAGGCTTATATATCACCCTTAATATTTTATTTTGTTCTTGATATTAATATATTGTTTCTATAGAAGCAATATTTGATTATTTATGTATTTATACTTAACCATATTCTATAAGACTGTATTATAACTACTATATGTCAACTGTACAATGTTATTTCCATACTACATTATATAATAAAATATTTTGACAAGGAAAAACAAAAACCCACAACTTCTGACAAACTCCAAGCATTAATTATGCAAGAATGGGCGGCCATCAGTCAGGATGTAGCCCAGAAGTTGATTGACAGCATGTCGGGGCGAATTGCAGAGGTCCTGAAAAAGAAGGGCCAACACTGCAAATATTGACTCTTTGCATAAACTTCGTGTAATTGTCAATAAAAGCCTTTGACACTTATGAAATGCTTGTAATTATACTTCAGTATACCATAGTAACATCTGACAAAAAGATCCAAAAACACTGAAGCAGCAGACTTTGTAAAAAATATTTGTGTCATTCTCAAAACATTCGGCGTACACACGATCGGACATTCCAACAACAAAATTTTGGATTTATTTCAGACGGATGTTGACTCAAACTTGTCTTGCATACACACGGTCGCACAAATGTTGTTGGAAATTCCGAACGTCAACAACGCGGCGACGTACAACACGTACGTCGAGCCGAGAAAAATGAAGTTCAATAGCCAGTGCGGCTCTTCTGCTTGATTCCAAGCATGCATGGAATTTTGTGCGTCAGAACTGTGCCCATGCTATCGGAATTTACGACAACGGATTTTGTTGTCGAAAAATTTGAGAACCAGCTCTCAAATTTTTGTTGTCGGAAATTAGGACAACAAACGTCCGATGGAGCCTACACGTGATCGGAATTTCCAACAAGCTCCCATCGAACATTTGTTGTCGGAAATTCCGACCGTGTGTACGCGGCATTACACTGTATTGTAGGGTCTCCTATCACACATCTATGTCCCTTCATATTACAGCTTGAAGCTGACAGCAACCTATAATAGGAGCAGAATTACCGGGTGGGCCATACCTGATATTCAGCCTTTGAAGGTTCACCAGCTCCCCGATCTCTCTGGGAAGTTCCGACAGCTGATTGTCATGAACCTACAAACACAAACATCTTCAGAAAATGACTTTTCTTGGGTACCTGTCTACAAATCCAACCACAACTGGATGCGGTTTGACTTCTTAGTGCAGAAGTCACAGACGCCCAAATTGGGTGACAGGAAGGAGAGAGAGGGGAAGCGTATGGTTAAAGTCTTGTCCCTTTAAACAGTTTGTTCAGGCCAAGCTGGCCCAAACTAACAATTTACTGCACTGACAGGTGTGCTTGCTGGGTGCTCTGCATGAACTGTATATAGCCTAAGCTGCACGTAGTATACAGAGCTGTGTTCCAGCAGTGAGACAGGAATTTCCCGTCTCACACCTGGAACAAAATAGAGACAGGTCGAGCGCCGCTGAACAATTCACGTGAAGCTGAGGCTACATATACAGTGGATAGAAAAAGTCTGCACACCCCTGTTAAAATGTCAGGTTTCTGTGATGTAAAAAAATGAGACCAAGACAAATAATTTCAGAACTTTTTCCACCTTTAATGTGACCTATAGACTATGCAACTCAATTGAAATACAAACTGAAATCTTTTAAGTGGAGGGAAGTAAAAGTAAAAAACTAAAATAATATACCGTATTTATCGGCGTATAACACGCACTTTTTTCCCCTGAAAATCAGGGGGAAATCGTGGGTGCGTGTTATACGCCGATCCCCCGCCGATTGTGCGCTTTTCGGCCGCTCTCAGCGGCTTTTGGCTTTTCTCGGCGGCTTTGAAAATGGCACCGCCGTTCTCGGCCACTTTCGGCGGCTCTCGCCCGCCTTCGGCCATTCTCGGTGGCTCTCGGCCGCTTTCGGCAATTATCGGCGGCTCTCGGCCATTTTCGACGGCTTTCGGCCATTCTCAGCGTCTCTCGCAGTCCCGCGGGAGCCGCCGAAAGCCGAGTGCGTCCGAGAGCCGCCGAGAATGGCCGAAAGCAGGCGAGAGCCGCTGAGAACGGCGGCACCATTTTCAAAGATGCAAACGACACAGGCTACAGAGGGACACTGACAAGGCTGCAATCGGGTACAAGACTACAGATGGACACTTACAAGGCTGCAATGGGGGACAAGGCTGCAATGGGGGACAACACTACAGCTGGACACTGACAAGGCTGCATTGATGGGCATTTAAATGTAAGTTTTTTTCCTTAAACTTTCCTCCTAAAAGTTTTTTTCCTTAAAATTCCCTCCTAAACTTGGGGTGCGTGTTATACGCCGATAAATACGGTAGTTGCATAAGTGTGCACACCCTTACACTAATACTTTGTTGCAGCACCGTTTGACTTTATTACACCCAGTCTTTTTGGGGTCTGAGTCTATCAGCATGGCACATCTTGACTTGGCAATATTTGCCCACTCATCTTTGCAAAAACACTCCAAATGGGTCAGATTGCAAGGACATCTCCTGTGCACAGCCCTCTTCAGATCACCCCACAGATTTTCAATCAGATTCAGGACTGAGCTCTGGCTGGGCCATTCCAAAACTTGAATCTTCTTCTGGTGAAGACATTCCTTTGTTGATTTGGATGTGTGCTTTTGGTCATTGTCATGCTGAGAGATGAAGTTCCTCTTCATGTTCAGCTTTCTAGCAGAAGCCTGAAGGTTTTGTGCCAATATTGACTGGTATTTGGAACTGTTCATAATTCCCCTCTATCTTGACTAAGGCCCCTGTTCCAGCTGAAGAAAAACAGCCCCAAAAGCAAGACGCAGCTTGCGGCACAGCGGTGACATCACGTCCGATGCCCGTCCAATTGCAGTTAGGTTGTGGGAGAACCTATCGCTTAATGAACTCCACCTTGGAACCTTGTAAAGATTGTTTTTAAAGAAACTTTACTATGCGGGCTCTTTCTTCATATATTTGTGCCTGAAAACACCCCAGGAAGGATCGCACCCACAAGAAGTTGGCGTTTTCATCACCCAGCTCACCATATTAAGCCTACCTGACCCGCAACGCAGTACTGCTTGGGGGTCCATTGGATCTGGTGAGTTCAACCATAGGGGGGTGGATCCCATATGCACCTGTTTACAGCATAAAAGATTTCAGTTTGTTGTTCAACAGTTGTACAGTTTATAGGTCACATTAAAAGGTGGAAAAAATCCTGAAATGATTTATCTTTGTCTCATTTTTTTACATCACAGAAACCTGACATTTTAACAGGGGTGTGTAGACTTTTTATATCCACTGTAGTTGGTACAGCACACCCAGCGGGCGCACCCATTAGGG
Organism: Lithobates clamitans; assembly: GCA_037952925.1. NCBI lineage: Eukaryota > Metazoa > Chordata > Amphibia > Anura > Ranidae > Lithobates > Lithobates clamitans. The sequence goes on from JBBGZY010000250.1 coordinate 1,400,364, forward strand.
CTTGTTCACATAAGCTTAGCTCTGAAGAACGATCCATGTTTGGATCACTTATCACAGAGCGTTTGACGGGCAGCGTGGAGGCGTTATATTGCCTTCTCATTGCCTGCTTTAACCCCTTGAACCCCACACAGCAACTGTCAGCCTCTCATAGACTTTTACAGGCTGCTGCCAGCAGAGCTGGATTGGTGCACCTGCGCCCTCTACCCACACCTAAATGCCAGAGTTTCATGCACTGGGTGCACAGAGCCTGAAAATCCCAATTCCCGCCACTGGGTACTGCTAGAGAGCACAGACATTACACTACCCGTCCCCTGCCATTAGATGCTGCTAGAGAGCACAGATCTGTCGCTGCCTGACTGCTGAAACTAGGTGCAGCTAGACATTGCTGACCACCACCATGAGATGCTAGTAGTTAGCACAGACCTGTCACTACCTGACCCCCACCATTAGATGTCAGTAGAGAGCACAGACCTGTCACTACCTGACCCCCACCATTAGAGGCCAGTAGAGAGCATAGACCTGTCACTACCTGAACCCCACCATTAGATGTCAGTAGTGAGCACAGAGCTGTCAATACCTGACCCCCACCATTAGATGTCAGTAGAGAGCACAGACCTGTCACTACCTGACCCCCACCATTAGAGGCCAGTAGAGAGCACAGACCTATCACTACCTGACCCCCACCATTAGAGGCCAGTAGTGAGCACAGACCTGTTACTACCTGACCCCCACCATTAGATGCCAGTAGAGAGCATAGACCTGTCACTACCTGAACCCCACCATTAGAGGCCAGTAGAGAGCACAGACCTGTTACCGCCAAGGACATTGTCACTGTCCCCATGAGGATTCTCAATAGGAATGTATGAGGACAGCATGCCCAAAAAAAAGGGGTCACGGGGACAGGAAGTGAGCAGAGCAGAGATAAGAACCTGACAGAGGGCCCAACCCTTCCACATTCTGGCCAAAAATTAAAGGTTTTATCTGGAATTCTAAATGAAAGGATCTCTCCTTCTTCAGACTCTGTATGCTGGGACTGGTCTGTGATGACTGATTACTCCTCTGTGTGTTCTATTATTGGACACTGTGATGTCATAGTGCAGTACAGGGGTGTTTATTGGTGAACACCAGGCTTACATCCAACACCACCAGAGCCGGCAGCAGGCGGAGCTCCTCCGACAGAGACTGCAGTTTGTTGGAGGCCAGGATCAGCTTGGTCAGCTCCGTCTGTTCCCACCATCGGTCCGTCCCATCGAACTGCACATTGGTGTGCGCCTCCTCGGGGGTGTCCACGTTTATCCGCCACACGCTCACCGGGACTGCGGGGGAGGAGACATGAGGACAGGCTGAGTACTAAACACCTTCCACATCTGTCACTTCCCCACCGGGGTCACCAATCACCCACAGACACCCTGATAATGTCCGCAGACACCCCATTATTACATCTATCACCCACAGACACCCCAGTTACTACACCCAAAGCCCGCACTCACCCAATTATTAGATCTAATGTCTGCAGGCACCCCATTATTACATCTATCACCCACAGACACCCCAATTACTACACCCACCTCCCGCACTCAACTAGTTATTAGATCTAATTTCCGCAGACACCCCATTATTACATCTATTACCAATAGACACCCCAGTCTTGTACTGTTCACCCACAGACACCCCATTATTACACCAATGACCTACAGACACCCCATTTTTACACCCACCGCCTGCACATAGCCCATTATTAGATCTAATGTCCACAGACACCCCATTATTATACCTAATTCCTGCAGACTACCCTTTATTGCATTCAACTACACCCTATCATTACACCAATCACCCGCAGACACCCCATTATTACATCTATTTCCCGCAGATGCCTGTTTTTACATCTGTCATCCACAGACACCCCATTACTATTCCTATCAGATGCCCCATTATTACACCTATTACCAGCAGACACCCCATTATTACACCTACCAGCCACACCCCATTATTACACCTATCATCACATCTAACGTCCACAGACACCCCATTATTTACACCTATCACACGTTGACACCCCACTATTACACCTATCACCCATTTTTACTTCTATTACCTGCAGACGCCCCATTATTTACAGCTATTATCCACAGACACCTTTTTACATGTATCAATGTCTGCAGACACCCCATTATTACACCTATCACCCGCACACACCCCATTATTACACCTATCACCCGCACACACCCCATTATTACACCTATCACCTGCAAGACACCCCATTATTACACCTATCACCTGCAGACACCCCATTATTACACCTATCACCTGCAAGACACCCCATTATTACACCTATCACCCGCACACACCCCATTATTACACCTATCACCTGCAAGACACCCCATTATTACACCTATCACCTGCAGACACCCCATTATTACACCTATCACCTGCAAGACACCCCATTATTACACCTATCACCTGCAGACACCCCATTATTACACCTATCACCCGCACACACCCCATTATTACACCTATCACCTGCAAGACACCCCATTATTACACCTATCACCTGCAGACACCCCATTATTACACCTATCACCCGCACACACCCCATTAATACACCTATCACCTGCAAGACACCCCATTGTTACACCTATCACCTGTAATACACCCCATTATTGTACCTATCACCTGCAATACACCCCATTATTACACCTATCACCTGCAAGACACCCCATTATTACACCTATCACCTGCAGACACCCCATTATTGTACCTATCACCTGCAATACACCCCATTATTACACCTATCATCTGCAAGACACCCCATTATTGTACCTATCACCTGCAATACACCCCATTATTGTACCTATCACCTGCAATACACCCCATTATTGTACCTATCACCTGCAAGACACCCCATTATTACACCTATTACCTGCAAGACACCCCATTATTACACCTATTACCTGCAAGACACCCCATTATTACACCTATTACCTGCAAGACACCCCATTATTACACCTATTACCTGCAAGACACCCCATTATTACACCTATCACCTGCAATACACCCCATTATTACACCTATCACCTGCAATACACCCCATTATTGTACCTATCACCTGCAATACACCCCATTATTGTACCTATCACCTGCAAAACACCCCATTATTACACCTATCACCTGCAAGACACCCCATTATTGTACCTACCCTGTTTCCCTGAAAATAAGACCTAGCGTGATTGTCGGTGGTGGCTGCAATATAAGCCCTACCCCCCAAACAAGCCCTAGTTAAAGTCCTTGTAGGTCTTATTTTCAGGGAAACAGTGTAGGGCTTATTTGGGGGTAGGGCTTATATTGCAGCCATCACTGACAATCACGCTAGGTCTTATTTTCGGGGAAACAGGGTATCACCTGCAATACACCCCATTATTACACCTATTACCTGCAAGACACCCCATTATTGTACCTATCACCTGCAGACACCCCATTATTACACCTATCACCTGCAGACACCCCATTATTGTACCTATCACCTGCAATACACCCCATTATTGTACCTATCACCTGCAGACACCCCATTATTACACCTATCACCTGCAATACACCCCATTATTGTACCTATCACCTGCAGACACCCCATTATTACACCTATCACCTGCAAGACACCCCATTATTGCAACTATTGCCTGTGGACACCCCATTATTGTACCAATCACCTGCAGACACCCCATTATTTTACCAATCACCTGCAGACACCCCATTATTGTACCAATCACCTGCAGACACCCCATTATTGTACCAATCACCTGCAGACACCCCATTATTGTACCAATCACCTGCAGACACCCCATTATTACACCTATCACCTGCAGACACCCCATTATTGTACCTATCACCTGCAATACACCCCATTATTACACCTATCACCTGCAGACACCCCATTATTGTACCTATCACCTGCAATACACCCCATTATTACACCTATCACCTGCAGACACCCCATTATTGTACCAATCACCTGCAGACACCCCATTATTGTACCAATCACCTGCAGACACCCCATTATTGTACCAATCACCTGCAGACACCCCATTATTACACCTATCACCTGCAGACACCCCATTATTGTACCTATCACCTGCAATACACCCCATTATTACACCTATCACCTGCAGACACCCCATTATTGCACCTATTACCTGCAAGACACCCCATTATTACACCTATCACCTGCAGACACCCCATTATTACACCTATCACCTGCGGACACCCCATTATTACACCTATCACCTGCAGACACCCCATTATTACACCTATCACCTACAAGACACCCCATTATTACACCTATCACCTGCAGACACCCCATTATTACACCTATCACCTGCAGACACCCCATTATTGCACCTATCACCTGCAATACACCCCATTATTGTACCTATCACCTGCAGACACCCCATTATTACACCTATCACCTGCAATACACCCCATTATTACACCTATCACCCGCACACCCCCGGTTCTAGCAGTGCCCCCCGGTCTCTCACCCTCGGTCAGGCCTCTCCCGGAAAGGTTCAGCTGTCCGCTCTTCCGGGCCGCTTTGATCAGTCCCTGGGGAACGGCCGGCTCCTTCTCCCTCTGATCCTGGAAACCAGCCCGAGGATCCGGAGCTCTCCCTCCCCGCCTGAACCGAGACATCTCCCCCCCGGACAGCGTGCTACCGGCGCCCGGTTCAAACTCAGAACCCGCCCAGACCTGACACTGCCCCACTCCCGCCACTAGATGCCGCTACAGAGCAACAGGCATGACACTACCCCATTCCTGCCACTAGATGCCGCTACAGAGCAACAGACCTGACACTGCCCCATTCCCGCCACGAGATGCCGCTACAGAGCACAGACCTGACACTACCCCATTCCCGCCACGAGATGCCGCTAGAGAGCACAATTTAATGTCAGTTTTTATATCACACAGAACAGAAATAGAAAACATGAAATGACTTTTTTTGATACCCAGAAAGAATTTCTGTTATTTTTTAAAAAATCACTACGAGTTTATTAAAACGTACATCATTTAAAACATCATCATTTTAACTATTTTTAATCCTTATGCTGCTAGCATTATCATTATTATTATTATACAGGATTTATGTAGCGCAGCGCTTTACAACAGTAGGGCAGATAGTACAATTACATTACAATTTAATACAGTAGGAATCAGAGGGCCTTGCTCATAAGAGCTTGCAATCTAAGAGTGAAGGTCAAGAGATACAAGCGGTAATAACTGTGGGGGTGGCTTGATGGAGAAAATAAATGTACAATTGTTTGGTGGGGGCCAGATAGGTTTCTCTGAAGAGATGAGTTTTCAGGGATCAACTAAAAGTGGATAGAGTAGGAGATAATCTGACAGATTGGGGTAGAGAGTTCCAGAGGATGGGAGAGGTTCTGGAGAAGTCCTGGAGGCAGGGGCGGATCCAGGGGGGGCAACAGGGCAATTGCCCCCTCCGAGAAATGCGGGTGAGTGAGCCGGCGGGCGGCTCCATAAGTGAGAGAGCCGCCGGATGGCTCCATAGGTGAAAGAGCCGCCGGGCGGCTCCGCAGAGAATGACAGCAGCAGTGGCGTTGTAAGGTGGGTGCGGGGGGGTGCAATCCGCACCCGGGTGACACCCGCCAGAGGGGTGACACCCGTAGGTAGCGGCACGCACCGCTAACACAGCCTGCTGACCTGATCTGCTCCTCAGGTCTTGCGCTGTATCCCTCAGCGCAGCGGGCTGAAGCCACCTTCCCCTCCTCTCTGTTTACATCCACACAGGAGGAGGAGGAGCCCGAGGGACACACACGGCTGTGTGTATCGTCCACGCTGTTCTGAGGTCTGTAAAATTTATGTATATGTGGGTTGACATGTGCAGGCCAGGGGGATTCTATACTAATGGGGGGCTCTGCACTGAGGGGGATTCTATACCAATGGGGGGCTCTGCACTGAGGGGGGATTCTATGCTAATGGGGGCTCTGCACTGAGGGGGATTCTATACCAATGGGGGGCTCTGCACTGAGGGGGGATTCTATGCTAATGGGGGCTCTCCACTGAGGGGGATTCTATACCAATGGGGGGCTCTGCACTGAGGGGGATTCTATGCTAATGGGGGGCTCTGCACTGAGGGGGGATTCTATACTAATGGGGGGCTCTGCACTGACTGGGATTCTATACCAATGGGGGGCTCTGCACTGAGGGGGGATTCTATACTAATGAGGGGTCTGCACTGAGGGGGATTCTATACTAATGGGGGGCTCTGCACTGAGGGGGATTCTATACCAATGGGGGGCTCTGCACTGAGGGGGGATTCTATACTAATGGGGGGTCTGCACTGAGGGGGATTCTATACTAATGGGGGGCTCTGCACTGAGGGGGATTCTATACCAATGGGGGGCTCTGCACTGAGGGGGAATTCTATGCTAATTGGGGCTCTGCACTGAGGGGGATTCTATACCAATGGGGGGCTCTGCAGTGAGGGGGGATTCTATGCTAATGGGGGCTCTGCACTGAGGGGGATTCTATACTAATGGGAGGCTCTGCACTGAGGGGGATTCTATACCAATGGGGGGCTCTGCACTGAGGGGGATTCTATGCTAATGGGGGCTCTGCACTGAGGGGGGATTCTATACTAATTGGGGGCTCTGCACTGAGGGGGGATTCTATACTAATGGGGGGCTCTGCACTGAGGGGGGATTCTATACTAATGGGGGGCTCTGTACTGAGGGGGGATTCTATACTAATGGGGGCTCTGCACTGAGGGGGGATTCTATACTAATGGGGATTACAACATCTCTCTGCTGCCTGTCTCTGGGACACAAGAGACCACCTTAGCAGGTGGCAAGTGACAATCTTCATCTGGTGACAGGCGATGTGGCAAGAGACAATCCGCAACATGTGGGAGGCGACGTGGCAAGTGACAATCTGCACCTGGTGACAGGTGACGTGGCAAGTGACACACTCGGGGCTCCCACTGATTCTGCATTATGGTGAGTTAAACTATTTAATTTTTTATAACAATGTAATAATAGTCATAATGCGCTTCAATCATCCTGACACCATAACAACCATGGTGCCGTGATGATTGAAGCGCCAACACCAGCCATTTCCCCGATAGATGTACCCCTAAAAAAATATATTTTCTGGCAGTGCCCCTCCCAAGACTAGACTCTGGATCCCCCCCTGCCTGGAGGTGATCATGGGAGGAGGAGACAAGGGAGTTAGCAGGAGGTCTTGGGAGGAACGAAGAGAACGATCAGGTTGGTATTTTGAGACCAGGTTAGTGATGTAGTTGGGGGCCGAGTTGTGGATGGCTTTGTAAGTTATTGTTAGTATCTTGAATTTAATTTGTTGGTTGAGTGGCTGAAATTGAAATTGAAAGGATTGGCAGAGAGGGGTATAGCAGACACTGAGCAGTTGGTAAGGTGGATGAGTCTGGCAGCAGCGTTCATGATGGACTGAAGTGGAGATAGACTATGTAGAGGTAATCCAATGAGAAGGGAGTTGCAGTAGTCAAGGCAAGAGATGACCAGGGAGTGGATTAGAAGCTTTGTGGTGACATTACATAGTCTTACATAGTAGGCGAGGTTGAAAAAAGACACAAGTCCATCAAGTCCAACCTATGTGTGTGATTATATTTCAGTATTACATTGTATATCCCTGTATGTCGGGTGCTTATCTAATAGTTTTTTGAAACTATCAATGCCCCCCGCTGAGACTCTCACTGCTTTCACAGTAAAGAACCCTCTACGTAGTTTAAAGTTAAACCTCTTTTCTTCTAATTTTAGTAAGTGGCCACGTGTCTTGTTAAACTCCCTTCCGCCCTATTGTGGGGTCACCAGTATGGTATTTGTATATTGAAATCATATCCCCTCTCAAGCGTCTCTTCTCCAGAGAGAATAAGTTCAGTGCTCGCAACCTTTCCTCATAACTAATACCCTCAAGACCCTTTTTTAGCTTTTTTGCCCTTCTTTGTACTCGCTCCATTTCCAGTACATCCTTCCTGAGGACTGGTGCCCAGAACTGGACAGCATACTCCAGGTGCGGCCGGACCAGAGTCTTGTAGAGCGGGAGAATTATCATTTTATCTCTGGAGTTGATCTTTTTAATGCATGCCAATATTCAGTTTGCTTTGTTAGCAGCAGCTTGGCATTGCATGCTATTGCTGAGCCTATCATCTACTAGGACCCCCAGGTCCTTTTCCATCCTAGATTCCCCCAGAGGTTCTCCCCCAGTGAGTAGACTGTATTCATATTTTTGCCACCCAAATGTATTATTTTACATTTTTCTACATTGAACCTCATTTGCCATGTAGTTGCCCATCCCATTAATTTGTAGAGACCTTTTTGCAAAGTTTCCACATCCTGCAGAGAAGTTAGTGCCCTGCTTAGCTTAGTATCGTCCGCAAATACAGAGATTGTACTGTTTATCCCATCCTCCAGGTCGTTTGTGAACAAATTCAACAGGATTGGTCCCAGCACAGAACCCTCGGGGGCCCCACTACCCACCCCTGACCATTCTGAGTACTCCCCATTTATCACCACCCTCTGAACTCACCCTTGTAGCCAGTTTTCAATCCATGTACTCACCCTATGGTCCATGCCAACGGACCTTACTTTGTACAGTAAACATTTATGGGGAACTGTATCAAATGCTTTTGCAAAATCCAGATACACCACGTCTACTGGCCTTCCTTTATCTAGATGGCAACTCACCTCCTCATAGAAGGTTAATAGATTGGTTTGGCAAGAACTATTCTTTATAAATCCATGCTGATTACTTCTAAGGATACAGTTTTTCTTACTAAAATCTTGTATATAGTCGCTTATCATCCCCTCCAAGACATTGGTTAGAAAGGGGCGTATCTTGGAGATGTTGCGGAGGTTGAGGATAGCGATTGGATGTGGGGCCGAAAGGTTATTTCGGAGTCCAGGATTACACCTAGGACCTTGGCATGGGGGGGACGGGTTACATAGTTGCCAACATTTTGAAAAAATTAATAGGGACACTTTTTTTGTATGTAGAGGAGTATTATTTTAATTAGGGGTGGGGCTGTCGTTTGTATGTGTGGCTTAGACGAGAGAAAACTGACGCGGTGGAAATGGGCGTGGCTTAAACTCAATTTTGGGTGTGGCTTAATGGGGGGTGTGGTTAGAGTCTGCGATGAAAGAGGGATGAAGGGAGAAGGAAGAGAGGGAGAGAGAAAGAAAGGGAGAAAGAAGGAGAGAGAAAAATAGAGAAAGGGAGATGGTCAGAGAGTGTGCAGACATGATACAAGAGATGGTCAGAGACTGCAGACATGATACAAGAGACAGTCAGAGAGCATGAGGACATGATACAGGAGACAGTCAGAGAGGGTATGGACATGGTACAGGAGAGGGTGAGAGGGTGTGGACATGGTACAGGGGAGGGTGAGAGGGTGTGGACATGGTACAGGAGAAGGTGAAAAGGTATGGACATGGTACAGGAGAGGGTGAGAGGGTGTGGACATGGTACAGGAGAGGGTGCAGGAATGGTACAGGAGAGGGTGAGAGGGTGCAGACATGGTACAGGAGAGGGTACGGACATGGTACAGGAGAGGATGAGAGGGTGCAGGCATGGTATAGGAGAGGGTGCAGGCATGGTACAGGGGAAGATGAGAGGGTGCGGACATAGTACAGGAGAGGGTGCGTACATGATACAGGAGAGGGTGAGAGGGTGCGGACATGGTACAGGAGAGGGTGCAGGCATGGTACAGGGGAGGATGAGAGGGTGCGGACATAGTACAGGAGAGGATGAGAGGATGCAGACATGATACAGGAGAGGATGAGAGGGTGCGGACATGGTACAGGAGAGGGTGAGTGGGTGCGGACATGATACAGGAGAGGGTGAGAGAGTGCGGACATGTTACAGGAGAGGGTGAAGGCATGGTACAGGAGAGGGTGCGGGCATGGTACAGGAGAGGGTGCAGACATGATACAGTAGGGGTTGAGAGGGTGCGGACATGGTACAGGTATGGGTGCGTACATAAAAAAGGGGAGGGTGAGAGGGTGCAGACATGGTGCAGGAGAGGATGAGAGGGTGCGTACATGATACAGGAGAGGGTGAGAGGGTGCGGACATGGTACAGGAGAGGGTGAAGGCATGGTACAGGAGAGGGTGAGAGGGTGCGGGCATGGTACAGGAGAGGGTGCGGACTGATACAGGGGAGGTTGAGAGGGTGCGGATATGGTTCAGGAGAGGGTGCAGACATGGTAAAGGAGAGGGTGCGTACATAAAAAAGGTGAGGGTGAGAGGGTGCAGACATGGTAAAGGAGACGATGAGAGGGTGCTGACATGGTACAAAAGAGGGTGAAGGTATGGTACAGGGGAGGGTGAGAGGGTGCGGGCATAGTACAGGAGAGGATGCGGACATGATACAGGGGAGGGTTAGGAGGGTGTGGATATGGTACAGGAGAGGGTGAGAGGGTGCGGACATGGTACAAAAGAGGGTGAAGGTATGGTACAGGGGAGGGTGAGAGGGTGCGGGCATGGTACAGGAGAGGGTGCGGACATGATACAGGGGAGGTTGAGAGGGTGTGGATATGGTACAGAAGAGGGTGAGAGGGATGGAGGAAGAGAGGGAGAGAGAAAGAAAGGGAGAATGAAGGAGAGAGAAAAAAAGAGAAAGGGAGAAAAGGAGAGATGGTCAGAGAGTGTGCAGACATGATATAAGAGACGGTTAGAGAGCGTGAGAACATGATACAGGAGACAGTCAGAGAGGGTGCAGGAATGGCAAAGGAGAGGATGAGAAGGTGCAGGCATAGTACAGGTGAGGGTGAGAGGGTGCGGACATGGTACAGGAGAGGGTGAAGGCGAGGTAGAGAGGAGGGTGAGAGGGTGCGGACATGATACAGAAGAGGGTGAGAGGGTGCGAACATGATACAGAAGTGAGTGAGAGGGTGCAGACATAATACAGGAGAGGGTGCACGCATGGTACAGGAGAGGGTGAGAGGGTGCGGACATAGTACAGGAGAGGGTGCAGGCATGGTAGAGGAGAGGGTGCGAACATGGTACAGGGGAGGGTGAGAGGGTGCGGGCATGGTACAGAAGGGGGTGAGAGGGTGCAGGTATTCTACAGGAGAGGGTGAGAGGGTGCAGGCATGGTACAGGACTTCACTTGATGTGCACCTCCGACACAGCACTCTGTACCACCCCCCCCCCCCCCTGCACCTCTGCTGGCTGTCAGCTCACTAAGAGGGCAGCTCTGTGGTGCCCGCGGGATCTCCCTCCGGCCCAGCAGGTCTCTTCCATGTGCGTACAGTGCAGAGGGGAGGGGCCACCGACCCGGACAGCTAACCGGCATCAGTGTACAAGTTAATTGCTCAGTGTCCAAGCATGATATTCAGAGGAGGGGCACAACATCCCCTAAATTTCACTCCCACCAGGTGCTGTACATTGATGGTACTGCAGATTAAAAAGAAATGGGACCTAAAGTACAGCCAAAGGCAACATTACTATTTTTTTCATTTTGGATACAGTAAAGGAGAGTTATAACCTCTGTCAGTTTTTTGCCATCTGTGTCCCATTGGGGGGATTTCCCTGCACTTCCTGTCCCATAGCCAAAACAGGAAGTGTGAGGAAATCCCTCCACAGCGAGGGAATCCCCGGTTGTCACCATAACTAGTGTCCCTATTGCATATCTCACAACTTTTTGAGATGGGAACGAGGGACACCTATTAGCAAAAGTATGTAGGCATAGGACACACCCCCTGGCATAGAGAATTATACAAAAAAAAATATTACTTAAACCCACAAATGCTTTTTTTACCACTACTCTCCCTGTATATTGGTTTTTGAAATTTACAAATGCAGCAATTTAGAAGTTGGATGAAAGGTTTAGCATTGGTAAACACTTTTTGAAAGATAAAAAGTGCATTTTCTAAATATAACTATATAGAGCAGACCAAAATGAGAGACAAATGAGGAAGAAAGAGGGACAGAGGGACTTTGTTCAAAATCAGGGACAGTTGGGAGCTATGCTATTGGAAGATTTCCCCTCTATTCCTGTTCTGGCGGCAACCCCAAATTTTCTTTTACTCTCAGTGATGCCACTGACAGTGATCACCAAGACAAATAGAGAGGGTGAATGGTCCTAATGGGAAGGGCTGGCTTAACACTGGGGCTATAGGAGCTGCAGAGGCATTTGTGTGTAAATTGATAGAACATTCATAGGTATGTCAAATTCCCTGAGCCCTGGTCCACCATCACCTTTGCTGAATGCTGCCGACTTTGGGGATGCACAACAAATCCTGCCTGCCACAGTCACTGAGCTTGCCATCACATAGCTCCCAACCAGGGCCGGCCCTACCATGGGTCCCAGTGGGTCCATTGGACCCAGGCAGCACTTTGAGAGGGGAAGCAAATTAAACCAGGACCGCCTTTTCTTCTTTTCTATTTACCCGACAAATTGACGACCAGGATTTTTTTCCCAGCAGTTTTGTCATGATGACAACTGCCCCCGCCCCCCCCCCCCCTCCCCTGGGCCACTCCGCCTGTCCTTATACTACTCTAGCCCGCCGCTACACTGCCCTAGCCTCTCTATATGCTACCCTAGCCTGTCTATATACTACCCCAGCCTACCCATATACTACCCTAGCCTGTCTATATACTACCCCAGCCTGTCTATATACTACCCCAGCCTGTCCATATACTACCGTAGCCTCTCTATATACTAACCCAGCCTGCCCATATACTACCCCTAGCCTGTCTATATACTACCCTAGCCTGTCTATATATTACCCCAGCCTATCCATATACTACCCTAGCCTCTCTATATACTACCCCAGCCTGTCCATATACTACCCTAGCCTGTCTATATACTACCCTAGACTCTCTATATACTACCCCAGCCTGCCCATATACTACCCTAGCCCGTCCATATACTACCCTAGCCTGTCTATATACTACCCCAGCCTGTCCATATACTACCCTAGCCTGTCTATATGCTACCCTAGACTCTCTATATACTACCCCAGCCTGCCCATATACTACCCTAGCCCATCCATATACTACCCTAGCCTGTCCATATACTACCCTAGCCTCTCTATATACTACCCTAGCTTCTCTATATACTACCCCAGCCTGCCCATATACTACCCTAGCCCATCCATATACCACCCTAGCCTGTCTATGTACTACTCTATCCTGTCTATATACTACCCTAGCCCGCCCATATACTGTCCTAGCCCACCCCTTGGAATTGAACATATTGATATGTCATATAATTTTGCATATAGACAAAATGCTGTTGCATGTAAATCTGACTTCCTGATAAATTTAATTTTAGTTTTAATTATCATGATATAAAATAATGCATATGAAGGCCTTTTGGTCATCCCCGGACTCCACAACAATACTCACAGGGACCCACTAGCCCCCTACTCACCAGCGCACCTTCCACAGCCGCCGTCTGGTCACCTCGTCCCTAGCTGCTAGACTCGGGGGACAGACCGTGGCTGCGGCCCAGCTCCGGCCCCGCCGGCCCACCTCCTCAGCTCACCCCTCTCTGTCTCTAGGGGGCAGTTGCCCTTCCTACCCCTGAATACCACCTCCGTTACCGGACCACACCGCAAGGGCACGGGGTTATACTGAGAGCAGGACAATCCTCGGCTCAGGCCTTACAACGGTGTTCATCTCGATCCTTCTAGACGTGGCTCAGTACCAGTAAGTAGTGGCCTAGGTCAACCCTAGTGCCCTCTCCTTCGATCCCACAGCCCCCCCACCCACCCTTCTCTACTCATCACTGACCAACCCAGGTCAGGTAAGTACGCAGGGCCCACCTTCTAGCAGTTGCTCCAGGGACCTTGGGTCCGATCGCCTCTGGGGGTCAGGAAGGAATTTTTTCCTCTGCTGCAGCAATTGGCTAGCTCAGCTAGGGGTTTTTCGCCTTCCTCTGGATCAACGGGAGGGCGGTTAGGCCTGCGTGGCCCCCCTCCACCACCACCAACAGTTCCATTCGCACCATCATCAATGCCACCCCTGAAGCAGCGGCTTCCTTCAGACCATCATTTTCTCAGCAACAGAAGCAGCAGCACCCTTCTGGACCACCATTTCCTCAGGAACCTCACCATCGCTACATCATTATCAGCACCGCATCATCCTACCTTCAGCAATTTTCTCACCATGTGCAACTTCAAATACTGAGCGGACGCTCTCCACAGGCTAAGAAATAATGGATATGAAGGTCTTTTGGTCATCCCCGGACTCCACAACAGTACTCACAGGGACCCACTAGCCCCCTGCTCACCAGCGCACCTTCCACACCCTCCACAGGCTAAGAAATACCACCTCAACATTAACAACTTCCGTTCATAAAATACTACAGAAAGAACAATTACTAAGGACCAACCTACAATCAACCATCAAATATAGGAAGACAACAATTCAACCACAACAATTAGCATGCGCTCTGATCAACACCAGATCTGCAGTCAAGCACAGACTGAAAGTACACGACTTCATCACCCAAAACAACATAGATTGCCTCTTCCTTACGGAAAGCTGGCTAACACCCGACTGCAACGCCATCCTAACCGAATTAGTGCTCGAGAACTACAGGATCCTAACTGAGCACAGAAAAGGAAAAAAGGAGGAGGCCTAGCAGTGATCTTCAAATCTCACCTCATACTCATCAAACCAACTGTACAGAACTCAGTGCCTTTCATGGAGACATTCACCCTACATCTTCAAACAACACCCCAAGACACTATTCACATACTACTATGTTACAGACCACCAGGACCGAAGACCAATCTCCTTACACCCTTCACAGAATTCATGTCAACTCACACCCTGAAAACCAAAAACTTTTTGGCACTTGGAGATTTCAACCTCTGGGCAAACTCCATCCAAGACCCTATCGCCACCGCCTGCATTAACTAACTGAAAGAATTAGGTCTTCAGCAACTGATAAATGCTCCTACACATGGTTCAGGACACATTCTGGACCTCATCTTCAAACAAAATATGGACGTCAACATATTCGACCACCTACCGCTACCATGGACGGATCACCACGCTATCAAATTTAAAATCGCTACCAACACCACCCTCCAAAAACGGAAACACGCAATAACAACACGCTGGACAAGATCTCAGAAGAAACTACACTCCGAACTCTTCAAAACCACATTATCAAACAAAATAGCAATGCTAAACTTAAACTACTCAACGGAACAAACACTCAACTCCTTAAACAAGGCATTACTACAAACAGCGGACTCAGTGGCTCCAAAACGTAGAACACACATCCGCAAAATAAACTCTGGATGGTTTAATGGCACTCTTACTTTACTAAAGCAGGAACGCAGAAGAGCTGAAAGAGCCTGGAGAAGAAACTCCACAAAGGAAAACCACACAAACTACAAAGCACTCACGGAGAAATATCACAAAGCAATCTTCAAAGAAAAAAAGGAACATTTCTCAAACACCATCTCAACAGCTTTAAACCACCCTCGGGAACTCTTCAAAATAGTCGCCAAGACTATGAACCCTACTTGCCTAGAGCCCCCAGGAAACGAAACCCAAGAATTCTGCAATGATTTTTTTTATTGACAAAATGGACAACATCCGCAAAACAATTCAACAGAAAAAAACAACCCTCATTCAACTAAAGCAAAAAGAAAAAATCGATACGAACATCACACAATCACCAAATTTTTCGATGATCCCAGTCACCACTGACATCACCAAAAACATCATCAGAAGCCTCAGAGACAGCACATCACCAAACGACATAATTCCCACAAAACTCCTGAAAGAATGTTCCGACATCTTGGCTCCTACTATAACACACCTCATAAACCAGTCGTTCAAAAAAAGGACTGTTCCGATCGCCCTCAAGCATGGCATCGTCAAACCCCTGCTAAAGAAACCCAACCTCGACCCTAGGGACCCTAACTACCGCAGACCGATAACAAGCCTTAACACCATCTCAAAGATTATGAAGAAAGCAGTAGTACAACAGCTACAACACCACCTGGACACACACAAACTCTTGGACCCTCTGCAATCAGGCTTCCGCCCAGGCCATGGCACAGAAACGGCACTTCTCAAAATATGGGATGACGCCCTCGAAGCAGCTGATGACGGAGAATCACGTCTCTTGGTACTGTTGGAACCTCAGTGCAGCGTTCGATACAGTGGACCACAATACTCTACTCATCCGCCTCATAGAAGTAGCAGGAGTCACAGTTTCAGATCTACAATGGTTCGCATGCTTCTTAGGAAATCGTTCTCAGACAGTGAAACTAGGAGCATTCACCTCTGAAACCCGCGCAATCTCTTGTGGAGTCCCTCAAGGTTCACTCTTGTCAGCAGTGCTCTTCAACATCTATATCCACCCACTCCTCAAAATCATCAGAAAATCGGACCTCTGCTTCCACTCATACGCTGACGACACTCAACTTTACTTTCGCATCACCGGAGGAAAAGACCATCAGCCACTAGAAAAATGCCTCACTTTGATAGATGACTGGATGACCACTAGCTCCCTCAAACTCAACGGATCAAAAACAGAGCTTCTTCTCTAACACGCAAACCAAAATTCCAAAACTAAGACCCCATGGACACCTCCCACCATCTTTGGACAGACCATCGACAGACCATCTCTCCAAGCACCAAAGCCAAGAGTCTCAGAGTCATTTTTGACTCAGAAATGTCAATGGATGCACAAATAGGATCAGTAGTCAGCAGATCTCACCATCTCCTCCACCTGCTACATAGACTCATCCCCTTCGTTCCAGTAGAAGACAAAGCAGCAGTAGTTGGAACAATCAGTAATTCCAGACTCGACTACGCAAATTCCCTCTACAAAGGACTACCCCAGTATCAGCTTGCACGCTTACAACTCATCCAAAACACGGCGACAAGAATATTAACAGGAAAAAACCCTGGGAATCCATCTCCCCTTCCCTGAGGAGCCTACATTGGCTAACCGTAAAGAATCAAATCACTTTCAAGACCCTCTGCCTCACCCACAAATGTGCACAAGGAAACGCTCCTCAATACCTATGCGAGAAAATAAAACGCTACAAACCCAATTGCAGTCTTCGATCTTCTAACCAAAACCTCCTCCTTATTCCCAAACCCCGCTACAAAACAAAGGGAGAACAAAGATTCTCAGTCCAAGGACCATGGCTATGGAATGCTCTACCGACTTACATTCGCATGGAAGAAAACCATCAGGCCTTCAGAAAAAAACTCAAGACCTACCTCTTCTAAGAAGCTGGACAACACAGGACGGATCTAGTGCCTTGAGGCGATTCAGTTCGCATTTGCAGCACTATACAAAATCATTCATTCATTCATTCATTTTGGTGGACGTGATTTTTTTTGGGGGGGGCGATGGGGGGAGCAGCATTTTCTTCTTGGACCCAGCCAGACAGCACAATGTCTTGGGCCAGCCCTGCTCCCAACTGTCCCTGATTTTTGAAAAGTCCCTCTGTCCCTCTTTCCTCCTCATTTGTCTCTCATTTTGGTCTGATCTATATACTGTGTTTTCCCCCGAAAAAAAGCCAGGGTCTTATATTAATTTTGGCAACAAAAAACATAGTAGGGCTTATTTTCGGGGTAGGGCTTGTTATGTTATGTGCTGTCTTCTCTCTCCTCTCTGCCTGTCAGGAATCCCCAGTGTGAACCCTTGTTAAAATGCTATTACAGTAGTATATAATGTACAATGTGTGTGTTTCTGTAATATAATTGTGCCAAATACCTTCATTATAGCGCCACTTTGCGCTTCCGTGACCTGTTGGAGTGCTCTTCCCCGATCCGAGCACTGCAGAAGGGGGCCGAGGTCCACCTCTGACAGCTAGGAGAGGAGGAGGAGAGCAGCGGGAGGTCCTTCCTTCCTCTCTCTCTCTTTCACCCCCCTCACCCTCCCTCTCTCTCACCCTTCCTCTATCTCTCCTCCTCTCTCTCTCTCTCACCCCTCTCATCCCCCTCTCTCTCTTTTACCCCCTCTCTCTCTTTTACCCCCCCCCTCTCTCTCACCCCCTCTCTCTCACCCTTCCTCTCTCTCTTTCACCCATTGCTCTCTCACCCTTCCTCTCTCTCTCTCACCCCTTTCTCTCTTACCCCTCTCTTTCTCACCCTTCCCTCTCTTACCTCTCTCTCTCACCCCCTCTCTTCCACCCCTCTCTCACCCTTCCTCTCTCTCTCACCCCCTCATCCCCCTCTATCTCTCTCACCCCCTCCCTCTCTCTCTCTCACCCTTCCTCTCTATCTCACCCCTCTCTCTCTCACCCCCTCTCTCTCACCCTTCCTCTCTCTCATACCCTTCCCCTCTCTCTCTCTCTATCTCTCTCACCCCCTCTCTCTCTCATCTCTCTCTCACCCTTCCTCTATCTCTCCTCCCCCTCTCTTTCATTCACCCCTTTCATCTGCATATCTCTCTTTTATCCCCCCTCTCTCTCTCTCACCCTTCCTCTCCCTCTCCTCTCCTCCTCTCTCTCTCACCCCCTAACCCCCCCCCCACCATTCCTCTCTCTCTCTTACCTCCTCTCTATCACCCCTCTCTCTCTCTCTCATCCCCTCTCTCTCTCATCCCCTCTCTCTCTCTCGCCCCTTTTTCACCCTTCCTCAGTCTTTCTCTCTGACCCCTCTCTCTCTCATCCTTCCTCTCTCTCACCCCCCTCTCACTCTTCCTCTCTCTCTCTCACCTCCTCTCTCTCTCATCTCTCTCTCACCCTTCCTCTATCTCTCCTCCCCCTCTCTTTCTTTCACCCCTTTCATCCGCCTATCTCTCTTTTATCCCCGCTCTCTCTCTCTCACCCTTCCTCTCCCTCTCCTCTCCTCCTCTCTCTCTCACCCCCTAATCCCCCCCCCCCCCACCATTCCTCTCTCTTACCTCCTCTCTCTCACCCCTCTCTCTCTCATCCCCTCTCTCTCTCATCCCCTCTCACTCTCTCACCCCTTTTTCACCCTTCCTCAGTCTTTCTCTCTGACCCCTCTCTCTCTCATCCTTCCTCTCTCTCACCCCCCTCTCACTCTTCCTCTCTCTCTCTCACCCCCTCTCTCTCTCATCTCTCTCTCACCCTTCCTCTATCTCTCCTCCCCCTCTCTTTCTTTCACCCCTTTCATCCGCCTATCTCTCTTTTATCCCCCCTCTCTCTCTCACCCTTCCTCTCCCTCTCCTCTCCTCCTCTCTCTCTCACCCCCTAATCCCCCCCCCACCATTCCTCTCTCTCTCTTACCTCCTCTCTCTTCACCCCTCTTTCTCTCTCACCCTTCCTCTTTCTCTTATCCCTCTCTCACTCCCCCTCCCCACCCCCTCTCTCTCAGCCCCCCCCCCTCACTGCCCCTCTCTGTTTATTTAAATTTTTTAAAATATCTAATTTGTTTTAACAAAAAAATGTTTGCATTTTAATTTTATTTCTATAAAAAGGCCCACCAAAATTCTCATGATGCTGTTACCCCCTTAGAGCCAGCGCATGCTGGCCCTTTAAGGGCTTTAGAATGCCAGGAGGCGGGGTGGGACTTATGGTCATGTGACTGCCGTGATTGGCCGTCGCGGCGGTCGGTTGGCCCCAGTAACTGTGTCAGGAGCGCGCAGGGAGCGTGCTCTCCACGCAGCTCTATCAGCACTAGTGCACGCAAATATGCAGCCGCTCGGCGCCAAGGGCTGGTCGCCGAGAGGCCACATATTTGTGTGCGCTTGGCGCAAAGAGGTTAATCCGGCCCTGCTAATGGGGACACGGACTACAATAAAAACCTGACAGGTGTTCCAATCCCTCTCCAATCTATCCAAAACTGAAAAAAAAAAAAAAGTTTTACCTTTAGGGCTCATATATACTTTTGGTTGGGGGCTATTAAAAATTGAGCTGTCTTTTTACTTTTCCCCAGCTGCTCCCCATTTAGCTGCAAAGGTAGCAGCCAGGGGTGTACACATGCTGCGATGCTTTGTTTCCTGGTTGTAGGAGGAATTATATCCCCTGTCATGTTTTACGGGCACTAATGCAACCGGTTCAGGTGCGCGAGGCTGTACTGGAACTGCCCCACAACTGCAGTTTTGCAGCATTCACGGGGTTAAAACAAATGTTGAGGAGCCGACATACCACCTCACCTCACCGCTTGTCAAGTGCACTGAAAAGCTATCCAAGCGTGGATCGCTTTTCAGAGGCACGACAGTCCTTACCAGAAGTGTCTATCCTAGTGGACACTTACCAGAAGTGTCCACTAGGATTGCTTTTCAGAGGTGTTTGACAGCTAATGATTTAACACTTGCTGACCGCCCCAAAGCACATTTACTGCTACAGGGTGGCCACACTGTGTAGGATCACATATTTATACGTGATTCTGCAGTTCTGGGTATAGGGCGCAAGGGTGGGCTGGCGGCGGCTCGCTTCCGCTGCGATTTTACACGGGGGGGAGCTGATCAATGGGTCCCGCCGACTCGATGTCCACCAGGAAACTGCTGATCATTCGGTACACAGGCAGAACAGCAGTCTGTCTATGTAAACAAGGCAGATCGCTGTTCTCTCAGTACAGAAGGCATTGATCCTGTGTTCCTGTAGAGCAGAAACACCGATCCATGCCTTCCCCTAGTAAAAGCACCTCCCCCACTACACTGAAACACTGGTTAGGCACAAAGTTAACCTTTTGATCGCCCTAGATATTTAACCCATTCCCGGCCAGTGTCATTAGTACAGTGACAGTGCATATTTTTAGCACTAATCACTGTATTAGTGTCACTGGTCCCCAAAAAGTGTCAAAAGTGTCAGTTAGTGTCGGATTTGTCCACCGCAATATTGCAGTCCCGCTATAAGTCGCTGATCGCCACCATTACTAGTTTAAAAGTATATATTCCATAGTTTGTAGACGTAATAACATTTTTTATTGGATATGTTTTGATCAGAATGTAAAAAAAATATATATATATATATATATATATATATATATATATATATATATATATATATATATATATATATATATTTTTTTTTTTTTTTTTTTAATTGTCCGTCGTTTTTGTTTATAGCGCAAAAAATAAAAAAGGCAGAGGTGATCAAATACCACCAAAAGAAAGCTCTATATGTGGAAAAAAAAGCACATCAATTTTATTTGGGTACAGCATCACAGGACTGCGCAATTGTCAGTTAAAATAACACAGCGCCGCATCGCAAAAAATGGCCTGGTCAGGAAGGGGAGTAAACCTTCTGTAGGGCAAGTGGATGATTGTGGGACGGAACTACCACACCACAATTGCATACATTGCACGCAGTTGCAGTATGTCTTGTTGGTGCAGCAGCCCCATAGAACTGCATTCTGCCCACTATTCCAAATACAGTAATGTGAGCGGAGCCTGTAGCCTATTAGGATGCAGTTGCTGCATGGACACAGACAGTGTGCGTTAGGGGCCGCTCACCCAACGCTTGCCACATTAGGACCAGCCGCTGCGTCCTCATAGACTTCGGTGGGCTGACTGCATGCAGCACCTGGAAGCTGAGGTGCCGGAAAAAAAAGGCCTAGCCATGACTACCCTTCCTCTGCATCCAAAAATTGTATTGGGGGGCCTGCACCCCAATACATCCATCTTCTAGAGGTCAGTCACGCCAAAGCCGGATATCCCTGATAGTGCTGATCTCAGGGATATCATTGTCCAGCAAACAGACCACCCGGGTCCACCATCGGCAGGCATATCCAGTACCCTGTCAAGTTTTTAGGGAGTCTCCCTCTCTATTTGTCCTGTTGACCATTTACACAGAGCGTGAAAAAAAAAAGTCATCCAACTTGAGTTGTCACCAGAACAGCAATAGAGGGCAAATTTTCCAATGGTGACACTAGTTCTGGTGACAACCAGGAATTCCCTGTTGTGACTATGGGATGAGAATTGAAGGGAAATCTCCAAATGTCATGGGACACAGATGGCAAAAAAAAACTATACAGTTTATATGTTGGTCCTGCCTTTTTTCCTAATATATATATATATATATATATATATATATATATATATATATATATATATATATATATATATATATATATCTTATACTTTTTATTTTTTATTAACCACTTGTCCACTGGGCACTTTTACCCTATTCCTGCTCAGGCCAATTTTCTGCTTTTAACGCTGTTGCACTTTAAATGACAATTGCGCGGTCATGCAACATTGTACCCATATGAGATTATTATCAGTTTTTCACACAAATACAGATTTCTTTTGGTGGCATTTAATCATCACTGGGGTTTTTATTTTTTGATAAACAAACAAGAAAAGACAGAACATTTTGAAAAGAAAAACCACAGTTTGTTTTAGTTTGCAAACAGGCAATTCTTCTCCTTAGCTGATGTGCGCTGATGAGATGGCACTGATAGGTGGCACTGGTGGGCACTAATGAGGCGGCACTGGTGGGCACTGATGAGGCTGCACTGATAGTTGGCACTGAAGGGCACTGATAGGCAGCACTGATGGTGACATTGATGGGCACTGATTGGCGGCACTGATAGGCACCAATTGGCAGCACTGGTGGGCACTGATAGGCAGCACTGATGGTGACATTGATGGGCACCGATTGGCAGCACTGATAGGCACCAATTGGCAGCACTGGTGGACACAGATTGGCAGCACTGGTGGGCACTGTTGGGACTGCACTGATATTCAGTGCCGATGTCCATTTAACCGCATGCCAACCAGCCGCCGCAGTTGTACTGCGGCAACATGGCTCAGCTGCGCGAATCTCCGTCATGTTACGTTGGTAATATAGACGGCCACTAGGGGGTGCGTGCGCGCCGCCTGCTCGCCCATGGAGCCGATGCGAGTGCCCGGCGGTCGCGATCACCGCCGGGCTCCCGCGATCGCTCGGGGCACACCGGGAACCGGGGTCTGTGTGTGTAAACACACAGTTTCCGGATCTCTGAGGGGAGAACAGACAGATCGTCTGTTCATACAGAGTATGAACAGCGATCTGTCATCTCCCCTGCACAGTCCCCTCCCCCCTTCAGTTAGAACACACAATAGGACACACTTAACCCCTTCACTGCCCCCTAGTGGTTAACCCTTTCACTGGCAGTGACATTTTTACAGTAATCAATGCAATTTTATAGCACTGATCGCTGTAAAAATGCCAAGGGTCCCAAAAATGTGTCAAAATTGTCCGACGCGTCCGCAATATAGTCGCAGTCCCGATAAAAATCGCAGATCGCCACCATTACTAGTAAAAAAACAATTAATAATAAAAAAGTCATAAAACTATCCCCTATTTTGTAGACGCTTTAACTTTTGTGCAAACCAATGAATATACGCTTATTGCGATTTTTTTTTTTACCAAAAAATATGTAGAAGAATACATATCGGTCAAAATTGACTGAAAAAAAATATTTTTTTATATATTTTTGGGGGATATTTATTATAGCAAAAAGTAAAAAATAATGCGTTTTTTTCAAAATTGTCGCTCTTTTTTTGTTTATAGCGCAAAAAATAAAAACCGCAGAGGCGATCAAATACCACCAAAAGAAAGCTCTATTTGTGGGAAAAAAGGACGTCAATTTTGTGTGGGAGCCAGGTCGCACGACCGCGCAATTGTCAGTTAAAACGACGCAGTGCCGAATCGCAAAAAGTGCACTGGTCTTTGGCCAGCCAAATGGTCCGGGGCTGAAGTGGTTAACACAAGCCGGTTATTGGCTCTCTTCTCCTCTCCTCATGCTGTCAGCCTGATGAAAGAAAAGCCAATAACTGGCTTGTGTTTATGTGTGATCACCTGTTATTGGACACAGCTGATCAAGTGGTAAAGGACCGCTGTGATTGGCTCTTTACCCCAATCTGTGAGTCCGAAGAACTAAGTGATCACAGAGCGCGCTGCCTGCGTGCCACAGGGGGTTCGGGGGCAGCACGATTATGGAAGGACGTCCATGTACGCCCTCCCAGCAAAGTATGCCCACGCTGTAGCCGGACAGGGCTTCCATCTTCACCCGGTCTTCCTTCCAGGATCGCAGGCTGCAGCCGCTTGATTGGCCGAGCACGGCTCTCTCAATGGATTCTGCCCACACTATAGTCGAAAGTGGTTAAAATTTGCAGTTGGGAATATGTATCACCATTAATTTTTTTTTTTTCATACATCTTGTTTATTTTGAATAGGGCACCGCCACCTGCGTCACCTATGGCGATTCATGCAATAGAGCCGACCTGCCGCAGTATAATGGTCGGCAAGTTGTTAAAGTAGTGTAGTGCTGAATAGCAAAAAATGGCTTGGTAATGAACGGGGCCTGATCCATTGAGAGAGCCGTGCTCGGCCAATCAAGCGGCTGCAGCCTGCGAACCTGGAAGGAAGACCGGGTGAAGATGGAAGCCCTGTCCGCGGTGACAACTGACAACGTGTTGCTGGAGGGTTTCGTTCTTAGGTAAGACTTTCATAATGTGCTAGTATGTGATGCATACTAGCAGATTAGGACATTATTTTGCAGAGGACGTATTTTTTTTATGGTTTACTACTGCTTTAGGTACCTTTTACACGGTCTTGTCCGGACTGTGACCTGGACGGACTGCGCTTGCTCAGAGGGGGATCGATCGCTGATCCCCACTAAGCAGGCAGATGATAGGTCTGTCTCCGCTCACTGTGCATATACGGACCTGTCAGAGTCCCGTTCTCCATAATGGGGAGATCGGATGAAAACAGATCACCTGTCCATTTTCATCCAACCCCATCCGATCCACCAGACGAATAGAAAATAGGGTCACCATCCGTCTGGATTTGGTGGACCGGATCGGACCGGATAGCAGCGGGTGTCAGCGGACATGTCACCACTGACATCCGCTGCCCCATAGGGGTGAATAGAGGGTCCAATCAGGTCCGCCTAAAAAACTGATCAGAAAGCCCATGTGAAAGGGGCCTTACAGGGTTAGTTCATCTTTCCTTTAAAAAAAAAAAAACGACCGGTGCAAATAAGGGGTGTCTAGATAAAAACAAACTGTGCAGCTCTGACGAAAGTTGGATAATGACCCTGCTATAGGTGTGTAGGCCTATTATGTACCTTAGGAAGCCTGGCTGGAAAACTTCTAGGACGTTTGCTAAGGAACACCTAGCTGTTACTGTTTACCATCACAGGAGCGAGCTCCAAAATGCTGAGCTCAGAAGGAGAAAGAGCATGTGAGGGGGATTGAATCAGAGTAACAGCTCACTCCTGTGATGGCGGAGGTGAACGGTAACAGCTAGGCGTTTCTTAGCAACGTCCTGGGAGTACTCCAGTCAGGCTTCACGAGGTATGTAAATGGCCTACACTTATGGCAAGGGTATTATTCATCTTTAGTCAGAGCTGCACAGTTTGATTTTATCTACAGACACCCCTAACCTGCATGGGCAGGTGAACTAACCCTTTAACCAGTTCAGGTCCGCCCCATAGCAGTTTTAGTGCCACAGGGTGACACCAGTACACCGGCTCATGTATGTACGGCTCGCTCCTGTTGTGATCACACACAGCGCCGATCCTTCGGTAGACAGGCAGAACGGCAGTCTGCCTATGTAAACAAGGCAGATTGCCGTTCTGTCAGTAGGGAAGGCATGGGTCCTGGGTTCCTGTGCCCGTGGCATGATGGGACGGTGATTTCACAAGGAGGCGGGCCTCCGGATGACATCACTAGGTGGCCACGCCCCATAGCTATATAAGTAATGGCACACGGTGGACCTAGTATTAGGAGAGAACATCGGGAGAAGATCAGTGGAAGAACAGAGGTAGAAGACAACGGAGAGAGGAGAACCGGCAGAGGGAGAAGACAGCAGAGAGAGGAGAACCGGCAGAGGGAGAAGACAACGGAGAGAGGAGAACCGGCAGAGGGAGAAGACAGCGGAGAGAGGATAACCGGCAGAGGGAGAAGACAGCAGAGGGAGGAGAACCGGCAGAGGGAGAAGACAGCAGAGGGAGGAGAACCGGCAGAGGGAGAAGACAGCGGAGGGAGGAGAACTGGCAGAGGGAGAAGACAGCGGAGAGAGGAGACCCGGCAGAAGTAGAAGACAATGGAAAGAGGAGAACCAGCAGAAGGAGAAGACAGCGGAGAGAGGAGAACTGGCAGAGGGAGAAGACGGAAGGGAGAGGAGAACCGGCAGAAGGAGAAGACAATGGAGAGAGGAGAACCAGCAGAAGGAGAAGACAATGGAGAGAGGAGAACTGGCAGAGGGAGAAGACGGCAGGGAGAGGAGAACCGACAGAAGGAGAAGACAGCTGAGAGAGGAGAACCGGCAGAGGGAGAAGACGGCAGAGAGAGGAGAACCGGCAGAAGGAGAAGACAGCGGAGAGAGGAGAACCAGCAGAGGGAGAAGACAGTGGAGAGAGGAGGACCAGCAGAGGGAGAAGACAGCGGAGAGAGGAGAACCAGCAGAGGGAGAAGACAGTGGAGAGAGGGGAACCGGCAGAGGGAGAAGACAGCGGAGAGAGGAGAACCGGCAGAGGGAGAAGACAGCGGAGAGAGGAGAACTGACAGAGGGAAAAGACAGCTGAGAGAGGAGAACCGGCAGAGGGAGAAGACGGCAGAGAGAGGAGAACCGGCAGAGGGAGAAGACAGCGGAGAGAGGAGAACCAGCAGAGGGAGAAGACAGTGGAGAGAGGAGGACCAGCAGAGGGAGAAGACAGCGGAGAGAGGAGAACCAGCAGAGGGAGAAGACAGTGGAGAGAGGGGAACCGGCAGAGGGAGAAGACAGCGGAGAGAGGAGAACCGGCAGAGGGGGAAGACAGCGGAGAGAGGAAAACCGGCAGAGGGAAAAGACAGCGGAGAGAGGAGAAGCGGCAGAGGGAGAAGACAGTGGAGAAAGGAGAACCAGGAGAGGGAAAAGACAGCAGAGAGAGGAGAACCGACAGAGGGAGAAGACAGCGGAGAGAGGAGAACCGGCAGAGGGAGAAGACAGTGAGGAAAGGAGAACCAGGAGAGGGAAAAGACAGCGGAGAGAGGAGAACCGACAGAGGGAGAAGACAGCGGAGAGGGGAGAACCCGCAGAAGGAGAAGACAGTGGAGAGAAGAGAACCGGCAGAAGGAGAAGACAGCGGAGAGAGGAGAACTGGCAGAAGGAGAAGACAGCGGAGAGAGGAGAACCAGCAGAAGGAAAAGACAGCAGAGAGAGGAGAACCGGCAGAAGGAGAAGACAGCTGAGAGAGGAGAACTGGCAGAAGGAGAAGACAGTGAAAAGAGGAGAACAGGAAGAGGGAGAAGACGGCAGAGAGAGGAGAACCGGCAGAAGGAGAAGACAGCGAAGAGAGGAGGACCGTCAGAGGAAGAAGGCAGCGGAGAGAGGAGAACCAGCAGAGGGAGAAGACAGTGGAGAGAGGAGAACCGGCAGAGGGAGAAGACAGCGGAGAGAGGAGAACCGGCAGAGGGAGAAGACAGCGGAGAGAGGAAACCGGCAGAAGGAGAAGACCATGGAGAGAGGAGAACCAGCAGAAGGAGAAGACAGCGGAGAGAGGAGAACTGGCAGAGGGAGAAGATGGCAGGGAGAGGAGAACCGGCAGAAGTAGAAGACAGCTGAGAGAGGAGAACTGGCAGAAGGAGAAGACAGCGGAGAGAGGAGGACCGTCAGAGGAAGAAGACAGCGGAGAGAGGAGAACCAGCAGAGGGAGAAGACAGTGGAGAGAGGAGAACCGGCAGAGGGAGAAGACAGCGGAGAGAGGAGAACCGGCAGAGGGAGAAGACAGCGGAGAGAGGAGGACCGTCAGAGGAAGAAGACAGCGGAGAGAGGAGAACCAGCAGAGGGAGAAGACAATGGAGAAAGGAGAACCAGGAGAGGGAAAAGACAGCAGAGAGAGGACAACCGGCAGAGGGAGAAGACAGCGGAGAGAGGAGAACCGGCAGAGGGAGAAGACAGTGGAGAGAGGAGAACAAGCAGAGGGAGAAGACAGCGGAGAGAGGAGAACCGGCAGAGGGAGAAGACAGCGGAGAGAGGAGGACCGTCAGAGGAAGAAGACAGCGGAGAGAGGAGAACCAGCAGAGGGAGAAGACAATGGAGAAAGGAGAACCAGGAGAGGGAAAAGACAGCAGAGAGAGGACAACCGGCAGAGGGAGAAGACAGCGGAGAGAGGAGAACCGGCAGAGGGAGAAGACAGCGGAGAGAGGATAACCGGCAGAGGGAGAAGACAGCAGGGGGAGGAGAACTGGCAGAGGGAGAAGACAGCAGAGGGAGGAGAACCAGCAGAGGGAGAAGACAGCGGAGGGAGGAGGACCGTCAGAGGAAGAAGGCAGCGGAGAGAGGAGAACCAGCAGAGGGAGAAGACAGTGGAGAGAGGAGAACCGGCAGAGGGAGAAGACAGCGGAGAGAGGAGAACCGGCAGAGGGAGAAGACAGCGGAGAGAGGAAACCGGCAGAAAGAGAAGACAATGGAGAAAGGAGAACCAGGAGAGGGAAAAGACAGCAGAGAGAGGACAACCGGCAGAGGGAGAAGACAGCGGAGAGAGGAGAACCGGCAGAGGGAGAAGACAGCGGAGAGAGGAGAACCGGCAGAGGGAGAAGACAGCGGAGAGAGGAAACCGGCAGAAGGAGAAGACAATGGAGAAAGGAGAACCAGGAGAGGGAAAAGACAGCAGAGAGAGGAGAACCAGCAGAAGCAGAAGACAGCGGAGAGAGGAGAACTGGCAGAGGGAGAAGATGGCAGGGAGAGGAGAACCGGCAGAAGTAGAAGACAGCTGAGAGAGGAGAACTGGCAGAAGGAGAAGACAGCGGAGAGAGGAGGACCGTCAGAGGAAGAAGACAGCGGAGAGAGGAGAACCAGCAGAGGGAGAAGACAGTGGAGAGAGGAGAACCGGCAGAGGGAGAAGACAGCGGAGAGAGGAGAACCGGCAGAGGGAGAAGACAGTGGAGAAAGGAGAACCAGGAGAGGGAAAAGACAGCAGAGAGAGGAGAACCAGCAGAGGGAGAAGACAGTGGAGAGAGGAGGACCGTCAGAGGAAGAAGACAGCGGAGAGAGGAGAACCAGCAGAGGGAGAAGACAATGGAGAAAGGAGAACCAGGAGAGGGAAAAGACAGCAGAGAGAGGAGAACCGGCAGAGGGAGAAGACAGCGGAGAGAGGAGAACCGGCAGAGGGAGAAGACAGCGGAGAGAGGATAACCGGCAGAGGGAGAAGACAGCAGGGGGAGGAGAACTGGCAGAGGGAGAAGACAGCAGAGGGAGGAGAACCGGCAGAGGGAGAAGACAGCGGAGGGAGGAGAACTGGCAGAGGGAGAAGACAGCGGAGAGAGGAGACCCGGCAGCAGTAGAAGACCATGGAAAGAGGAGAACCAGCAGAAGGAGAAGACAGCGGAGAGAGGAGAACTGGCAGAGGGAGAAGACGGCAGGGAGAGGAGAACTGGCAGAAGGAGAAGACAATGGAGAGAGGAGAACCAGCAGAAGGAGAAGACAGTGGAGAGAGGAGAACTGGCAGAGGGAGAAGACGGCAGGGAGAGGAGAACCGACAGAAGGAGAAGACAGCTGAGAGAGGAGAACCGGCAGAAGGAGAAGACAGCGGAGAGAGGAGAACCAGCAGAGGGAGAAGACAGTGGAGAGAGGAGGACCAGCAGAGGGAGAAGACAGCGGAGAGAGGAGAACCAGCAGAGGGAGAAGACAGTGGAGAGAGGGGAACCGGCAGAGGGAGAAGACAGCGGAGAGAGGAGAACCGGCAGAGGGAGAAGACAGCGGAGAGAGGAGAACTGACAGAGGGAAAAGACAGCTGAGAGAGGAGAACCAGCAGAGGGAGAAGACGGCAGAGAGAGGAGAACCGGCAGAGGGAGAAGACAGCGGAGAGAGGAGAACCAGCAGAGGGAGAAGACAGTGGAGAGAGGAGGACCAGCAGAGGGAGAAGACAGCGGAGAGAGGAGAACCAGCAGAGGGAGAAGACAGTGGAGAGAGGGGAACTGGCAGAGGGAGAAGACAGCGGAGAGAGGAGAACCGGCAGAGGGAGAAGACAGCGGAGAGAGGAAAACCGGCAGAGGGAAAAGACAGCGGAGAGAGGAGAAGCGGCAGAGGGAGAAGACAGTGGAGAAAGGAGAACCAGGAGAGGGAAAAGACAGCAGGGAGAGGAGAACCGACAGAGGGAGAAGACAGCGGAGAGAGGAGAACCGGCAGAGGGAGAAGACAGTGAGGAAAGGAGAACCAGGAGAGGGAAAAGACAGCGGAGAGAGGAGAACCGACAGAGGGAGAAGACAGCGGAGAGGGGAGAACCCGCAGAAGGAGAAGACAGTGGAGAGAGGAGAACCGGCAGAAGGAGAAGACAGCGGAGAGAGGAGAACTGGCAGAAGGAGAAGACAGCGGAGAGAGGAGAACCAGCAGAAGGAAAAGACAGCAGAGAGAGGAGAACCGGCAGAAGGAGAAGACAGCTGAGAGAGGAGAACTGGCAGAAGGAGAAGACAGTGAAAAGAGGAGAACAGGAAGAGGGAGAAGACGGCAGAGAGAGGAGAACCGGCAGAAGGAGAAGACAGCGAAGAGAGGAGGACCGTCAGAGGAAGAAGGCAGCGGAGAGAGGAGAACCAGCAGAGGGAGAAGACAGTGGAGAGAGGAGAACCGGCAGAGGGAGAAGACAGCGGAGAGAGGAGAACCGGCAGAGGGAGAAGACAGCGGAGAGAGGAAACCGGCAGAAGGAGAAGACCATGGAGAGAGGAGAACCAGCAGAAGGAGAAGACAGCGGAGAGAGGAGAACTGGCAGAGGGAGAAGATGGCAGGGAGAGGAGAACCGGCAGAAGTAGAAGACAGCTGAGAGAGGAGAACTGGCAGAAGGAGAAGACAGCGGAGAGAGGAGGACCGTCAGAGGAAGAAGACAGGGGAGAGAGGAGAACCAGCAGAGGGAGAAGACAGTGGAGAGAGGAGAACCGGCAGAGGGAGAAGACAGCGGAGAGAGGAGAACCGGCAGAGGGAGAAGACAGCGGAGAGAGGAGAACCGGCAGATGGAGAAGACAGCGGAGAGAGGAGGACCGTCAGAGGAAGAAGACAGCGGAGAGAGGAGAACCAGCAGAGGGAGAAGACAATGGAGAAAGGAGAACCGGCAGAGGGAGAAGACAGCGGAGAGAGGAGAACCGGCAGAGGGAGAAGACAGCGGAGAGAGGATAACCGGCAGAGGGAGAAGACAGCAGGGGGAGGAGAACTGGCAGAGGGAGAAGACAGCAGAGGGAGGAGAACCGGCAGAGGGAGAAGACAGCGGAGGGAGGAGGACCGTCAGAGGAAGAAGGCAGCGGAGAGAGGAGAACCAGCAGAGGGAGAAGACAGTGGAGAGAGGAGAACCGGCAGAGGGAGAAGACAGTGGAGAGAGGAGAACCGGCAGAGGGAGAAGACAGCGGAGAGAGGAAACCGACAGAAGGAGAAGACCATGGAGAGAGGAGAACCAGCAGAAGGAGAAGACAGCGGAGAGAGGAGAACTGGCAGAGGGAGAAGATGGCAGGGAGAGGAGAACCGGCAGAAGTAGAAGACAGCTGAGAGAGGAGAACTGGCAGAAGGAGAAGACAGCGGAGAGAGGAGGACCGTCAGAGGAAGAAGACAGCGGAGAGAGGAGAACCAGCAGAGGGAGAAGACAGTGGAGAGAGGAGAACCGGCAGAGGGAGAAGACAGCGGAGAGAGGAGAACCGGCAGAGGGAGAAGACAGCGGAGAGAGGAGGACCGTCAGAGGAAGAAGACAGCGGAGAGAGGAGAACCAGCAGAGGGAGAAGACAATGGAGAAAGGAGAACCAGGAGAGGGAAAAGACAGCAGAGAGAGGAGAACCGGCAGAGGGAGAAGACAGCGGAGAGAGGAGAACCGGCAGAGGGAGAAGACAGCGGAGAGAGGATAACCGGCAGAGGGAGAAGACAGCAGGGGGAGGAGAACTGGCAGAGGGAGAAGACAGCAGAGGGAGGAGAACCGGCAGAGGGAGAAGACAGCGGAGGGAGGAGAACTGGCAGAGGGAGAAGACAGCGGAGAGAGGAGACCAGGCAGCAGTAGAAGACAATGGAAAGAGGAGAACCAGCAGAAGGAGAAGACAGCGGAGAGAGGAGAACTGGCAGAGGGAGAAGATGGCAGGGAGAGGAGAACCGGCAGAAGTAGAAGACAGCTGAGAGAGGAGAACTGGCAGAAGGAGAAGACAGCGGAGAGAGGAGGACCGTCAGAGGAAGAAGACAGCGGAGAGAGGAGAACCAGCAGAGGGAGAAGACAGTGGAGAGAGGAGAACCGGCAGAGGGAGAAGACAGCGGAGAGAGGAGAACCGGCAGAGGGAGAAGACAGCGGAGAGAGGAGGACCGTCAGAGGAAGAAGACAGCGGAGAGAGGAGAACCAGCAGAGGGAGAAGACAATGGAGAAAGGAGAACCAGGAGAGGGAAAAGACAGCAGAGAGAGGAGAACCGGCAGAGGGAGAAGACAGCAGGGAGAGGAGAACCGGCAGAGGGAGAAGACAGCGGAGAGAGGATAACCGGCAGAGGGAGAAGACAGCAGGGGGAGGAGAACTGGCAGAGGGAGAAGACAGCAGAGGGAGGAGAACCGGCAGAGGGAGAAGACAGCGGAGGGAGGAGAACTGGCAGAGGGAGAAGACAGCGGAGAGAGGAGACCCGGCAGCAGTAGAAGACAATGGAAAGAGGAGAACCAGCAGAAGGAGAAGACAGCGGAGAGAGGAGAACTGGCAGAGGGAGAAGACGGCAGGGAGAGGAGAACTGGCAGAAGGAGAAGACAATGGAGAGAGGAGAACCAGCAGAAGGAGAAGACAGTGGAGAGAGGAGAACTGGCAGAGGGAGAAGACGGCAGGGAGAGGAGAACCGACAGAAGGAGAAGACAGCTGAGAGAGGAGAACCGGCAGAAGGAGAAGACAGCGGAGAGAGGAGAACCAGCAGAGGGAGAAGACAGTGGAGAGAGGAGGACCAGCAGAGGGAGAAGACAGCGGAGAGAGGAGAACCAGCAGAGGGAGAAGACAGTGGAGAGAGGGGAACCGGCAGAGGGAGAAGACAGCGGAGAGAGGAGAACCGGCAGAGGGAGAAGACAGCGGAGAGAGGAGAACTGACAGAGGGAAAAGACAGCTGAGAGAGGAGAACCAGCAGAGGGAGAAGACGGCAGAGAGAGGAGAACCGGCAGAGGGAGAAGACAGCGGAGAGAGGAGAACCAGCAGAGGGAGAAGACAGTGGAGAGAGGAGGACCAGCAGAGGGAGAAGACAGCGGAGAGAGGAGAACCAGCAGAGGGAGAAGACAGTGGAGAGAGGGGAACTGGCAGAGGGAGAAGACAGCGGAGAGAGGAGAACCGGCAGAGGGAGAAGACAGCGGAGAGAGGAAAACCGGCAGAGGGAAAAGACAGCGGAGAGAGGAGAAGCGGCAGAGGGAGAAGACAGTGGAGAAAGGAGAACCAGGAGAGGGAAAAGACAGCAGAGAGAGGAGAACCGACAGAGGGAGAAGACAGCGGAGAGAGGAGAACCGGCAGAGGGAGAAGACAGTGAGGAAAGGAGAACCAGGAGAGGGAAAAGACAGCGGAGAGAGGAGAACCGACAGAGGGAGAAGACAGCGGAGAGGGGAGAACCCGCAGAAGGAGAAGACAGTGGAGAGAGGAGAACCGGCAGAAGGAGAAGACAGCTGAGAGAGGAGAACTGGCAGAAGGAGAAGACAGCGGAGAGAGGAGAACCAGCAGAAGGAAAAGACAGCAGAGAGAGGAGAACCGGCAGAAGGAGAAGACAGCTGAGAGAGGAGAACTGGCAGAAGGAGAAGACAGTGAAAAGAGGAGAACAGGAAGAGGGAGAAGACGGCAGAGAGAGGAGAACCGGCAGAAGGAGAAGACAGCGAAGAGAGGAGGACCGTCAGAGGAAGAAGGCAGCGGAGAGAGGAGAACCAGCAGAGGGAGAAGACAGTGGAGAGAGGAGAACCGGCAGAGGGAGAAGACAGCGGAGAGAGGAGAACCGGCAGAGGGAGAAGACAGCGGAGAGAGGAAACCGGCAGAAGGAGAAGACCATGGAGAGAGGAGAACCAGCAGAAGGAGAAGACAGCGGAGAGAGGAGAACTGGCAGAGGGAGAAGATGGCAGGGAGAGGAGAACCGGCAGAAGTAGAAGACAGCTGAGAGAGGAGAACTGGCAGAAGGAGAAGACAGCGGAGAGAGGAGGACCGTCAGAGGAAGAAGACATGCCTGGAGGGAGAAGAAATAGGAAGGAGAAGAGACGCCAGAGCTTAAATAAATTACTTTGTCAAAAACCTGTGTACTGTTTTTATCTTTTTTTTTTTTTTCAAAAATATTTTATTGCGTACATAAATGTTATTCATACAATACATCAGATAGGAATTACATCCAAATCAATGAAGAGATCAACATCCAATATTTAACAATAACGTTGTACATATTAATGCTCTTTTATCTGAGCCAGTCAGGTCTCCATCTCTATCATACATTGAGGTACATGTACTGTTTTTATCTTTAACACTTTTTTTGGGTGAATGGGTAGGGGTACAATGTACCCTATACTCATTCACATAAGGTGGAGGGCAAGGATCTGGGGGCCCGATAAGCCCCCCGCCCGCAGACCCTGACAACCACTGGCCAGAGTTTCGGGAAGAGGCCCTTAGGGTTGATGGGGACAAGGTGCTTTGGAGTGGGGGACGCAGGTCCCCCCTGCCCCAAAGCACCCCCCCCCATGTTGAGGGCATGTGGCCTGGTATGGTCCAGGAGGGGGGGGGGGGCGCTCGCTTGTCCCCACCCCCTTTCCTGACCTGCCGGGCTGCATGCTCAGATAAGGGTCTGGTATGGATTTTGGGGGGGGGGACCCCATGCCTTTTTTTTTTTTTTTACTTGGTGTGGAGTTTGCCCTAAACATTTTTTTGTAAGTGGGCAAAATCTGCAGGGGATCAAACAATTATTTCCCCCACTGTATTTTTTTAGCACTGATCACTGTATTGGTGTCACTGGTCCCCACAAAGTGTCAAAAGTGTCAGGTAATGTCTGATGTGTCTGCCGCAATATCGCAGTCCCACTATAAGGCTGGGTTCACACTGCTGCGATGGCAGTCATCGCATGTGATTCGCAGCGCACTGCTGTTCACATCACATGCGATGTCTGTGCAGTGCGATATCAGCCATACAGATAGTATGGCTGATATCGCACCGCATTCGGTCCAAACACGCACAGGACCCTTTTTTTTTGTTCGGACCAGAATCGGATTGCATGGGTGTTCACCGATTCATGTCCGAACTGTCAGTTCGCAGTGCGATATGTGGGCTGAACTGGGGGTGTCCTTAACATTGTATGACACTCCCCAGCAGTTCGCATATGGCGGTGTGAACTGCCGTGCGAGTCGGTGCGATGCGAGAATCTGCAGTAGATTCGCAGCGTTCCCGCACCGCAGCAGTGTGAACCCCAGCCTAAGTCACTGATCGTCGCCATTACTAGTAAAAAAATAAATAAACAAATGAAAATAAACAAATCTATCCCATAGTTTGTAGACTTTATAACTTTTAGAGCCCTTTTACACTGGGGCGGTTTGCAGACGCTATTGCGCTAATAATAGCGCCTGCAAACCGACCCGAAAGTGCCGCTGCTTTCATTCATGGAGCGATGCGCTGGCAGGACGGTAAAAAAAGTCCTGCTAGCAGCATCTTCGGAGCGGAATGTATACCGCTCCTTCCCATTGAAATCAATGGGACAGCGCGGCTATACCGCCGGCAAAGCGCCTCTGCAGAGGCACTTTGCGGTGGTATTTAACCCTTTCTCGGCCGCTAGCGGGGAGTAAAACCGCCCCGCTAGCGGCCGAATACCGATGGTAAAAGGCTGCTAATAATAGTGCTGTTTTACCGCCGACGCCGCCCCCGCCTCAGTGTGAAAGGGCTCTTACACAAACCAATCAATATACACTTATTGGGATTTTGTTTACCAAACATATGTAGAATGCATATTGGCCTAAATTTATAAAGAAATTCGATTTTTTGAATTTTTTTTTTTACTGGGAATGTTTTATAGCAGAAAAGTAAAAAATTTTTATTTTTTTTTTAATTGTCTTTTTTCGTTTATAGCGCAAAAAATAAAAACAGCAGAGGTGATCAAATACCACCAAAAGAAAGCTCTATTTGCGGGGAAAGTTACATACATTTTGTGTACAGTGTCGCACGACCGCGCAATTGTCAGTTAAAGTAACGCAATGCTGTATCGCAAAAAATTGCCTGGTCAAAAGGGGGGGTGAAACCTTCTGGGGGGGGCAAGTGGTGAAATATATTTATTACGGTATGGTCACCGCCTGAGGAAGGTTAGGTATGAAGGAAGGTGAGATTTACATTGTAGTAGGCTCCACAGCCTCTATTGTCACCCTGTTAAAGCTCCCACATATACTGTGGCGCCTTCACCGAGTAAACCTCTCTGAGAGAAAGAGAGGGGCGTGGCTGAGGCGTGGAGAAGTGTCCCTGAGGTAAAGAGGGCGCGGTCTGAGCGGGAAAGGAGACGACTGTGTGGAGGTGTGGCTAAGGCCGAGGCTGCCGTTGCGGGGGGAGTGGCCAATGCTCAGAGAGGAGGGCGGTCTCTCTCCCCCCCAGTCTGAGGAAGCGGGGTGCTCAGTGCGCAGGCGCGATCGGTGCATTGTGGGAGTCCGCGGCCCAGTCAGGTTCTTGTCGTCGTTGGATGGCGGCGGTGTGCTGCTCGCTGTAGCCGGCCGCTGTCGCTCCCCAATCCCCCCCTCCGCCGACCTGTACTAATCGTGTGTGTGTGTCCCTCTTGTTGTGTGTTAGAGCAGGAGAGGCGCCATGACTTCCAGCACAGACGTCATCCAGGTGACCAACGTGTCCCCCAGCGCCAGCTCCGAGCAGATGAAAACCCTCTTCGGCTTCCTGGGAAAGATCGAGGAGCTGCACCTCTTCCCGCCCGAGTAAGTGACCCGACGAGGATGTGAGGGGAGGGCGACATGGCGGAGCGGGCCTGGCCAAAAATGGCGCCCGGGTGGGGGCGGGGCGTACGTGTGTGAGGCGTGAGGGGAGACCTGAGGGACTAAAGAGATCTGCGTGTCCTCTACTATGGGGGCCTAATGGGGCCCTAAGCTGCTGAAGTACTACCCAGCGGGGCCCCTCCTGTAAGCCTGGTGGGGCCCCACAGTTTCTGGGCAGCTACAGGGCCCACCAGCTGTTGGGGGGCCACGGGACCCGGATGGGGCTTCTCAGCTGCTGGGGGTCCATGGGGTCCCTCAGCTGCTGGGGGTCCATGGGGTCCCTCAGCTGCTGGGGGTCCATGGGGTCCCTCAGCTGCTGGGGGCCAGGATGGGGCCCCTCAGCTGCTGGGGGACCGTGGGGCCCCTCAGCTGTTGGGGGCCAGGATGGGGCCCCTCAGCTGCTGGGGGACCACGATGGGGCCCCTCAGCTGCTGGGGGACCACGATGGGGCCCCTCAGCTGCTGGGGGACCACGATGGGGCCCCTCAGCTGCTGGGGGACCACGATGGGGCCCCTCAGCTGCTGGGGGACCACGATGGGGCCCCTCAGCTGCTGGGGCGCCACGATGGGGCCCCTCAGCTGCTGGGGCGCCACGATGGGGCCCCTCAGCTGCTGGGGCGCCACGATGGGGCCCCTCAGCTGCTGGGGCGCCACGATGGGGCCCCTCAGCTGCTGGGGCGCCACGATGGGGCCCCTCAGCTGCTGGGGCGCCACGATGGGGCCCCTCAGCTGCTGGGGCGCCACGATGGGGCCCCTCAGCTGCTGGGGGGCCAGGATGGGGCCCCTCAGCTGCTGGGGGGCCAGGATGGGGCCCCTCAGCTGCTGGGGGGCCAGGATGGGGCCCCTCAGCTGCTGGGGCGCCACGATGGGGCCCCTCAGCTGCTGGGGGGCCACGATGGGGCCCCTCAGCTGCTGGGGCGCCACGATGGGGCCCCTCAGCTGCTGGGGCGCCACGATGGGGCCCCTCAGCTGCTGGGGCGCCACGATGGGGCCCCTCAGCTGCTGGGGCGCCACGATGGGGCCCCTCAGCTGCTGGGGCGCCACGATGGGGCCCCTCAGCTGCTGGGGCACCACGATGGGGCCAAGATGGAGCCCCTCAGCTGCTGAACCATGGCAGGGGCCTCCCAGCTGTTGGGGGCCCCCCTCTGCTACATGCCACAAAGGGGTTCCTAAGGGACTACAAGACCCAGTAGAGCCCCCAGTAGCTAGGGGATCACAGGGGCTGCTAGGCCTGGCGGGGTCCCTCCGTTTCTGTGGTACTGTAGGGCATGGCGGGGGCCCCCATGCTTCTAAGGGACTACATTGCCCAGCGGGGTCTCCCCCTGCTGCATGGCATAGCAGTTTCCCATAGTTGCTGAAGGACTACAGGGCCTGGCGGGGCTCCTTATCTGCTCCATGACATTGCGGGGCCCCTCAGCTGCTTGGGGGCTACAGGGCCCAGCACGGCCTCTCTGCTACATTGTAGAATGAGGCCCCTAGCAGCCGAGGGACTACAAGGCGCTGTGGAGCCCCCTCTGCTATATGGCACAGCGGGTCCCACCAGCTACTAAGGGCCCTATAGCCTGTTGGGTCCGGCAGCTATTCAGGAACTACAAGACCTAACATGCCCCCCGTTTTAAAGAGAGCCTGTCCCCAGTACAGTTGCAGGTTGTGATGTAGGTAATGAACAGACCCGGGGCCTCTCCTATGATGTGACCCTGTGGTGTCGCCTTTCCTGCCTCCTTCCTCCAGACATTCATGTTGTTGAGCATTTCTCTGGGTGCTGACTGTGCTGCCTCCCTCTCTGTAATGAATCCTCCAGGCATCAGATTATTTTCTATTTATGTTTTCAGGAAGTGAGGTCAGAGCAACAGTGCTGACAGGCTCTCTTTACAGCGGGCCGTGTGTTTTCTGAGGGTTTACTTATATGATTGGCCCAACAATTACACATCGCCCGCAACTCCGCCTCAGTACCGGGAGCTTTGTGTACGCTGGTTGGCTGCATTCTGATGCCTGGTGTGGCCGCTGGTGAAGTGTACCTGGTGCTGTGCATCTGCAAAATACAGGTTCTCTTTAGGGCTGTACACACTAGTTGCACAGAACGATGTTCAGTTTTCCTGTGTCTGAGTTGGGCTTCGGGGAGCAGTTCAAGTCACTAATTATCTTTTTATGTCTTTTAATATTTTTCAGGTTTATTGTAAAGTGACATTCCATTAATTTCTGTGCACCAAAAACAATTGTTTTCTGTGTATCCCATCTGTCAGCGCGTTTCTAGTGCAGAAAAACACCGATCTCCATACAAGTGTGAATGAATCCTTAAAGTATTACTAAAGGCAGTGTTTTTTTTTTTTTTTTTTGCTTTATTTTTTTGTTTGTTTTTTTTTTTTGTTTTTTTTTTGGATGGTTAGGGAGGGTTTTAACCCCAGTAATTTTTATTTATTTATTTATTTGCCTTGTATCCCATTGGGAAGATTTCCCTTCCCTTGCTGTCCCTTAGCCAAAACAGGAAGTGAGAAGAATCCCTGGTTGTCACCAGAACTAGTGTCCCCTTTGGAAGTTTTCCCCTCTATTCATGTTCTGGTAACACAATTTGGGATTTTCTGTCATAACTTATTGTTAAGGTAAAAAAAAGTATAAGTTTTGATCTATATTTGTCCAATTTAAAATTGCACTAAAAGTGATAGTAAACTCAACTGCAAGGTAATATCAAAATGTGCTAGTATGCACCGCATACTAGCACATTACGAAGTACTTACTTTAGAACAAAAGTCCTCCAGCGGCCTGCTGACAAGGTTTCCACCTTCACCCAATATTGTTTACGGTGTCTGGCTGCTTGAATGGCCAGGCTGCGATGAAGTCACGTGCGCAGGAGTCTCAGTGCCAGTGCGTGTTTTTCACAGGTACCCATGTCCCACTTCCGCTCCGGGCCGTCTAGGTAGCCCCTCCCTCCATGCAATCTTCTTATGTCACAGGTCCCAGAAGATTGCCCGGCCACTCGGGACGCGCAGCATGACTCGTGCATGCGCACCCGGCTGTGGAGCCGCAAGCTGTCACACCCAGGTGCCCACAGTAATGATGCCGGCGCTGCGGGGAGGAGCAAGGGTTCGGGTGGCCACATCGCTGGACCGTGGGACAAGTAAGTGTGTGTTTAAAAGTCAGCAGCTACACTTTTTGTAGCTGCTGACTTTTAATAAACACAAAACAGGTGAAACTCCTATTTAAGCATGCGCACTTTTTTTTTTTTTTCTAGTTTAGTCCATCTTTGCAGGTTTTGTCAAGTAAAAATCTTAGGCCTTATGCACACCGGACGTTTTTACAGATGTTTGTGGCTTCAGACCTTTTTTTTTTTTTCTGCAGCCAGTCAATACCCCAGTATGTTATCCCCCAGAACTAGTGGGTTTTAAGAGGAGTTTTTATAATATCCAGTGTGCATGAGGCCTTAAACTGCAGGTGTGGCTTTGCTTGTCAACATTATATAATGATCCTGCAGGGCTGTGCAGATAAAACGCTACATGGAAGGAATGTATTCTGTAACACTTTTAGATACGGTTTTTTTGATTTTGAAGGGTTAGAATCTGAGCTCAGATTCGATTTCTGAGCAAAGTAAATCCTTAATCACAAATTTACATTTAGGATTAATCATTTATTGTGGCGTTAAAGTGCTTTTCTTAAATTGTCACAACTGTATCATTTAGTTTATATAGAGACTTTTTTTTTTTTTCCAGATCAGCAGATGTCACTGTTTGCCACAGATAAGCTGCGGCAGCGAGAACATTGCAACCTTTTCTAGTAGTTAAATATCCTGTATGGGAGGATTAAGGTGTCACATGATTAGCTATTGGCAGTGTGCCGTAATATATATATATTTTTTTTTAATTTTGTAAGCAGGCCAGGTATTTGGGTCATCTAAGGGAGAG
Source organism: Lithobates clamitans (assembly GCA_037952925.1). Lineage (NCBI taxonomy): Eukaryota > Metazoa > Chordata > Amphibia > Anura > Ranidae > Lithobates > Lithobates clamitans. The sequence goes on from JBBGZY010000250.1 coordinate 1,441,065, forward strand.
GGGGGGATAGATTTGCTTCTACAATTGGACATTATGAATTGCCTAAATACACTTTTGGTGGTTAAACAATAGTGCAACTGTATGCATTTTTATAGATGTGTATTGATATACAAGAGAGGCTTTGGATCAGGCTTGTACAATTGAGTATCTGCTTTTTTTCTTTTTTTTTTTTTTTTATTTCCCCATTCAGCTGGACAATGGTGGTTAGTGCTTTGTAATGCCGGATGGTTTTCATAGCGGTTAAAATTTGTCATAATCTTTGGAGCTGTTGAACACCAAATTTTTGCTCCTTGCATTAATATTCATGAGCATGCAACCTATAAATTGATTTGACACCACTGCAAACTGAAGCTAAGCATGCCTGTTTTATTTCCAATAGAGCGGCATCCATATCTCTGTGTAAGAAGAAAGTATGCTGTTATACTCTTGTGACTGTAGCTATGATGGCTGCTTTTAAAGGGATCTTTCAGTTGTGCCGTGCTAATTGCATTTGGTAATCGGGGTCAATAGGATTTTAAAGTTTTACTGAACCCAGGACCCTGCATTCACTATATCTGGTCTCCCACAGTACACAGAACTGCACTCATTTTTAGTAAATATAAACTGATACATTTTCTCATTATCAGTCTCTGCTTGTAGGAAGAGTTTTCATTCTCCCCTTATTCTCTGTCTGGACAGTGCTGATTGGCCCTGTGCTGATAACATGCACCCTCCCAAGAAAAAAAAAAAAAAACTCTAGCAATACACACCAAACTGAGCATGTGCAGAGTGACTCCTAATACTCTGTTCTATCACGAGGAGGATCAGAAAGACAGGATCACACAGCCTTCATACACAATGCGGAGGATTAACCCCTTAGGTACCCTAGTGAGTATAACAAGTATGCTTTATTGCATATACACTGATTTTACTCTTGTGGGTTTAGTAACACTTTAAGTCATTTCAGCTAGGCAAAGGGGTTATATAATGTACATGAATTTAAAGAGAACCCTGAGGTGGCTGGTGCTGTTTCTTCTGCAAATACTGGCTGTCATGTTTATCCTCCCTTTTTTCAATACTTTTTTTTTTTTTACCTGAAATGAGCATTTGAATACCTGACTTTGCAAGTAGGCATACTTGTTCAGGTCAGTAAAGCAAGCCTTACTGAGCCAGGCAGCAAGCCTCTTCTGGAGGGGATTGGCAAAGGCCACCCCAGTATGTGTTTTGGGGAGTGGTTTATTTTAAAGTTGAACTCCAGGATATACAAATTTTTATACAAGAGGTTTGTGCATTCTTCAGTTTTGGTGTGCTTTTTAATTCAAGTGTGAGACTTTACCTCTGCGCAGGAACTTCCTGTAATAAAGACCGGTCACTGCTGCTCTCTGCTTGTGCAGGGTGACTGGTCTTGTCTCCACCCCTTTCTGTAGTTTTCTACAGGCAGCATGTGTTATGTTGGACCTGCTGGGCCCCTCCCACAACTCTGCTCCCTGCACAGGCTAGTGATGTTACAGCTCCCTTTTTTTTTTTTTTTTTTTTTTTTTTTTTTTTGGTAAAGTCATTTGGTGCGCGCACACAGTGAATTTATATCCCTTGTAGCTATTGAGGAATATATTTAAATTATGTTTTAGTGCTTTAAGCAGTTGGTCTTTGGATGCTGATGATCAGTTAGGGCATATAGTGAGAGCACTCCGTTTTACTGGTCCCTGGAAAAAAGCATAGGACATGTAGCATTTATTTTTAGATTGGTACTACATTTTGTAGAGACGAAAGGGTTTTCAGAGCCATGTTGTTGGTAGGGGTGGCTTAAAATGCAATATGGAGTTGCTTTACAATATGAGCAGAGACTGTTTTACCTTGTGAATGCTAGTAAGCAGGGTATACACAGACCAAAAAATCAGCAGGAACAAGCTGACTTTCTGTTCGTGTGTACTGCTGGCTAACATAAGCCGGTCCAACTGGCTTCTGTCGAATGGTCATGCTGAAATACCAGCACTTAATCAGCATTTTCAGCCAATGTATTCTGATGGGGTAGTCCTCCCTCCCTGTCAGAATACAATAGCACAGCAGGCAGAAATCCCTGCTTCCATTTGTGTTGATGTAGGAATTTCTTCCTCCGTGTGTGTGTGTGTGTGTGTGTGTGTGTGTGTTTTTTTTTTTTTTTGTTTTTTTTTTTTTTTTCTTCCGTTTTTAACCTTCTGGTTAACACTGAATGTATATACCCTGCTTAGGTTAGGTGAAGCTGTTTTCACTTCAACCAGCCTTTTGCTAGCAAGCTTTCCTTTTTCTTTTCTATTTGCATTGTACGTGATTTTGGGCATTCAGTATGAACACAAGTTCAAGTTTTTTAATTAAACAGCCTCTGTTCTATTTGTGGCTCTGCACTTTAGTAATGAACGTTACATTTGTGTTTTGCTCTCTGAAGTGCTATTTATTAATGGCTCCCAAAATTGTCACGCTGTGATAAATTTCAACTGTCCCATTTTAATGTGAATGGCTGGCTGTGTGTTTTTTTTTTTTTTTTTTTTTTTCTCTAATGTGCTGTTTAAAACGCTACAATGCACGTCAGTACACACCGCTTCCTTTGCAGTATACAGCTTGGTGGTTTGATTGGATCCTTAGTAAACCATCTCCTGTGTATCTGCCTAATTTCATAATGCACTGGACACTGAGTAGACTCCATACTACTGTCATGAGAATGCTAACAAAGTTGTTTAAGGTCCATTACTCATTTATCCTGGGTTGAGGGGTGTATGTACTACAAATACTGCTTTTTGAAATGCTTTTTTGAGCTAAAGGTTTAATATAATTGGAACTGTTTTATTGTAAGGTATTGGCGTTATCTGGCACACTTTGCAAACTGATGGGTTGGTGTCATTCAGCAGGGTACATGTTGAAGCGGAGCTCCCGGCTCCTTCAACAAAAAATTAAGTCAGCAGCTACAAATACTGTAGCTGCTGACTTTTAATATCAGGACACTTACCTGTCCACGTATCCAGTGGTGTCTTCACCCGAGCCGATTTTTCGATCGGCTCTCAAGTGCTGCCGCCGCCATCTCTGCTAAGGGAAACCGGTTCCCTACTGCGCACTTTGTGAATCGTTTGGCGGGGGAAAAAGTAGGGGGGGGCCGAACTTCTGGCTGACTTTGCCGCAGTGAACTCAGCCAGAAGTGGAAGCCGGTACCTGTCAAAGGTGCCAAATGTGACAGTGGTGGGGGTGAGCAGAGCTTCCCCTTTTGGGTCGAGTTCCACTTTTAGGATAAGGTCACTTTTGTAACATGTTAGGCCCCTTTCACACTGGGGCGGTTTGCAGGCGTTATTGCCCTAAAAATACCGCCTGCAAACCGCCCCTAAACAGCCTCCACTGTTTGTTCAGTGTGAAAGCCCGAGGGCTTTCACACTGAAGCGGTGCGCTGGCAGGACGGTAAAAAAAGTCCTGCGAGCCGCATCTTTGGAGCGGTGAAGGAGCGGTGTGTTTACCGCTCCTGCCCATTAAAATCAATGGGACAGCGCGGCTATAGCCGCGCTGTACGAGCGGGTTTAACCCTTTTTCGCCCGCCAGCGGGGGTTAAAAGCGCACTGCTAGCGGGGAATACAGCCGCAAAAACGACGGTAAAACAGCGCTGTTTTACCGCCGCCGCCCCAGTGTGAAAGGGGCCTTACAGATGAACTGGCCTCTGCAACCCATCCACCTTCCAACACAGTGGTGTTAGTTAATTAATTATTCCAGCCAGTGTAAAATTGCCTGCCCGTATGATGTACAGGCAGACAGCTTAGGCTGACAGTCTGCAGGAGACTTGCATGGCATCAGTTATCTGCTGGTTAAATGCTTTCCAGGCTCCTAAAAAAATGAATATAAATAAAAAGAAAAGTAAATGCACTTTTTTTCACCTGCAAAAAAATGTGCATTTATTTGTTTTAAAAGGTTAACTTGTTCTTTAAAAAAAAAAAAAAAAAACAGCGATCATTGATAGTTTTATACCTGTGTGGACTGCAGTAACTTGTAACAGTCAGGGCTCACATCTATTGCTGTAGTCTGCTGTTTCCTTTAGCAGCAGTGCTGGTTCTGGGATAAACGCATCATTTTGCAGTATGGATAGAGGCATACTTTTATACCAGAACTTGCACCTCTTTCAGGAACTGGCGGCATCTGCCATGACAGAAAACAGCTGTCCCATAAGCACCAATCTCGATAATAAATAACTTTAATTTCTTGTAGGGATATCAATAAACGGTGAGTACTGCAATCTTGCGTGGCTGCCTAAATCGTCCCAATACTGGTTTTTATATTAGCTCTCCCCCCAGTGCTTCTGTTTATATTTTTCATGTGTTTCATCTGGATTTCTCCTTTTCCTTTTTTTAGTGAGTCTCCTTTGCCTGTAACATCTCGTGTCTGTTTTGTAAAGTTCCATGATCCAGAGTCTGCGGTGGTGGCCCAGCACCTGACTAACACCGTGTTCGTGGACCGAGCATTAATAGTGGTTCCTTACGCAGAAGGTTTGTACATTACTTGGGTTTTCACATCTTTTGAGGGAAGGTGGGGTGGGGATATCTGTTTCGGGTTCCATAAGTGCACAGTCTGCATGCTTGTCCTTTTTGTTTAAAGATCTCTGGTATACACTGATTCTTTTCTTCAAAAATATCCTGAGGCTGTTCTGCCAGTTCCTAGTCTTCCACCACCTACATCCTGTTTTTCATATTTACTGTACTATATTTTTAGAGCGTGAGCAGTTTGCATAGCGCTTTATTTAAAAGGGAGACAGTACAGTTACAATACAAGAGGAAGGTTTTATAGGGCCCTGCTTCTGGAGAGCTTACAATCTCATTTAGTTATTAGTTACATCAATATGGTGTCTTGCTGTCCCTTTACAAGGACATAAAGCAGTGGTCTCCCTTGATGGAAAGTAATGTCATTGCTTCGCTTTGTAGCATGGTCACCATTTTTTAATAAAAGCTATACTTCTAACTGGCACATTGGCTGATAGAATTTCAGGTATACCACAGATCAGTCTTGGTGTTCTGTAAGTCAGTAACTTACAGAGGTGCTGAATGGGTGCAGGGTGTAAAATTTTCCTCTCTCCCTTTTTTTGAAGTTTGCATCCTTCAATACCTCACAGTATTTGCCGAATAATGAACTCTCTTCTCTGTTATTTGTGTGTGTGATTTTTGTAGTGGAGAAGGCATTTGCAAAGCCCTTCCTGATGGCAGAAAAAAAGTGGGTCCTCTTCTGCTTCAGGGGATGCTAGACATTAACTAGACGCCAGCAAGCACTCGTGTGTTGTACATGCTGTAACTACATGCTAACAATGTTTCTTTTTATTTTTTTTCTCTTTTCTTTTTTTTTAATGGCTGAATTTTCTGTATATCTAGTATTGTTAGTTTGAGGTTTTGTATCTGAAAACAAATGCGGGATAAATGACTTAAAGGATATATGGACAACTTCTCTAAACTGGCAACTCCTTCGAAAATGGAATTTTATCTTCTGGGTGGATCTGGACAAGGTTCAATTATTTATTCATTGCTGGCCAAGAGTGGTCTTCCCTCTCTCCTATGACTGTAACAGATTAAGGTGCGTTTGTCAATAAATTCGTTTACTCTTCAGGATGCTGAACACAACAGTACAGTATCATGTGACTCCCTAATACTGGTAGACTGACTTTTAAAAAGAAACCCTCTCAGCAACTTAAATTTCAGGTAAAAGTAAAGAATGTTTTTAGGTTCTTAGTGCCCCCCCCCTCTCGCAAATATGCCTTTGAACCTGCTAGAAAATCTGACCACTCCAGGATAAGTCTATTCCCTAGCACAGCTCCCTCCTTGTAGTTTGTAGCATCTAATTGCTATATTTGCTGGCCCAGCTCCTCTGCCCCCTCACCTTCAAAACTTTTTTTTATGAAGCAGCCAGGGGAGGAGCAAAGGGAAAAACTTTTTTAGCCTGTCCATGGCGTGACAGTTTTGAGTCTGCTGGGATACTGACATCGCATCCAAGATGGTGGCACCCAGCTGCAGTCTCTGGTTTTTGGATATCTACACAAAGGGAGGGTTATACTAGTAAATGGCATGCATAAAATATGTTAAATGCAAATATAATCTGTCCAGAATATTTTTGAAATGGATGGTCTGGCAACAAGGTCCCTTTTTAGTTTACTCTTCAAGATGCTGGACACAATATTATGTGACCACTAATGTATTCTCTGTAAAGAAACAGTACCACTGGTAGATCAAATTTTTGATTTAAAGCCCATCCCATCCTGTCACAGTTCTGCCAAGGGTAGAGATCGCTGCAGCAAGATGCTGTGATGACCACAGTGTTATTTAAACACCTACCCCCTACCCCCCCCACCTTCCATATCGGACGTCACCATTTTGTCTGGAGTTGTATTGCAAATACTCGACAGTAGCCATGTCACCAAAATGAGTCTTGTATTACAGCTTTGGTTACAGTCTATCGATGACTTTCTTATGTGGATAATAAAACAAAATACCTTTTTGAGTCTTACCCAGGGTCACAGAGTTTCACAAACCAAACATGTTTTATGAATGATAGTCTTTTTAGCTGCTGTGTTCATAAAAAGAATTCAGTTGCAAAAGTTTCTCTTTAGTGGTTGGTGTTTTCAGCCAGCACAGTACAGCCGTTCACAAATGTCAGGTTTACTATTTCCTAGTAAGATCAGCATTCCTTTGAGATCTCAAGAGTTGAGTAACAGCACTTTGCTCTTGTCATAGAGCATAAGCTTGTTTCCGTCAGTCTTCATCAGTCATGAATGAGGTGCCCTATAATAGTCGGTGGGTTATTAATGTGTGCCTGTAGTTTTAATGGCGTTTGTTGCCATATTAAGAGGCTTCAAATTTATGAAAACATAAAATGTTTAACAATGACTTTCTGTATGTTTTTTTTATATATCTCTATAGTCTCAGTTTCTTACCCATTGGATCCTGTCGGTAACCAGAGCTTCCTGTTATTTAATACTACAGATACTTCCATAGAGGCATCAATTTATGTAACACAACTATTCATTCACATCAAACAGGAAGTGCTGTTAAAAGAGAAGTATGGGTTTGGGGTTTCTTTTTTCCCCATCATACTTGGGTGGCTGCAGTATCGGTCCGATGCTGCGTCTTTTCCCCGGCGCCTCTACACTGACAACCAAGCGATCGAACATCACCGATGGCTCGGTTCTCACAGCTCCCCTAGCAGAAAGCTGCTGCCTGTCAATCAGCAGCTCCCAGCTCTGCTCCTCCACGCTCACTGGAGCTCTGAGCTGTGGAGGGGCAGGGAGCAGCCATCTCAGCCTCTCAGCAGCACGCTGAGACGGGTGTCAGTCCAGGCACCTGGCAGATCCAGACTTTCATTGTCGGGATGACACGGTGCCTGGACTGATTGCTGTGACATCAGCAGAGAGCGGACTTCAGTCCGCACCCTGCTAAAAACGTGTCACGGGTGCAAAACAAATTACACTCCTGTGACCCATAGGAGAAGCCCAGCCAAACTAGCAGGATCTTCAGGTAATAAAACTTTGCAAGAGGTCCCCAAAAAGCAATTTCCTTTACGAAATCTGTATAGGCCTGATGGTAAAACGGTCTGAAACAGATTTTGGGTTTACAAACACTTTTAAATGTGCCTTATTAGCTAATTGTCTCAAACTCTTGATAGGACCAGTGGTTTTCTACATCAGAATCTCTGACTTTACATCTATTGGGGAAACCTGACACATAAGCTAAACCAGCTAGTTGCAGATTAGATTTGGTCATGTTAGTGTGCAGGTGAACATTGTGGTATACATATCAAGCCTCACAATCAGGTTTCAAGTATGAACTTTTGCTCTTGTAAATTTAAACCCCTGCGTACTTAATAGCTTTTAGTGGATTTTATGCATGTTTCAATATTGCACAGACATTGAGCTGCAAAACTCAAGTAGATACAAGCAGTGATAACTGTAAAACTATTTTATACATAGTTAATGTGTGTGTCTTTAATTTTTGGGGGGGTGCCATATATTAAATATATTTATAGACAATATCTCTCTTCCATTTAAGCACATAAAATCTTAGGTTGTTTTCTCCCGAGCTATGATGTAGCCAGAATGTTTTTATTCAGTCTTAGCAGTGCAGTAACTTGGTTCTTTAGTGCCTTCTCGCATCAAAAATAGACTTTCTATAAATATCCTGCTTTAGCTATATATCCCTGTCACATGCTAAGCAACACTTGATAGGACTTGTACGATTTCCTTCCTAATCCCTTTATTACAGCTGTTGCCTCTGCCACCATCATACACAAGTTGTATGCATGTAACAAAGCAGTTTAAGGATCATTAAAAAGGCACAGCTCATAGCTGAACGTTATCCGTGTCGGAATACTTATCTGTAAAGAAAGTTGTGTATAAATTGTTTACTTGACACTCGTCACTTAAAAATCTGACATTTGTATCTTCCTCTTCCACACAATTTTAAGATCGCTGCGTAAGATAAAAGACAAATGCTGGCTCCTCATAAAAGCGTTGTTTTTAATGAAGCTGAACTCCAGGCAGCTAAATATCAAGATAAAATGCGTAATATAGGAGGTTTTACATGTCAAAGGATTTGTATTTATGCCCATATGGTCCTGAGACTTGCTATTTGCACAGCCCTGTCCGGTGGAGCAGAAGACCTAATTTTCCTCTGATGCAGCAAAGTAATTCTAACCGGTCTTGTACCTCCCCCATTCTTTGATTGGCTCTTGAAGGAGAAGCAGCAGTTTAAACAACTCATCTGTCCCTTTGCTCTCTATCAGAATGCTTCTTGTTAGCACCTAAGCACTGCAGCGCAAATGATTGGCTCCTTGTAATGCTTCTTCTCTCCCAGTCTGAGTTTTGCTGTACAGTAGACTTGCAAGAGGCTGCCATATAAAATTCAGGTACTTACTCTGATTTTATTAAAAAAAAATATAATGATGAAGTCTGATCTCCCTTAATTTTCTGTTTTTTTTTTTTTTTTTTTTTTATCTGCCTGAAGGTTAGCTTTAAACTAGTAGAGTACATGAAGTAAACTTGTTTTATAAGGTAAAAGTCCTGCAGACACCACAAGATGGTAATTTGGGGTTGATTTACTAAAACTGGAGAGTGCAAAATCTGGTGCAGCTCTGCAAAGAAACCAATCAGCTTCCAGGTTTTGTAAGCTTAAAGTGTTACTAAACCCAGGACCCTGCATTCACTATATCTGGTCTCCTACAGTGTACACAACATGGAAATGCAATTATTTTAGTAACAATCTGCTAAATACCTTTTCTCATCAGCCGAATATAGCAGTCTTATGCCCTCTATCAGTGTCTGGTTAAAGCTTGTAGGAGTTTTCATTCCTCCTGTGTTTATCCTATGAGGCTGCAGCACCCCTGACCCTCTGTCTGAACAGTGCTGATCACATGCACTCTCCCAAGAAAAAAAGAAAACTCTACACACCAAACTGAGCACGTGCAGCTTGTCCCCAAAGCTCTGTTCTATCAGGAGTTAGTTTGGGGACTGTGTATAAAGGGGAGGATCAGAGAAGACAGGATCAAACAGCCTTTTAACACAATGCGGAGGATTAACCCCTTAGGTTCCACAGTGAGTATAACAAGCATGCTTTACTGCATATACAGACTGATTTTACTGTTGTGGGTTTAGTGACACTTTTGAATTTAGAACCCGATTGGCTACCATGCAGAGCTGCACTACATTTTGCTCTCTACAGATTTAGTAAGTAAGTCAACCCCTTTTGTGTGCCAGAAACCCACATCTGTCATTTCGAAAACTAGTTTAATTTTTCTAGCAGGCTGTCTGAAAGTCCATGCTAGCTGCCACCCCCTGTGAAGTGAAAGCACCCTTGTATGTCCTTTGAGCTTTTATTTATTAGAAAAGTGGATGACACCTGGTAGGGCTTAGGCCTATTAACAGGGGGGTCAGAGCCTTGTAGATATAAGGTAAAGAGGCTGTGTGGTTTCTGCTCTTTGGCAGGACTGAAAAAGCTAAAAGGGTTTACTTTCATGGGAAGAAATATATTGGCAGGCATTTTAGTGCTGCTTTTGAAAATGCTATCTGCCTTTTTGTCATGATGATCCTCCAGCTTCAGTGTTAAGTCCTAGTCATGAGATAAAGCTGAACTCTGGTCCACTTACATAAAAGTAGCCCGCTTCTCCCATATTGAGGATCTAATGCTTGTTTAAGGCTGGGTTCACACCTTTGCGCATTTCCCCGGATCCAATTCGCACGACGCATAGCAGGAGAATGTGACCGGCTCTCTATGGAGTACATACCGCCCACATATCTCTGGGGCGGTTGCAGAGCGCACTGCACAGAAACGCTGTGCGTCTTTGGCTCCGTTTCAGGGCTGAATTCAGGAAAAGATTCACCCCTGATTCATCCCTGAAACAGAACAAAGGACGCACAGCATTCCTGTGCATGCCGTAGCCAGTTTAGATGGTTTGGTAAGCAATTCTCTTTATTACATCCCCTCTAGACTGAATAAGAATTTGGATCTGGCCTTTCTTTTTGTAAGCTGACTGGAGTTGATCTTTTAATCCGTTCTAACCAACTTGGTTGCATACTACTTGAGGATCACTGACTATTAGTAATAAAGATAGAAAAACAATTTCAACTGCAAACAATGTGGAAAGGAAAGCATCGCCCATTGGAAGTGTGTGTTTGCTTTCACTTTTGCAGCTGGTGAAGTGTCAGCTATGATGCTGTAAGCAGTACATACTCTTCTATGGAGTGTCCTGGGTGGCAGGCATAAGTAGGAATGTATGTTGACATATTAGACTTGGTAAATGTCTGCCATTTTGTTCTGACAAAAGCTAAAATGAAATGGGCACTTTCCAGCAGTACTGTATTTGTAATAATGTATTTCAAGGTGATCATTTTTTATATTACCATTGTGAGATTTTTTCCATACATTTCTAGGGCTGGACCACCCAAATTGGATATTTCACACCTGGATATTTACTGGCCAGTTGACTCCAGTGGACATTTCACCTTTGTAGTAAAATATACTATACAGTTGCATAACTCAACGCTTGCTATAGTGCCCAGTTATGCACCTTCGTTGCATTTTCTATAATAGTGAATATTCAAGCTTTGTAATTCTGGACAATAATAGTGCCCACAGACTCTGCTTGCTGGTTTTTAACCAAAAATGAAATATTCTTCTTGGGTGAACTAACCCTTTTAAAAGGCTGCGTCCACCTTTGTAATGTACTATGCAGTTATGGGGCTCCAGTGCTTTAAAAACAAAAAACAAAACTATAGCTTACAACAGTGGGGTTTATTAGCTGGAGAGTGAAAAATCAGGCTCACTTCTGCATAGAAACCAGTCAGCTTCTAACCTCAGCTTGTTCATTTAAAGCTTTGGCGATACAACCTGGAAGCTGATTGATCGTCAAAGCTTGATTGAACAAACTCGGGTTACAAGCTGATTGGTTTCTATGCAGAAGTGAGCCTGATTTTGCGCACTCCAACTTTAGTAAATAAGCCCCATTGTTCGTTGGATGAAATGTCCTCATACCTGTAGGCCAAGCTTAGTTATACCGTAACCTGTCTAAAATGATAAATAAAAAAAAACTAGCCTCACTTTGCCAAAGATCTGGAGTGCATAGCACATGGGCCATCCTCAGCATGACAAGAACAAGCCCTTCTCCCTCTCACTCCACCCATCGTAGTAGCACTGAGCTAAGCCACTCTTGCGGCAGCGAGAAGGCGGCACATTCGCCTGATTGTGAACAAAGAAGATTGCCTGATTTTTAAAAAATTTTTTTTTTTTTTTTTTTTGCTAGGGGCTTGCTCAAAAATTAGCATTGAGTCACAGCTCCTATGCTAGGACCCAGAGTTGATCTGTCAGAATGGTAGATTTTTGACAGGCTTGTGGAAGCAGAGATTGGCCTACTGGTATGTCATGGAAACTAAGATATAGATATATATATTATTTTTTATTACCAGTGTGGTGTTCTTCCATACATTTCTATGGCTGGTCCATGCAAATTCGACAACTCATACCTGGATATTTGCTGACCAGTGGACAGTTCACCTTGTAATAAAATATACTATACAGTTGCATCAAGCGGCACTTGCTATAGTGCCCAGTGATGCACCTTCATTGCATTTTCTATAATGGTGACTATTCAAGCTAGATAGAGAGGAATATGTTTATTTTTTTTTTAATTTAGGCTAGACCATGTTTCTTACACTGCTGGAGCCACTTGACTGCATACTATTATTTTATTTTCTAAAAAAAAGGTGAACGTTGCCTTTTGAGGTCTTAACAACATTACAGAGAGCATTGGTGTGCAATTTCCCATAGTGGCCAATCAGAAGGTGACTGTGAGCAGTTTAGCATAGGCAGAGTAAATAAAAATCCCTGTCTAGATGCTATGGGTTACTGGACACAAATGCTCTTTGCTCTCTGGCTTTTAAAATAAAGGTCTTTAGAAATGGGCTGGTTTTCAGGTGTATTGGTTAATGTTTGTTTCTTTTTTTTTTTGTCTGTTTCTTCCTTTCTTTCATTTCAACATATCCACGCAGTATTTCATGGTTCTAACAAAGCGGCAGTGTAAAAAATTAAACCATGACGCATGAAAAATACCTGGTGAGGGTCCTCATTGCTTTTTATTTATTTTTTTTTTTCATTTTACTTTATTTCAGTTAGTTTTCTTCTAAATTAATGTCACAAAAAAAGTTTTTAAATAAATCCAAGACTGGTCTATCCAGTGCATGATTTATGGTAGATGCTGTCTTATTTTTTTTATTTTTATTTTTTCCCTAAATATTGGCCAACTCTTGTCTCTGGACCAATGCATGACTGTCCCCTGAGATATACCATAGATATTTGTGATGTATGGTGAAATTGGCAAAGACTTGGGCCCCCTTTTTTCTCAGAACACAGCAATCTGCCTCATGCAGTGTAAATTATATATAATTTGTTTAAGATCTGCAGCTCTCAGCGTAGGTGGAAGGAACCATGACCCTTATTTAACAGTGGTTTTTCTTTTTTTGTTGTTGTGTTTTACAGTTCTTTTCCCTGGTTCAGCCTGAACTATATACCAGGCCCTGCTGAAAATACCACTCAACCGTTTTCTTCTCCAGCTTGTCCAGTTTCTCTTAAGTGCCCTGTACATGTTGTATGTTTAATGCTCGCACGCACTTTGTTAATCCAAGACAAACGACTGGTATATGGAAATCTATAGTTGCATTTATTTAATTTTTTTTTTTTTTTTTTTTTTCCCCATTTCGTTGATTTTGCTCACGCTCTGATTTTGGGGGTGGATACGGGTAGTTGGAAGGGGGAGGGCAGAGGAATATTGCACATTGGCGTTGTACTGAATGTGCGGTCTTAAGTCATCACCATCATACAGTGAGGACCTGTTTTCGACTGCACCAATCAGTGCTGCAAACACGGGGTCATATCCCTTTACCAATTAAAGTGAACCTGTCACTTTGTATCAGACATGTGCAAAGGATGGAGTTTGAAAGGGTTATAAACTTTGTGGTTTTTAGGAAAGAAAAACAGAGAAGTGGATTGCCATCAGACCATGATCTTCAGCGTTTTCAACCATTGGATGCTGAGGTACACCTTGGGAGAAAGGCAAGGTCTGCTTAATAGGTAGTCCGCTCGCCGGAATTAACACTTCGTGAAAGTGAGGGGGGAGAATGAAAAACCACTTCCCTTACAGCCTGCCATCAAATCCGTTTCCTGCTAGCGGGGATGATGTAATTGGACCACCTTCCATGATCCTGGGAAAGGTTAGCATCTAGATCTCCCAAGAACGCACTCCTGTACTGAGCAGGAACACATACTCAGATTTTCAAATGCTGTCTTTACCAGGCAAGCATGCCTGAAGTCAGTTTTTTGATTTTGCATTAACCAGGAGGTATGTTTCCTCACCCAAAAAAAAGTCCACCTCAACTATAATCTGCAGTCATGTGATCTCATCTGCCTCGTGGCACTTTCTCAAAAATATGGCCTACACCTCTAAAGCTGGCCATACATGGACTGAAACTCAACCAGTTCAGCAAGGAACTGGTGGAATTTCAATCCACGAATGGGCCGCCTGGTTGTACACAAGTCAGTCTGTCTAGTTTTTCCTGAATGATTACTGCTATAACCGGCAACACTAATCATGTTCTGCCAGCAGGGAATTCTTCCTCAGCGCCAATGGTCTTGCTGCCCCCTCAAGACAATGCGTATCCTTGGGACTGTAAAACAACAAGAGAAGGGTGCAACGACCTAGCACATTACCCCAGTAATTTTTTTTTTTTGAGAATAAAAATAGTTACTCTCAAACACATGATAAATGTACACATATAGCAAGTGGGACCAATCTCTTTGAAGTCTGCTGTAGTCTTCCAATAGTGTGGGAAGACCAGGAGGCATCTGTGGTGGCTGACACGTTTCAGACCCTCTTCATCAGAGCCAAAGTAGTGAATGTCCAACAGTTCATCTCAGTGCACATAGATGCACATGCCCAGCAATATGGATTCTACCCCCTAGGTAATTAGGGGATGGGGTCAAGCTTGTATACATATTAAATATATAGAATATATTAAAAATCCGTAATATAGGGATTAGCTGCCAGCTTATGTAACATAAGCCGGTCCTGCTTACTCATATCCCGCATTGTTCCTAATTCATATGAGTATTTTATTGGGTCCAGACTTAAAAAGCTGCAGGTTGACCAATCAAAGAGTCCATAGATTGTGGGTCCTATGACAAATGGTATGTGCTGTTTGGTAGTGCTGGGCACCCACAGACTTTGAATCTGCTCAATGGGCTGCTCAGGAGGGTTATAAGCTTCAGTCTCTGACAGATTTTGTTTGCTTTGTCTTCTAATGACTATTGCAGTTTTATTTTTACAAACCCTTCCTTCTGGGCTGGACTGCATACTCTAGTCACATGATGCAAACGCACTTTTTTAATCTCTTGCGAAAAATAATTTTGCCACCGCCCCATGCTGAACGTTTTTGATGTCAGCAGCTGTCTTCACTTACTGTTGAGCAGCGGGTTTTTTCTTCCGGAGTTCATGAGACTCAGCACATAGCCTGCTCAGAATCAG
Source organism: Lithobates clamitans (assembly GCA_037952925.1). Taxonomy (NCBI): domain Eukaryota; kingdom Metazoa; phylum Chordata; class Amphibia; order Anura; family Ranidae; genus Lithobates; species Lithobates clamitans. The sequence goes on from JBBGZY010000250.1 coordinate 1,456,092, forward strand.
TGGCACATGAGTGTAACACAGGAGTGGGTGGTTTTGCCAACATAGCTTGGGGTCAGAGGCTGTAACTAGGAGGGCTAGAAGATGTTGTTGGAGGATATAGTGAGCAAATGGTCGGTGCTATATGGGTAAGTATGCATCGGTCTTTGTTTAGAAGAGCATGTTCAAGTGGAAAAAATTGGCCTTCCTGCCTGCTGAGGAAGATGCCATCTTGGCCTCTGTTTGGATCTGCCATGGTGCTGCACATGTGACCAGCTATGGCGCCAGTCATATTGAGCCTGAAATTTCTGTTGAGAGCCAACATAAGCACACTATCAACTACGACGGTTACGGATCACTGAAGGTAGCTTACACTAGACATGCACTGTTGGGCATAATGTAAATGAAAGCAGTAACAAAAACAATGGTACATTTTTAATTAAACACTTACTGCTGGACCTTTTAGGGGTGGGCCTCCTGATCATGTGATCGGGAGCCTGTTCTATCGGCACCTGATTGTAAACAGTGAGCTGGAAGCTGTCGGTGAAAGCGTCGTCGCAGTACTGGGCGTGCATAGTGGGCATGCTCCCAGCACAAAATTTGCATCGCTGGCTGTACGCAAATGTTTGGCAGCACAGCATTTAAAGCCTACTGCTGTACTGCCACATGTATGGGTACAGCCAACAGCAACAGGTTAAGAATTTAGTAAACCATTTTGAAATTCTTTTGGAGAAACTGTTAAATTGGTGGGGTTAGTTCCACTTTAAAGCCAAACTCTGGCCTCAAGATTCTTTGGATGTGTGCACTGTAGAAAATTGGCACAAATGAATTGTGCCATATGCAAAGGGTGCAGCGTTCTTCAAACGTTTTACCTTAGTTCACCCCTTAAGTGTAGAAAATGCTGAAACTGTTCCGGTTGGAGTACACTGATAATAGCAGGTCACTCAATGCCTCATTCATTCACGAGACCTTTTTACAGAATGCAAGGTGTTCTGTGAATGGAGGAGGTTCTTATGTTTGTTTTAAAGTCTTCCCTCCTCCTCGAATCACAGAAGATCTAGCACTCTGTGAAAAGAATGCAAGGTGTTTCTCGGTGAACAAGGCATCGAGCGAGTGATCTGATCAAGGTACTCCGGCTTGAACTGTAAAGCTCGGGCGCTAGGGGTTCAGCACATTTATTTTTAAAGTGCACATGCCCAAATTTTGATTTTGGCCAGGGTACAGCTTTATTGAAATGGGAACAGCAAGATCTGAGCTGAAGTAGACTTTGGGATAGACAAAAAAGCATTCTATTTTGCAGAAATGTGTCTTCAAAATGACAGGTACACCTTTTAATATTGGTACAGTCTTCAAAATGGCCTCCCTGCTGTATGTATGTGACGTATCTATTTTGACACAAATGCACCTTGCGTATGGATTAGGCATCCTTTCCATGCTTTCTCCCATAACCCTACCCAATCTTTATTATCGCTCTTCATCAGGTAAGCAAAGCGTTAGAAATCAAAGGGCTTAATTTTAAACCCCCTGAACACTCTTGTACAACACATTACAAACTCTTACACACTCTTCTGTGGTAGGTATGATACAAGAGCTAGTAAATTGTTCCATATGATTAACTCCTAAACCGACCTTTTTTTTTTTTTGTCTTGTGTATCTTGATTTCTCTGTGTGCTTTATAGTGAAGCAGCCGACACGAGTCGTTGTTCATATAACAGCTTTTGAAAAGTTGAGAGCACACCCCCCTACGGAGAAAACCGACTGTGCTTGCTTACGTTTGGTTCATGAATTAAAAATCCCGTACAGGTGATGAAACCTCGGCAGTGTTAACACAAAGCAGCAGTAGTGTGTATTGTGCAGTCTCTTTTCTTACTCTAGAACTTTTTAACCATGTGTAGAAAGTCAAGAAAAAAGCCCAGTGTTTTTTTTTTTTCTTTTCTTTTTTTATTTTTTTTTTCACTTTATCGGTAAAATTTAGATAGAGCTAGCATGAACATGACAGCCATAAATAAGTACAATCAGCAAGTTTGAGTGATGGATCAGTAAATTTCTGGGTGTTTTTTCAGTTTTTTGTTTTTTTTGTTTGTTTTTTTTCTTTACTTTTTTGATTTTTGTGTTTTAAGTCCTCCTGTGAATGGTGTGGCTAATACAGATGTGTTCTTCTGCAGGAATCATTCCTGATGAGGCCAAAGCTTTAACACTTGTGGCCCCAGCTAATGCAGTCACTAGTTTGCTACCAGGCGGAGGACTCCTGCCCACTCCGAACCCCCTCAGTCAGGTAAGTTTTTATAGTTCTATATCATTTATTATTTGTAAAGATTTTTATTGCTGTAGCGATAGATTTCTACACATCAGTTTACAGCAAAAATAACAGGTATTCCAACACGTCAAAAGGTAATAATAAACTTTTTCAATAGTAGACTTTTTGGACTATCCATTAACAAAGTAATGGAAACATCTGCTTTGATCATTTCACAGCAAATTTTAAATGTTTTTGCAGTATTAAAATACTTTATATACAATCAGCACAACCACCTCTAACCTACTTCAAATTAACCGCTTAAGGTCTGCCCTATAGCTGTTTTACTGCTACAGGGCAGCACGTGTGTGTATATTCAGTATTCTGGGTAGCAGGTACAAATGCACGCCATTGGCGCCTCGTTTCTGCTGTTATTATTCAGTGGGAACCACGGACTCCATGTCGGTTGCACCTGCCGATTCTTCAGTACAGAGGCAGAACTATGTAAACAAGGCAGATGGCTGTTCTGTCAGTAGGGAAGGCAAGGATCCATGTCTTCCCCTAGTAAAAGCACCTCCTATAGTACAAAAAAACACTAGCTTGGCACACAGTTAACCCTTTGAGCTCTGTCCTGTCAGCGGGGAAGTGGTGGCTTTAGTTTTCCTGCAAAGCCGGGATATAAAATCCAGTACATCCCTTAGTGTAAATGGAAAAGGAAAAATACCGCGCTACCAAAAACCCTGCCAGCAGCAGTTTAAATTTTGGGATATACACAAAAACAACAATAAAACAGGAAAAAACTGCGCTATAATAACAATGAGAAAAACCAATATGTGAATACATAAAAATCAATTGGTGTATAAAAACGAAAAAGAAGGTCAGTAGGTGAGTGACCATAAAAATCATCAATGAAGACAGAAGGAGTCCCAATAAAAAAGACATGAATCACTCAATAATTCCCAGTGAAGGCTATGTAGTAAACGTGGGATAAAACACCACTCGTTGTAATCCACCACCACATAGATTTCGCGCTTACCGGAAGGCAAGCTGAATAAGCCTGTGTGTAAACTGAAGGTCCGGATGCCAGACCAATGGCGCTACTTCTACTTCTCCGTGCTCAGCGTGGACTTGGAGGTACAGCAAATGATGGCCCATACACCAACCCAGGCTCGGGATCGTAGAGGTAAAAGAAACTGGCCATAGTGTAAATCCGCTTATAAAGTTTATTAAAAAAGGAATTGCACTTACAAGAATGTGTAGTTTAAAAACAGTTCGCCGACCGGCGTTGCATGCACCTGTTCACATCAAGGTCACGATGGCGTCAGCGTCAACCTCCCGACGTACGTTTCGTCTATAACGGACATCGTTTGAGGAACCACGAGTGGTGTTTTATCCCATGTTTCTGACATCCCTTAGTGTAAACAGCACACTGCGTACACACAAACACTGATTAGGTACACATTTTACACTTTGGCCCTGATGTTAACCCCTTCCCAGCCAGTGTAGTCAGTATAGTGACCATGCATATTTTTTAGCACTGATCACTGTATTAGTGGCACTGGTCCCCAAAAAGTGTTCATGTCTGCCGCAATATCACAGTCCTGCTATAAGTCGCTGATCGCTGCCATTACTCGTAAAGTAAAACGCTAAAACTTTTGCGCAAATCAATATACGCTTATTGGGAATTTTTTTTACCAAAAAATATGTAGAATACATATTGGCCTAAATTAACGAAGACATTTTAGATTCTTTTTTTGTTTTGAAGTGTTTTATAGCAGAAAGTTAAAGTTGGGATTTTTTTTTTTTTTCCTCAAAATATTGGTTTTTTTTTTTGTTTATCGCAAAAAATGCAGATGTGACCAAATACCACCTAAAGTAAACTCTAAGCTCTATTTGTAGGGGGGAGGAGGACATACATTTTATTTGGGTATAGCATTGCACGACCGAGCAATTGTCTGTTAAAGTAACGCAGTGCTGAATCGCAAAAAAAATGGCCTGGTCATTAAGGGGGGCAAATCTTCCAGAGCTGAAGTCGTTAAGCTACAATACTTGAAATAAAATACATTAAATAATAGTGTATATGAAGTTGCTAGCTGTACACCCTTATAGTAAAAATATAAATCGGTGCAGCGCAACAAAAACACATTTGCATATAAATCTCAAATCATAAAAATTAGTGCGTGTCCGACACTACTATTCAAAAGTTGAGTTGTGACTTAATTAAAAAAAAAAAATCTGAGAGTGCAATTAATCAAAAACAAGAAGTCCAGTGCTCCCCAGAAAAGTATTATTGATCTTCTATCTCTGTTACTCCTCCAGTGAGTTGTGCACCTCCACACCCCAGGTGAAAAACCCGCTCACCTCAAGCTCGTGACGTCACGGGCTCAGCTACTCCCTCCTAGACGCGTAGTGCCTGATAATTGGGCTTCCTCAGTCATCAAATGCTTTTGGTTTTAACGGTGTAGTGGGGGCAGTCTGCTAGCTATTTAAACCATGCTCTCTCATATTTGGCTGGGCAAACCCGACACACCTGACTGGACTCCTGCAGTTTGTATCAGTGTTGCCCTGGCCGACAGCCCCCCAACTTCAGTGAAGAGGAGGATCTGTCTCGGGAGTGTTTCCCGCAACCTCCGTGGACCAGTATGTAGATGCCCCTCCTCCCTCCTTGTGCACTCGTGGGTACTCCCTGGGGTGGTCAGCCCTGCGGGGTCCCTTCCATGGTCTCTCTCCCACTACCCCCCCCCCCTCTCCCCCTATACCCTCTGGGGCAATTGATGTGGGGTTAGGTACCCTGGTCCCCTTGTTTTACCCGGCTTAAGTGTCCAGGGGTGTACCTGATGGGACGCTGGGTGGTATGTATGTCTATCTCCCTCACTGATGGCCATATCTGTACCCTCAGATGGACAGGCAGGCCCTGGCCTTGGGGTCCACTGGTACACTGCTGCATATGCACCTTCCTCCCCCTTTCTTGGGTTTATTTGGGAATCCAGAGGCTGCAGGAGCCATGCGGGCGGGTATTGCCTCTTTTCCCTTTTTTAGATTGGCTTAGATTACTCACTTTAGGGGGGTGGTTGCTTCTGGCTCCCTTCCTTGCCGGGGGACTTTGTTTTTGGGCTTTCTCATGGGTGCACACATTTGGTCGTACTTCCTTCCACTTTTAGGCTGCTTATGGGCCCTTTCTGCATACCAGTGTTGCTATTGAGCCTGGTGCCTGCCTCCAGATGGGTGGTGCTGCAGGGGACGTTGGTGACCGCCTTTTCACCTTAGACCATTCGCTCCTTCACTCCCGCTTGGTTGCGAGGGAGAACGCAATGGTGGGTTGGTCCGCTCTTGCATGTAGGGAGAGTCTCCCCTGGGACGATGCATATCGGAGACAACTCAGGGGAGCAATTCCCACAGGTGACCTGACTGCAGCTGCTTCTACTGAGGCTCACCTACTCCTGGAAGGTGCCGAGGTTTGTGGCCAGAGGACGGGGCCCCCTGGTGGATACAATGGGTGCACTGGTGGCGCAGTGGGGTCAGTATTCTTTCATTTATACATTTCCTCCTCTCGAGTTCCTTGCTCAATAGCTGTGCAGGGTAGAGGCCAACGGGATTCCAGTCCTTCTGGTGGGGCTGCCCCTTCAGTAAAATATGTGGTAACGAAGGCCTATCTTTCACTCTGATTTACCATCTCTTGCTTTGACTGCGTTTTCTATTTAAAACCTGGTTCTGAGTCGGGAGGTTTTCGGGTTTGGTGAATCCCGACCATGTTGTAAGTGTGCAGGTCTACCTTCCGGGAGCTTACTCAGTGCACCTGGAAGGCTTACATCATCTGCTGCAAGGCTCTGGGTGTCTGTTAATGCTCCTTTTTGTGGTGCCTCTGGTTTTTCGTCCTTCCAATGGGGCGTTGAACTAAAGCTTGCCTTGAGTAGCATAACGGCTAGGTTTCTGCTGTGGCAATCCTAATTATGGCCCTTGGCTGTGCACTCCTTGATTCGTAGCTCCATTCAAAAGGTTTGTCCTGTGGCGTCTCCTGTGTGCTCCCGTTGCCGCTGTCGAAACTGACCTTGGTTCTTTCGGTCATTCCAGAAGCCTCCCTTTGAGGGTTTTGGCTATGTTTCCCTACTGGTGCCTTTTTGGTTGTGTTCACTTCTGCCCAGAGGGTGTTGGAATTGGGGACCTTATCCTGTATGTTGGGTGTTTTTTTTTTTTTTTCCCTGTTGGTCTTACACAAACATAAGGGGGTCCTCCATCCGTGTCCCCCCTCCTTTCCCGAGGTGGAACTGGATTTCTACCTGATTTGGGGACTTCGTTCACGGTGTCCAACAACTGTTAAATCCTTAGGAGGTTGCACTGCTCTCCTTGGATGTACTTTAGGCAGTTTGTGTATACCTGGCTGCTATGGCTTCCGTTCGAAGGTCTGATTTCTTATTTGCGATCAGACGACCCTTGGATTGGCCTGGTGGCCTGCTCTGCCACTCCTATTCCTGTGGGATTTTGGCAGACCATTGTTCAAGTTTCAAATGTTAAGGGTCGGGCTTCGCCCTTCCCAGTCATGGCACACTCCTCCGGAGCGATTGGTGCCTCCTGCATGTTCCGACATCTGGTGTCTCTCAGGTTTGCAAACCAGCTACCTGATCGTCTGTACACTCTTACCAAAGTTTACCAAGTTGATCTTTTTCGGCCATTGGTTTTGCAGGCCACTGTTTAGGGTTCCTTGTTCCCCTGGGGGGGAAGGGGGTTTATGTGGGTAGTTTGGCATGTCTGCCTGTTCGGTTCAGTTGTTTTGTTGTCCACCCCGCTGTTTTGGGTCAAGAGCTGTGTCCTTCAATAAACATAGGACAAAATGGGATTATTATATCTCTCTCTCTCTCTCTCTCTCTCTCTCTCTCTCTCTCTCTCTCTTTCTCTATATCTATATCTAATCTCTCTCTCATATCTATCTATATCTATATCTATATCTATATCTATATATATATATATATATATATATATATATATATATATATATATATATATATATATATATATATATATATATATATATATATATTCTCCTATATAAATTTTTGCTTGCCATAAAATCCCTTTCTGTGTTCATTGAGCGACACAGCACTGACCCCACTTCCTGAGTTTAACTGGCTTGCCTACAGCAGAAAGGGGATCTATACCAGCTAGGACTGCCCATAGGGGGCGCTGTGTTGTTTTTCTACCTAGTGTCCTATTCCTGTAGATCGTGCTTTAAACCCTATAGTCAAGAATTGAAGAGAAGCCATGTCCGTTAATGAACTCGGAGAAGGGGTTTTGACGGCGAGCAACACAAAATCCGGTGTGTGTGTTGTTTTTGTTTTTGTTTTTTTTTTCTTTCAATAATAATGGTAAACAAAACAAATATGGTGAATCTCCCTAATGGGGCACAGGCTGCCATAAAACAGGCAGGGGTTCTAATCCAACTCCACTTGGTCAAACAAAAAAAAAATCTTTGCCTTTTTTTTTTTTTTTTTAGTTGTACTTTTAATCTTAAAGCAGCTTGGTTTTCAGAAATTTAAACTTGTTGGCAGCTACAAAAACTGTAGCTGCGGACTTTTAATAAACAGACACTTGACTGTCCAGGGATCCAGTGCGGTCCTCCACTGGTCTTTGAAGTGGCGGCATCTTGACTGTGGTAAGCTAGCTGTAAAAACTTGTGGCTTCACAGCTGGCTACCCACAGCCTTCTGGGACCTGCAATGTGCGTAGGCACGTCCAGTGGAAGCGGGTATATCTGAAAATTGGGTATCTGCTTCTCCAACCCCCCCCTTAATATTCAAAAAAAAATATTGCCATATACAGTAAAACCTTGGTTTGAGAGTAACTTGGTTTGAGAGCGTTTTGCAAGACAAGCAAAATGTTTTAATAAATTTTGCCTTGATATACAAGCGATGTCTTGATATAAGAGTAGCGTCGTGTCACAACTGGAGTATAAAAAAGATGAGAGGAGCCTCTAAGTATAGCAATATGGTTACATTTTAATGAAGGTACAACATTTAGCAACTTATTGCTACACTTAGAGGTGCCTCTCTTCTCTTTTATACCCTATAAAAAAAAATGCTTTGGATTACAAGCATGTTTCTGGAACAAATTATGCTCGCAAACCAAGGTTTTACTGTATGGCGGGGGGTGGGTTAGAAAACGTGAAGTTCTGCTTTAAGTGTATGCAGACTTTAACAATAGGCCTTTTTGGCCTGTTTTAAGGTTTGTTAAATTTACCATTTGAAAGTTTTGATATGTCTATTCGCTAAGTACAAAAAAATACTTGGCGATCCTGCTAGAAATCTGTCCTGTGCACTGTGTAATTCATTCACCTATGTTGTGGAGAATGGAGGAGGGGGAGGTGTTCTGGAGTCCTACACTTCCTGTCCTATGGTGACCGTAATATACTCCTCCATAGTTACAGTACAAAGTGAGCTTTGCCACCCCAGGACAGGAAGTGTTAGTGGCAGGATTGCCAAATGAAAGTAAAATGGGCAAAAACTGAAACCCACTGACCATCACTTGGCAATCTTCAATATATAACATTTTTGTTCCTTGGTTTAGATACGCTTTAAGTCAGGTAGTGATAAACTGTATTGAAAACTTCAAAAATCATGCCAGCAGGTAAAATGTTGAACACCTTCAGGTAAATGTGTGCGGATTGGGCACGTTTCATTAGAATGGGTGTGCTCTATTTTCATCTGGCATTTTATAAGCATAGTTGCAAATGTACCACACAATCCTGTTTTTATATGCAATCACGAATAGGCATGTTTATGGATAACAACGCAGATATTATTTGCCTCTAGATGGGAGCTGTTCCACTTTCTGCATTGGGAGCACCTACACTGGATCCCACTCTTGCGGCTCTCACTCTTCCAGGAGCCAATCTAAATTCACAGGTAGGTTTAAATTATGTCACTTTGCTGTATCCTGCATGTCATCATGTGCTCCCACCGAAGTTTGTGGGTTTAAAAAATGCCTTAAAAATAGCTTATGTATATATTTTCAAGCCTCAGGCATTGAGTTACGGCGCCTGAATGCACCCCAGTGTGAACAAAGACAATTGATAAGTACAAGGTTTGGCTTGAGTGTTTTTCGAGCTACTAAACGTTCTGTTGTGAATGGGGGGCTGTCACTTTTACTGGACATCTTGGTCTGCGTTTAAATCTGGTGAAAAATGGTCATGAAAAGAGTTTGAGGGGATTGTAAAGGTGTTTTAAAAAAAAAAAAAAGTTATACTTCTCCCCTCTGTGCAAGGGTTTTGCAGAGTGGTAAGTAGATAGATAGGGGGCGCTAATACGTGTCTAATTAGTAAATAAAATAAATTAATATTTAATATATTAATGTTTGAATATCAACACATTAAATCTTAATAAATGTAGTAAGTGAAAACCTTAATTAAAAAGAGGTAAATATAAATAGGCAATATATGGCAATTGGTGATTATAAACCATAGAAAATAACCCAAAAACGGTGATAATTTCAGTGACAGTGATATACTATCTCCATATGCAGTGAATACATTTATAAATTATAATGGTATCTTCCAAAGTGAATAATAAAAATAAACTGCGCTAAAAAAAAATAGCGCAGTTTATTTTTATTATTGGTATTTGTGTTGTCACACTGTTTACTGCTGCTTTATTTTATTGCTCCAGCGCGGCATTTTTTTACTATACATCTTCCAAAGTGAGCCAGTAGCTTCCTGTCGATAGATAAAAAGTTCCTTCACCCAAGAAGAAGATAATGCACCTTGTAGAAATAGATATCTGCTTACCAGATACCAATGACCCCTTTACTCAAAAAGAGAGTCATTAGCGCTTTTGCAGGATTGTGCCTGCTCACATGGATGGCTGGACAGCTGGTTGTTTAGGCTAAGAACCCCTCCGGTCCCAATCGTTCAAACATTGGATATATGTGAAACAAACAGTCTCCATAGTGTAAAATCGTTTAATAAAAGGTTAAGGATACATTAAAATCGCCAAATGGCTGCTTACATTTGTGGGTGCCTACCCAGCAATGGGGCTGCTCGCTTGCCAGGGTAAGATTGGGATCACCGACCCGTCGCACCACATCAAAAGCGGTGTGCGTTTCACCCGGCGTGAGACAACCAGAGATCCGGATGTAGGTAAAAATCACGTGACCACGTACCTCTGACGTACGTTTCGTTATGAACGTCCTCAGGGAAGTGCAGAGTGGCCCTGATCCTCCTCTCCTGGGGTCCACCAGCGGTGCTCCTGGCTCCTCCCCGCATCTAGTGCCCCCTCGGAGACCTGCATTCCAAGGGGACACCTGTGCGGGCGCGCTCCCGAATCCTGCTGCTGCGTCCATTGATAGACAGCAGGACTCTGCCCCTCCCCCGTGTCACTGAATTTGATTGACAGCAGCGGGAGCCAATGGCTGTGCTGCTATCAATCTATCCAATGAGGACCTGAGCCCCCGGTGATGGAATGATCAGGTTCAGGTAAGTAAAAAGGGGGGGGGGGGGCAGCTGCACTACAGAAGGGTTTTCACCTTAACTCACAAGAATGCAATAAGGTGAAAAACCTTGAGGGTTTACAACCCCTTTTTAAATGCTTAAAAAGTGTTTACTCCAATACAGTCATTGGAATATTTAAAACTTTTTGGGTGTTTAATTCATGTTAGCAGTGTAAAAATAAACAATTGAATCCAGGGGCTGGCCCTGTAGATTGTTTTGGAGGTCAGCATTTCTCTCAGTATCAATAGTTTTCTTCAGGGGTAGTCAAAGGACCAGCATTCTTTATAGGTATATTGTGAAGGCCGGGCAGGGTTGTATTGGAAGGAATCTTTGCATTTCTTAGAAAGCTTAGCTTTTTTTATTTCTGTCCATTGAATGTCATTTTGTTAATGTGTTTTTGTGTGTTTGATTTCAGTCTCTTGCAGCAGATCAGCTGTTGAAGCTTATGAGCACAGTGGATCCAAAGTAAGTCCTGCTCTCCCTATAACTATTAAGCCCACAGCTTTCTCATTTACACACTCCTTCTCATTCTGTATGTGCATTGAGTGAACTATAACATGTATTTGGTTTCTAGGCTGAATCATGTGACAGCTGGGCTAGTGTCACCAAGCCTGAAGTCTGATACCTCTAATAAAGATATTGAAGAGGCAATGAAGCGTGTTCGGGAGGCCCAGTCCTTGATATCTGCAGCTATTGAGCCAGGTAAGTGGCAGTGCCAGGTCCTGTACGACTTTCTATATGTTGATTGGTCAGGGATCTGAGAGCTATCTGCATATTTTGATTTCAGACAAGAAAGATGAGAAGTCAAAAAAGCATTCAAGGTCACGTTCGCGATCCAGGAGGAGGAGGACGCCCTCTTCTTCCAGACACAGGTGAGAGATTCTTCTACATCCGATTCCAAGAGACCTATAAATGATGTTTAGTTTGCCTCATAAGATTAGAGATCCTGTAACCACAGTGCACATTACTGCGCTTAAAGCGGAGTGCCACCCAAAAGGGGAAGCTCCGATCGTTTGCTTCCCAAGCCCCCCCACCGGAATTTTGGCCCCGCTCCTTTTTCCCCCCGCCGCTGGGCCGTTCACAAAGCGCAGCGCAATTTGCGCATTAGGGGGCCAGTTTCGCTTACAAGGTATGGCTTCCCTTAGATAACATAGCTCTTATCAATACTATACTATGTCATTGATTCTGATTTATAGCCGCTGTGCATAGTAAAGGAAAACTTGAAAACGTGGCCCGTTGGTGGTACTTGAGGACTGAGGTTGAGAACCACTGAATTAGTAGACGAAGTTGGGAGACACTGTGACAATACTTTTCCCCTGGCCAGTTTATAATCTACCCTTCTGCATCCCCCTAAACACCCCACTGTAACTGTCACTGTAAAATACCTGGCTCTTCTGGATATGGAAGATCATGGGACCTGCTATCTTGATTCATTGTTTGAGCTGAGTAATGTCTTGTAGCAGATGTGGTGATCTCTTTTTTTTTTTTTTTTTTTTTTTTTTTGGGCTCTGACCCCAGGGTACTTTGGCAATGGTTGGGGGGGGGGGGGGGGGGTTATGACTGGATGGCTGAGAATCAGGGGGCATAACGGACACTATATAACTTTGCCCTATTTTTCTGATTTGAGATAAAGCAAAGGGTCTATTTTAATCCATCCACCCAAGTAGCCTATAGACTAGAGCAGTGATAGCGAATCTTGGCACTCCAGATGTTTTTGAAACTACATTTCTCATGACGCTCTTGCACTCTATAGTGTAGTTGAGTATCATGGGAAATGTAGCTCCAAAACATCTGGTGTGCCAAGGTTCCCCATAACTCGACTAGAGCCTAAGGCAATATCTGATAATTCAGGTGGAGGAGCACTTGGCTCACTCCATGTGACAAAAGAGGGGGGGGGGCTCTCTATTGACTCGCAGTTCATACAGGTCTTTCCTTTTACTCCCAGCATGGCAGGAGATATATATATATATATATATATATATATATATATATATATATATATATATATATATATATATATATATATATATATATATATATATATATATATATATATATATATATATATATATATATATATATATATATGGACGTCCGCTATACCCACTTGACCTCCTCCAAAAATGACTGACCAATTTTGAAGAAAAAAAACAAAACTATTTTTATACTTTCTGCTAAACTCATCAAGTACAAAAAAGTGAAAAAAATTAAATTACTTCATAAATTTAGGCAAATGTGTATTCTGCTACATATTTAAGGTATAAAAAAATTCCTCAAGCCTTTATGGATTGGTTTGCGCAAAAGTTATAGCACCTATAAACTATGGGTGGTTTTTATTTTTGCTAGTAATGGCGGCGATCAGCAACTTATAGCGGGACTGCGATATTGCAGCCAACATTCTGTCACTATTTGAGGACCAGTGACACTAATAGAGTGATCAGTGCCAAAAAAAAATTCACTGTCACTGTACTAATGACACTGGCTGGGAAGAGGTTAACTGTGTGCATAACGTCTTTTACTAAACTGTGGGAGGGGCTCTTACTAGGGGAAGACATGGATCCTTGTCCCTGCTTTGCAGAGACATAGGATCCACGCCTTCCCTACTGACAGAACGTAAGTCTGCCTTGTTTATGTAGGCAGACCACCGTTCTGCCTCTGCTTGATACCATTGGTACGGTACCTGCCCCTGGGCTTCCACTGTGTGTGTGTGTGCACAGCGGGAGCGAGCCCCCTACCCTGAAGAGCCGTATTGTGATATATATATATATATATATATATATATATATATATATATATATATATATATATATTATATAATATATTATGCAATGCGGTTAAAGGTTTGCATTGCTCTGCACAAACGCACAGGTTTGCTTTTTAAAGAGTGAAAGAAAAAATCGCTTAAATCAGTCTTTAATTCTGATCTTTTTATGTTTCTCTTACATGCTTAGGCGATCTAGAAGCAGATCAAGGAGAAGATCTCATTCAAAGTCTAGAAGCCGGCGGCGATCAAAGAGCCCACGCAGGCGAAGATCACATTCACGGGAAAGACCCCACCGCACTCGATCCAAGTCCAGGTAATTGTCAACTATCCTTTTCCTATGTGTGCCGTTTTCCAGGACCTTTCCCTCTTCCAAAATTTATTTTAACTTCACATGATCATAAAACCAACAGCTCTGTACTCCTGGACTCAATATCTCACTGATTGTTAACTTGTTTTAGAGAGAAAAAGCGAGAAGAAAAAGAAAAAAAACGATCCAAAACGCCTCCCAAAAGCTATAGCACAAGCAGGCGGTCTAGAAGCGCAAGCAGGTAAGGTCTCTTGCTGTGTGTGAAATCTTAATGTAGCATTGCCAGAAATAAGAATCTGCCGATTTTATCTGCTTTTTTAAATGCATCGCCTAATGTAGTTTTTTTTTTTCTTCCTAACAGAGATCGGAGGCGCAGGAAGAGTCGAAGTGGGTCTCGGTCTCCTAAAAAGCCAAGATCACCAAAGAGGAAGTACTCGCGCTCTCCTTCACCAAGGAGGTAATTTCTTTAGCCACCCAAAGTGTATGTGCTTCTACCCTTTATGGTTTGCGTAAAGGAGACAATTATAGTTATTTTTAAAGAGATCCTGCCAGACTATATCAACAATAAATTTCTTATAAGCTTATACGTGCAATTAATCTTAATTTTTTTTTTTTATGCTTATTTGCTTGTTAAAAGCCCTCCCATGTGTAAATATCAAAAAGCTGTGAAATGTCTGCTGGGCACCATCTTGCATGTGATGTCAACACTCAGAACTGTCAGTCAAGTGGCTCTCTATAGTGAGGAAAGGGACACAGGAGCTGGGCCAGCACAGAGTAAATAGAAAAACCCAGAAGAAGGAAGGGATGAGAGGAGGCTGTACTAGGGAACTGGCTGTTTCTGGAGTAGTTACATTTTCTAGCAAGTTCAAGGATACACTTGCTAAAAGATGGAAAGGAAAATGCCACAAGTATTTGGTTTTACTGTGCTTTTACCTGCAGTTTTAGTGACAGGTTTTCTTTTAATACATTTGTCTGACAACAGCGTAGATTAAGGATTTGTTTTAAAGTGACTGACTTTTTTCAATTAAATAGCTGTAGAGTCATACATTTTACATGCCTGCTACAGTGTCTGTTCCCTTGTTCTGATCAGACAAAGCTCAAACTCTTCATATTTCCTAGTAGTGTTGACACTTGCCCAAGTTGTCCTTCCTCTCACATTCATTTTGACCAGTCAAGGAGCCTATATAGCTGCCACTATAGATTCCCCAGCATATGTGTTTGGGCAGGTAAGCAAAAATTTTGAGTGGGTTGGTAACTAAGTGATTGTAAAGGCTAAAAAAAAAAAACATGCCTATACTTGCGAACCTCTTTTTCGCGTTCCCTGCCGGTGCTTCTGGCCCCTCCTCTCCACCCAGTTCCCCACTCGTGTGTGTGCTCACACTAGAGCCCTGCTGCTGCATCCATTGACGCAGACAGCGGGACTCGGCCCCTGCTCCCTCTTTAGTGGCTTTGATTGACAATGGTTCCTGATGCCCCAGCAAATCTAGCAAGACCCAAAAGTGAGGAGAGCTGCAGATGTGCACGGCGATGGATGAAATACGGGCTCAGGTAAGTAAAAAAAAGGGGGGTGATGCTGACACACACATTTTTTACCTTCATTGAAGGAATGCATGAAGGTAAAAAAATGTTTATTCTTTACATCCACTTTAATATGATCTAGTATGTTTTTGTAATTCAACCAGAGTGCCTTCTGCCTTTCTCAGTAGGGTCCTCAGCAGGCATAGTAGCTGAGGATTCTCTGAACTCCTTTTGGGTTCTGTTAGTTGCCCAGATGTGATAGTTCATAAGCTTTCCACCACTCTCCTACATTTGCACACTAAGGCCTGGTTCACACCAATGCATTTTTTAGTACATTTTCAGTTTTTCAAAAATGCACTACAGTCCATTTAACATGGTTTCCTGTAGCTCACATCTGTGCATTTTATGAAAATGGCCAAGGACTTTTTTTTGGTTCCATAGGCTTCAATGGATCAAAAGCATGTATTGAAAAACTCAAAATGCACCTACAACCTGCATAGGTGTGAATCAGGCCTAAAAGGATGGAGCACATTCTAATTGACAGCTGCTTTTGGTAAATTAAGTGTCTGATAGGGAAGGAAAGAGGGAGGATTAGGGCACTGACAGAACCACCCTCTTACCTGCACAGTCCTGGCAGGGAATAAAGTTGCTAACAACTTCATCGTCTCCCAATAATGCTGATTAAAGCGGGGGTCCACCTAAACCGCCCCCAAAAAAAAATGTTAAAAGCCAGCAGCTACAAATACTGCAGCTGCTGACTTTTAATAAATGGCCACTTACCTGTTCCAGGGTCCAGCGATGTCGGCAGGCGGCGCCGAGAACCCCCTCGGTTCTCGGCAGCTGCCGCCGCCATCCTAGGTGAGGGTATCGGGAAGTGAAGCGTTGCGGCTTCACTTCCCGGTTCCCTACTGCGCATGCGCGAGTCGCGCTGCGCATTGTAACTGGTACCCGCTATCTCCTGGGAGCTGTGTGTTTCCCAGGAGACAGGGTGGAGGGACAGGAAGAGGCATAGACTCCCATGGGAGTCTATGCCGGAAGTGGGTGCAAATACCCGTCTTAGACAGGTATCGGCAACCCCCTCCCCCCTGAAAGGTGCCAAATGTGACACCGGAGGGGGGGAGGGTTCCGAAAAGGGGAAGTTCCATTTTTGTGTTGAACTCCGCTTTAAGTAGATGGCTCAGCCTTTGCAGGATGGCGTTTGGATAATCTAAAATATGCAAAATATAACACAGATTTGCAAGTGCTCATGCATGCTAGGTCCCGTGTCCATGGAGTTTAGAGGGTGTCGATGAGGTGGCTTTTGACATCAGTTTGAAACACTCATGCAATCGTTTGTTGAAAGGTGAAGCTGACCTCCCTTTTGACCTTCAAACTGCTTTTGTATTCCCATAGACTTGTATTGTGAGCAAAGTGGTTCTGCTACAAAAGTCAATTGATACATGCCCTTATTTTTCATTAAAAAAAAAAAAAAAAAAAGTTTAGCGAGACTATGGAAGATGACATTTCTGACCTCACAAACAAAACCTACATCATGGTCAATTGATGGTTTCTAGAGACCGTCAATGGCAGCCTCCATGTTTCTCCTTTTTGATAGAGTTCCTTTGTCAGATTCTGCAATGCATTTTGCACTTTGTGCTTAGTTGGCTTCTCTGTCTAGAGGCAGGAATTCAAACACTGTTTAAGCGTCTGAAATATTGTACATTGCACAATTCTGTGTAACTTTTTCCAACCTTGGAATTCCAGACACAAAAAAGAAAAGAAGAAGGATAAGGAACGTGAGAGGAACAGGGATGAAAGAGAACGATCGTCCAGTAAGAAGAAGAAGAGCAAAGATAAAGATAAAGAGAAGGAGCGTGAGCGGAGATCAGAAAGTGAAAAAGATGTGAAAGTAAGTTGGGTTTTTTGTGGAATTTTTTTTTTTTTTATCTTCTCAGTAATGGGTCCAATTTAACAAAGTGTCCTTTTCCTATAAATAAAGGGGTTGTAAAGGTAAAAATTTTTTCACCTTAATGCATTATATGCATTAAGGTGAAAAAATTTTTGACAATACCGCCGCCCCCAGCCCCCCCCCGTTTTACTTACCTGACACCTCGAATCTTCGCTGCTCGTTCCAGTCATCTCTATTGCAGCTCAGCCTGGTCGCTGATTGGCTGCAGTGGATGGATTGAAAGCAGCGCAGCCATTGGCTCTCGCTGCTGTCAATCGCATCCGATGACGGGGCGCGCCGGGGGGCGGGGCCAAGTGATACAGTGAGCGGCTATAGCCGCCGACTCTATCACCGGAGCGTGCCCGCAAGAACTAGCCACCATGCGAGGGAGCTCGCATTTAAAGTGGTTCGTTCTTGTGGGGAGGAGCTGAAACAGCTGCCGAGGGACCCCAGAAAAGCAGGTTCGGGGCCACTCTGTGCAGAACGAGCTGCACAGTGAAGGTAAGTATGACATGTTTGTTATTTTTAAACAATAAAAAAATTACCTTTACAACCCCTTTAATGTCTATCTGTACAAAAATGTCTTCAATTTCCTGGCAGCTTTTTGGTTGCCTTGCTAATAGTATTCAGTTACCTTCATAGCCGGTCAATTATGACATGCTAAACAAAAATGGCAACCACGCCAATTCATGACTAGCTTTTAGAGTAAGGTGCACATGAAAGGGCTTTGCTCAGAGAAAAGAAAACAATATATATATTTTCCAGCACGCTTATTAGCTAGTCAGCGAAAAAAAAAAATACATTGGTTAGCAATTTGTGTTTTAAAAATGCCACAGTCTGTGTGCAGTTGTTGCAGTCACTCTCTCCTTCCTTGCTTTCAGCTGTACCACAAGCTGCACATATAGTATGTAGGATTTGCCTGAAACTGTGTCAGATTATAGCAACCAGCTTGAGGCAGATCCCACTCACTCATGTATGTAGATGGTGGATACAGGCAGGAACACATTTATAGGTGGCTATTGCATAGGTTGTCAACTCCACATAGGGAAATTGGCCTGTAGCTAAGGAGATTAAATAGGCAAAGTGACATCATGTTAATCCTATAACTTGACTGAAGTATTGCAAATTGGCATTTGGATGATCTACAAATAATTGAATATCAGTGAGGTTAATTTTTTAAAAGCTTTTCAGCACAAATATTTCATGAGTTTTTAAAATCTTAATGTATTTTATTAATATATTAATGGAATCATGTGAGATCAGTCGTTTCTTTTTATCCCTTTCTTGAGCAGAGGTCAAGGACCACTAGATGCCAAATTTAGGTGTTAATTTGATTCTAATTTGCGGTCTTACATTAAGGACACATTAAGCTTTTATTTGGTACACGGTTTTAACAAATGCCCTACTTGAATAGACAAAAAATATAAATGTCCAAAAATAACAAATTTTTGAATATGTAATTGTTTACTCGCATACTGCGGCGGGGTGGCTCGTACAGGCACCATAACGTACCTGTGTATGTCACGGCTTTCTTCTGGGAGTCCTTCGGCTCTGCTGTGATGGAACACAGTGGGACTTGGCATGTCCCGGCCAAAGATTTGTGGCTGGTACCTGTAGATCTGGCTGTGTCCAAGCATAGCCCAGAGCCCTGTGTTGACAATCAACACAGGGCTCTGTACAGAGAGAACGATCTGTTTTCTTCCTCCAAAGCAGAAACAAAGATATTTATTAA
This sequence comes from Lithobates clamitans, assembly GCA_037952925.1. NCBI lineage: Eukaryota > Metazoa > Chordata > Amphibia > Anura > Ranidae > Lithobates > Lithobates clamitans. Next base: position 1,475,027 of record JBBGZY010000250.1, read on the forward strand.
TAAGTAACACAGATGTAGCACCCTGATGTTTAGGCAGGGTTGTGCCTAAATTTACCTGCCAGGAATAGTTGCCTTGGCCAGTTGTTAGGGTGAAATCAATTGATCCCCAAGTTTGGAGTTACTGCACTTCTCTCTTCTGCCGCTGGGTGGCCGGGTACCTAGCGACATTAGATAAGACAAGGGCAAAGCAAGGACAGATTAGGCGTATATAGGGTATCTCAGCCAATGGGCAGGGGTTTTCTTAAACCCCATGGCCTGCTGGGAGAATCTATATATTCGGGTGGAGACGGGTGATCGGGGTTCTGTGCCACCTGGACGACTGGACATGTTGTATTGTCCCGGGCTTCTAGGCCGGAGATTGGGCCTATCCCGGGGAAATCTGGCTGCTAGGCTGTCTGAGGGCCTATCCAGAAGCAAGAGAACAGCTTAGGGTTGGGACTGCGGCTTGTACTCCAACCAGAAGTGACGGTCCTGCCGGCCGGATAACCCGTCGTGGTCTAAGGTAGAGGGCAAGTTGTCGCCACAAACAGACCATCCGCCTTGTTGCCAGGGACCACAGTGAGTAGCTGAAGCAAGTACTGGAGCAGTGTTCTCACAAAACGGGGACGGTGAAGAATTGGGAAACTTCAGCAGGTGTCAAGCCAGGGACCCAACCAGTGGAGGTGATGATTGCAGAACAGCTTTGTGTGCCAAGCCAGGGACCGAGCAGGCCAGTGGGGTGACGCTTGAGAGGTAACTGGAGTGCCAATCTAGGGACCCAGCAGGGAAGCGGGGGTGATGCTTGAGGAAGATGGTGAGAAGATTGGAAGAGCTCAGGGGATTCAAAGGCAGTGAATCAGTCAGTCTAGTGAGAGAGACTGGAAGCTCAGTGGAGTGAAGATTTACAAGAAGTAAAAGTAAAGAAGTTCATTACAACTTGTTAGAAACTGTTATAGGACTGTTGCCATAGGAGACAGCAAGCCTACATATGCAGATGTGGTGCCTTTCCCTGCTTGGCTGTCTGCCTATAGAAGTCTGAGTCTGCTAATTACCATTGTAACTACTAAAGGATGTCCTGGCCCTAAACCCCCTCTCCCACAGTTCTGTTCAAGAGAAAATAAATCTCTCTGCATTCAAGAAGTGTCTGGCGCTCATGAATCTTGCATTACACCCATCATCGCTCTATACAGAAGGATGGCAGCCGTTCCTGGCTCTGGAGGTTCTCATTAAAATAAAGGAGGTCTGGGACCTTGCTACATACCTTATACATTGTTTGGAAAACCTTTAACCCCTTAATCTCCCTCTGTTATTCCCTTCCCAGACAGTGTCATTATCCAGTTAAAGTGTATAGTATTTGCACTGATTACTATATATTAGTGTCACTGGTGTTGTCAGTTTCCACAAAGTGTCAGATTGCCCACAGCACTATCAGTCCCACTGATTACCGCCATTAGTTTTATAAAAAAAAAAAAAATTATATTTTTATCTCATAGTTTGTATAACTTTTGCACAAATATACACTTATTGGGATTTGTTTTTAGAATAGAAAATTGTGGGGGGTTGAAAACTTTTTGTTTTTTTATTTATATAATAAACCAAAACCCAGAGGTGATCAAAAAGAAAGCTCTATTTGTGTGGAAAAAAAATAACATTTTCACTTGTGTACAATGTTCCATGGCCCAGCAATTGGTAGCTAAAGTAGCACAATGCTGAATAGCAAAAAAATGCCCCGGTCATGAAGCGGATGAAATCTTCTAGTGCTCAGGTGGTTTAGTTGTATAGTACTTGCACCACTAAAGAATCGGTCATATTTTAGAGCCTTATCTTGTTTTTCCATCCATGCAGCAGGTAACCCGGGATTATGATGAAGAGGAGCAGGGCTACGACAGCGAGAAGGAGAAGCGAGAAGAGTACATGGTTTCAGAGGCCACCGGGCCACAAGACTCCGAGTCTGTGGCTGAGCCATCACGCAGCGACTCTCCTAAGGACTCCAAAGTGAATGGAGACGATCATCACGAGGAAGACATGGATATGAGCGATTAACTCTCCTTATTACTATGTGATTTTTATTTCTATTTAATGTTCTAATTTTGGTTGTATGCAACACTGAGCTATTGGTGAATGTACATTTCCTTATGTTACTAGAGCTGTGCTGAAAGGTTTGTCTATCTAAAACATTGAAGTGGATAACCGGTTTTGTGTGGTGAAAAAAAAAAAAAACTTGTAAAATTAAAAACCACCCCAATTCTCTAGTGTGACGCAACTTAACAAATATGTTGCATGCGTCTAACACCTCGCATGATTATAATCATTTGCTACTTAGCTGCCCATTCCCTTCCCTCCTCTCTCCTGTGTGCTAGACAGATCTACGCAGTACTTTAGTGGGAGAAAGCTATGTGTGTGTTTGCAGTCATTAGACCATTCCCCCCCCCCCCCACCCCACCCCCCCGTGTTCACAGCCAGCATTTCTTGCGTGCAGCAGAATGGATACTGGAACCTTACTCTGCTCATGGGAATGAGACACAATCTGCCAATTTTATGTGGGGTTTCGTTAAGGCTTTAATCCATGGGTGCTCAACCCGTTGCCCTCCAACTGTTGCAGAACTACAAGTCCCAGGCTGACCGTTACAAGCATGATTCTCCAGGGCAGAGACATGATGGGACTTGTAGTTCTGCAACAGCTGGATGGCCACAGGTTGAGCACCCATGCTTTAATCTGAAGGCTGTGAATGACCCCCTCAATACTCTGTTTTGTGATCTTCAGGATATAGTCAGGTAAAATAAAAAAAAAACAGGCTTCTTCAATAAGCTAGCACATAAAGCAGTGATGTTTACTGAGACAAAGAAAAATTATCTGAAGGGGGGAGAAAGCAGAAGCCCCCTACAGTTTCCACTCTGCTCAGGGCTACCATCCCTCAGAGAAGGTAAGCTTTGGTCAGTTGTGTTTGGAAAGTAGTTGCAGACTGCGCAACACAGACCGCTTGGAGATTAAGGGGTTGTCAGAGATGTGCCGTGACACCCAAAGGAATCTGAGCTGATCAGCCTAGCCAGTCAGAACAGAGAATTAAATGGATAAACCTTACCCATCAAGGATGAAAGGGCTTTGCAAATGTGTGAGGACTTTGTACTTTGTGAAAGTAGATGCCCATTAGAAGGCTTGTTTATATTAGTCGGGAGAGGCCATGTGTTTTAAACATGATTTTTTTTTTTTTTTTTTTTACTTGATTGAATTAGAAATGATAGGTCAAATGCTGCATACAATTTTTTATTTTTTATATAATTTTTTTTTTTGTTAGGTTAGCATGTTGACCATTTTTCTTTCAGAAGATCCCCTCCTCTTCTGACTATATAATAGCCATGAAAAGCCCCAGTGCAAACCCATCACAACACTGCCCACCTCAGCAAAGTGACTGGCTCTTGATACCATTGGGTATGGAGGAGCATGTGACCTTCAACCTATCCAACCAGGCTTCAGTGCTTGGGCCTGAGAGGCCAATAGCCATGGCCAAAGCATGGTCACAGTAAGTGCTAACATAGAGCTTACACAAGGATTGGACCTCATGACTCCAATGGAAAAATGTTACAGTGCAGATGAGCTTTTAAGAGAACCTTTGCCTGTTCTTTTTAACAGATATGTCTGAAGTAAATGTAAATCTGAGGTCAGCTTCAGGTTATAGCATGTTGTCCTGGATTTGTCACATCATTGCTGTTTGGTCTGCCTTATTAAACAAGCCTGCTAGCATTTTAACACTTATGTCTTGCCCGTTCACTTAAACTTTTTGCTGTGTAAATCAATTTAAAAAGTATTGCATTTTAATTGGTTATTTTTGTATACTGTTGAGGTCTTTTCTTTCCCCTTTCCAGAATGTACCCCGCTGATTGTGTTCTCTTAGTGCTGTAGTATACTGATGGTGATTTCATTCTTACACACAGTAGTCAGTGAATTTTTTATTTTTCAGTTTCAAAAACCATGAGCTTATTATTATTTTTTTTTCTTTTTCTTTGGTTGATGACCCAGTAACGAAAACTAGTTTCCAGTCTGTGCCATCTCGTTGTACAGTTCCTGAAATTTTGTTTTACAAGAAACTTTGATAATAAAATATATAAACCAGAATTGCTGGTTTCATTTTATTTTGTAAGCCGTGTTGATTTTTTTGACTGTATGGTTTGTGTATTCCTCTATCTGTGTGCATGCACTGTGGATTATTTGAAGCTAACTAAGACACAATGCGATTTTAAAATGCCTGAATAAATATATTGGGACTTGGGTCTCATCCAAAAAAATCTAGACAAAAGTTAGGCAAGTACCAAGGTAAAAACCCCTGAAACCCTACAAAGGCGGAATGTAACGCCATAAAGTGGAAACGGGTTTAAAATTTTACAAAGTTTATTATACAATTTTTAAAATCATCAAACTAGAATCCTCTCCCAACAAATAAAGGGGGGACTAGACCATACACATACGACATTGTATGTGGTTAGTAAGATATACAAGATTTGAGTGGATTAATCTGGTTTTCTCTGCACGGTTGACGTTTTGGCAAGAAAAATGGCTTCTTCAGGACCCAGACACCAAATGGATTAAGGTTAACCAGTCAGATCATGTCAGCAGGTCAACCAAAATGTCTAAGGCGGGCCTAGGCACACACCTGGAGAGGACAGACTAACAGCACTAGCGGTAAAATGAAGCGGTAGTTTGAGTTGTAAACATAGCATTTAGACCAAGGCCAGGTAGCAAGGGACCGAGGGTGACATAATACATAAAATCCAGGGAGTCCCTTAAAATAATAGTATAAACTGTGAAGAGCTTCAATATATAGCTGCACTGTATTGGGGTACAATCCACCGCAGGTCACGTAGGATCATCCATGTTTCACTTGGTATGCCCTCTGATCAATACCGCTCCAGATTGGCGACAAGCACGTGTGTTGATCAAACGCTGCCTTTGTAGGGTTCAGGGGTTTTTACCCCGGTATTTGCCTAATTTTAAATACCTGAGTGTGCATATATTTGTAACTGGTGCAACCTAAGACAAAATGGGTGTAGGTGTGGTATATTAAAATTCAGTGGTGGTTAACTTCAAATGTGGTCCCAGACCTGTCTGGAGGGTCACACAGTAGCGCTGTTTTTGTAAATCCTCTTAAGCAATTGACCTCTGAAAGATTTAACCCCCTTCATGACCAGGCCATTTTTTGCGATACGGCACTGCGTTACTTTTAACTGACAATTGCAGAGTCATGCAACGCTGTACCCAAATAAAACTTGTCTCTCCCCCCCCCCCCCCCAAGTAATTTTTCTTTTCTCTAGTCATCTTCCAGGATGGCATAACCTGAGAGATGACTGGACCACCTGACAGGAGAAACAATCAACATATGAGGTTAAAATGCCCCTCCCTTCCGCCTGCACCCTCAGTTTTTGATTGTTTCCCAGCAGCAAAATGTTTGTTGTGTTTTTTTTTTGTTTTTTTTTTAAAGACCTGAAGCTAGTAGCGGATGGTACCCCCCCCCCCCCCCCCGGAGCTGGACACCAAAGGCGGGGAGCCTGTGTTAGGAATAAGCGTTCTGGCCGGGTGGAGCAAGATGGCACCGTTTCCGGGGGTCGTCACTTCTGGTTTCCGGTCCATGCCAAAATGGTGGCTCCGGAAAAGCTAGAGGCCAAATTGCCCTTCTGAGGGCGGTCCTCCAACAAAATGGCACCGATCACTGGTGTTTGAGGAGCAGACACCACAAGACTGGAGAGACAGGCAGAGGACTCATGGTGTTCTCTTTTCTTCCTCCCAGATCGCTCCCTGGTACGGAACAGGCAAGGAGCTGGTATGGAAAGAGAGGAGGACACAGTCGCACCCTTAGCCCAGAAAGAAGCCACAGGTGGTGAGTCCTCTTCCGTTTGGAGGGTGGTGGGGTAAGAGTGGTCTTACTCACACCATATGGGGGGGGGGGGCACAGGAGAAAGGACTTAAAGACTATTTAAGTGATGATCTGTCTTTTTGTCTCCTTAGACCCTAGCGGCTCTGCTCAAGGGGTTCACAAGGCTAGGGGTAAACCCCCCCCAAGACCAAAAAGGTGTGGGAACTGTAATGAAAAGCTCCCACAAGACCATGTTAAACCTTATTGTTATAGGTGCATACATAAACTAAGGTTGAAACCTCACAGATTATGAAGGACTTCCTTGCAGTACAATCCGAGATGCTTTCTACCCTCCAATCTTTCAAGACAGTTATAGCACCTAAGGAAGTGCTGAGGTCGGATGATAGAGAAATCCTGTCCTAGAGAAGGCACTTCTTCTCAGGAAGGTATCTCAGACAGGGGTCAGAAAACCTTGCAGAACCCACCATCATCTGTCACTTCTGGAGTTGAGGAGTCGGAGGAAGACTCAGAGTAGGGGGAGAGAACAGATTCTGATAGCCAGGATAGTGACAGTCCTAGAGCTAGTAACCACCTCTTCCCCTTGGAAGACATGGGGCAGTTACTCAGGCCAATTTATGTCTGAGGATATCCCAGAGCCTCCGGTTCAGGCGACGGCCCGGGATAAGATGTACAGGGAATTAGGAAAACCCAGGGTATTCCCAGTTCATCAGGCCGTAAAGGAGGTGACTCAGAGTGGAAAGACCCAGAAAGAAAGGTTCTTGGACTCAAGACTTGGAAGAGAAGGTTTCCCTTTGGGGAGGAAGAAGAGCAGAAGTTTTTCAAGACCATCAAGTTAGATGCAGCCCTGTCACAGGTCTCTAAGAAATCTGACTTGTCCTTTGAGGACTCGGGCAACTTAAAAGACCAAATGGACAGAAGGGCTGAGACGCTTTTGCGAAGAGCGTGGGATGCCACTGCGGCAGTCATGGCTCCTGCCTTGGTGTCAGCATGCGTGGCAAGAAATGTGGATGCATGGTTAGGCAGGCTCTCCAACCATGTTTCTAGAGGGAGTGATTCTAAGGAAGTTAGATTCCCTAGAAATAATAGGCAAGGCTGTGGCATATTTAGCAGATGCAGCAGTGGAATCTATCAGGAACATGGCTAAATCTGCGGCCCTCCTTGACTCCGCAAGATGCCTTTTGAGGGTTCCCAACTTTTTGGACCTGGCCTGGATCAGGACCTGTGACGGTGAGCAGAAAAAGGTAAAAAGTTCCCGGTTAAAGCTAAAAGAGAGGGGCAGGAAGTTTTTTTTCGTCCCCCCTCTAACCAGGGTCAATTTAAAGCCAAAAAGGACGCAAATAGAAGGTGGGGGAAGGGAAAGAGCGCACAAAAAGGTAGCTTGCACTTATCTGGACCTAAAGATACCACCAAGCAGTCTAAGTGATGCCAGTGTCAGGGTAGGGGGGAGACTGTCTCACTTTGTCCCTCAGTGGAACAGAAGATCTCTGAAAGCCCCTATATCTTGCAGATCTTGACAGAGGGATATCATCTGGAACTTCTCTCCCCTCAAAACTTTTTTCTGACCCGTCTCCCCAAGGAGACTTCAAGGGCAGCAGGGCTGTTGGACAGTTTGCAGGGACTGGCGTTCCAAGACATGATTGTTCCGTTCCACCGGAAGAGCTTTTCCAAGGATTTTATTCCCATGTTTTTGTCGTTCAAAAACAGTCAGGGAAATTTTGCCTGATAATAAACCTCAGGAAGCTGAACAGGTTTTTGCGGCAAAAGAGCTTCCGGATGGAGAGTATTTACACGGTGTGCAGGCATCTATTAAAAGATGCGTTTTTAGCCATGATAGAGCTGAGGGATGCTTACCTCCATATTCTGATTGCCAGGGAACACCAGTCCCTGCTGAGATTCGCAGTCCTTACGAGCAAGGGGATTCAACACTGGCAATTCCGAGATCTTCCCTTTGGATTAACTGCAAGCCCAAGGATCTTCACAAAGGTCCTGGCGGAGGTTGTAGCTTACCTACATCTACAGGGGGTGTCCCTTATACCCTACCTAGACGACCTTTTGGTATACGGGCAGTCTCTAGAGCAGGTGGAAGTAGACGTAGGCAGAGTGATCTTCACTCTGGAATCCTTGGGCTGGACAGTGAACAGAGAGAAATCTTTTCTGGCACCATCCCAAATAAAGGTGTTCCTGGGATATCTGGTGGATACAGGAGCTCAGAAACTGTTTCTTCCAGAGGAAAAACGGTTAAAAGTAGTTACAGCAGTTTCCTCTCTAAAGGAGCCCAGGGAGTGCTCTCGCAGGCATATCATGAGGGTATTAGGTCTGATGACCTTGTGTATTCCAGTGGTCCCCTGGGCTCAGCTCCATTCCAGGGAGCTGCAGTTCTTCCTTCTATCCTCCTAGGACAAAATGAGAGTCATTGGACCAAAAAGTGTCCATTCCAACAAGAGTAAGGGCCTCCCTAGATTGGTGGCTGATTCAGGACAGGCTCACGGGTCGGCCTTGGGACCAGTGGCATCCCACAAGAATCGCTACCGATGCAAGCGGTTGGAGCCGTCACTTGGGGGACATCCAGGCACAGGGTGCCTGGACTCCTTCTTAGGCGGGGGCCTCCAGGAACTCTTGGGGGTGGGCCAAATGTTAAAAGCTTTCGGAGACAGGATTCAGGTTTTAGAGATCCAAGTCCTGTCGGACAATGTAACGACTGTCTCTTACATAAATCGTCAGGGGGGCACCAGATCCAGGAAGCTACGGAATCTAGCCCTGAACATTCTACATTGAGCCGAAGGAAACCTTCAGTCCATATTGGCGGTTCACATAAGAAATATGCCACCACACTTGCAGTTCCTCCTAAGTTGGCAACCCATCCTCCAGGGGGAATACGAGTTAAATCAGGAGGTCTTTCTCCAGATAGGTCAGAGGTTCGGAATTCTGGACATAGATCTTTTTGCCCACAGAGGGAACAAAAAAGTGGATTTTTTTTTTTCTCGCTCAACAGAGAAGGGGGATCTCAAGGGGTGGATGCTCTGTCTCAGGACTGGGACATCCATCTAGCATACGCTTTCCCTCCACTAGTCTTAGTACCAGGGGTCCTACAAAAGTTGGCTCACTCAGAATGCAGACTGATCCTGATAGCCCCATGGTGGTCAAAGAGGACGTGGTTTGCCACTCTCAAAAAATTGTCATTCTCCCCCCTGGTCCGCCTTCCAGCCAGACGAGATCTTCTCCTACAAGGGCCAGTCCTGCACCCCGACCTGGGGTTCTTCATTCTGATGGTATGGTTTTGAGAGTGAGATCCTCAGAGGCAAGGGTTGCTCTGATAGGGTAGTTGAGACCCTCTTGGGGAGCAGGAAACTGGTCCCCAGGAGGATCTGTTCTAAGGTTTGGAATCGCTTTTCACATTGGTGCCGGGATAAGGAGATGTCTTACCCTTCGGTACCAGTGGTGCTGGAATTCTTACAAGCAGGGGTAGATCAGGGGATTTCCCCGAACACCCTGAGGGTACAGATAGCAGCCTTATCTGTATTTTTGGACCAGAGGCTCGCACTAGAGCCTCTGATTAAGAGATTTCTACTGGCAAGGGAGAGGTTAACCCCTGTCAGGATGAATTCCCAGTCAGTATTCCCTCCATGGAACCTAACACTGGTTTTGGAGGTGCTGACGAAAGTGCCTTTCGAACCAGTGCAGGAGATTTCAGTTAAGTTTTTGACGCTTAAGCCTTTTTACTGACCATAACCACGGCCAGAAGGGTGAGCAACCTACAGGCTCTATCGATTAAGGAGCCTTTTCTGTTGATACTAGAGGATAGAGTGGTTGTAAGACAAGACCCATTATATCTTCCCAAGGTCGTATCTAAGTTTAATAGATCTCAGGAGATCATTTTGCCCTCCTGTGATAATCCAAAAAATGAGGAGAAGACATTTAATTTATTAGATGTCAGGAAATGTCTGTTGACATACTTGGATAGAGTGAAGGACTACAGAAAGTCAAATCACCTTTTGGTCTTATTTAGCTGCCCTAGAAAGGGAGGGCAGGCATCTAAATCTACTGTGGCTAGGTGGATTAGACAGACAATAGCACTGTCCTATGAACAGGCAGGCTCCCCAGTACCAGTTGACCTTAAAGCCCACTCAACGAGATCCTTGGTGGCCTTATGGGCAGAGAGAGCTGGGGCCTCAATAGAACAGGTCTGTCGCACAGCCACTTGGGCGAAGTAGGATACCTTTTTTGAAACATTATAGAGTGGTACTACTATCACCCCAGGATCTGACATTTGGAAGAAAGGTCTTACAAGCGGTGGTCCCACCCTAAGGTAGGCCTTGAACTCCTTGTCCATCCTCTCAGGTTATGCCATCCTGGAAGATGACTTGAGAAAATTGACAGTTACCGATAACTGTTTTTCTAGAATATCTTCCAGGACGACAGGCCTACTTCCCATCCATGTTTTAATATAAGTACTACAGGAAGAGTTTCTCCCTGTCATCTGGATAACCTATTACTTTGGGAGAACTGAGGTGCATGAGGAAGGGAGGGGCCTTTTAACCTCGTATGTTGATTGTGTTCCCTGTCAGGTGGACCAGTCATCTCTCTTTGAAGAAAAAAAAAAACAATTTTTTACTTTCTGCTATAAAACATATCCAATAAAAAAAATCAAATCTCTTCGTAAATTCAGGCATGATTGTTAATTTTGTTCCAGTTCCCTCCAAGGAACAGTTTCGGGGCTTTTATTCAAACCTGTTTGTGATTCGGAAGCACAATTGTGGCATTTGCCCCATCTTAGACTTAAAGGTCCTCAACACCTTCTTGCGGGTCCAAAAGTTTCAGATGTAATCAGCCCAGTCTATAACCGCATCAGTGCAGCAAGGGCTATTTCCAGCTGTGAGAGCCATAAAGTATGCATTTGTACATTCATATTTCCCGCCCACAGCAAAGGTTCCAACAATTAATGCTGGGTGAGAAGCACATATGGTAAAGAACTTGCAATGTATGCCTATCCACAGCCCTTCAGTCTTCACCGAAGTTCTTGCCACAACCTTGGCGCTGCTGTGCTCACTTTGTCCACATTACCTGGATGACCTTCTCTTGAGCGATCACTTCGGCCCTAGCCGCCAGTGTCTGGTAGCTGATACAGACTTTTCAGAACGTCACTAGGATTATCAGCTCACAGAAGTTTATTGGATCCCACCCACCATGTGCAATTCCTGAGCCTAGACAACTCCAGTTGTTTCTTCTCAGAACAGAGTGTTGAGCACTTTGAGTTCACACCTGGACCCTGAGCTCCAAAAAGCCAAGCTCAATGTGCGGACTGCATGGTACAAGCTCCCTCAGTCTCTGGCCAGGCTTATGTGCTTATGTCCCAAGGCTGGGGTATCTCTGACCTGGTGGTTGTACCAGCCCTGCACTGGAATTGGGGAAGTCCTTACTCATGACAGATGCCTAGGGACTTGGTCTCGAGGTTGTGCAGACTTCTCATCAACTTTCTCAAACTTATGGCCATTTGCTCATCTTTGCTGGACCAGCCAACTTCAGGGGGAAGTTGCTGCGGCTGGCCGGTCAGTGGACACTCTTCCCTGGAATGTAAAGCCAGATGAAACCCTTGGCGGTGCTGGTGAATTTCAGTACTTCCTGGATCGGAAGGAGCATGTATGCGCCAAATGCATGCCACGCCCACCACACCTCACTCTGACGTCATCCCCGCCCAGCCCGTGACAATCCAGGAAGTTCTGGAATCCACCAGAACTGCCAAGGGTTTTATCTGGCTCTACATTCCAGGGAGAACAACCACTGACCGGCCAGCTGCAGCAGTGCCTTAATATCACACTAATGAGCGCTCTTTTAACTTTATTCCTGTAAGTTGCCAATTTGCTGCCTCAAGTAAAAGTGATTTTAATACTACACTCGAGCTGCTTGCTTTCTTGTTCTTGCCATTGCGATTTCTTATAGCTCTTTACCAGCAGCTGCCACTGAGTTTTCTGGACACTTTTGGACTTTTAGATTGTTTTATTGCATCTTTTGTGTATGAACATTTGGGACTTATCTTACAGTGCGCCAGATTATCCCCTTCCTTTGCATAGGCACCCATTTGCCTGTTTAGTCTCTCCTCTTTCTTCTTCTATCCCAACCTTTCCATTTTACCCATCACAGCTGGTACTATTGCCCCACTATTCCTTTCAATACAGGGTTGCCTGAGCCTGCCAAAGTTCTGATGGCTATATTTCAAGGCTCCCCTCTATACATTTTGCACTGTTTATTACATCCCAATTGGGACTGCATTCAATATTTTAATCCAGCAACAGAGATACTTCCTACCAAGCAGGAATAGATGGGCATCCAAGTGCAGAAATCTCACTCTTCAATGTGGGAATACTCTTAACAATATCCAAAGTCTGATGCATTGTCTCTAGTAGTGACAGTGCAGTCAAGAGGTGTACACAGCACCGTCCACGGCACATATCCCTCAACTTGTTGCAGAAAAGTTCCCAGAGGTGAAGGTCCTGTTGCACAAAGATGATGTCAAGTGGAGATCAGGTTAAAAGAACGACTTTACCAAAAAAATTCCAAATGAAGCAGAAACTTTCTGTTCTGGGAAACCAGATGAAAGTGCCAAGTAAAGGGACAAACCAACCAGAGAAATGGGGAAGCTTACTACTCCCGTCCCACACAAAAGCTGACAGGTTGTACCTGGGACTTATTGGTCCAAAGCCACCATTTTGAGGTCTCAAGTCCAGGCTTCCAAGCATAAGTGATGTGTCCACATGAAGAGGGGAGACCGCATTAGGAGGATATGCCCTATATACCCTAGAAGCTCTAAAAAGGAAAGAAGAGATCAAACATCCACAGGGTGTAGAAATCCCTAGCAAGGACTGGAACTGAACCACCTTGCTGGGACAGAATTTCTCAGACTGCAAGTCCAGATAACTGAACCTCTTCGGGGAGTCTGCCCTGTGTGTTACAAAATGGGGATGTCATGAAAGAAACTAGGGTAAACAAAAGGTCCAGTGCTTTGAGCAGCAACAGGTGCATCTTGAGGACTCTGAAAAGTCAGGTGTTTACTAGGGAGGGGTCCTTCTTAACCCTGAGGGACAGGGCTGACAGCTTGAAAGTACCACACAGTGGTCTACCATATGTGAGGATATAGAGCTCAACTGTGAGGAGTGCAAGCCAAGAGGGGATACTACTTCCAACCAGAGCAAGAACAAAAGTCCCAGTATGCAAGGACCCCAGACAGACATAAAAAGATCCATAAATAATAATTTAGCAATACCAAAAAGGGGCAGCCAAAGGGGTTTGGCCTGGAGATTACAGGGGGTAACCTGAGCACCCAAATGTTAGAAGGTAAAACTATCTGAGGATCCATCTGGATGAGCAAACAGTTGTAAACGTGGGTGCACACCTTCATGCAGAAGGTTAAACAGAGGGGCCAGATGATTTCTGACTGCAAGCTGTATGGCCTGACCAGGTAGTAGACAACATACAAAAATAGGGGGCTCAGGTGCTAGATTACAACTATTTATCATTTGTGGGAGGATCAGATAAACACCCCAGACCCACTGGGGGGAGAATGGGCTGAGATCACCAGTGAAAACAGGACTGTCCATTTTGTATATTCGAAAAGACATCTTGTGCCACATAGCAGTAAGCAACTACACCCAATGTGAGGCAAGGCCTCAAGTATGCGCCAACCCAAGCAGCTGGTGCTGAAAAGAGTTACAGGCAACTGAAAGTGGGAAGTTAGTATAGGCAAGTAGTAGAATATGACCAGAAATCAACATGGTGCTTCAAGAGCAGCAGCAGGATGAAGCTTCCTCTGGGTTGAATGGCAGGAAAGACAATGTACAGTGCTCCACCTAGAGAATCACATCAGGGTTTGATCCTCCAGCCTTAACCCCTATTGCAGAAAAATTGTCAGTGGAGGGAAATTTAAAAATGCACCCAATGGTGCAGTGAGGTAGCTCCCAGTTCTTCAGCCCAACTGATCTTACTTAATAAAGGAGTCTTCAGAGACAGAGCACACCAGAGGCAGTCAGGGCCAGATTAAGAGCATTATGGGCCTGGAGCTGAGGATTTTGGTGGGCCTTAAGGGCTGTGCGTTGGCGTGTGCCCTGAGGTGAAAGGGTGCAACGGCACAGGTCCAATGATATGGAAGTCCCAGGCTTCCATAAGAGCCCTGCATCGCTGTGCGTGGCGCACCATGAGGTGAATTAAATGGCGCAGCTGTGCAGACTTAACATAACACTACAGAAGCTAAATACCAGGCTTCTATTAGGACTGCCCGCGGTGCCCATTATTAATCCCACCACCCAGCCCAGGTGGTGCATGCAGAATGCAGGACCGGTCAGGCCAGGGGAGAGTTCTCCCTGACAGCCAATTGCTCTCCAATGCGCTGCCTGTTCTTTTTTGGGCGGTTTGGCCCAAGGCATAATACACAGAGCGCTGGGTTCAGGACAGCGTAATACACAGAGTGCTGGGTTCAAGACAGCGTAATACACAGAGTGCTGGGTTCAGGAGAGTGTAATACACAGAGCACTGGGTTCAGGAGAGCGTAATACACAGAGCACTGGGTTCAGGAGAGCGTAATACACAGAGCACTGGGTTCAGGAGAGCGTAATACACAGAGCACTGGGTTCAGGAGAGCGTAATACACAGAGCGCTGGGTTCAGGAGAGCATAACACACAGAGCGCTGGGTTCAGGAGGGTGTGATACACAGAGCGCTGGGTTCAGGAGAGCGTAATACACAGAGCGCTGGGTTCAGGACAGCGTAATACACAGAGTGCTGGGTTCAGGAAACCATAATACACAGAGTGCTGCGGTCAGCAGAGTGTAATACACAGAGTGCTGAGGTCAGGAGACCGTAATACACAAAGTGCTGGGTTCAGGAGACCATAATACACAGAGTGCTGGGGTCAGGAGACCGTAATACACAGAGTGCTGGGGTCAGGAGACCATAATACACAGAGTGCTGGGGTCAGGAGACCGTAATACACAGAGTGCAGGGTTCATATGAGCATAATACACAGAGCGCTGCATTCAGGAGACCATAATACACAGAGCGCTGGATTCAGGAGACAATAATACACAGAGCGCTGGATTCAGGAGACCATAATACACAGTGCGCTGGATTCAGGAGACCATAATACACAGAGCGCTGAGTTCAGAAGAGCGTAATATACACAACGCTGGGTTCAGAGGTTTGCTATGCACAGGGGACACTTCTGCCCCCACATCCAAAGCTCACCTCTGCACCCTTCTCTCCTTCTCTCACAGATCTCTGCAGACACTTCCTAACCCTCCCTCACCAGCTAAGCTCTGCATTCTGCTGCTTCAGCTTTGAGTCCTGCTTTCCCACTGCCCTCACCTTTGCAAAAAAACAGACCCCCCCTCCCCTGACCCCCACTCACCTTTGCACAAATGGACCCCCCCTCCCCTCACCTTTGCACAAACGGACCCCCTTCCCCTCACCTTTGCACAAACGGACTCCCCCTCCCCTCACTTCCCTCACCTTTGCAGAAATGAACCCCCCCTCCCCTCACCTTTGCACAAATTGACCCCCCCTCACATTTGCACAAACTGACCCCCCCTCACCTCACCTTGGAAGCACTCAGTCTCAGCCTCCCACACAGTCCATTTGTGGCTCTGCTTCTCCTCCACTGGACAGCTGCAGCGGCCGGCAGTGAGATCGTCCAGCAGGGGGCGTCTGCATTTGAGCACCAGGCTGTTTCTCAGCCAGCAAGCCCTCTGATGCCCATAACATATCCGTGCCTCGGCAGCTGTGTCTGTGTCCGAGTGCTGTGCTGGGAGGTTCTGAGGGAGCAGCGCCAGCCCAGGCTTCTGTGTTTACAAGTGACAGAAAATAGCAGTGACAGTGAATATGGCCAGCCAGGGCCTAAATTATGGTAATGGCCTGGTACTGCAGCTCCAATAGCCCCTATGTTAATCCGGCCCTGGAGGCAGTGCCCAGGCTTTGGACCTGGAAAGCGCTTAATGGCTAACCAACAGTACACTAGAGCAGTGGTTCTCAACCTCAGTCCTCAAGTACCCCCAACGGGGGTTTTTTGAAATTTTTTGAAATGTCAAAATACATTTCATTCATTTTTATGCACCACAGCTCAGTTGTGCAGCACCCTGGGGTGTTGTTGCAGTGTGAACAGTACACATAGAAAACAATTGTTTTCTATTGCCCTTACAGAGACCTGTGTTTTGCTAGTGCATAAATCACAGACCCCCTTTTACATCAGTGTCTTCAGCCCCCCCCCCCCCTTCACATCACAGACCCCCTTTTACATCAGTGTCCTCAGTCCCCCCCTTTACATCACAAACCCCCTTTTATATCAGTGTCCTCAGCTCCCCCCCCTTCACATCTCCCCCTGCCTCATCACAAACCCTCCGTCACAGACCCCCCATTACAGACTGATCTAACCCATCACAGACCCTATCACAGTGTGACACCCCCCCCCCCCCCCAAGTCACAGAGCCCTCATTACAGACTGACCCCTAAAATCACAGACTCCTCATTACAGACTGACCCCACCTCCCCCATCACAGACTGACCCCCTATCACAAACTTGTCCTGACCCATCACAGACAGACCCCCCCCCCCTCATCACAGACTGATCCCAATCACAAACGGACCCCCCATCACAGACTGACCCCATCATCACAGACTGACCCCATCATCACAGACTGATCCCAATCACAGACTGATCCCAATCACAGACTGATCAAAATCACAGACGGACCCTCCCCACAATCACAGACCCCCTATCAAAAACTGACTCCCCAATCACAGACTGAGCCCTGAATCACAGACCCTCCCATCACAGACTGTCCCCCCAAATCACAGAACCCTCATCACAGACTGACCCCCCAAATCACAGACTCCTTATTACAGACTGACCCCCCATCACAGACTGACACCCCCCATTAGAAAAAACTGGTCCTGACCCATCACAGACTGACCCCCCCAAATCACGGATGCCCCCCGCAATCACAGAACCCCCATCAAAGACTGCCCCCCCATCACAGTCCTCTCAATATCAAACCCCTGTCCTTTACAGCACAGCATTCCCCCCCTCCCCACAGAACTCTACCTTATTCACACAAGACATGAAGCGTGGCCACTCTGGACAACGGGCAGGACTTTTCACGTTAAAAGTGAGTGATTTATTGCTGGGACCGCCCCGCTGCCTAGCAACCAATCACCCACTTCTTCACTTAAAAAGTTCCACCCTTTATCAGAGCAGCCGCGCTTCATGTTTCGTGTGAATAAGACAGGCAGTGTGGGGAGGGGCGCAGTGCAGTGATATTAGAGAAAGCACGGACCTGCCATGCTGTGTATATAGCGGCCTATGATGAAAGGTACACCATTCCTACTGTGAAACACGGAGGTGGATCGCTGATGTTTTGGGGAAGTAAGTGTGAGCTACAAAAGCACAGAACATTTGGTCAAAATTGATGGCAAGATGAATGCCGTGTGTTATCAAAAAATACTGGAGGAACAGCATTCATCAGCCAGGAAGCTGCGCATGGGACGTATTTGGACATTCCAACATGACAATGATCCAAAACACAAGGCCAGGTCGACCTTTCATTGACTACAGCAGAATAAAGTGGAGGTTCTGGAGTGGCCATCTCAGTCTCCTGACCTCAATATCATTGAGCCACTCTGGGGAGATCTCAAAGGTGCAGTTCATGCAAGACAGCCCAAGAATTTACAGGAACTGAAGGCTTTTTGCCAAGAGGAATTGGCAGCTTTACCATCTGAGAAGATAAAGAGCCTCATCCACAAATCCCACAAAAGACTTAAAGCTGTCATTGATGTTAAAAAGGGGGGCAATACACGGTATTAAGAACTGGGGAATGTAAACTTTTGATCAGGGTCATTTGGGTAGTTTTTGTTGCCAATATGATTTAAAAAGTGTAAACACAGTTGATTGATAATAAATGGCTTCATCCAAACACTGACCATGAGTGAAAGAAAAGTTTTTGTGTTATCATTCATATTCTCTGAAAAATGGCCAAGAAATAATAAGTTCTGCCAGGATATGTAAACTTATGAGAACAACTGTATGGACTAAACCTACAAGCAGCTGTTGATTTAAGAAGAAAAATCCTCTGGAAAAGACCTAAACCAGCACAGCTGGAAAAGGCATGAAACAATTTTGTGGACAAAAAGGAGTGCCTATACCATGAGTGCTCATCTGTGGCCCTCCAGCTGTTGCGGAACTACAAGTTCCATAAGGCATTGCATGGCTGATAGTTACAAGCATGACAGGACTTGTAGTTCCGCAACAAACAGCCAGAGGGCCACAGGTTGAGCACCCATGGCCTATACTTTATATAGGTAGAAGTACGACTCATGAATAAAAAAAATACAAATAAATGGTGTCCCTAAATGATCACCAGAACCAACGCTCTAATCTTTATTATTTGCATCCTGGTGCCCATCCATTTTCTCAGAAAGATATTTGCCCATCTCTAGGCATCCTATTAGCTTGCATGTTGTACTATTTAGTTAAGGTAAGGATCAGTGGTGAGAAAGGCCAGGCAATCCTGTCTGAAATTAAAGTGGTTGTATACCCTAAAGAGTCATTTTTACCTACAGGTAAGCCTATAAATAAGGCTTACCTGTAGGTAAAATTAATATCTCCTAAACCGTACTCCCTTTGCATGCAGCCGCTGACCTCAGCGGCGCATGAGCTCTGAATGCCTGGCTGAAGGTCCGGCAGACGCTGGCCTTGCTGGGAAGAAGACTCCCGGGCGCAACGTCATTATGGCTCCGGCCACTCACTGCGCCGGAGCCGTGAACCCGGAAGAAACGCAGAGGGCAAGATGTCAACTCCCTCGGCGCAGACCAGGCTGCAATACAGGGGCTTCGATCAAAGGTAAGTATTTCATAATAAGCTTTTTTTCCTTCTTTTTTTTTTGATGTGCGGGTATACAACCACTTTAAGCTTGCACGATGTAGTGCTTTACAAGGGTAGAAAGCACCCCCCTCCCTATCTTCTCCGAGCAAACCTCTGAAGGAATATAGTCTCCTTGAAATAGCAGCAGGGCCTGAACTTTTTATAGAATGTAGCATTCTACTACACCACAGAAGTGTATCTACCCCAACAGATTGGAAGGTGAAATGTGTCAATCTCCCATGTGACTGGAGGCCAAACTCTGAAAAGCATGTAGAGGGCAAAGAAATAGTCACTAATATTGTCCATGGTCTTCTGAATCTTTTCCACTTCACTAACGACTTACCAATGCCTTGTTCTACATCGTCTGTGTTAAGGAGGTCAGCTTGGTAAAGGAATATGGCTTTGTTTCCTCATGGTAAAACTTGCCCCTAATGACTGATGATCTGACGGGTGAGGGGGAAAAAAAAACAATGCCAGTAAAGGCTGGTTAGTGGTGGTCTTGGCCTGCCAAGGCCTGTTGGATTCCACGGAGGAGGTCTTTGATGGCAGAGAGAGTCCTTGGAGTCCAAAAGATTGCCTAGCAACAGGAAAATATTAGGTTACCCACTATATATATCTATAAACACCAATAGTATTACAGCAATCCCTGTGACAATGCCTTCTGCTTTTCTCTCTAGAAGTACAGGGCCATCTTTTTCCAGGCATCATTTAGGGTCACCACATACTTCATTTAAATTTTGGTCAAAATGTAGAGTCACGCTATGCATGAAATCAATATAGACACAACACAATATAATGCACCAAAGAATGCAAAATATTAAAAAGGTAAATAAAGTCCAGTGGAAAATACTATGACGGGATATAGTCCAGTGAAAGTAAAAAATAAAAAAACATGGATCATAAAATAAATTCAAACAATGAGGTATAACAAAATAAAATGAAATAAGGTAACAACGACCTCTTCATATGTGACTAGTAGGGATGAGCTTCGAGTTTGAGTCGAACTCATGTTCGACTCGAACTTCGGCTGTTCGCCAGTTCGCCAAACAATTTAGGGTGTTCGCGGCAAATTCGAAAGCCACGGAATACCCTTTAAAAGTCTATGGTAGAAATCAAAAGTGCTAATTTTAAAGGCTTCTATGCATGGTATTGTCATAAAAAGTGTTTGGGAACCTGGGTCCTGCCCCAGGGAGCATGGATCAATGCAAAAAAAAAAAAAGCCGTTTTTTCAGGAGCAGTGATTTTAATAATGCTTAAAGTGAAACAATAAAAGTGTAATATTCCTTTAAATTTTGTACCTGGGGGGTGTCTATAGTATGCCTGTAAAGGGGCGCATGTTTAGAACAGTCTGACAGCAAAATGACATTTCAAAAGGAAAAAAAGTCATTTAAAACTACTCGCGGCTATTAATGAATTGCCGATCCGACAATACACATAAAAGTTCATTGATAAAAATGGCATGGGAATTCCCAAAGGGGAACCCCGAACCCAAAAAAAAGACGTGGGGGGGGGTGTCCCCCTAAATTCCATACCAGGCCCTTCAGGTCTGGTATGGATATTAAGGGGAACCCTGGCCAAAATTTAAAAAAAAAAAAAAAAAACGGCGTGGGGTCCCCCCCAAAAATCCATACCAGGCCCTTATCCGAGCACGCAACTTGGCAGGCCGCAGGAAAAGAGGGGGGACAAGAGCGCCCCCCCTCCTGAACTGTACCAGGTCACATGCCCTCAACATTGGGAGGGTGCTTTGGGGTAGCCCCCCAAAACACCTTGTCCCCCATGTTGATGGGGACAAGGGCCTCATCCCCACAACCCTTGCCCAGTGGTTGTGGGGGTCTGCGGGCGGGGGGCTTATCTGAATCTGGAAGCCCCCTTTCACAAGGGGACCCCCAGATCCCGGCCCTCCCCCCTGTGTGAAATGGTAAGGGGGTACAAAAGTGCTTCTACCATTTCACAAAAAAAACTCAAAAATGTTAAAAATGACGAGAGACAGTTTTTGACAATTCCTTCATTTAAATGCTTTTTCTTTCTTCTATCTTCCTTTGGTTTCTTCCTCTATCTTCTTCTTATGGTTCTTCCCACGGTGTTCTCGTCCGGCATCTTCCTCTGCGGCGCTGCCGTCTTCTTCCCTTCTTCTCGGGCCGCTCCCCATCCACCATGAGGGGAGGCTCCTGCTGTGTGACGCTTCTCCTCTTCTGACGGTTTTTAAATAACGGTGGGCAGGGCCACCTGGAGACCCCACCCCACTGACGGACAGGGACATCCCTGAGGCATTCCCCGTGACGTCAGAGGTGGGCAGACAGGGAAGTCACCACGCGTCAGAAGAGGAGTAGCGTCACACAGCGGGAGCCTCCCATCATGGTGGATGCGGAGCGGCCCGAGAAGAAGGGAAGAAGACGCCGGCGCCGTGGAGGGAGAACACCGGAGGAAGAACCAGAAGAAGATGGAGGAAGAAACCGAAGGAAGATAGAAGATAGAAAAGCATTTAAATAAAGGAATTGTCAAAAACTGTCTTGTCATTTTTGACACTTTTTTTGTGAAATGGTAGGGGTACTTTTGTACCCCCTTGTCATTTCACACCGGGGGGAGGGCCGGGATCTGGGGCTCCCCTTGTTAAAAGGGGGCTTCCAGATTCTGATAAGCCCCTGCCCGCAGACCCCCACAACCACCGGGCAAGGGTTGTGGGGATGAGGCCCTTGTCCCCATCAACATGGGGACAAGGTGTTTTGGGGGGCTACCCCAAAAGCACCCTCCCAATGTTGAGAGCATGTGGCCTGGTACAGTTCAGGAGGGGGGGGCGCTCTTGTCCCCCGCCCTCTTTTTCTGCGAACTGCCATGTTGCGTGCTCGGATAAGGGTCTGGTATAGATTTTGAGGGGGACCCCATGCCATTTTTTTTAAATTTTAGCCAGGCTTCCCCTTAATATCCATACCAGACCTGAAGGGCCTGGTATCGAATTTAGGGGGACCCCCCACGTCTTTTGTTAAAATTTTGGTTCGGGGTTCCCCTGTGGGGAATTCCCATGCCGTTTTTATCAATGAACTTTTATGTGTATTGTCTATGCGGTAGTGCTTTGCGAAAGTACTGAAGCTCAACCATGTCGCTGCCCTGCAGATCTGCTCCGGAGTTGCCCCTGCTTTCTCTGCGGCCGAGGTTGCCCAGGCTCTAGTTGTGTGCGCTCTGATTTCACTAGGTGGAGTGAGATTCTGTGCCTTATAAGTAATCTGTATGGCCATCCTTATCCATCTACTGATGGTACTTTTTGAAGCTTGTTTCCATCTGTTGATTCCTGCATAGAGGTTGAAGAGGGAGGTCGTTCTACGCCATTCCTTTGTTCTTTCGAGATATGTTATGAGCGTGTTCCTTACATCTAGTTTGCTGTAAATGTCCCTTTTCCTACTATCCATGGTTGTTGGAAGTGAGGGTATGACGATGTTTTGGGTTCTGTGGAATGTAGAAGAGACCTTGGGTAGAAAGGCCGGATCTGGAGAGAGAATCATCTTGTCCAGATGTATTAGACAGTATGGTTCCCCTCTCAGTAACCAAGCTTCAGGATTTTGTGGTTCGGGTGGTTGACTGGGCCTTGTGACAGTAGATCCGGTGGTCCCTCAGTGTCAGCTGAGGTTGTATGCTGAGATTTTTTAAATGACTGAACCATGCTCTCTGGGGCCAGTGTGGTGCTATTAGTATCACTGTTGTTTTCTCTGCCTTGATTTTTTGGATTACTTTTGGGATTATGGCAGTTGGAGGGAATGCATAGCACAGATGCCATTTCCAGTTTTGGTTGAAAGCATCCACCCCGCTGTTGCCATCTGTAGGGTCCAGGGAGAAGAATATCGGAGATTTTGCGTTCGCCCTGGAAGCGAATAGGTCTACTTCGGGTATTCCCCACTTTTGGGTGATTTGAGTGAAGGTTGTTTGGTTTAGTGACCATTCCGTTTGTTTTATCGTTTTCCGGCTCAGGAAATCTGCCAATGTATTGTCTGTTCCTTTCAGATGAATACCGGATATCGATGTTATGTTCGCTTCTGTCCACAGTAGGATTGATTGTGTCAGTCTCATCAATTTTTGGATTTTGTACCACCTTGTCTGTTTAGGTATGCAACGGTCGTGGCGTTGTCTGATTGTATTTTTACATCTCCCCCCTGTATTGCTGGCTTGAAGGCTTTTAGCGCTTCCCCCACAGCTTTCAGCTCTCTCAAGTTTGAGGAGGCTTGTGACCATTTGGGTGTCCATTTCCCTTCTGAGAACAGCCCTTCCATGTGGGCTCCCCATCCTAGGGCGCTTGCATCGGTGGTGATCTTGACTGGATTGACTTGAGCCCATCTGCGCCCCTCGATGACCCGAAGTGGGTTGAGCCACCAGTAGAGTGTTTGTTTGACTGTGGCTGGGACGGGAATGGACTTGTCTAGGGATGCTTGCCTGCCATCCCACTGGGACAGAATGTAGTTCTGTAAGGGTCGCATGTGAATTTGTGCCCAGGTAATGGCTGGAATGGAAGACGTCATCAGTCCTAGTATGGACATTCCGTGCCTGATTGTTATGGAATGATTCCTTAGCAGGGATGTAATTGCTTGTGTAATTTTTTCGTCCTTTTCCTTTGTTAGGAAAATTTTTGACAGTCTGGAGTCCAGCACATATCCCAAGTATACCACTCTCTGGCTTGGGGTCATTTGAGATTTTTCTGCGTTTATTAACCATCCCAGGTTTTGCAGATAGAAAACAACCTGCGCACGAGTATGACCTAAGATTGCTGCTGAGTCCGCAAAGAACAGTAGGTCGTCTAAGTATGGTATTATACCAATGCCCTGCTGTCTTAGACCTTTTAGTGCTTCCGCCATTATTTTTGAGAATATTCTTGGTGCCGAGGAGATTCCGAAGGGGAGAGCTGTGTACTGTAGGTGCAGAGTAGCTGCTGGCCCCTGGATTGCAAACCTTAGGAACTTTTGGTGATCCTCCCTTATGGGGACATGTAGGTAGGCATCCTGTAAATCTAGTGTTGCCATGAATGTCTCCCGCGGTAGGATGTTCCTGATTGAATAGATAGATTCCATTCTGAATCTCTTGTATTTAATTTTATCCCTCGGTTGAGCGGTTTGAGCTTCAGTATCAGCCTTAGTTTGCCTGATGGTTTTCTTTTTGCGAAGATGTGTGAGTAGAAGCCCTTTTGTTCCTCCTCTTGAGGAACATGACGAATCACCTTCTGATCCAGTAGTTTCTGCAGGGATTCTAAAAACACTTTTGCTTGATTGCTGTCCTTTGGTAGCATGGTCGCTAAGTATTTGGTTGGGGGGCGGGTGGAGAATTCTATTGCGTAACCGCCCGCTATGGTGCGCAATATGAATTTGTTTTCTGTTATCTCCTCCCATTGGTGGGAGAAAGACGCCAATCTGCCCCCCACCTGAAGGCAGTCATTGTTTTTTGTTCTTTTGGGTATTAGGCTTGAGGAGGAATTCACCTTTGCCTTTCTTGTTTTGTTGACCCCAGCGCTTTTTTGCGTTGGTTTGAGGGAACCCCTTATTTTTTGCTGCAGTCCTATCCAGGACTGTTTCTAGCTCAGGACCAAACAGTAGGTCTCCAGTAAATGGGATTCCACATAAACGGTTCTTGGAAGGGGCACCCCCCCCCAAGATTTTAACCACAGGGCTCTGCGGGCCGAGTTCAGTAGTGCCGTGGTCCTAGAGGATATTCTGACAGTTTCGGCTGAAGCATCTGCTAAGAAAGCTGCCGCTCTAGTTAGTGTGGGGATGGTTTTAATTAGTTCTTCCCTGGGCGTGTCGTTTTCCAGTAGTTCTTGCAGCTGGATTAGCCAGGTTAGCAAGGTTTGGGCTGTGCAGGTGGAAGCAATAGCCGGATTTAGGTTTGCCGCCCCTGCTTCCCATGCCCTTTTCAGGAGGGCTTCTATTTTCTTGTCCATGGGGTCGCTTAGGGTACCTGCGTCGTCAAATGCCAAGTCAGATTTGTTCGTGATTTTTGCCAGAGAGGCATCCACCTTGGGGCATTTAGCCCAAGTTTTGATGTCTGCTTCCGCAAACGGGTATCTGCGTTTGATTGTGGCGGGGATGAAAAGCTTTTTCTCTGGGTCTTCCCATTCTTTTTTGACTATGTCTTTAAGGGTTTGGTGTACAGGGAACGTTCTTGGCTTTTTGGGCTGTAGCCCCTTGTACATTCTGTCATGTATAATGAGTTCTGCGGTTTTCTGTTCTTTAATGCCTAGAGTGTCAGTGATGGCTTTGAGAAGACTGTCCGTATTCTCTGAAGGAAACAGGTTGCAGTCTGTCATGTCATCTTCCTCCTCTGAGCTTGAACAGATACCGTCTTCTGATTCAGATTGCTCGGATTCATCTGAATCCACCTCTTGTTCTGCCTGTACCTTGTTATCCCTCGGAATGTGTGTTCTGCTGGTAGATGGGATACTGGCCTGAGCGACACTTGATGGCGTTTCTAATTTTTCAATAGCTGAGCGTAGTGGTGCCATGGTGCTCTGAATTTCTTTCTTAAAAGAATTGAGCAGGTCTTTCAAAAATCCCTGCGATTCTTTTGCCACAATTTTGTCTATGCATTTCTGACACAGGGGCTTTTTCCAATCTGGGGAAAGCCTGTGGCTGCATGAGGCACATGTTTTGCCTTTAGCCTTCCTTTCCTCAGGGGTCTTTGCCTAGATGCAAGCATAGAGAACAAAAATCCCCGTGAGATAGGTGGTCAAAAGGACTGCCTGTAGGTAGGCAGTTTTGTAGAGAGGTTAAGACAGAGATAATTCAAGAGTATTCTGGCTTACCTTGGAGCTGTCCTGACTTGCAGGATTTGCAGGGCAGGAAAGCGTCAGACATGATCAGCCACCAGGATCCTCTGCTTAGAGGGCCTTTTTAACTGCTTGCTGCATAAGCTCCGGCCCCGCCCCCGGCTGACCCCGTGCAGGTTGGGTAGCATTAAAAAAATTTTTATTTGTATTCTAATTTTTTGTTTTCTTTCTTTTCCTCTTTTTTTTTTTTTTTAAATTCCCACTCCTGGTGTCCTGTGCGTCCCGCTCTATCCTGGAGATAGGCTACGGGAAAATGGCCGCCAACCCGTAAGCGGAACCTCCTCCTGGCGCCATCTTGGTACACCCCCAGGCTTCATGTAGCGGCGACGCCGCCCGGAGAGCGGCGGATCCGTTCTGGGGAGTCAGCCGCGGCCACCAGGGACCTGTATGGAAGGTAAAAAAACACTCCCCCCTTGATCCTCTGTTGCTGTGGTTTCCGGCGGCAACGGCGAGGGGGGGCGGCCATCTGTGCATGTAATCCATCCCCCCCTGGTGGCCTCCAGATTCTCCGGAAAGCCAGTGAGGGGGGTGCTTGCTGAGGCAGACACAGGGCCTAGACAGCGGCATGGGGTGGGGGATGACAAAGTCCTCCTGCAGCCTGGGGGGCTGATTGCAGACCCCTCAGTAGGGGCGAAATCCCAGGCTTTGAGCAAAGTTTCTCAGTGCTGCGCCTGCTCGCCCTCCCAAGGCCCATTGGGCTGTATGGGATGCTGTGCACAAGCACAGAGACAGATGAAAATAAAATAACAAACGTTTTGCAGCTCCTGTGGGTCCGGAGGAAACACAAAACAACTGAGGCACACAGGTAAGACTGTGAAATTTATAATGGTGGACTAATAGGTTTCCTGTTTTAGGAAGGAGCCTATCTCTCGGATGCTGCCCTGGAAGACGATTCGAGAAAAATGGTCTTTCACAGGTATCCTGTCCACTTCCGGGAGCCTCAGCCGCAGATATTTGCGTCACCTCTCAGGCTCCCTCCTCCTTCCCTGACCAGTAGGAGAGGACTGGAGCCCCGCGCACACACAGTAGGGTTCCCGGCGTGAAGCCATAAGGTTACACTGTGGAGTTAGGTATTGGAGAGAAAGATCTGGATGCCGCACACTGGATAAAGTAGAAAACTTGTCTTTATTGTAGAAATAGGACCATCAAAAGTACAAGACAATCATGCAGGATGTACAGGATCAGCTGACGTGTTTCACACTCGAAACCGAGTGCTTACTCAGCTATGAGTAAGCACTCGGATCAGCTGACGCGTTTCACACTCGAAACTGAGTGCTTACTCATAGCTGACAAGTTTTCTACTTTATCCAGATCTTTCTCTCCAATACCTTGCTCTATTCAGCATTTAGCCAGCACCTGGGACTCTTCAACTCTGAAGGCTTCACATTAACTTTACACCTGGGTCTGGATCCACCTGAGCGGTGAAACACTCTCCCTGCTACACTGTCGAGTTCCCTTACTCGCAATCGAGGCGGCAGCACCCAACAGCTGATGGAAACATCAGCCGCGGTGCCAACATCGCTGGACTCCAGGACAGGTAAGTGTCCCATTATTAAAAGTCAGCAGCTGCTGGCTTTTAATTTTTGCAGCGGTGGGCTGACTACCTCTTTAATAACAAACTCTTTTACCATACACACAGGTGGTGGTGCTGCAGTCAAGATTCCACATTTGGTGACTACATATTTTTTTTTTATATAATAGTCGCATATGAAGAGGATATTACCTTATTTTATGATCCACATGTTTTTTTTTTTAATTCCACTGGACTATTTCCTCACAGTATTTTCCACTGGACTTTATGTACCTTTTATTTTTTGCATTCATTTGGTGCATTTATATGTTGTGTCTATATTGGATTTCATGCACAGCGCAACTCTTTACATTTTGAATGTGATAGGACTGTGTTTATATCGCACAGAGGAGTTGCAGCTTTGATCATTGGTTTTACAAAGGGTGGTTTGGTTTCATTGTTATTAAGCACAGTTTTTCTTTCCTTTTAATAATTCAAATCCCGGTGCCTGTGCAGTTCTTGGCTGTGTCTGTCTGAAAACAAAATCAGCCTTTGCTGCAGCCTCTGACCTTGTGGCTTACCACAAAGTTACAATGTTGCAGTCTAGCCACAGGGGGAGAGGTGACTCAGGAAATGCTCTCTTGACCGCAGCAGACCAGCATCATTATCGCAGCCTGAGCAGAGCAACTGACTGGAGCTCAAGAACGGCTTTTTATGATACAAAAATACTATTGCTGCATATTGAGATGTCTGCAGTGGCAGCTGGTGCTCATTTGTTTGGGGAGGGTGGCAAACAAACCTGCCCCCCCCCGATCAATTGTCGCTGCGCTCGCCCACCAGCCCCGCACTTACCCCATTCAGGTCGTGGCCTCCCCCCGAGTAGTCGCTTCTCCTCTCGGCCAATCGGGTTTTCAGGACCCGCTTCCTGATTGGCCGGGAGGAGAAGCAGGAAGACATTAGCAAATATTAATTTGCTAATATCATACAAGTGGGTGGGCTCGGGGGACAGTGCTCTGTGCCCCAAGCCCATCCTTTTTTTTAGTCAATTAGAGCTTCTGGCTCTAATCACGTGCTTTAAAAAAAAAAAACAAAAAAAAACACCTCCATTGAAATCCATGCGTCCGG
The DNA here is from genome assembly GCA_037952925.1 of Lithobates clamitans. NCBI lineage: Eukaryota > Metazoa > Chordata > Amphibia > Anura > Ranidae > Lithobates > Lithobates clamitans. Next base: position 1,503,204 of record JBBGZY010000250.1, read on the forward strand.
CGCTCTGCATGGAGATTAGGGCCCAGGCGCATGCATTGGGGGGGGGGGGCGCGCGTCCCTTATGGAGGGGCCACCACTGGATGTCTGCACGAATGTCTTTCTAAAACAAACTTGAAAAAAAATCTGGAGAAACAATACACACAAACCGAATAAAACAGATTGATCTTTGTTTAATTAAACCAGTACTAGGTGTGGTTTCAGCAAGAAATGGTTATCATTAACTCGTTTACTAGTTACAAAACAAACAGCAAAAAACAAAAAAAGTATGACAAAGTGTACATCTTCCAGTAAAAATCTCTGCAGTGATGGGGGATCGGGGACAACCTTCAATGCGGCAGGAGGGGGGGGTAAAGGACTCTTTGTTCCCTTTCAGTAAAAAGCAACATTTTGGAAGACCTGACTTGTGAGCCTGAAAATCTGCTTCATATTACCCAGGGTGCACCGAGTGAGATACACATATTATATGTCCATTATAAAGGTTTCCATCCCAGCAAGGTCACAGATCTTACTGGAAACCACATGGAAAAAATTCCCATCAACATACAGTACCATTGGCGGCATTTTTTTTCCTTTTGTAATTATTTTATGATAAAATGCAGTCCTTTTAAAAGAAAAGCAAAAAATTGCTTACAGGGAATTTTTGTTTTCATTTACAAAATTCCCAACAAGATGATCAATATTGCAATATTTAAAAACAGGTTAGGAGGTTGTCTAGTAAAAGACATTTTTTTTTTTTTTACACAAGCGTGTTCTGTCCCTTTTAATAGACCCTTTAAAAAGCCCCTTTAAAGCTTGTTTGACTAGCTGCTGCATGATAGCGGTTACCCCCCTCCAGAGACCGTCTGGCTTCTGAAACAAATTAATATAACCCTTTCCAGCATATTAGGATAACAATCTATGTACTGCTCAAAAATCAATTCAATGCAGCCTTTAATGGTGACACATGCATCCCAGGTAGTTATGAGGGGGGGGGGGGGGGGGGGAGATAAAAAATTAAAAAAAACACCAGATGCTTCTGCCAATAAAAAGGTCAAAAAAAAAAAAAAAAATGAAAGAAGAAAAGTTAAATAAAAAATGTCAATGTGTTAAAAAATAAAGATTGCACCCATCCTGGAGAAAAGCCTCTGGCCTCCCCTGTGAGTGTGATGGTCTGCACCGATGTATTTCAGTCAATTTTTTTTTTAAGTAGACTACAGAAGGACACACCTTCTATTTTATATATATATATATATATATATCCAGCAAACAGGAATCTATACATAATATTACATAAAGCATAATTTATGGAAAAGATATTATTTAAAAGTTCACCCTAAAATATAAGGTGGAATTATACAAGATTTGAGTGTCAAAAAAGTCCTTGAACACAACTGGATGATCCGCTGCTGCAGTGAGGAATTAAACTGAGAAAAAAAAAAAAAGGAAAGTGTAAAGGAAGGGTGGGGGGGGTTATTGAGATTGTCCCATAATGCCCCTGGCTTGCCGGACTGTGCAGCTGGTTATCGATCCTAGAGGTAATGGATCACAGATTACGATCGATCAGAAACGGTTCGCTTGCAATAGAACACAGATCGCATAGGCTCTGTGTTTTCCCAAAGAATCTCATCCAATTTTTCCCCATATAGAATCTTATTCTACACCCAAATCCTCTATGAGATCTATAAGTCGGGGAAACGGCTTGGATCCTCTTTGTAGTCATCCGGTATCGTAAAGATGGACTCTTCAAATTCTCCATATCGAAACTCTTGAAAAGTTACAGTGGCTGTAATGGTTGGGAATACGGGGATATCTGCCAAAAAAATAAAAGAAGAAACACACATTATTTGGGAAATTATGTAAAATATGCCAGAAATGTTTGGACACCTGACCATTACACACCCGTTATATGGCTCACAGCATAGTAGACCGTCCCTCTAAATTGAGTTCAGGTGTATATAGTCAAGGTAACTGTTAATGCAACAAATACATTTCAAGCAATTATGAGTTTCCAACCTTGTAGGAAGAGTTTACTGACCCTAGGTTCACACCTATGCGTTTTGCAGTTTAAACGGTCCATTTAACATGGTTTCCTATGGTACACGTTCACGTCTATGGGTTTTTCAGCCGCTGCGTATTTGGAAAGGACCGGGGACTTTTTTTCCCCACAGCAGATTGCGTTAAGCGAGTAATCGACTTCAATGGACCCACACCAAAAACGCAAGAGTCTCCATAACACAGTGTATAGCTGGTTGTTAAAGGGGTTGTAAAGATTTTTATTTTTTTAAACATGGTATACTTACCTCCTCTGTGCAAGGGTTTAGCACAGAGTGGCCCCGATCCTCCTATTCTGGTGTCCCCCCCGTGGCGCTCCTGGCTCCTCCCCACATCGCGTACCCCCTCGGAGACCCCCTTTCCATGGAATGCATTAAGGTGAAAAACCTTGAGGGTTTACAACCCCTTTATGAAACGGGCTGGGAAGATGGCCACTGCGTCCTTACCAAATCAATGAGGAGTCAGTGTGCTTCCCTGGACCAGCGAGTGTGTGTGTGTTGGGGCGTTTCTGTCTCATTGGCCTCTTCCCCATAACTCTGGCCGGTGGTTGTGAGAGTCTGCGGGCGGGGGGGGGGGGTCTTATCGGAATCTAGAAGCCCCCCAGATCCCACACCTACCCATTCACAAAAAAAAAAAGTGTAAAAAGGTGAAGACACTACACAAGTTTGTTTTTTTATTTAATAAAGGAATTGTCAATGTCCCCGATGTAGACCCATCGTCAATCACGCCGTCTGCCGCACCTGAAAAAAAAAAAAAAAAAGCTCCGCTTGCGCTGAAGGCTCCTATCATCCGCCTACTCCGCCATGTGACAGTTCTGAAACAGCTATGGGGCGGAGAAACCACCGGTGACATCGATCGGCGCATGCTGGGTCATAAACGTCACAGGGGGAGGTGCCACCAGGTGACATCGCTGGGTGGCTCCAACTCTTAGCTATTTAAGAAGCCGCTTGCAATGGGGGCACTTTGTGCAGGTTTAATCTCGAGACACAAAGTGCCCCGCCACCCGCACTCTGGTCACAGGATTTGATTGACAGCGGCAGAAACCAATGACTCCCGCTACTGCCAAGCATTCTGTGAGAAGAGGAGAGAGACAAGCAGCACTGCTGCAGATGGGCACATCGCTGGGTTAAGATCAAACTCAGGTAAGTATTTAAGAAAGGGGGGCACGGATGTTAAAAGGTTATCTACCTTAATGCAGCAAAGGCATTAAAGAAAAAAAAAAAAAAAATTTTACCTTTACAGCCACTTTATTCTAACCTTAATTCAACCTGAAAAATGCATTTCAATTAATGATATGATTCCCCCACCCCCCCCCAAACGACCACTTTGTCCAAAGAACCCATTGTCGTATATATTTAACCTTCAATCCTGTCAGTGTCACAAACTACTAACATTACGTACCTAATTTTACAGGGAAACCTGGAGGAAGCTTCATCTGTACAAATTCTCGAAGTTTATTAAAGTGCTTGAAAGGTGCAATGACTTCTAGAACATTCAGCAGTCTGTAAGAAAAGGAAATATTTTACTTGTGTTTATATAGACCCCAAAATGTGTAGAACCGAATCTGCAATTTTTAATTTTTTTTAAAGGTTTTTATTTGCCAAATGCACATACAGAGAATAACACATTGCATGTAGGTTACATTCCTGGTTGCAACCATCAAAGTACAATTATCATTCAAGAGTAGTTCAGAATAAGCATCCTATGATAAAAGATAGATCAGTACAGATAGCATTTTTTTTCAAACTATAAAATACCAGTTGCGTTCTATAATTGTAATGTAAATTATCATCAGTCTAAGATATGGTAAAAAAATAAAATAAAAATATATATATAAAAAGTTAGAGAACAGAACCATAGAGGTAGATGCCTCCCAAACCAATTGTGCTGTGCGCCGTCATCTCCCCAGCCCCCTGGAACATGCTCTCCCAATGTCATCGGATATATTACTCAACTACAGTATATAGAAATTCCATTTTAGATGTCACATGGCGTAGTTTCCTTTGAGCTTATCCATCTTCCCCATACTTTATTGAATTTTTTCTTACTACCTCTTGCTTCATAGGTCATTTTATACAGTGCAATATTTGCATTAACCAATCCTTTCCAAGCCCCTAAGGTAAGATGATCCCTATTTAGAATCTGCAATCTTAATGCGGAGAAGGAACCAACAAAGATAGACCCCAGGGGCTTATACTGCCAGAATTTCACTTTTTCCCCTCTTTTCCTTTAACCACTTCAGCTCCGGAAGGTTTACCCCCCTTCCTAACAAGGGTATTTTTTGCGATACAGCATTGCATTACTTCAATGGAAAATTGCACGGTCGTGCGATGCTGTACACGAATAAAAAAAAGTCCTTTTTGCTACAAATAGAGCTTTCTTTTGGTGGTACTTGATCACCTCTGCATTTTTTATTTGCGCGATAAACAAAAAAAAGACCGACACTAAGAGAGATAGAGAATTAATATATATATATATATATATATATATATATATATATATATATATATATATATATATATATATATATATATATACACACATATATATACATACATATACACACTTTTACCTTGCTATAAAACATATCCAGTAAAATAAAAAAAATCTAATTACTTCAGGTCAATATGTATTCTGCTACATATTTTTGGTAAAAAACAAAAACTAAAAAAAACAATAAGCATATATTCATGGTTTACACAAAAGTTATAGCATCTACAAATGATGGGATTTTATTTATTTTTACGAGTAATGGTGGCGATCAGCGAATAGTGGGACTGCGATATTGCGGTGGACAAATCGGACACCTAACTGACACTTGACACTTTTTAGAGACCAGTGACACTAATACAGTGATCGGTGCTAAAAAAGAAAAAAATGCACTGACACTGGCACGGAAGGGGTTAACATCAGGGGCGATTAAAGGGTTAAATGTGTTCCTAGGGAGTGCTTACTAACTGTGGGGGGGGGGGGGGGGGGGTGCTTTGACTGGGGGAAGATAAAGATCCATTTTCCTGCTTGGCAGAAACACAGGATCAGTACATTCCCCTCACAGCACGGCGATACGCCTTGTTTACATACGCAGACCGCAGTTCTGCCTGTTCCCTGAACGATTGATGGGTCCCATCCGCCAGACCCACTGATTGGCTCCCACTGTGTCCAATCACAGCAGGTCACCGGCAGAGCACGTGCGCCCCAGACCCGGAAGTGTCAGATCCTGTATTAGATACGTGATCTGGCACAGATCGGCGGCCCTGCCGCACTATATGTGTGTGGGGCAGTCCCCAAGCGGTTAATAAAAGTTTTTAGGACAACCTAGCAAATCTTCCTACACCAACATTACAGCTGAAGTTTAATCTGCATATATTTTGCCTTCCCTGGTTCCTGCTTCCCCCACCACCTCCATCTTTTCAAGAACTCTCAGCCCTGATGTAAGCAGTGGGTTGGCTCTTGTGAGGAGTTATACAAATCTCAATCTTAATGGGTGGATGTCAGTCTGGAGGAGTGGGTATTCCTAGGCCAGGGGTGGGCAAATTGTGGCCCACCAGCAGTTGCTGAACTTTCAGATCCATCATGCCTCTGGGATTCATGCTTGTTGTTAGTCAGTCTTGCAATGCCTCATGGGACATGAAGTTCCACAACAGCTGGAGGGTGGCAGTTTGCCCACCCCTGTCCTAGGAAAACACGTTATGCTGAGCCTTCATGATCGAAAGAACTGAAATCCAATAATTAAAAAAGGGGTGGGCCAGGGACAGTCAGGCTGGGGAGGAAAAGTTTAGATGTTGGACATGCTCCAACCAGGAAAAAAAAAAAAAAAAAAAAAAAAAAAAAAAAAAAAAAAAAAAAAAGGTGGTGTGCTCTGAATTACCGTGAGAAGCTTCAAGTGTGCAGTGAAATCAAGTAAGCCAACCCACTTCAACACTGGACACTTTCACCCCCTTCTGGCCCAGGTCAATTTCCAGCACACCGTTGCACTTTGAGTGATAACGAGTGGGTGGCTCGGTCTCGACCGGCAGCACAGCATTTGATTGACAGCAGCAGGAGTGAATAGCTCCTGCTGCGATCAATCTGCCCAGGTAGGAGGTAGACAGCGGTGAGAGCCACTGCTCTTGTGCACATCGCTGGATTGGATCGGGCTCAGGTAAGAAACATAGAATGCATTAGGGGAAAAACCTTAAAGTGGATGTAAACCCTATTACTGAAATCTGACCTAGGCACATATATATATGTAGTGTTTACTTATCCCTCTCCAAAGCTCCATTTCTTTCTGCTGCTCTGTTCCTCTGTTATCAGCAGTCACTTCTGACAAGTTCCCCGAAACAGGTGATGACAGCAACTGGAAATGTGTCGGGGAGGGAGATTAGCAGAGGAGCTGGTCTATTCAGACTACAGCATTGCATGTTCCTTAGTTCCTCTGCCTATGTGGAGGTGGTGTGTATCCCTTTCCTCCAATCAGCGCTCACACAGTGTAAGCCCAGACTCCACACCTACTGCTGAATGAGGAAACAAAATGTGTAACACCAACTGCACTTTCTAAAGAATGTAGAAAGGGAAAAGCAGAAGATATACAGGTAAGACTTATGTAGGGAGATTGGTTTCATTTCACTGGGTATAGGAGAGGGTTTACATCCACTTTAAGGCTTTAGAACCATTTTTAAAAACACTTACAGATGGCAATGAAGAAAATGCTGCACCGGAATAAAAGGGCACTTACGATTCAATTCCTAGTGGGAAGTCCTGGCTCACAGCAATTGTTGCTTTGAAGGTTTTCTTGTTCTCTTTGCAGACAAGCTCTCTTCCAAGATGGGGAGCCCTAAAATATAAGAGAGCAAAGATATAAACAGTGCTGAATTGCAATATATTTACAAAACGATTGCAAAGTTTCGGGGGACTTATGTATTTCCAGAAAAAGTCCATGCCTCCCTAGTAAAATCAAAATATCTGTCTCCAGCAAAGGGCCTGATTTTACAATGCAAATGGCAAGGTCCAGGTATAACAACAAAATACTTATTATTCTATCTTCTATACATTATGAAAATTTGATTTCTGATTGGTTAAACCGGTTTTTAATAAAAAGGTACAAGCTGTGGTCATCAATATACTCTTGTTCATTAGTGAGTCACGAACAAGGGTGCACCCACTGAAGTTACCTGAAACCTACTTATTTCGATCCAAGTCAGGGACACACCACATAATAAAGAGTAAAATGATCACAGTACCTGAGCATACAGCCTAAAAATTCAACAGTTGAGCAGGATAAAGGGGGATCACCAGTCTCTACTCTCATAAGAGACCGTGTCAAATAAGAGTGGTATCAAGCAAGTTAAAAGCGGTTATAAAGGCTTTTTTTTTCCTTTAAATACTTACATGCTCTGTGAAATAGAATTACACAGAGCGCCCCTGAACCTCCTCTTCTGGGGTCCCCAGCCTGTGCTCGGCTCCTCCTCTTCAGTTTCTGCCACCATAACAAGCGGCTTGCTATAGGGACAGATGTGTGAGCGAGCTCCCGAGCGGGGTTGTGTACATGCATAGACACACACACAGTGTGGCTCGGCCCTGCCCCCAGGATTTGATTGACAGCAGCAGGAGCCAATGGCTCCCCGCTGTTGCTTCTCAGTCCTGTGAATGCAGGGAGAAAAGGAAAGAGCCACTATAGAGGAGCACAGCCCCCCCGATCGAATGAGGATTCAGGTAAGTATTAAGGGTTGGGGGGTTTGCCATACTGCTGCTGGGACATTTTTTTACCTTTATAATGCATTAAAGGAAAGGTCTTGGTTTTACAACCATTTTAAAAAGGTTTAGGAAGAGGTTTAAAAGGAAAGACAAAAAAAAAAATAAAGTGAATAAGTAGGAGTGGGCTAAACTTTGAGAAAAAAAAAAAAAAAACCCTTTAAGAACCAAAACTTACTTTCCACTTTCTGCAGACATGTACTCTTCCCAAGTAATTGTGTTCGGGGGAGGCGAGGGTAGCGACGGTCTCCGTACAGGCTGTAAAATGAGAGAATACATGTTTTACAGTCCATAAATCATTCAATGGCATATCCCTAGGAGTGTCGCTTTTTCCTATAATCCAGGAACTGCAGGGCTTTTCTTTAACCACTTGCTATATAGCAGTTTTATTAGTACAGGGCGGCAGCTGTGCGCCAGATCACATACATAATATATACACACACACACACACACACACACATATATATATCCTTTTAAAATAAACACGTTATACTTACCTGCCCTGTGCAGTGGATTTGCACAGGGCAGCCCGGATCCTCCTCTTCTCGGGTCCCTCTTTGGCTCTCCTGGCCCCTCCCTCCCGTCAAGTGCCCCTACAGCAAGCAGCTTGCTTTGGGGGCACCCAAGCCGAGTCACAGCTCCCTGTGTCCATTCGAACACGGACCTGCGACCCGGCCCTGCCCCCTCTCTCTCCTTATTGGCTAACTGACTTTGATTGACAGCTGTGGGAGCCAAGTGGTGGTGCTGCTGTGTCTCAGCAAAACAGGAGGGAGAGTCTCGGACGACCGAGACACTCGCTGACATCGCTGGACAGAGATGGGGCTCAGGTAAGTATGAGGGGGGCTGCTGCACACAGGTTTATTATCCTAATGCATAGAATGCATTAACGTAAAAAAACCTTCTGATTTTACAACCACTTTAACTGCAGCAGAGAAAAATCAGGTCTCATCTGCCATCAGACATGGCTCTGTGGTGTGGCAGAGCTGTGTAAATCTCAGGACTGGAAGGAAAAAATAAAATAAAAACACTTTCCTTCATGTATTTAGTAGTTTGCCTGAGTTCAGCTTTAACATCACCCCTGGTATTTACAAGCCAGCGATTGTGGAATTAGTCACTTGCAAAAACTAGAAGTAGCAAACCTTCTGAACTCATCAATACTGATTACTTAGAAAGGACAGAAAACTGGAAGTAATGGGTTAGTCTTTGATCAGAGAAGCAAATCTCGTTGGATGATCAGGACAGTTGCATAACAGTTGATAAATGTCTGCATTCATCCCTTCAATGCCCTAAAGCCTTGTACACACACACGATGAAAAATTGGACCACTTTTGAAGCGATTGTACAATAATCTGATCGTTCGTACGCGGCTTTCGAGAGCCGATCACGACAGTTCATCCAAAATTATCTGAAGGAACACAAATTGTTCTTGAATGATACCAGAGTGTACAATTTTCGTTTAATCAGCACATTAGTCCACAAAAAATAAAAAAAATAAAAATTGAAAGAGCAAGACCATGCATGCTCAGAAACACAACCCATTACTTCCAAAGTTGTATTCTGTCGTATGAGAATTTCTAAATAACCTCTTCACTTTCGATATGAGACTAGCATGCAAAAAAACCCCCAAAACACAACCACACAGACGATTATTAGTCCGATATTCCCAGGTGTACGAGGCTGTAGAGTTTCCTTCATCTCATAGGTATACTTTGGCAGGATAAAAATTTGTTGCTGACCTCTAGTAGCCAACAGATAAACCTGGTTTACCATTCTGCTATGTCTGCGCTATGATGTGACAGCTAGAAAGTGTGATCCCCAGTGAATGACGGCAGGCAGCCAACATACACCTACCTCAAAGTTCTGCTCCATCAGGCTCCCCCCTTTGCTCAGGCTCTCCATAATGGCTTTATTTCGCAGAATGTCTTCTTCACTGAGGTGCTCTCTCCTCTTTCTGGACTCTAAGATTAGGCCATTTACTAAATAGAAGTCCGCTAAGAAGTTTCCCACACGCTCCTGGAAAAAAAAAAAAAAAATTAAGGTTACAGCGGTTGCTCCAATTACCTCCAGACAAGAGGTTACCACAGCACAAGGATCTGGGATTTCACATTTATAAATGAGATTGGGCAAATCAGTTTGCCAAGATAAATACTGTGTGAATTTCTGAGCTAAAATAACTCATGGGAGGTATTTCTCACAGGCAGGCAAATCACTTAAAAAAAAAAAATGCATAAAATTACTGCATGCGTTAATGTTTTTATTTTGCAGTACAACAGCACAACACAACATTAAAATCAGTCTGTATATGCAGTAAAGCATGCTTGTTATACTCACTGTGGAACCTAAGGGGTTAAGCCTCTGCATTGTGTATAAAAGCTGTGTGATTCTGTCTTCTCTGATCCTCCCCCTTTTTTCAACTGACTCCAATCCATCTCATGATAGAACAGAGCATTAGGAGTCACTCTGCACATGCTCAGTTTGGTGTGTATTGCTAGAGTGTGCTTTTTTTTTTCTTGGGAGAGTGCATGTGATCAGCACAGGGCCAATCAGCACTGTCCAGACAAAGGGTCAGGGGAGAATGAAAACTCTTCCTACAAGCTTTAAGCAGAGACTGATACAAGTCACAAAACTGCTATATACTGTACATGAGAAAAGGTTTTTATCAGTTTATATTTACTAAAATAATTGCATTTCCATGTTCTGTGTATTGTGGGAAACCAGATATAGTGAATGCAGGGTCCTGGGTTTAGTAACACTTTATGCTTGTTAGAGCTTCATTTACACCTTACTTTACCGTAGAGTAGATTGTACCTCTGGCCACAACGGGAAGTGAAACATTTAGCAGAGGTTTTACTGCCACTGAATGTGACAGTTCCAGCTCAAGGATGCTGATCCATAAGCACAGAGCACAGTTCAGCCCCGCCCCACTGGCAATGATTGGCAGCAGCGAGAGCTAATGGCTCCTGCGTGTCAGCCAATCAGAAGAAAGACCAGGGTGAGCCTCGTGTCTCATGCACATCGCTGGATCGAGATCAGGCTCAGGTATTGGGGGGGGGGGGGGCATGCAATGCATGACGGTAACACGTGTTAAGCCTTCACAACCACTTTAAGTGGTCAGCCGGCTACTACAGTTACATAATTTGTCTGGTTGAAAAAAAAAAAAAAAAAAAAAAGAAGAAGACACAAGTCCATCTAGTAAAGACAATAAAAAGGGGAAAAAATTAAAAATAATAATTTAATCCTTTATGCACAGTTGATCCAGAGGAAGGGAAAATCCCCCCCCCCCCCCCCCCCCACACACACACACACACACACAAAGAAAAGCATGAGCCAATTTGCTGAAGCAGGGGAAAAAAATTCCGAGAGGCAATCAGATTTTCCCTGGATCGACACCTATAAATGTCAGTACCCAGTTATATTATGTACATTTAGGAAAGAATACTGGTCTTTTTTTAAAAGCAATCTACTGAGCTGGCCAGAACCAGTTCTGGAGGGAGTCTTTTCCACATTTTCACAGCTCTTAATACTGCAGGCTGACAAATTAATGTAAAAAAAGTAGCTGCGACAAAAAATGGCACGGGGGGGGGGGTTACGCACAATCCATACCAGGCCCTCTGGTATGAATGGCATGAACCTCAGGAGGTACTGTGTGAGGATCCCTCAAATTCCATACCAGATCCCTATTTGAGCATGCAGCCTGGTAGGCCAGGAAGGTTGGGGGGCAAGCCATGTTCAATAAAGACCTCAAGTAAATAGACACACACACACACACCCCATAGTTTGTAGCAGAATAGATTTTGGCCTACATTCATGAAGAAAGATTTACAAAAAAACTTTATAAAAACAGAAAAGGAAAACTTTTTTTTCTTCAAACTTTTCAGTTTTTTTGTTTATTTAGCAAAAAATAAAAACAGTGGTGCTTAAATACCACCAAAAGAAAGATATATTTATGTGAACAAAATGATAAAAATTTAGTTTGGGTACAGTGTTGCATGACAACGCTGAAAATCGACCTGGGCAGGAAAGGGGTAAACGTTAATCCTATACAGAGTTCGCACTCTGCATCACATTTCCAGCTAAAACTACTATCCAGCAAACACTGCAATTGTGTTATCAAAAAGAATTTTTTACCCTATTTTGAATTTTACATAGCCCCAGAGCACACACACACAAATATTCAATCCACCAATAGTGGATCTGTAAAGCACCGGCTTTTTTATTTATTTTAATTATAAACACGTCAGGCTTTCTACATGTGACGGCCATCAGGAAGCGTTTCAAGCATTTCTCCAGGAGATGAATTCCCGGACCATCAGATTACAAAGAAAAGATGTGTGCAGACAGTACAATAATAATATCTGGAGAAAAGCTTCGTTGGAAGGTTAATCTACCACACATCTGACCACAGTGTGACTTTACAGGATGAGTTTCCCGTATTCCACCAACCTACCGTTTTATCCTCCCTGAAGAGCCAGCCAGTTTGGGCACGCTGAAACGAGATGGATTTTGTAGACAAAGTTGCTGAGTAGATATCGCTACTCATTAAAATATCCACCTCCTCTTCTGTCTCCATTTCTGATTCCTGTAATGAAAAGGCAATGTTGTCACATTATAAAAGGAGTATGAAGACACACAAAGTAGCCAGAATCATGCAATGTCTCTTCTGAAATGAATGCCCCTACCTGCCTGACTGCTGTCTTCTCCAACACTAATCTGAGCTGCGCATGCACCAGTCCAGTCTGTGTGACGGAGTGACTGCCTCCTGCACATGCACCGGCCAATGAAGACCGGCACACAGGAGAACATTCCGGCACGGGACAGTTGTAAAGGTATTAAAAGGAGAAGTTTACCTTTGGGAACATGTTACACAAATATTCCACCCGTTTTTAGGATGGAACATGCAACATGATCCCGCTTCTGCAGCCACTCAGCGATCCGCTGCCTGTGTGAGACAGCAGTACGGGGGAGAAGTTCCCCATACCAGCTGTCACTTTTTGAAAAGAGTGCGGTGCTCCGCCCACACAGCCATGTCATTTATTCTCAGAGTTCTTTAAACAAATGAACTACAAATACGGACATCCTTTGCGGCTGTTGGCATGTAGTTCTCAACAAACTACCACAGTGCTGTTGAGCGCTCTGGTTGTCCATTCATTCTTCCTGCCAGTGTGAAACAATGACAGTCTGCAAGAGCCTTGCATGGCACCAATACAACCAACATGCAATACTTTCCAGGCTCAAAAAAATTAAATTATAGTCAGACTTTTGACCAAAATGCCACTTTAGTTTTAGTCATATTTTACTCATTTGAATGGCTTTAGTTTTAGGCTTGGTTCACACTTGTGGGATGCGGGAACCAGAAAACCCTGCAAATCCACTGTGGGTTCCCACATCGCACGGCAGTTCACACTGCCAAATGCAAACTGCCGGGAGCGTCAATACATTGTTAATGACACCGCCATTTCAGCTTGAATATCGCACTGCAAACTGTCAGTTCGGACATGAATCAGATCGCACGGGTGTGAACATCTGGTGAGGACCAAAAAAAAAGGGCTCTGTGCGGCGTTGGTCCGAATGTGATATCAGCCATACTATCTGTATGGCTGAAGTCGCATCGCACGGACATCGCATGTGATTTGCACTGCATGTGATCGAAGTGTGAACCGGCACTTAGTCGTATTTTAGCCCACTAAACCTGCAGTACATTAAAATCTAATGGGTTCAATTAAATTGTAATTCATTAAGACTCATACAAATGACAAACTTATTCTAGACTGCAGGAATGAAAATCTAACATATTATTTCTGCTATTAAAAAGGAGGAACTGCAGTCTGCTCACTTAATTTGTAATAAAAACATCTTTGCCATTTTGAAGCTTCCCTCCAACCACTTTGCATATTATTTTATATACACTGTGATTCTGTACTTGCACCAAATATGCTGCAGCAATCTCCCTCCACTGAGTCTGGCTGCAGCCATTTTAACTGTGGGCAGCTGAAGCTGCTGCCTGTTCACTTCCTGGATTTACACAGACACAAAGGCACACCTCCAGCTCTGCAACTTTCATTGGCCCTCTTATGACTCATCCCCCCCTTCATTCCTGGCAAACTCACAAGAGGGAGGGAGAGCGAGCTGTGCATGATGTCATAAGCCTAGGCTAATGACCAGACAAGAAACAGGAAGTGGGCCGAATAAGCTATGTACTGGCCGAAAAAAAATGTTTTACTATCCAAAGTTAAAACAACAAGGGCAGAGGATTTAATAGATGGAAAGATGAAAAAAAATGACAGAAGGTCCACTTTAAGGTTCGAACATGCACTACAGACACAGATTTAGCCTTTGTGATATATAAAATGTTTATAAATAAAAATATTGAAATTTTGTTTTTTTTGACAAACAGAAGTGCAACTTTACAGTTTTTTTAATGAAAATAGATAGAGATTATATATATATATATATATATATATATATATATATATATATATACACACACACATACACATATATATATATATATATATACACACATACACACACACACACGAGTATAAGTTGACCCGAATATAAGCTGAGGCACCTAAATTTACCACAAAAAACTGTGATAAACATTTTTATAGCACCGATTGCTGTAGAATTGTCAATCGTCCCAAAAATGTGTCGCGTCCAATGTTTCCACCATAATGTCGCAGTCACGATAAAAAAATAAAGGTGCCATAAAAAACTATAAATATTGCGCAAACCAATCAATATACGCTTATTGCGATTTTTATTACCAAAAATATGTAGAATACATATTGGCCTAAACTGAAAAAAATTCCTTTTTTTTTTAGAAAAAAGTTGGGAGATATTTTAGCAAAGTGTACAAAATATTGTATTTTTTTTCAAAATTGTTGCTCTTTTTATTGCGCAAAAAAAAAAAAAATATAAAAAAAAAATATTAAAAAACGCAGAGATGATCAAATACCACCAACAGAAAGCTCCATTTGTGGGAAAAGAAAAAAGGACATTAATTTTGTTTGGGTACAACGTCGCACAGCCGCGCAATTGTCTGTTAAAGCGACGCAGTGCCGAATCACAAAAAATGCTCTGGTCATTGAGCAGCCAAATATTCCAGGGCTGAAGTGGATAAATAGAAGGTCGTAGCAGATAAACAGAGATCTCTGGGCACGTGTACTAGTGACTTATAGTTGTTAGAAGAAGTTGCTGCTCCTTTTCATGACATTGACTTACCTCGTGATGTATTCTCTGGTAAACTTTCTGTTCATTGTCTAAAACTACAAAAGATTCAGAGGGGGGAGCATCTCCGTTAAAGATGAAGCTGAGGTCCCCTCGTTGGCACTTCATGTCGGTGAAGTCTATGAGAGTAGTGTCAAGCCTGGAATAGGAAATACTAAAGATGACTCAACCAATCAAAAACAGTCCAAAAGATTAAAACAGAAAGGCAAATGCACTGAAAATTCTTTGCATCACTTGTTTTTAAGACACCACGAGATCCCCTTCCTAAACAGAAATAACTTCCTGTCCAACCTAACTGAACACTACGAGAAAAAGACAAAATAAAAATGTAAAAAATAAAATGCACCCAAAATTGATAAAATGAACAATGTGCAGTTAATATTTTTGGCATTCTGGCTCACAGAATATTGCAACTTCAGTGTGTCGTGGCTCCTGCAGACTCTTCCTCTAGACCCAGGTCTGAAGTACGGACCAATGCAAATTTTAAACCACTTTAGTCCCAGGGACTGCACTGGGGGGCACGTGCTTTTAAAATACAGCTGCTTATACTGGCTGGGAGTGCCTTTATATTTGTAAAGCGGACTGTCTGCTTTCATGTGGAAGTGATAAGAACAGCTCTGAAGCCGCCGATCACTTTCACAATGGGAATGATGTGGGACCCCATGTTTATCGAACTTCACTGTGGTCATGGCGGGTGTCATTGAAATGGACAGCGGCAGCTCTATGGACACCAATTCTTAGACCGGTTCCCCAGTGAATGGACCAGTAAGTGATGTGCATGTCACTTCCTGGTCCGGCGCAAAATATTTCATTTATTGGGTGAAAAATATAGGGTAGATTTTTCTCGCCGCCTTCTTTTTAGAGAGAGATAGATATATATCTATCTATATCTCCATTTTATATATATATATATATATATATATATATATATATATATATATATATATATATATATATATATATATATATATATATATATATATATATATATATATATACATACATATATACACACATATATATATACACACACACACACACACACACACACACACACACACACACACACTCTATACATATAGAATAATATGAATATATATAAAAAATAGCATGATTTATTGCATTTATATGCCCTAAAATTAACTTTAGTGTTTTTTTTTTTTTACCAAAATGTTGCTTTTTTTTTTTTTTTTTTTATAAATGGTTGCGCTAAATGGGACTTGTAGTTCTGCAACTGCTGGGAGGGTCCCAGGTTGCCTACCCCTGCTCTAGGGTGTCTGCTTTCAAAAAAATATATGCGGTTTGGGGGTTTTAAGTAATCTTCACGCCTAAAATTTACAAATTTTTTTTTTTTTTTTTTACAAAATTGAAAAAAAAATGTCTCTAGGACTAAAGTGGTTAAGCATCTTTTGATCTGCAGTTGTCATGATGCTGCACATGTGATCAGTTATGACACCAGCCATCTAATGACTTCACAGTTTGGTTGAGAGCACAACCAAATGTGACGGCATGCCCTAAATGTAACCATTTTGTTTTTTTTCTGCTTTACGTTATGCTGTATGAATAGGAACAGGTTTTAAAATATAAAGTAGGCGTTTGGCTGCAAAGTTGGAAATACACTTAAGGTTTCTGCTTTTTTCCATCAGCTGGGATGAACGCAGAGCCCAAGCACTTGTATGTAAAAGCCGTAACAGATGTCCATACGTCACACTGCTTGATATGTTTATTATATGGTGATTCAATCATAACATGCATTCTGCTGTGAACAGTATATGCAGGAGTCTCAAATAATCTCTAGTTTATATCCTGTGAGGACCTTCAAAAAAAGATTTTCCTCTTTCAAAGAGAAAACTGAAAATCCTCCACCATTGCCGTGTCCTGCTCAGCTGGGTAACCTGTGCTGGAAAGCAGCTCTAAGGTTAGTGGAGCTTGGCAAAGCTAATTTGCTTTTATTTTGGCACCGCAACTCTCAATACAGGCTGTTGCTTGGGGGTCGGTCCGGCCTCACAGCTACTCCTCAACTCTGCTAAAACAGATGTGCAAAATGTGGAGATAGAGATATATCTCTATCTATCTGCTCTAAGCTATGTTAACAGCGTTACTGGGAAGGATTAATTGCTGAAATGCTTAAAGCAGAACTCTGGCCTTACCTTCAGTCTTGCACAGTTGTCCAGCCTCCTCTCCTGGACTGAAATGGCTTACTTTGACTTCACTGCACACTGTGAGCTTCTCGCAGTATGCATTAGAAGCCACAGCAAGTTATTTAGAACCCGCATCTACTTCTGCCTGGAGGATGTTCAGTTCCATGTAAGGGTAGCCATACACACTACAATATACAATTGTCCAATCATTTAAAATTTACCAAAACTATGTAATTAGGACAAACAAGAAATCCACAAGGTCCTAACATTACATAGTTGATGGTAGATCTAAAAGGAGATTGTACAATTAGATTTTATAGTGTATGGTCAGCTTAAAGCATTTGTTACCCTAACAACTTCATATTGCTGATATGTGCCTGCTGTACCATGTACTTGTATGAGAAAGTCTCCTGTTCTCCTTGTATTGCTTCCTTTCTGTGAAATCTCTGGTGTTCCTGCCAGTCCCTCTGCTTTCCTATTAAAAAGTGACTACATTAAGCAGGAGAACACACCATGGTCAGTTTTCTAGCTATGCTGGGAACTCATGCTCTCCTCCAATGATCAGACTTGTCCTGACACCCCCCCCCCCCCCCCCCGCTGCACAGCCTTTCACTGGGAAGCTCAGTGTACTGCGGCTTCTGCTTCTCCTTCCCCCCCAGCACTTATGCTGCTGAGTACAGAGGGAATGTGATCCCTTATTTAAAAAATGAAAAAGGGGCAAAATTTAAATGTATAATGTATTTTTATATTTATACACAAATGTTTTGCCTTTCATTTCTATTTTAAACTGAATGGGTTTGTTTTGCAAGGCAATTTGTTTACAATCACTTTAAAGCGGAGTTCCACCCAAAAGTGGAACTTGCGCTCATCTTGAATTCTTTATCCAACCCAGCAAGGCTTAGTCCTCATGCACACGGACGTTTTTACAGCCGCTTTTTTTGCAGCTTAAAAAGGCCTGTCTATGTTAGTCTATGGCTTCATGCCCACCTAGGCGTTTTTGAGCTGCAAGTGGCATAGGCGTTTTTAAGCTGTAAAAAAAAAACCCAGGACCAGTGGGTTCTGAGAGACGTTTTTCAGCTGTAAAAATGCTCAAAAACATCATTCACCAACGTTTTTTAGCGTTTTTGATCCATTGAAAAAAAAAAAAAAAAAACACGCTCAAAAACGCTATTGCAAAAACGCTGAAAAAAGCTGAAAAAAGTTAAAAAAAATCACTGCAAAGATACTGGCGTTTTCATAACGTTTTTTTAACAGCCTGTGCGCATGAGGGCTTAACACCGACACTTTACACAAAGCTCTGCTTCTGAATATCACATGTACCCCAGAGGGCACCTGCCAGACTCAAGGGGTTCTTTCACTTATTAGCATAGCAAACCAAAAGCTCAAAACAGATCTGATCGTTTTTCGTTGCTTGGAGCACAAAGATTATTTGCAAAGTAATAATAATCATTTACAGGGTACTGGCAATGTACACAAATCATGCAGCACTTGAGATAAGGTGATCCATGGGGGGGGCGGGGCTTCTCTGAAGGAGGAGCACATGTTCTAATAAAGGACACCCCAAAGTCAATCACCAAATATCAAGAATAATAAACCATGTATGTTAAAAGGTGTTAAGATTAGGAAGACGATGTTAATGACAAAATATACCTCACTCAGCTCAAGAATAAAAGATGGACACACACCTGATATTAATACCTTGTTTATGGATCTTGCATGCATCGGAAGGCAGGATACGGGACAGTAAAGGCACTGAACAGAAAGATATGGTATTTAATGATTATGAAGAGCCAGAGTTAAACAGCTAGCATATTCTGAACCTATGAATAGTTCAAGCCCAATTTCACCCTCTACCCCTTCTTGTAATTTATGTGTATACTTACCGTTTTTTAAATGTCCTCTGGCCAACCATGGGACACGCAGGATCCTTCCCACTCCCATTATCTTATCCAGAGGTTAGGCTCCATACACAAGGGCAGAACAAAGAAAAGGAATCTGGACAGCCGCACTCCAATATAAGCCGTTATTGTAGCAGATAGTCAAAGTTCATGCAACAGCAGAAGCAGGGTGAGATAGCTGACGCGTTTCACAACATCATGATTAACCACTTGCCAAACAGCCGCCGTCATTTTACTGCGGCAGGTTGGCGCGATCCCGCGAGCCGGCCTAGCTATAAGTCGGCTTGCGGGATCGGGATAGCAGGCGTGCACGCGCCCACTACACAGCAGGGTGTGCCGATGCTCGTGGCCGGCGGTCGCGATGACCGCCGGCCACAAGCGATCGCGGCCACGAGAGGCAGAACAGGGACATGTGTGTGTAAACACACAAATCCCTGTTCTGTGAGGCGTGACAGATTGAGAGTTCCTATTAGCTAGGAACCACGATCCGTCACTTCCTCTAGGTCAGTCCCCTCCCCCCTACACAGTTAGAAACACACATAAGGAACACAGTTAACCCCTTGATCGCCCCCTAGTGTTAACTCCTTCCCTGCCAGTGACATTTTTACAGTAATCAGTGCATTTTTATAGCACTGATCGCTGTATAAATGCCAATGGTCCCAAAAATGTGTCAAAAGTGTCTGCCATAATGTCGCAGTTCCGATTAAAAAAAAAAAAAAAAATCGCAGATCGCCGCCATTACTACTTAAAAAAATAAATAAATAAAAATGCTATAAATCTAACCCCTATAACTTTTGCGCAAACCAATCAATATACGCTTATTGCTATTTTTTTTTAATCAAAAATATGTAGAATACATAATCGGCCTAAACTGAGAAAAAAAAAAGGGGAATATTTAATATTAAAAAAAGTACAAAATAGTGTTTTTTTCAAAATTGTCGCTCTTTTGTTTATAGCGCAAAAAATAAAAACCACAGAGGCGATCAAATAACACCAAAAGAAAGAGCTCCATTTGTGGGGAAAAAAGGACGTCAATTTTGTTTTGGTGCAACGTCACACGACCGTGCAATTATAAGTTAAAGCGCCGCAGTGCTGAATCGCAAAAAAATGGCCCGGTCATTCAGCAGCCAAATCTTCCGGGGCTGAAGTGGTTAAGCAACGAGGATGTTGTGAAACGTGTCCGCCGTCTTACCCTGCTTCTGCCGTTACATGAACTTTGACTATCTGCTACAATAAAGGCTTATTTTGGAGTGGGGCTGTCCAGATTCCTTTTCTTGTGCTGAGCCAGAACCTGCAATTTCCACACCGAGGAGGGCTTCGCTCTCAGTTCATTACCTGGAGCGGTTCAACCTCTTCACAAGGGCAGAATGTCAGGAGACATTTGCAGATTCAAAAAAAAAAAAAAAAAAGGCGGACATTCTGCCCATGTGTATGTTGGATGTGCATGCTGGAAAATCAACAGCCGACCGACTCCTGATCAGCGCTGATTGGGGTGTTCTGGCAGGGGGAGGGTTTGACCCCCTGTCAGAGCACAATAGCTTTTTTATTTCACGCAGAAATAAGAAGGGCGGGTGGTGCTGGATCCCCAAGGTGGTCATGTATCCAACTAAGTGGTATAGAGATGGTGGCGTGTTGACATTATGTTGGCAGCTCTCACAAAACAGAAGGGCTCCCAGTGCCCCACCAGATGGCACCAATAAGGTCCAAAAATGTTCAAGCAAGATTGGTGTATTTATCCAACACAAAACAAAATGTCATGCTATTATTCATTCCTTCTACTTGGGGGGAGAAAAAAAAAAAAAAAAAACACCCCACGATCAACTGCTACTAAAAAAAAAAAAAAAAAAAAAAAAATATATATATATATATATATATATATATATATATATATATATATATATATATATATATATATATATATATATATATATATATATATATATTATATATATATATATATATATATATATATATATATATATATATATATATATATATATAATTCTGAAATGATATAACTAAAGGAATCCACCACTAAACGGGCCCATTCTTCATCTCAAGTGTTGTCACTCTTCAAAAACACGTGACAAAAACACTGGGGTGTTAATGGGGGCTCAAGACTGCTACAACTATGTGAGTGTGCCTTAGGGTTAATCTATTAGCATTAATTGAAAATACAAAACACAAAAACACTAAAAACTGCCATTTGAAACCTGCCTTGCAGAGATTCTACCCCACATGTGTAAAACACAAGGCCTGCGGGCCGAATCCAGCCCTCCAGGACACTTCATGTGTCCTGGACAGGACAACGCCAGAACTCCTCTGCCAGATCCACACTTCTTTATGCAGCCACGGTAAGGCTCGTCTCTGCACCCACCACCTCAACAGTCGACAGCAGAGAGGACAGAACTCCTCCTACAGATCTTGCGCCTCTGTGCGGCCACAGAACCCCCCTTGTCTCCACCTCTCCTGGTCTCAGCATTCAGCAGCAGACTCCAGCCCTCCTCTGGTCCTCCTTCAGATCCTGCACTTTCTTGCCTTCTAGCTCTGTCACCAGCTTCTTCTCAGCAACAGCACAAAGCAAGGAGGGTGCACTGTGATGTAAGGGAGGGTGGAGGACTCTTGACATTTCATGGGAGAGGGGGACCCTCTTTACATCTGATGTAAGGGGGGGTGGGGTGATCTGGACATCTGCTTAAGGATAAGGATTACAAAAATAATACAATTCTATGCCAGTTGAAAGAGGGTCGCACACCACTGATATCACCCACAATAAGCTTTATTGGGAGACTGATCAGACAGAGAACAATGGCAGAACTAGGTTTTGTCTGAGCAAGTTTTCAATAAAGTTTCTTTTTGATGATACCAGCCGTGTGTGACCCACCTTTTCAGACTTGCATCATCTGCTACAGCAGTGTGAGCATGCTACATGCCGGTCTTCACCCGCCCTACACCTCTTAAGTCCTTAGTTATTACTACAACCAGTAATAATCGAATGCAGAGGCAATCATTTATGATGATAAAGCGTAACTACATTTATATAGTCTTATGCCGCGTACACACGGGCGGATTTTCGACCGGACTGGTCCGACAGACTTTCGAGTGACTTTCTAACGAACGGACTTACCTACACACGATCACACCAAAGTCCGACGGATTAGTACGTGATGACGTACAACCGGACTAAAATAAGTTGATAGCCAGTAGCCAATAGCTGCCCCAGTGTAGTTTTTTTTGTCCGTTGGACTAGCATACAGACGAGCGGATTTCTGGGTTCGGCGGAGTTACGACGTAAAGATTTGAAGCATGTTCCAAATCTAAAGTCCGTCAGATTTGCGACTGGAAAAGTCCGCTGAAGGTCCGGTGAAGCCCACACAGGATCGGATTGTCCGCCGGATTTGGTCCGTCGGCGTCCGTCAGACCAGTCCGGTCGAAAAGTCTGACCGTGTGTACGCCCCATTACAGATACAACCAGCCTTTAAAATAGCAACCATAATGCGGATGCGGCCCGCAATGAAATGGAGTTTGACATCCCTGGTCTACCCCAATTAAGCCCCTGAAAAAACGCCTTGACTAAATATTTACCATGCTTGAACCATTTATTGCAAAAAACATTTTTTGGATGCCATTGAGGTACGGGGTGCCCCTGTTCGCACTCCAGCAATAAAAAATAAAGGGTTAGAACCCCTGTCTTATTCTATCCAAAACAAAGTTTTGTCTGGAGTTGGAACTGCATTTTAAACTCGATACCCATCACAACCAAAGTGTCCAGGATCTCTTACAGATGGGCAATGTGACCCTAAGAACAATCCAGAGCGATTCCCTATAGAAATCATACATCTCTTGTAGGCAGAGGACTATTTAAAATTTTACTATTTATTTGCTTTATTAACACAACATAAAACTCACGCAAAATAGAAAAATATTAAGCTTTCATCAGGCAATACCCAAAACTTACCCCAACTTTGAAAATCCCAGTGAAGTTCTAGGTAAAAATCTCCCAGCTGTGGTTGGAAACAAGCCAGGAAGACAATTATGTTTACATAAAAAAAAAAAAAAAGAAGAATAAAAAAAATTATATATTATGATAATTATATATATATATATATATATATATATATATATTTTATTACACATATACACACAAGCAAAATGTGGGAATGGAAAACCTTTTCCACTTAAAGCCGCACTGCAGGCAAACCGCTAAACAAATTAAATACATATATGGGAGCTGTTTGACCTACCAAAGAATTTGTATGTGTCCATCCAGTTCTGGAAATGTACAAAACCAAGAGCATGGTGAGGATAGTGAAAGGAAAAGCAGCAGACTAATGAATCCATCTGTCACTCTGCTTTCTCCTGTCAGCATACTCTCCCTCCACCCCAGTCTGAGCTCTGCTGTACAATGGATTGCAAGAGGCTGCTACAAAGTTCAAATTCAGGTATATATACTGCTTGATAAAATATATAAAAATCAATTTTATTTATATAGAAGAAAGAAAACTGAGCTGGAAACAAACCTAATAATTATAGCAGCAACTCAAAGTGAAATACACACAAATAGCAATAAATAATGAGCTGCGCGCTTGTAAAGTGACATGATAACCAAATATGCAAACATAAAACAAAATAAATGGATAAAAAGTGACTGAAAGAATCATTATAGAAAATAAAAAAGTCCCAAACAGTGAAGCATGTGACTCATGTAAAGTCCTCCAATAAACATTGAAAACTTTAAGGGTTTTTTCCTCCAATGGAGAACGGACCAGCAGCCAAAAGTTCAGTGAAAATTTTGTGACTTTATGAGACGATAAAAAAAAGTGAATCCACCAGCACACAAGAGTGCACGCTTACCAGCTGCACAAGTTTAGACGCTTGTGGCCAATACCCAGCCAGGGCCTTTTCCTTCAAAGACTTCGGATGTCTGGTTAAATGAAGTAGTAAGGCGTTTGGTTGGGAAGGTGGTCGGAGGTACAGCTTGTGAACCCATACACGGTACAAGAGGCGATGTAAACTCAGAAACAAAGGGCGGGGGGGGAAATCGCCATAGGTAAAACCAGATGGTTGTTTATTCAAATATAAAAAGCAGCATCGCTTGCAAAGCATATACAAAATTCATCAAAAAATTAGGCCGACAACAATACAAAAGGCCTGTGCAAACGGGACATAAGCAGAGGTGACGTCAGCATGTCGCTCCTTCCGACTCGTTCCGTCACTAATCTGACATCATCCTTTTTTACTTTCTATAATGTTTCTTTCGATCACCGTTTATCCATTTTGTTTTAGGTTTGCATATTTGGTTAACATGTCACTTTAAGAGCGCAGCTCATTTTTTATCAATTTATATTCATGGCTATAGAGCTGCATTAAAGCAGTAGCAAACTTCGTAGAAGGAAAAAAAAAAAAAGAAAAAAAGAAAAAAAAAAGAAAAAAAAAGAAAATTCCACCCTGCAAGGCACCACATACTAGTACATTATAAGACTTACCTTAAAACGAAAACCCCAAGCAGCCACCGCTGACAGGGCTTCCATCTTCACGGGCTGCAGCCATATAAAATGGCGGAGCCGAGATGAGGTCACCGTTTATGGCACAGACCTCTGAAGGAACAGCACTGTATGCTGTTCCTTCAAAGCACATGCGCCAGTGGCATCACCAGCTGCTGCTCTGTGGAATATGTCCTAAACCAGTGGTCATCAACCCTGTCCTCAGGGCCCACTAACAGGCCAGGTTTTATGTATTACCTTGGGGAGATGCAGACTAGAATACTACAATCACTGAGCAGCAAATGATACCACCTGTGATGTATTTCAGTTATCTTGCAAACCTGGCCTGTTTGTTAATGGGCCCTGAGGACAGGGTTGATGACCACTGTCCTAAACGGTGCAAGTTTAGGAGAAATTCATTTTACCTACAGGTAAGCTTCATTGTAAGCTTACCTGTAGGTAAAAATGGCCGACAAGTTTACTTCCACTTTAAGGGCTTGTTTGCACTTAAGGTTGGGGGTAGGGAAAGCAGGAGGTTCAGCTGCTTTTTATGTCCCCAACATCAGCGTTAAGGAACAGTGGGCAGTGCTATGGTATAACTTTGCGTGTCTTACACAACCCCGCCCACTTTTACTTAGGTTCACCCATGTATTTTGTGCACATTTCCCCAACTATGTTCAGATGAGACCCTGACATGCAAAGCAAGCCTTGGAACCTTGAATTGGGGTTATTCTATCTTATACAGTATTGGTTTGCACTGAAAATGATGTTCACCATCGCTGGGCATGTGTCATGCCAGTCTCCCTGGCATGCTTTGCGTCTTGATGCTTCTATAGTTCTGTTTTGCTTCTCTCCACTACCCACTCTCCTGCCCAACGTATTATTTTCTATTTTTTCTTCTGCTGCAGTGAGCGGCTGTGACTCATGCGACCGTCCTGCTTCTCTGCATTATGTCCTGCACGGGATGATGTCAGGGACTTGAACTGGCTGGGCAAGGAAGGGAAGAGAGTCTAACACCTTATTTAACCTTCCCTAAACAAAACAAGCAGGGTAGGGGGGACTCATTGCAAGAGTAAAATGTTTTTTGTTCCCAGAAATCATCTTTAATGTAAGGACAAAGACTACTCAGACACAAGGCTGTCTGCCGTCTTTATTATGCTTTTAATTTTAGCTTTGTGCAACTAATTAGAAGAATCCAAATCATTTCATGACACAGAAGTCCCTTGAAATTGCACATTTTCTTCTTTATGCCATCTTCAATGTTTGCACACACATTTCTCTTACCCCTTCACAGACATTTAGGAACCACTCGTTTACCAGAACCAACATAGCCCTCTCTATTTTTTAGTACCATCTGAAACTCCTTGTCGCTTTTGACAAATGCTTCTATGATTTACCTCTTTCAGAGCATTTAACAGGCGCGGTCTCTTCTCCTCCACACTCTCCCTGGACTGCTGCTTCAGCTTTCTCAACAGTGCTGTAACTGAAAACAGAAATATATGAATGATACAATCACAAGCCATGCTTTTCTCAAAAAAACATGTTGGCTCCTGGCTGCATTATTGATCTGCCGGCTGTGCACATATATACAAAACCAAACCAATGACAGGGTGCAAGAGGGATTAACATTAAAAATGATCTGATGGTCATCAGTAGTTGTAAACGGGAAAAAAAAAAACAAAAAAAAAAAAAACCACATGACCATTACTCCAGCCTTGCAAGAGAACAGCACGTGTCTAATGGGAAAGTTACATTTACATCCGATAGTTAAAGTAAACCTACCCCAGCCTAAAGAGTAGCATAGCTGAAGTGTGTACATCAAATATAGAAAACTGGGCCGCACACCGTCCAGGTCAACCAGCTAACTCTGATCCAGGGATCAGCTTCAGCTCAATCTCCTCCCATAAAGCACACCCTCTGATGCGTTTCACCTCAATAGGGCTTAATTGTAGAGGTGGAAGGTGAAACACGGCAGCTTTAGCTTTTTAACTACTTTCAATCCACGCTACAGCCGAATGACAGCTACAGCCTTTGCCAGGAGAATGTCTATTGACGTCCTCCCATGATCACACAGCCTGCACTCCCTCTACGAGGCACTTTGTGATCAGCGAGTCCTATGGACTCAGCTGATCACAGCGGCCATTTATCACGTGATCAGCTGTGCCCAATGACAGCTGAGGACAGATGTTAACTGGCTTGTGTTATCGGCTTTCCTCTCCTCATTTCCAGCGTGAGGAAGGGAGAAGAGAGCCGACAACCAGCTTGTGTTAAAGGAACCACTACACTGATAATCAGGGCACCGATTATCAGTGCAGTCCCAACAGT
This sequence comes from Lithobates clamitans, assembly GCA_037952925.1. Taxonomy (NCBI): domain Eukaryota; kingdom Metazoa; phylum Chordata; class Amphibia; order Anura; family Ranidae; genus Lithobates; species Lithobates clamitans. The sequence continues at coordinate 1,530,042 of JBBGZY010000250.1, forward strand.
GCCCATTAGTGCTGCCTATCAGTGCCACTCCATCAGTGCAAAATTAATGAAGGAGGAAAAAATTACCTGTTTGCAAAATTTTATAACAAATAAAAAAACAAAAAAAAAGGTTATTTTTTCTTACAAATTGTCTTTTTTTTTTTTGTTTTTTAGAAGAAAAAAAAGTGGGGGGGGGGGGGGGGGGGGTTTAAAAACCCAGTGGCAATTAAATACCACCAAAAAGAAAGTTTTACCCGTGTGAAAAAAAAAAAAAAAAAAATTATGGTAAAAATGTATTATGGGTACAGCGTCGCATGACAGCGCAATTGTCATTCAAAGTGTGTCAGCTCTGAAAGCTGAAAATTGGCCTGGGCTCTGAAAGTGAAAGTGCTCTGTAGTCGAGTGGTTAATCTTCAAATCCTAGATCAAGGATCTCCAAACTTTCTAAACAAAGGACCAGTTTACTGACTTTAGGAGTGGGAGTAGAAAACGCCCAAGCATCAGTGAGAATAATAAAAGGAGTTAAATGTAATTTTTGTATGCGTGCGTTGTAATATTTTTTTATGAGCGTAAATGATGCCCCATCATTGGTTTTAGTGGGAGGAATAGTAGTGCCCCATTGTTGGCATCAGTGGGAGGAATAGTAGTCCATCATTGCTCTCTGTGGGAGGAATGGTGCCCCATTTCTAAAGTCAGTGGGAGGAATAGTGCCTCAAGGGCTAGATAAAAAGGTAAGCAAAGGGCCACATCTGGCCCCTGGGCCTCAGTTTGGAGACCACTAGTCTAGAATAAAAGCGCTTGCCCATTCAATATAATCTCACCCCCTGATAACTTGATTGCTCAACTCTCCAGTTTCTCCTCCTGTGGCTGACAATGCAAAATACCAGGTGTTTCTAGATGTGGAGAAACACACAGTCTATGTACATGGCACAGTGCTTTAGGGACCAAAACCTATGCACAAGCAATGTCGCATGATAGAGGGGGCAATGTCAGTGGTTCTGACATTTTGGTGGAAGTTGCAGCAGAAGAAAATAAAAAAGGCAGTGGTGTACGCTACACAGATCCCATCACACTGAATAGTTAAGGTGACAACCTGCCCCACCACCTACTGGTTCTAAACCTATTGTACTCTCTAAAGCTGGAAGGGATGCTGCTATATAAATCAGCTGGCCTCCTAAATCAAAGTCCTACACTGTTGTCTGGCTTTGCAACAAAGCTTTATAGAGCTCTTTAGAGTGATCGTAAAGGATCAGGGGCCTTTGTTTTTAAATAAGCATTTTATACTTACCGGTTTTGCACAGAGCAGCCCTTATCCTCCTTTGCGCCTGAGCCCCGCTGGCTGTGTAAATAGAGAGACAGCAGGGCTCAGCCACGCCCCCTCCTTATAGAATTCGATTGACAGCAGCAATAGCCAATGACTCCCACTGTTATCAATCTGCCCAGTGAGAAGGGACAGAGCGGAGAGCCGCTGCTCTCGTGCACAACACTGGATCAAGATCGGAATCAGGTAATTATAAGGAGGGGGCGAGGGAGATACTAGGCACAGAAACTTTGTACTTTAATGCAGAGAATGCATTAAAAGGTAAAAAAAAAAAACAAAAAAAAAAAAAAACAAAAAAAACTTGTGGCTTTAAAAACCACTTTTATGATAAATCCAATACGGCTTTCCATAGTCCGCACGCATTTGGGCGGAGCCAGGAACTCAAGTAGAGAAATTTACTTCTAAAGATGGACACATAACATTGTAGATGAATCAACTGCATCTACCCAGAAACTGATATATATATTTGTGTGGATTGATCCTTTAATGACTGAACTGAAACTTCCATTACTGGCATTAGTACACTGAAGTCAGCGTATTGATGAATACAGATGTAACAAAATACTGTCATGTCATTGTATTGATCCAAAATGCATTAGTTATCGCTGCAAGAAAATAAAAAAGGGGATAAGGAAGAAGAAACCCTGGCAGAGTTACAGCAGTTTCTAAGCTTCAGGCAGCATTAAGGAGACCTGACACTGGCTGCCATTATTTTACAATCAGCATTTATAAAGACAAGACAACCGCAGCCAAGACCTGAACTGCCCGCTTGTCTTTCCCATTTAGTTTCAAATAAAAAAAAAAAAAAAAAAAAGGAAGAAGACAGAAGAACCTAATGTACTGTGCGAATTCAGAGAAACAAAAAGGTGCTTACTCATCTGTCTGTCTCCATAGCTGATGGCTTCAGCCAGGGGGCTCCAGCCCTGGGCATTCTTTACCTTGACTGGAGCATTGTGTGCCAAAAGGAGATGAGAACATTCTGCAATACAAAGAAAAAAAAGTTATTGTAATACTGGAACACAGAATGGAGTTTAAAACACTTTTTTTGGGTAATAGCCAAAGCCATTTTTTTTCTTCCCCAATTAGCCTAGGTTTCCACTAATGTGACCTGAAAGTCACGTGATTTTGCCACGATTTTGATGCAACTTGAAGCAATGCCTGTGCACTCCTGAGGTCTATGGACCTCAAGTCGCATCAAAGTGGGACCCAAGTAGTACAGGGACTACTTTGAAGTTGCACAGACATGAATAGGACTCATTGGAAATCATGGGGTATGACTTGTCATGCGACTTTTGCAGTTCAAAAGTCGCAGGACAAGTTGCCTAAGGATACAGTAGGGAATGGTTGAGGAGACCTTGTCATGGAGGAAGAAAAAAAAAAAAAAAGCTTGCAGGTAAAGGCATACAAAACTCAAGCATTTTAAATATTTGCCTGCAGTGTTTTCCTTTTCAAAAATTGTTATTCAACTTGAAATGTGCCTTTGAAATTGCCTTCTGACTCTTTCTGGGAGGGTCCAATTCCTGTCTGTGGCAGTCCAGCTCCTCTGCCCTTCATAACCTTTTATGTAGCCGCTAGGGGAGGTGCAAAAGGGAAAACTATAGCATGTCATTTGAGTGATAGCTCTAGTCTTCTGAAATCACAATCTAGATGCCAGTACCTAGCAGCAGCTTTTGGTTTTACAGTTCCTGTGAGAAGGGAGCGGGGCGTGTCTTGCTGGTGAGGTGTGTGGCTATGGACGCACACAGCCGAACTCAGTAGCGTACCTGCACGGGTGCCCCTAAGCACATGGTTTGCTGAGGGGGCACATAGGAGGAGGCATGGGACCCCTCTGTGCAATATCTTTGCACAGAGCAGGTAAATAACTTTTTCATTTTTTTTTTTTTTTTTAAATGGCCTTTAGAATCACTTTAATCCAAAGTTTTTGAAACCATACATTTCAATGTGCAATCCAACTTCCTGTTCTGGCAAATCAAACCCATGTTACATAGTTGGTAAGGTGAGGGAGAATGTAAATACAGTATCTCACAGAAGTGAGTACACCCCTCACATTTTTGTAAATATTTTATTATATCTTTTTATGTGACAACACTGAAGAAATGACACTTTGCTACAATGCAAAGTAATGAGTGTACAGCTTGTATAACAGTGTAAATTTGCTGTCCCCTCAAAATACCTCATCACACAGCCATTAATGTTTAAACCGCTAACAACAAAAGTGAGTACACCCCTAAGGGAAAATGTGCATATTGGGCCCAATAAGCCTTTTTACCTCCCCGATGTCATGTGACTCATTCATGTTACAAAGGTCTCAGGTGTGAATGGGGAACAGGTGTGTTAAATTTAGTGTTATAGCTCTCACTCTCTCATACTGGTCACTGGAAGTTCAACATGGCACCTCATGAGAACTCTCTGAGGATCTATAAAAAGAATTGTTGCTCTACATAAAGATGGCCTAGGCTATAAGAAGATTGTCAAGACCCTGAAACTGAGCTTCAGCACGGTGGCTAAGACCATACAGCGGTTTAACAGGACAGGTTCCACTCAGAACAGGCCTCACCATGGTAGACCAAAGAAGTTGAGGGCACGTGCTCAGCGTCATATCCAGAGGTTGCCTTTGGGAAATAGACGTACGAGTGCTGCCAGCATTGCTGCAGGGGTTAAAGGGGTGGGGGTCAGCCTGTCAGTGCTCAGACAATATGCCACACACTGCAAAATGGTATGCATGGCTGTCGTCCCAGAAGGAAGCCTCTTCTAAAAGATGATGCACGAGGAAGCAAACAGTTTGCTGAAGACAAGCAGACTAAGGACATGGATTACTGGAACCATGCCCTGTGGTCTGATGAGACCAAGATAAACTTGTTTGGTTCAGACGGCGTCAAGCGTGTGTGGCGGGAACCAGGTGAGGAGTACATAGACAAGTGTGTCTTGCCTACAGTCAAGCATGGTGGTGGGAGTGTCATGATCTGGGGCTGCATGAGTGCTGCCAGCACTGGGGAGCTACAGATCATTGAGGGAACCATGAATGCCAACATGTACTGTGACATACTGAAGCAGAGCATGATCCCCCTCCCTTCAGAGACTGGGCCGCACGACTGTATGCCAACATGATAACGCCAAAAACACCTCCAAGATGACCACTGCTTTGCTAAAGAAGCCGAGGGTAAAAGGTGAGAAGACTGGTCAAGCATGTCTCCAGACCTAAACCCTATTGAGCATCTGAGGGCATCCTCAAAATGGAAGGTGGAGGAGCGCAAGGTCTCTAACATCCACCAGCTCTGTGATGTCATCATGGTGGAGTGGAAGAGGACTTCAGTGGCAACCTGTGAAGCTCTGGTGAACTCCATGCCCAAGGCCCCTTTCACACTGTGGCGGTTTGTTTGTTTATTAATAGCGCCTGCAAACCAACCTGAAACTGCCGCTGCTGTGTCTCCAGTGTGAAAGCCCGAGGGCTTTCACACTGGAGCGGTGCACTGGCAGGAGGGAAAAAAACCTCCTGCAAACAGCATCTTTGGAGCGGTGTATACGGCTATACCGTCGGCATAGCTGTGCTTTACGGGCAGTTTTAACCCTTTTTCGTCCGCTAGCGGGGGGTAAAACTGCCCCGATAGCAGCCGAATACAGCCACTAAAACAGTAAAGCGCCGCTAAAAATAGTGGCGTTTTACCGCCGCAGTGTGAAAGGGGGCCTTAGAGGGTTAAGGCAGTGAAGGAAAATAATGGTGGCCATACAACATGACACTTTGGGGCCAATTTAGGGGGGGGGGGGTACTCACTTGTGAGATAGAGTGTGAGTGTGTGTGTTCTAATTGTGTTTGCCAAGAAATACATCTAAAACAGTGGAAGGGAGTTCCACATCCTCACCACTGTTGCAGTAAAGAACCCCTTACACAGTATAAGATTTAACAGTTTCTCATCCCACTTCATTGTGTGTCTGTCTTCTTTAGAGACCCAAGGTTAAACAATTTTCTCCCCTAGAGTTCCCATTTAAAATATAAATCACTATCATATCCCCTCTTAAGCATCTCTACTGCAGGGAAAATAGGTTTAATGTTTGGAATTGTTCCTCAAAACTAAGGTCCCCCAGCCACCTTATTAGTTCTCCATGTTGCCCTTCTCTGGACTCTCTCCAGTTCAAGCACATCCTTCCTGACGATTGGTGACCAAAACACATACTCAAGATGCAGCCAAAAGCAGAGTTTTGTAAAGGAACAGAATTATTATGCGGGTAATAATTCCATAGTACAAAAATACCCAAGTCTGTTTTCCAGCACCCTGGTGGTTTAAAAAAAAAAAAAAAAAAAATCAAACAAGTCAAGCTGTTCACAAAGCGAAAGGGGAATCAGGTGGGAGTGGGGTGGAATTGGGTCCCCACACAAAACCAGAGATGTACATAACACAGTGGCCAATATCTAGAAGTACGTGTCTTTGAAAAGCAGGATTCCCATTATGGGTAATACAATATGATGACATTGTCATGTAGGAGCAGAAGGGTGAAGTTCGCTCCAGTGAAGGGGAACAGCTGCATTGTCTGCAGTGTGTGATGGAGTGTAAAAATAACTCGCCACCAAAAATCTATTTTTGTGTGCCAGAGTCAGCTGTTTTTACAGTATGTGCGTGCAAATGGCCTATTGTTCATCTCTCCTCCAAGTGGTTTTCTAATACAGGGAAGAGGATTTCCAAACCAAAAGTTCCTTGAAATAGATGACACACACACACGACTGATGGAGGGCCAAAGAACAATGAAAGGGCAGATAAAATGTAGACCCTTCAAGTTCCGGGAAGGAAGGGAAGTTCAGCTTGAAGTCCTCTCCTATATTTGACATGCGCAGTAGGCAGTCGGCTGTGAAGTGGAAAGCTGCATAGCTGGCTGCCCACAGTTAGGATGCCAGCGTCGGGAATCTGAAGGCTAGTGAAGAACTAGCCCAGGGGAGGACAGCACTGGATCCCTGGACAGGTAAGTGTCCTATTAAAAGTCAGCAGCTACAGTATTTGTAGCTGCTGACTTACTGTATTTATTGGCGAATAACACGCACTTTTTCACCCTGAAAATCGGGGGGCAAATAGTGTGTGCGTGTTATACGCCGATACTCCAATTTGGGCTGCCTAGGAGGGGAGGGGGGCGGGATGAGAGCCGTCAGATTACATACAGCAAGAATCTCCCGTTTACTCAGCGGTCCCTGTAACAGGAAGTTCAGTCTCCTGGGCCAGCATTGGGCCAGTGTTCTGTCCATCATAGCACTTTGTATTAAAGAGGCCACTGAGAAAACAGGAGATTCACACTGTATGTAATCTGACAGCGCTCGTCCCGCCCCCTCCCTGTCCCCTCCCAGGCAGCAGGAATCTGAGGTGAGGCTGCAGATGGGCACTGATCAGGCTGCATTCATGGCAATGGTGAGGCTGCATATGGGCATTGATGGGCAATGACCCTTATTTTGCATCAAAGTTCTTTACTTAAAATTAAAGGTTTTTTTCCTGAAACTTCCCTCCTAAAATGAAGGTGGGTGTTATACACCGATAAATACGGTAATTTAAATATTTTTTTCCCCAGACTGAACCTCCTTTTTAACCACTTTAAGATCGACCACCAGACACATACTGCGGCTCTATTGCACGAAACTACATACCTGTACGTTGTAGTGTGTAATAGATACAGGGCGTGCGCCCGCGGCACGGAGCTGATGCACGTGCCCAGCAACCGCGATGTCCACTGGCCACCCGCGATCGCTCCTCACAGAGGCAGAGTGGGGATCTGCCTATGTAAACAAGGAGGACCCCTGTTCTGACAGGGAGGAGGGAGAGGCTGATCCTAGTGATCAGGAACTGCGATCTCTCTCTATCCCAAGTGAGCCCATCCCCCTGACAGTTATATTGCACCTCCCTAGGGAAAACTTAACCCTTAGATCACCCCCTAGTGTTAACCCCTTCCCTGTCAGTGTCATCTATACAGTGATAAGCGCATTTTTATAGCACTGATCACTGTACTGGTGTCACTGGTCACCAAAAATTGTCACTTAGGGTGAGATTTGTCCGCCGCAATGTCGCAGTCCCGCTGCGACATTGTATGTGGAGGGAACATACAACTCCAACAAAAGCCAATTTAGACATTAGATTAAATGTTTTTGACCATTAACGACCCAGCTGGTGGTCAGAGCAGAAAAGTTATAAGACTGAAGTACTGAGAAGGCCAATAAAAAAATACATAAATAAAACTTGCCTTTGTTGCCCAGCATCACAGCGAGGTGTAATGGAGTATTACCTGCAAAATAAACAAAAATCAGGAAAAAAAAAAAACTCAATACCACAAGACAATTTTCAAATTAGAAAGAAAAAAAGAACAAAAACAAAAAACAAAAACACACAACAACCACACACCTCTTTCCCATATAGTTAGTATCAGATTTTTGTGGTATGTCATTGTCAACTGTGTGAAAACCAATGAAAACTACTAATCTTGCAAAATGAGTGCTGCAAGTCTGTTCATGGACAGGGCTCAAGGAAGGAACGATTTCAGTGGAAGTCTCGTATCGGAGTTCTTTATAATGTGGCACCAAAAAAAAAAAGGAACAGTGCTGCCAAGCAGTACGGAAGGCAAGTATGAGCCAAGTGTGGCTGATGCACAGTAACTATATCCACAATAAATTCAGGCAGAGCTAAAATTTAAAGAGAAACTGCAGTCTGCTCACATAATTTGTAATAAAAACATCTTTGCCATTCTGAAGCTTCCTTCCAACCACTTTGCATATTATTTTATATATACTGTGATTCTGTACTTGCCAAATATGCTGCAGAAATCTCCCTCCACTGAGTCTGGCTGCAACCATTTTAACTGTGGGCAGCTGAAGCTGCTGCCTGTTCACTTCCTGGATTTACACGGACGGAAGGAAGGAAGGAAGGAAGGAAGGAAGGAAGGAAGGAAGGAAGGAAGGAAGGAAGGAAGGAAGGAAGGAAGGAAGGAAGGAAGGAAGGAAGGAAGGAAGGAAAGAAAAAGAAAAAGAAAGACCTGCTGTACCCATCTTTTTTTCCTCACAGCGAGATGCACCCTCCCAGCCCGCAGGAGAGGGGCGTCAGGAAGACACACATTCCCAGCCCGCAGGAGAGGGGCGTCAGGAAGACACACATTCCCAGCCCGCAGGAGAGGGGCGTCAGGAAGACACATTTCCAACCCCCCCAAGAGGGTTGTCAGGAAGACGCACATTCCTAGCCCGCTCAAGGAGGATGCCAAAAAGATACACTTTTTCTGTGGGTACACTGAGCCATGATTCTGTGCCAGGACAAAACTCCTGAGCGCATGTGTGGGAATTATGTTAAATCAGCCTGGCCCAATCAAGATGGCTGAGGGACCTGAAAGAAAAAAGGTAAAGACAGAAGTGCAGACTATTCAGTGCCGAAGAGATCACTTTGCTTGGTAAATCTGCAAATATGCCGTGCATACTAAAACGGCAACATAAAGCCTCCTGGGGGCCCCAAAACTTAGTTTGGCAGCTTACTTTTTTTTTGCAGAAGACTTTTCTTTTTAAAAGACAGGCTTCTCTTTCAGAAATAAAATAATTCATCACGTGAAGATAAAAGGCACACAGGCAGCAATTCTACCATTAGCACACATTCCAGTGTCATGGAGCGCAAGTCCTAATTAACTGGCTGCCATTTAAGAAGGAAATGAGAACCTTTTTAAAAGGGACCATGAAAAGCCTTAGAGGGGCCCTTTTACATATTGAGGCTGACAGAACTGGGGCAGCAAACACACAAGTTATTCTGATAAAACTTTAAACAGCATTTTATATAAATATTTCAGGTAAAGTGAAGGGGAGAAAAAAAAAAAAAAAACTCATCTAGTTTCAAGTGTTGCATCTGCATGAGAAAGCATATGGGAAGGCTCAGAATCTCTCAAGATGGTCGATTCAGTAAAATAAAAAGGCTTAAAAAGAAAAAAAATGACTTAAAGTAGAACTTCACTCTACCAATCAACATTATTTAGAATCCGCATGCTGCTAGCATTAGTAAATAGATAGGAAAGTATCATGTTCACTTGTTTGAAACTTATTTTTTTTTAAATTTCTTTAGTTAATTTCTTTTTTTTGCCTAGGCAAAGGATGTCATACATTCCAGGAATCTTCAGGAGGAGAGGTTTTTCTCAGCTAAGCACACTCTTCTGCATGCATGCTTGAGCTAAGAGCAGATGGATTCCAAAAGGTAAATGCTACATAAATCATCTGCCCTTACTCAAGACAGCCAGAAATGCTAGGGCGATGTTTTTCAAAGTGATTTCTCAACAAAATAAAGCATAGAGACATGGATGGATGGGGGGAGTTTGCTCAGAATATTAAAAATGAGTGAAATTGTGTTTTTGCTTTGTGGTGTTCAATTGCAGATACACTTTAAAAAAAGAAGTATGGGGGGGTTCTTTTTTAACCCATCATACATTACATACCTAGGTGGACACAGCATTGGTCCGATGCTGAGTCTTTTCCCCGGCGCCTCTACACTGAGAACCGAGTGATCAAACATAGTCGATGGCTCGGTTCTTGCAGCTCCCCGAGCAAAGAGCTGCTGACTATTAATCAGCAGCCCTCCTTCTCTGCTCCTCCACACTCATTGGAGCGCTGAGCTGTGGAGGGGGCGGAGAGCGGCCGTCTCAGGCTCTCGAAACAAGCAATGTTTTTATTCATGCGTGGCTTTAAAGCATTTCTAAAGTCATTTATTTAAAACGTAAAAAAAATAAACATGTTATACTTACCTGCTTTGGTAATAGACCTGCAAAAGCAGCCCCTCTTCTGGGATCCCCCCACCAGTGCTGTCCACTCCCCTTCTCCGTCTGTCTCCAAACTGCTTGCTTTGGGGTCAGACATGCCGCCTCGATCCTAAACCAAATAGGTGTATTGCATCATCACAGGGTGGTACTGTGGATGCATTAGCCAGTATACCAGTGCCACATCCTATCTAAACCAGACTAGGCAAAATGAAACAACCATGGACTTTATAGGCACCAAAACACAACATTTTTATAAAAATATTACAACTTTTAAATAAAATGAACAAAAGTGGTTATATTTTTATAAAAAGTTTTGTGTTTTGGTGCCTATAAAGTCTATGGTTGCCTAGTCAATCCCAAACCAGGCTGTGTGCGCCCATAGATACACAGTGCAGCTTGGCTCCTCCCCACAGCATCTGATTGACAGCAGCAAGAGCCAATGGCTCCCCCTGCTGCCTCACTCCCTGTGAGCAGAGGGAGAGAGACAATAGAAGAAATGCAGCCGTGCACATCGACGGCCAGGCTGTGTGCGCCCATAGATACACCATGCAGCTTAGCCTCTCCACACAGCATCTGATTGAAAGCAGTAGGAGCCAAAGGCTCCCCCTGCTGCCTCACTGTGAGCAGAGGGAGAGAGAGAATAGAAGAAATGCAGCCGTGTACAGCACTGGATCAATTTAGGACTCAGGTAAGTATTTAGGGAGGAGGAGCACAGCAAGCTGTAAAACACTTTTTTACATTAATGCAGGGAATGTTTGGCCCTTGTACTGAACAAGTAAGAAAAAAAAAACCCCACACACAAAACGGCATTAGCTGGAGATGTCAGCAATGACAATCTGTTTCTCCAAGCTCAGCTTTACTTCCAACGTCACAGACTACATCCTGGGCGATTCATTTCTCTTGCTTAGCCCGCTACCAAAATTGCCACAATATACGTAAAATACTTCCTCATTCCAAACGCTCCCAAATCTGTGCCTGTGAAAATGCAAACCAAGTATTGTCTTGTTCTAGTTCCATCCCTCATGTGAAGGCGCTGGAACATTACAGAAACACGAGACCAGAAGTTGGACAAAATTAGGATTTAGGCCAAGCTTAGACTTGTATCTAAACTGCTGTGCCTCTGAAAAGCGATTTGTGCCAGCTCGGGAGTGAGCACATATGGGTGCCCTCCAGGGCTGCCAATAAGGGGGTTGCACAGAACCTCCTGTACCAGGCCCCATCATTTTACCAGAGGGGCCTAGGAAAATTTATGGTGCAGACATTTTTAAGCTCAGTGACCACCCCCCCCCCATCCACCTATAGCACAGATGACTTCTCCTCCTCTCCCTCCTAATGGCTGTCAACCACTGCAGGGGGGGCCAAAGGAGGATTGATACTAGTTAGGGTTGCACTGATACCGTGTTTTTTTTAAATCGGCGAGTACAAGTACCTTTACGTTCGGTCAAGTACTTGCCGATACAGGGTACCGTTACTTTGCGGCGAGGTTTGCGTCAATAAAAATAAAAAAATTTGGCGCAAATCGCACGGCAAAGAATCACATGCAATTTCCGTGTGTGTATATAGAAGCCCCATCTAGTAGGCAGTTTATCACTCACAAAATTCAGCAGAGGGAGCGCTGTTCTAGTAGGAAGATAGAGACAGATTAGACATTCACAGCAGCAATCGTTAATTCAAAAACTGAACAGAATGATGACATAGGTAAATCGATCACAAATCCATGCAGGGAGATGGCAGTGTGACTCACGGGTTCCGTAGTGGACTCTGCTGAGTCTGGTAGAACGAATGGCTGCCTCTAACCCTGGAGCTCCTGGGGGCGGGCGGTGAGCCAAATGGATGTCGAATAGTTGGACAGAGCCAGCAAAGGCCGGTGTACCCGGAAATGACAGCTGCCACGAGGGCTCATCACCACCGGCCCGGGCAAAATGCCAGGAGCTGGAGGAAGTGCTTCACTATGGAGACAGTACTGTGCGGGCAACCAACGAGGATGTCCATTGAAATGGAAGTATTGGTTTCGGGAGCACTTGGAGAGAGTACTGATACCAGTATTGCTGCGTCCCTAATTCTAGTAATACAGTAATTCTAATTATACATCTAACTCAACCAACTTCCTGCAGTTCCGATTCCCCTGTATGCCCGCACCCCCCACTCACAACTTCATTTTGTGAATGAATAGGGAGCTTCTGTACAGAGAACTTCCTGTTCACACATTCTGCAGTGCAGCTGTGGTTGCAGACAAAGGGATTAAGGGATCTGTGTCCCCAATCAATCTGTCTCAAAAGCAAGATATCATAGGTCTGTTTAGATCCCTGATAATTCACCAAAGCTCCCCTCCCCCACCAGAGGGCTATTAAAATAGAAACTGTAAAAAACAATTAAAAGGCTTGTTCACACAGGTACTCTAGCTGTGTGGTTTATGTGGCTGGAGCCATGCTCGCGGCCACACACCCTCCCGGGATTTGGGGGGGGGGGGGACTGGGCGTATCAGGTAAGCTGTATGGGGCTGTCAGCGGGAGACCTGAGAAGAGGAGGATCGGGCTGCTCTGTGCAAAGCCATTACACAGAGCAGGTACATATAACATGTTTGATTGTAAGCCTTACATTTTTTTTACTTTTAGAGAGGAAGTAAACCCTGGGGGATATTTCTTCCTTTCTTCTTCTTCCCTGCAAAGTAAACTCATAATGTGCTAGTATGCACTGCATACTAGCACATTACGTGACACTTACCTGCAAATGAAGCCCGTTTCATACCCGCTGCAGGCCGCATCCATTTTCACCAGTCTTCCTACCGGGGCCGCAGACTCAGGCTGTGTTACTGGCTGGAGCTGCGTGATGTTACGACATGCGCTCCTAAGGAAACAGCACGGACAGCCGTTCCTTCAAAGCGCATGCGCCAATGACATAATTGGAGCATTATACAGTAAATATATCGACGTTTAGAAACTAGAATTTTAGACTTGCCTATGGGTATAACTTGTATAGGGAAGTTTACAACCTCTTTAACCAGTTGCCAACCGCCGCTATACGTCGGCACAATGGCAGCGGTGGGAAAATGGGCGTACCTGTACGTCCCCTTTAAGAGACGGGGATAGCTGGCACGCGCCCGCCACGTACAGTGTGACTGGGCCTGCGGACATCTCCCGGCGATCGTGTCATGGAGCCTCAAATCAGAGGAGGTGCCTCTATGTAAACAGGGCACTTCCCCGTTCTGGCTAGTGCCATGACAGAGATCACAGCTCATTGGTAGCGGTGATCGCTGTCATGCGACTTGAAGCACATCCTCCCCACATTTAGAATCACTCCCTAGGACACACTTAACCCCTTCATCGCCCCCTAGTTGTTAACCCCTTCCCTGCCAGTGTCATTTACACAGTAATCAGAGCATTTTTATAGCACTGATCACTGCATAAATGACAATGGTCCCAAAATAATGTCAAAATTGTCCGATGTGTCCGCCATGTCGCAGTCATGATAAAAAAAAAAAAAAAAAAATTTTTAAATTGCAGATCGCCACCATTACCAATAATAAAAAATGCCATAAAACTATCCCCTATTTTGTAGATGCTATAGCTTTTACCAATCAATAAACGCTTATTGTGATTTTTTTTTTCATACCAAAAATATGTAGAAGAATACATATCGGCCTAAACTGAGGGGGGAAAAAAGTTTTTAATATATTTTTGGGGGGATATTTATTATAGCAAACAGTAAAAAATGCGTTTTTCTTCAAAATTGTCGCTCTTTTTTTGTTAATAGCGCAAAAAATAAAAACCGCAGAAGTGATCAAATACCACCAAAAGAAAGCTCTATTTTTTGTTTGGGGTGCAACGTCGCACGACCGCGCAATTGTAATTTAAAGCGTAGTAGTGCCGAATCGCAAAAAGTGCTCTGGTCAGGAAGAGGGTAAAAATCTTCCGGGGCTGAAGCAGTTAAAATAACTTTAATAACTGCAAAAAAAAAACAAAAACAAAAAAAACGCAGGAGCTTGAAGAACGGATAAGATGGCAGTGGTAGGGGATTGAGTAGTGTGGATCGAGGAGATGCCAAAGCCAGGAGGAGGTCAAACCAATGAAGTGTAAATAGTACCTTGAATACCTTGTGCAGCAATGCTATAATTACTCACATTGACACTTTGTAACAACTTAAACACATCGCTATGCTTGGCGACAGAATAGTTTTATAAAACCTGCACAGCTGCTGCGGCAGCACATCGCTATTTCCTAGAAAGCTGAAGCACCTGGCACAAATATATTTACATGGTTTAGGAAGCTAAAATGCGCAATGTGCAGTACTTTGCCAGCGGCGTGCGGGTTATTACACGGGCACATTTGTATGAGGGTAGGAGGATTAGTCAGCCTGGGCATCAGAATCGTAGCGATCGAGTAACATTCTGCACAGGAAGACTTGGCAGTAATTCCATTATGTTTTAATTTAGACATTTCTCTACGGGATTCTTTGAGCTATCGACTTTTAAAAGGCGGCCAACAGTTCCTTTCTCTCTGGGGTAAGGCAAGAAGTGAAGGCATGCAACTCAATTTGTAAAAAAAAAGAAAAAAAAAAAGGAAAGCTAACAACATAGCGGCAATTTATTCAGCTCTTTGAAAGTGGGCTCAGTTTGTGTGCACAAAAAAAGAGCTCTGCTGCTTGGAGAGAATGTCACAGTACGGTTCTGCATTCACCAAGTCGACCGTTTGAATAAACAGAAGGTTTTTCCACACAAGAGAAAACATAAAAAAAAAAAAAAAAAAACGCATCTTGGGGTAACTAATCCCAACTAACAGGGAGAAGCCATCAAAATAAAGCATGGTAAAAAATTGTTACTTTTGCCTCACCTAATACATACAAAAAAGGCATTTTTATTTTTGAACAAATTAAAGCCTTAATTTTTTGGGGTACAAATAACAAACATACTTACCTGCCCTGTGTAGTGGTTTTGCACAGAGCAGCCCCAATTCTCCTCTTCTAAGGTCCCTCGCTGGTGCTCCTGGCTCCTCCCCTCTGCCGAGTGCCCCCCACAGCAAGCAGCTTGCTATGGGGGCACTCGAGCAGCTGCTCTGTGTGACACGGAGCCGTGGTTTGGCCCCGCCCCTCTCTCATTGGCTTACTGAGCTTGATTGATAGCAACGGGAGCCAATGGCACCCGCTGCTGTGTCTCAGGCAAACAAAAGGGACTTTGTGGCTCTCATGCACATCACTGGATTGAGAGGAAGCTCAAGTATTAGGGGGGCTAAAGATAAATAAAACCTTCTGCCTTTAGAACCACCTTATACTTTTTTACATCCATAGTTGCAAGCCCCATATTATCCAGCGGGGATGCACTATTCGATAGAACACCGGCTCCATAGAAAGCTTTTTTTTTAAAGGGTACATTTTATTTAGATTTTCAAAAATGTTGTACAATTACATTCCATGGTACATATTCACATGCAAGGAAAAAACGAGGAAATCTGGAAGCCACACACGGGTCTGATAAGTGATTTTATTCATTAAAAGCTGGATCACAGAAATGTACAAAGCACTACAGCAGAAGTGTACAGAGATCTGACGCGTTTCGCACTCATGACGCGTGCTTACTCATAGCTACATATTCACATGTAGTATAACAGTAATAGAATTCAGTCATAACTCTGTAGCATATGGACAGAATATGTATATCATGTCAAAACAGTTACTGCTTCTTTTCAGTAAAACAAAGTAAAGCTACTGTAAGATTATTAACCAAGTTTTGTGTTTCATTCGTGTCCCACCCTGCTTTCAAGAAAACATAATTTATGTCAATTTCTGTGAAGTCTCACCTGCCACTTGTTCATAGCCATCTTAGTCCTACTACATCTATCCGTCAGCCACCACACCTCTATGTCTCCCGATACATATTTTATCCAACCTGTCCATACTTTCTCAAACTTCTTAGGGCAACCTCTAGCAGCGTAGGTTAATTTGTACATTGGCAATGCTTTGTCACCCAGTTTTGAAGAGATGGAGGAGTCGGGTTCCATCTAAGGGCCAACACTTTCTTAGCATAGCAAAAGACTAGTCTCAAAAGGGTTTTCTGCGAGTTAGATAGCTCTTCCTCATCCAGGTCTCCCAATAGACATCTGGCTGGAGAAAAGATGTTTGGAAGGGCTAGGCCGACATCTTCCAGATATCTCAGGACTGCCTTATAAAATATCTCCACTAGGGGCATTGCCACACCATATGGAAGAAGTCTCCCTCTGCTACCCTACAGCGAGGGCATTCTGGCGATTCCTGCCTACCCATTTTATGCAAGTGCTTGGGGGGTATAGTATATTCTATGTAAATAGTTGAACTGTAATAATTTGTGTCTGGCTGAGATCGAGGGCAACAGTGTATCCAGGGCCTCAGACCAGGACTCCTCCATGAGGGACGGTTATCAACCTTCCACTGTGCAGCCACAAGGGGGAAGAGGATGTCAGCAGGGTAAAATAATACTTTGAAAATAGTTTTGGAGTGATCCTCCTCAGCTATTAGTTTTTCCAAGCTTGAGGGGGAAAGTGCCACCTCCCCCCTACCGAACTGCGCTGTTACTAAATGACTCAGCTGAAGGTACCGAAAGAAGAACGCATTTGGTATCTTATATTCGGTCTTTAGGTCTGTGAAGGATCTAAAGGTTCCATCTCTAAACAATTGAGGGGCGTATTAGACTCCATAGTTTGCCCAACATGCTCCATGCTCTTGGATATTTCGCTGAGCTGAGGGTTTTTTCCATAAAGGGTTGTTTGGGGAGGTGGTTAGGCTAGTGCCCCCTACTCTAGCATTACACATGAGAAAATATTTTATAGGAAAGTTTCAATATGTCAGCTCCCGGTTCTGGATATGGATCATTTCAATATAGTACATTAATGCCTTATATGAGTGGACCTGGATGGCCACCGAGGCAATATCCAGTTTTGGAAAGCCCCACCAGTGTACATGCGTCAACTGGGATGCCATGTAGTAACACGGCAGGTTCGGTAATGCCAAGCCCCCCCGCTTGTACCGGTAAAAATAATGTATTCAAGGACACCCTAGCTGATTTAGGTCCCCAAGAAAAGATGAGAGTATCTTATTCATTTCTGTGAACATTTTCTTAGGGTTATAAAATTGGGGCATGCCAAAACAGGGAGAGGAACCTGGGTAGCTAAATCATTTAACATGTTAATTCATCGCAGGAGGCCAAGAGGCAGCTTAGTCCATGTTCGTACACTCTTCCTTAGGTGCAACAACAAGGGAGATACAGTGGGAACGGAAAGTATTCAGACTCCAAATTGGGGACGGAAAGTATTCAGACTCCAAATTGGGGACAGAAAGTATTCAGACCCCCTTAAATTGTTCACTCTTTGTTATATTGCAGCCATTTACTAAAATCTTTTAAGTTCATTTTTTACCCTCATTAATGTACACACAGCACCCCATATTGACAGAAAAACACAGAATTGTTGATATTTTTGCAGATTTATCAAAAAAGAAAAACTGAAATATCACATGGTTCTAAGTATTCAGACCCTTTGCTCGGTATTTAGTAGAAGCACCCTTTTGATCGAATACAGCCATGAGTCTTTTTGGGAAAGATGCAACAAGTTTTTCACACCTGGATTTGGGGATCCTCTGCCATTCCTCCTTGCAGATCCTCTCCAGTTCTGTCAGGTTGGATGGTAAACGTTGGTGGACGGCCATTTTTAGGTCTCTCCAGAGATGCTCAATTGGGTTTAAGTCAGGGCTCTGGCTGGGCCATTCAAGAACAGTCATGGAGTTGTTGTGAAGCCACTCCTTCGTTATTTTAGCTGTGTGCTTAGGGTCCATTGTCTTGTTGGAAGGTAAACCTTCGGCCCAGTCTGAGGTCCTGAGCAGGTCCAGGATATCCCTGTACTTGGCCACATTCATCTTTTCCTCGATTGCAACCAGTCGTCCTGTCCCTGCAGCTGAAAAACACCCCCACAGCATGATGCTGCCACCACCATGCTTCACTGTTGGGACTGTATTGGACAGGTGACGAGCAGTGCCTGGTTTTCTCCACACATACCGCTTAGAATTAAGGCCAAAAAATTCTATCTTGGTCTCATCAGACCAGAGAATCTTATTTCTCACCATCTTGGAGTCCTTCAGGTGTTTTTTTAAGCAAACTCCATGCGGGCTTTCATGTGTCTTGCACTGAGGAGAGGCTTCCGTCGGGCCACTCTGCCATAAAGCCCCGACTGGTGAAGGGCTGCAGTGATGGTTGACTTTCTACAACTTTCTCCCATCTCCCGACTGCATCTATGGAGCTCAGACACAGTGATCTTTGGGTTCTTCTTTACCTCTCTCACCAAGGCTCTTCTCCCCCGATAGCTCAGTTTGGCCGGACGGCCAGCTCTAGGAAGGGTTCTGGTCGTCCCAAACGTCTTCCATTTAAGGATTATGGAGGCCACTGTGCTCTTAGGAACCTTAAGTGCAGCAGAATTTTTTTGTAACCTTGGCCAGATCTGCGCCTTGCCACAATTCTGTCTCTGAGCTGTTCAGGCAGTTCCTTTGACCTCATAATTCTCATTTACTCTGACATGCACTGTGAGCTGTAAGGTCTTATATAGACAGGTGTGTGGCTTTCCTAATCAAGTCCAATCAGTATAATACTTAGGACCATGTGATATTTCAGTTTCTCTTTTTTAATAAATCTGCAAAAATGTCAACAATTCTGTGTTTTTCTGTCAATATGGGGTGCTGTGTGTACATTAATGGGGGAAAAAATGAACTTAAATGATTTTAGCAAATGGCTGCAATATAACAGAGTGAAAAATTTAAGGGGGTCTGAATACTTTCCGTCCCCACTGTAGATTATTAGGTATATAGGTACTCAATGGTAGCCGAATCTCAACCCCCCGGGTAACGAATACAAGAGACCACCTGCAGCGGGACATCTGGGGCCAACTTCAGAGCATACTCAGAGCTAAAAAAGGGGAAAACTATGGACTTATTCCAGTTCACTTTGAATCCTAAAGTACCTCCCGAATCCGGAGATCCTATCTAGGGCACTGGTCAGGGAGCGCTCTGCTTCAGCTAGATATAGGAGCATGTCATCAGCATATAAGGATGTTTTTTCCTCCAATGCATTGATTCTGCATCCCTTGATATCCTTATCTGCTCTCGGGAGGGCCGCCAGCAGTTCTATAGCAAGGGCAAACAGCAGGGGAGACAGTGGGCACCCCTGCCAAGTTTCCCTAGCTATTTCAAAGGTGTCTGTAATGGTATTATTAACCCTCAGTCGAGCCATCAGTTTAGCATACAGTATTTGTACCCAGGCTACGAATCTGGGACAGAATCCGAGCCACTCAAGGATCACTATTAACACTTTCACGCCTAAGCCTATTTCTGACATTTGGTGTTTACAAGTTAAAAGCCGTATTTTTTGCTAGAAAATTACTTAGAGCCCACACACACACACACACACACACACATACATACATACATATATACACATACACACACACACACACACACACACACACACACATACAGACATACACACATACAGACATATTCAGAAAATCTAGAGAATAAAATGGCGATTGTTGCAATATTTTATGCCACGCGGTATTTGTGCAGCAGTGTTTTAAACGCAACTTTTTGGGAAAAGGACACTTTCATGAATTTAAAAAAAACAAAACAGTAAAGTTAGCCCAATTTTTTTGTATAATGTGAAAGATGATGTTACGCCAAGTAAATAGATACCAAACATATCACGCTTTATAATTGCATGCAGTTGTGGAATGGCGTCAAACTACAGTACCTAAAAATCTCCATAGGCGACGCTTTAAATTTTTTTTACGGTTACCAGGTTAGAGTTACAGAGGAGGTCTAGTGCTAGAATTATTGCTCCCGCTCTGACGATACCTCACATGTGTGATTTGAATACAGTTTACATATGCAGGCGTGACTTACATATGCGTTTTCTTTGCTGCGCGAGCTCGCGGGGACGCTTAAGAAAAAAAAAAAATTTATTTATTTATTTTTTTATATTATTAACCACTTAAGGACCGCCGCACGACTATATACGTCCAAACTTTGAACGGGGATATCGTTGTTATGGCAGCAGCTAGCTGCCATAACCCCGGTATCCCTGTTTTCGTGCGGCGGTCGGCTTTCAGATGAAAGTGGTCCCTGCGGCGGATTCGCCGCGAGATCACTTTTATCGGTGACGGGAGGGGGCTCCCCCCACCGCAATCCGGTGCCCTCCGCCGCTTAGCGGAGCCGTCGGTAGCGGCGGAGGCGATCGCGTCCTTCCCTGTGGTGTGTCTGGAGACGAGTGAGGCTAAGATGGCGCCCACTCGTCTCCATGACACTGCTGGGCGGAAGTGACATGAAAACGTCACTTCCGTCCACGCCTCTTAAAAAAGGCACATTTTTTCAAATGTCGTTTTTCTAAATGACTTTTTTTTTTTTTATTGCATTTTAGTGTAAATATGAGATGTGAGGTCTTTTTGACCCCAGATCTCATATTTAAGAGGTCCTGTCATGCTTTTTTCTATTACAAGGAATGTTTACATTCCTTGTAATAGGAATAAAAGTGACACCATTTTTTTTTTTTAAAAAGTGTAAAAATAAATAAAAAAAAATGTTTTAACCCCCCCCGCCCCGTCCCGACGAGCTCGCACGCAGAAGCGAACGCATACGCGAGTAGCGCCCGCATATGAAAACGGTGGTCAAACCACACATGTGAGGTATCGCCGCGACCGGTAGAGCGAGAGCAATAATTCTAGCCCTAGACCTCCTCTGTACCGCAAAATATGCAACCTGTAGAATTTTTTAAACGTTGCCTATGGAGATTTTTGAGGGTAAAAGTTTGACGCCATTCCACGAGCGGGCGCAATTTTCAAGCGTGACATGTTGGGTATCAATTTACTTGGCGTAACATTATATTTCACAATATAAAAAAAAATTGGGCTAACTTTACTGTTGTCTTATTTTTTTATTCAAAAAAAGTGAATTTTAAGACCGCTGCGCAAATACGGTGCAAAAAAAAAAAAAAAAAGTATTGCAACGATCGCCATTTTATTCTCTAGGGTGTTAGAAGAAAAACCATATATAATGTTTGGGGGTTCTAAGTAATTTTCCAGCAGAAAAACCTGTTTTAAAACATGTAAACACCTAAAATCCAAAACGAGGCTGGTCCTTAAGTGGTTAAGTTGTGTTTTGGGAAAAAAAATAATAAAATCAATCACTTTTATTGCTGTCACAAGGAATGTAAACATCCCTTGGGACAGCAATAGAGTAATAGGTGGTGACAGGTACTCTTTATGGAGGGATCGGGGGGTCTAAAAGACCTCCAATCCCTCCTTTAAAAACTTCACAAGTATTCAGATCGATGAAAACGGCAAATCTGAATACTGTATATTTTTTTTTAATCCGGCGCCATTGGCAGCCAGGTAAACAGGAAGTGATGTTGTTTCCGTGTTTATATTCAGGAGACTGGAACGAAGCCATTTCCAGCTTCGTTCCAGTCTGCCTCTAGCCGCCGGAAGTGGCAGGTCATGGATCGGGTCTCCCGGTGGGACGGGCGGCCCGGTCAGAGCAGCAGGAGGGGGGTGGGGGTGGGGTGTCCTCCGGGATAACAAATCGATAATATCCTCCGGGATAACAAATAAAACCTGTCTGATCAGGATGAATAAACAGGGCTTGATTCACATTTTATGTCAATCAGATGCGGTTCATACTGCATCCAATTCACATATATGTGAACGGAGCCTAAAAAGTACCGGTAAACAAAAACAAAAAAAACAACAAAAACAGTGTATGGGAATACTAATTTTTATATACATACAAGGAATCTAAGTTACAGTGAAATAAAGGAACAGCTGCTTTATCAACAGCATTAAACCATTTTCAGCACCAGGACATTTTAAATCAGCTGCTTTATAAAACACATCAAGCATGTAGAATTATTAAAGAGCGGAAATTTTCCTTTCCGCTTACCATCCGGTAGCTCACCAGGGTGCTATAACTGTAATGTCTACCGAGCCTGGGATTTTACTGCTGTGCTTGCTTCTTCTCCGCTTCATCTTATCCATATAAAAAGCTTCCTACTCCAATAAAAAATTCTGAGCTCAATCTCACCACTTAGAAAAGGACTCCTAGGACCCTGAATTAAGAAATATGTCTGTTCTGAGCAGAGCGCACAGGAAAGAACAATCAGCCCTGACATGGCTACAGATCATATTTACGTTTGGCAGCGAATTAATTAGCGACTAGCATGGCATGTGAGTGCAAATATAACAGGAAAACCAATAGATCCCAAAGAAAAAAAAAAAAAAAATATTTACAGAGCAACATCTGGCCAAAGGACTTCGAACCAGAAAGAGGGGGGGAAGATGTAGCACTAAGAGAATATTTTGCTTTAGGTCATTACAGGTGTGGACACAAGGCATGTGCACCTGGTGCATCTACATGAAAAAACAAACAGGAAATATTAGAAAATGTAAATATGACTCATGAAGGAGCGGCTCATCACCGAGGGCACAACAACAATCTATAAACCAATAATCACCGCTGCAAGTCCCAGGCTGGTTTACTAAAACTGGAGAGTGCAAAATCTGGGGTAGCACTGCATAAAAATCAACTTTCAGGTTTTGTCAAAGCTTAAAGGCCAAGTTCACCTTTATATATAAAAAACAAAAAAAAAAAAAAAAAAACAAACACACACACATCTTTTTACAGGTAAAAAAAAAAAAAAAAAAAAAAAAGTGCATTTAACCACTTTAGCCCCGGAAGATTTGGCTGCTTAATGACCGGGCCATTTTTTGCGATATGGTACTGCGTCACTTTAACTGACAATTGCGCGGTCGTACGATGTTGCAACCAAACAAAAATTTACGTCCCTTTTTTCCCCACAAATAGAGCTTTCTTTTGGTGCACCCCCCCTACACTCCACCCCCACTTTACACAACCTTTACTACAACTCCTCCGCTTCATACTGACCCCCCTTAACACCGACCCGCCCCCCATAGACTCCACCCCCCCCCCCCCCCATATACACACTTTACACAACCTTCCCTACATTCCTCCACTTCATACTGACCACCCCCCTTCACCATCTTTACACCCCCCCCCATACACTCTATTGCCCCACTTTACTCAACCATCACCTCCTCACTCCTCCTGCTTCATACTCACCCCCCCCCCAATGTTTACATCACCCCCCCCCCCACATTCCATCCCCCCACTTCACACAACAATCCCCTCAACATGGAAAAAGACCAAACAGTGAGGAGTCCGGGCAGAACTCCTCTGTAACTGTCGGCTCCGACACTCTGCTGTCACGCGGAGACACACGGCAATAATCATGACAGTTCACAGCCTAGAGCCGAGCTCCGGAGCAGCCTGCCTACTACAGTGTGATCAGGACAGGGACCGCAGTGTGTGAAGGGTGCAGAGTCTGTGGAGAAGGAAGGGATACATTCCTACTGCAAAAGATTATTAGTATGTTGTCCTGTGATCTACCCTCCCCCACCAACACCGTACTTACTACTGGCAGCTGAACACCATTCCCCCTCCCCCAGAACCCGATCCCCCCCCCCCCAGCCTCACTCCCATCTACCGTACGCCCCGCCCCCCCGCAGCCTCACTCCCATCTACCGTGCGCCCCCCCAGCCTCACTCCCATCTACCGTACGCCCCGCCCCCCAGCTTCACTCCCATCTACCGTACGCCCCGCCCCCCCCCAGCTTCACTCCCATCTACCGTACGCCCCGCCCCCCCCAGCTTCACTCTCATCTACCGTACGCCCCGCCCCCCCCAGCTTCACTCTCATCTACCGTACGCCCCGCCCCCCCCAGCTTCACTCTCATCTACCGTACGCCCCGCCCCCCCCAGCTTCACTCTCATCTACCGTACGCCCCGCCCCCCCCAGCTTCACTCTCATTACCGTACGCCCCGCCCCCCCCAGCTTCACTCTCATCTACCGTACGCCCCGCCCCCCCCCAGCTTCACTCTCATCTACCGTACGCCCCGCCCCCCCCAGCTTCACTCTCATCTACCGTACGCCCCGCCCCCCCAGCTTCACTCTCATCTACCGTACGCCCCGCCCCCCCAGCTTCACTCTCATCTACCGTACGCCCCGCCCCCCCAGCTTCACTCTCATCTACCGTACGCCCCGCCCCCCGCTTCACTCTCATCTACCGTACGCCCCGCCCCCCCCAGCTTCACTCTCATCTACCGTACGCCCCGCCCCCCCCAGCTTCACTCTCATCTACCGTACGCCCCCCCCAGCTTCACTCCCATCTACCGTACGCCCCGCCCCCCCAGCTTCACTCCCATCTACCGTACGCCCCGCCCCCCCCAGCTTCACTCTCATCTACCGTACGCCCCGCCCCCCCCAGCTTCACTCTCATCTACCGTACGCCCCGCCCCCCCAGCTTCACTCCCATCTACCGTACGCCCCGCCCCCCCCAGCTTCACTCCCATCTACCGTACGCCCCGCCCCCCCCAGCTTCACTCCCATCTACCGTACGCCCCGCCCCCCCAGCTTCACTCCCATCTACCGTACGCCCCGCCCCCCCCAGCTTCACTCCCATCTACCGTACGCCCCGCCCCCCAGCTTCACTCCCATCTACCGTACGCCCCGCCCCCCCCAGCTTCACTCCCATCTACCGTACGCCCCTCCCCCCCAGCTTCACTCCCATCTACCGTACGCCCCGCGCCCCCCCCAGCTTCACTCCCATCTACCGTACGCCCCGCGCCCCCCCCAGCTTCACTCCCATCTACCGTACGCCCCGCCCCCCCAGCTTCACTCCCATCTACCGTACGCCCCGCCCCCCCCAGCTTCACTCCCATCTACCGTACGCCCCATCCCCCCCCAGCTTCACTCCCATCTACCGTACGCCCCATCCCCCCCCAGCTTCACTCCCATCTACCGTACGCCCCATCCCCCCCCAGCTTCACTCCCATCTACCGTACGCCCCGCCCCCCCCAGCTTCACTCCCATCTACCGTACGCCCCGCCCCCCCCAGCTTCACTCCCATCTACCGTACGCCCCCCCCAGCTTTACTCCCATCTACCGTACGCCCCTCCCTAGCTTTACTCCCATCTACCGTACGCCCCCCCCCCTAGCTTTACTCCCATCTACCATACGCCCCCCCTAGCTTTACTCCCATCTACCGTACGCCCCCCCCTAGCTTTACTCCCATCTACCGTACGCGCCCCCCCTAGCTTTACTCCGATATAGCGGACGCCCCCCCCAGCTTTACTCCCATCTACCGTACGCCCCCCCCCCCAGCTTTACTCCCATCTACCGTACGCCCCGCCCCCCCCAGCTTCACTCCCATCTACCGTACGCCCCCCCCAGCTTTACTCCCATCTACCGTACGCCCCCCCCAGCTTTACTCCCATCTACCGTACGCCCCCCCCTAGCTTTACTCCCATCTACCGTACGCCCCCCCCCCCTAGCTTTACTCCCATCTACCGTACGCCCCCCCCCTAGCTTTACTCCCATCTACCGTACGCCCCCCCCTAGCTTTACTCCCATCTACCGTACGCGCCCCCCCTAGCTTTACTCCGATATAGCGGACGCCCCCCCCCAGCTTTACTCCCATCTACCGTACGCCCCCCCCCAGCTTTACTCCCATCTACCGTACGCCCCCCCCCCCCAGCTTTACTCCCATCTACCGTACGCCCCCCCCCCAGCTTTACTCCCATCTACCGTACGCCCCCCCCCCAGCTTTACTCCCATCTACCGTACGCCCCCCCCCCCCCCCAGCTTTACTCCCATCTACCGTACGCCCCCCCCCAGCTTTACTCCCATCTACCGTACGCCCCCCCCCAGCTTTACTCCCATCTACCGTACGCCCCCCCCAGCTTTACTCCCATCTACCGTACGCCCCCCCCCCCAGCTTTACTCCCATCTACCGTACGCCCCCCCCCCCCAGCTTTACTCCCATCTACCGTACGCCCCCCCCAGCTTTACTCCCATCTACCGTACGCCCCCCCCAGCTTTACTCCCATCTACCGTACGCCCCCCCCAGCTTTACTCCCATCTACCGTACGCCCCCCCCCAGCTTTACTCCCATCTACCGTACGCCCCCCCCCAGCTTTACTCCCATCTACAGTACGCCCCACCCCCCCAGCTTCACTCCCATCTACAGTACGCCCCACCCCCCCAGCTTCACTCCCATCTACAGTACGCCCCACCCCCCCAGCTTCATTCAAAAGTCATGACCATTAAATCTTATGGAGCTCTTCACCGTTAGTTGCGGTTCAGTTGCATTTCTAAAAATCCTGAATGTTGCATTTTTGGTGGGGGAAAGAAAAAGAAAGGGGGGTGCAAAAAAAGAAAAAAAAAAAAAAAAAAAAAAAAACAATCGCCACATTGGAATAAATTGAAAACATCAAAAATGCACTTGTGGTTGTGTTTTTGGTGCTTTGGGTCACATGTCCTTTTATCACAGGAGCAAAACACCGGAAATACAGAAAAACTCTTATGTAGAACATGTTTTTGCAAAGGAGCCGTGTGAGAGTCCCCCCCCCCCCCCGTACACTCCACTCCCCCCCGCTTTACACAACCTTTACAACCCCCCTGCTTCATACTGACCCCCCTTCACACCGCCCCACCCCCCCACTTTACACAACCTTCCCTACATCCCTTCATACTGACCCCCCCCCCCTTCACCTTCCAACACCATCTTTACACCCCCCACCCATACACTCCATCCCCCCCCACTTTACTCAACCATCACCTCCTCATTCCTTCTGCTTCATACTCACCCCCCTCCCAATCTTTACATCACCCGCCCCCCCCCCCCCACATTCCATCCCCCACTTCACACAACAATCCCCTCATTCCTCCGCTTCATACTGACCCCCCCCCCCCCTCACCTTCCGACATCTAAACATCGTCCCCCCCCCCCCCATATACACACACGCCTATCCTATACTCCACAGTCCTCCCACTGTACCCCTAATACTTACACTGCCCCCCCCTTATTAACAGTAATACCCCCAACACACCCCATACCTCTCCCCCCTCAGATCCTATACCAGGATGTAACCCCCCCCCCCCCAATACCCTCACCAGTGACACCTCCAAAACTGTAACCCCTCCCCCCATACTGTCCTTTTACTACCCCTCTGACCATCCCCCCACCTAATACCCCTCATCCCCCCCCCCAATACCCCCCACCAGTGACCCCTCCCCCCTCCTCCGTACCATGGATGTCCTTGTGTCCGATGCTGTGGCTCCGGATGAGGGAGGACAGGCGGCGGATGTCTCCCCGGAACACACACTCATGGACGGGGAAGCAGGCCTGGCTGAGGGCCGGGTTGGACGGGATGATCCGGTGATTGGAGAAGCTCTTGGCGTTCTTATTCCTCCCGCCTTCCCCTCCGCTGTCCTCGTCCGGCTCCAGCAGCTCGTCCTCCTTGCTCGGCTTGTGGTCCCGGCGCAGGGGACGGAGCTTCTCCCCGGTCATTGGAGCGGCTCACACCCGGGACATCCCCTCACAGGAAGAGCCGAGCACCTCCCGCGGCCATCTTACGGCGCAAATCTCGCGAGATCTCCGCTACGACCCTGCGCGAGACTTCCACCTCAGAGGGAGGAGGCGGGGAGGGGGTGGGCGGAGACACTTGCGTGATTGGCCGAATCTTTAGAATACACAGTAGGGGGGCGGAGCTGGCTGTCCAACCTGTTCCAAGTATCAACAGTGTAAAGGGGCGGGGCTAAAGCTTCTTAAAGTGGAAACTAAATCACGTGACTACTTATTGTAACTTCTGTGATAGAATGTTATTTATTTATAGATTTATAGGCAAAGATTTTCTATACCAGTAGCTGGGTGGTGGAATATTCTCTGTGTGAATGTATGTGAACTTTTATTTTTATTTAAAAGTTTTAATCAATATTTTTGGCTAGAAAATTACTTAGAAACCCCAAACATTATATATATATATATATATATATATATATATATATATATATATATATATATATATATATATATATGTGTGTGTATATATATATATATATATATATATATATATATATATATATATATATATATATATATATATATATATATATATATATATGTGTGTGTGTGTGTATGTATATATATATATATATATATATATATATATGTGTGTGTGTGTGTCTGTGTGTATATATATATATATATATATATATATATATATATATATATATGTGTGTGTGTGTGTGTATATATATATATATATATATATATATATATATATATATATATATATATATATATATATATGTATATATATATATATATTGTAGTAGAGCGTCCCAGAGAGCCAGGATAAGTCCTGTTCGGGGTTTATATGTCTCCCAGGTTCCTCTCATAAGGATTTACTGTATCGTGTATGTAAAAAGAATGATGAAGTGGTTAAACAGTTGGTGGTCCCTAAGCCATACAGACGGGTGGTGTTGGAACTTGCCCATGGGCACTTGCTAGGAGGCCATTTAGGGGTTGAGAAAACTACTGAAAGGGTGTTGCGCAGGTTTTACCGCCCCGGGATACAGAAAGATATTGAGAATTATTGTCAATCTTGTCCTGTGTGTCAGATGTCAGCCCCACTACCCCACTTCCGAAGTCCTTTAGTGCCCTTGCCCATTATTAAGGTGCCCTTTTGAGAGGATTGCCATGGACCTTGTGGGTCCACTCCCCAAGTCTTCCGGGGTCATCAGCATATCCTTGTAATCATGGATTATGCTACCCGGTACCCCGAGGCAGTTCCCTTACGCACCGCGTCTGCTAAAAACATTGCCAAAGAGCTGTTTATGGTGTTCAGTCGTGTTGGCATCCCTAAAGAAGTCCTTACAGACCAGGACACCCCATTTATGTCACAAATAACTAGGGAGCCATGCAAGTTATTTAAGGTGACGCAGTTGTGAACCTCGGTGTACCATCCTCAAACGGATGGCTCGGTGGAATGCTTCAATAAGACATTTAAAGAGCATGTTAAAGGTTGTTGACAAGGATGGGACTTCCTGATACCATACTTGATGTTTGCCATCAGGGAGGTTCCCCAGTCCTCTATGGGATACTCTCCATTTGAGTTGCTTTATGGGAGACACCCTCGGGGACTCTTAGACATAGCCAAAGAAACTTGTGAGGGGTAGCAGACAACCCATAAGTGTCATTGAGCATATCACTTAAATACAGGAGAGGATTGCAGCAGTCATGCCGATTGTAAAAGAACATTTACTACAGGCCCAAGCAGCCAAACAGAGGATATACAACAGTCGGGGCCCAACTCCGTGTTTTCTCACCTGGTGACAGGGTGCTTGTGTTAGTCCCCACTGTTGAGAGCAAGTTCCTGGCTAATTTGCAGGGTCCCTTTTGAAGTAATTGAAAGAGTTGGGGAGGGCAATTACAAGGTATATCAGCCAGAAAAAAGGAAGCCGGAACAGATTTACCACATAAACCTGTTAAAGCCCTGGAAGGATAGACGGGCGTTAACTGCGAGGTCCCTCCCGGTAACGCCTAAGGGTACTGAGTCCCCTCTGATCCCTGAGGTCACGATTCCAGACACCCTGTCATATTCCCAAAAACAGGAAGCTAGAGAGTTCCTGATGAGGAATAGAGAGAAATTTTCAGAGTTACCTGGCACGACTTCAGCAGTTCAGCATGATATTGTTACTGAACCTGGGGCTTGTGTCAAGCTCAAACTGTACCAAATTCCTGAAACGAGGAGAAAGGACATCAGCGATGAAGTTAAAAGAATGTTGGAGCTAGATGTCATTGAGGAATCCAATAATCCGCAAAGTATTCAGAGCGCTTCACTTTTTCCACATTTTGTTATGTTACAGCCTTATTCCAAAATGGATTCAATTCATTATTTTCTTAAAAATTCTACAAACAATAACAATACCCCATAATGACAACATGAAAGAAGTTTGTTTGAAATCTTTGCAAATTTATTAAAAATAAAAAATGAAAAAAAAAATCCAATGTACATATCTACAAGTAGTCACAGCCTTTGCTCAATACTTTGTTGAAGCATCTTTGGCACCAATTACAGTCTCAAGTCTTTTTGAGTATGATGCTACTGGTACACCTATTTCTGGGCAGTTTCTTCCACTCTTCTTTGCAGGGCATCTCAAGCTCCATCAGGTTGGATGGGGAGCGTCGGTGCACAGCCATTTTCAGATCTCTCCAGAGATGTTCAATCGGGTTCAAGTCTGGGCTCTGGCTGGGCCACTCAAGGACATTCACAGAGTTGTCCCATAGCCACTCCTTTGTTATCTTGGCTGTGTGCTTATGGTTGTTGACCTGTTGGAAGATGAACCTTCACCCCAGTCTGAGGTCCAGAGCGCTCTGTAGCAGCTTTTTATCAAGGATGTCTCTGTACATTTCTGCATTCATCTTTCCCTCGATCGATCCTGATCAGTCTGGCAGTTCCTGCCGCTGAAAAACAACCCCAAAGCATGATGCTGCCACCACCATGCTTCACTTTAGGGATGGTATTGGCCAGGAGATGAGCGGTGCCTGGTTTCTTCCAGACATGACGCTTATCATTCATGCCAAGTTAAATCTTTGTTTCATCAGACCAGATAATTTTATTGCTTATGGTCTGAGACTCCCTCAGGTGCCTTTTGGGAAATTCCAGGTGGGCTGTCATGTGCCTTTTTACTGAGGAGTGGCTTCTGTCTGGCTACTCTACCATACAGGTCTGATTGGTGGATTGTGCAGAGATGGTTGTGTCAGGGCTGGGCTCAGCCCTTCTCTCTCTGAGCTGGCTGCTCCGCTGTCGGCTAATTGCCAGCTCCTATCTCTCCACATTTACTCAGCTGTTGATATACTGCTCGTCAGTCCTGCCTACTTAAGCCATCCAGTCCAGAGGATCTCTGCCTTCACCTTGGTCAACATCACAGAAACTATCTCCTGCGATCCTGTTTAAGACTTGCTTTTCTGACATCCCTTCTGGCTCCAGATCCTGCTTGCTGTTCCACTACATTGATCCCTGACTTCGGGCTTGGTTGACTATCCATTCCGGTTACTGAACTTTGGCTATGTTTTGACTACGTTTTGTTCTTTTTACTTTTATTGTGTGATAAGTGTGATTTTATTCAATCTTATTTTATTGAGATTGAAAAATTGTACAGTAGACATATGTCATTCAATATCACATAAACAGAAATATACATCCTTGCAACACTGGTGTCATGGTTCAGTGAGCTTTGATTGATTTAGTGTGGTATATAAGCCTGTATACCTACAGCATCTAACCTGGCTGATTAAGGGTAGGTGAGCACCACTATCTACTCAACGAGTGGTGCCCACCCATTACAAGAAGGCTAGAGCTTTTGTTGCTGTGCTGAACGCGTTTTCTCTGAGGGGGAAGCTCTGTGTGTGCCACCATTCCTGATGAGACTAGAGATTGCGATTTAGGTGATTGTGTAACACTGCAACATTTAAAGGGAAAGGAGAAAAAGAGAGAGAGTGGGGATAGAGGGATCAAGACAGTAAGGAATGTAGATATTAAGAGAGAGACAGTCCACTCTGGCTACACAGGTGCGTCGGTGTAGTCATCTGTGGCCCATGGAATAAATTCTGAGGAGTATCAAAACATAGACCAGGAGGTCCAGGTCTTGGAGAATTGCTCCTCTTTACCCGTTTCCTGCTACAACATTCGTTCCAAGCTATTGATTTGGTCCACTTCAAGTGCCCAATCCCCCAGGGAAGGCATGCTCATCGACTTCCAATGTCTGGGCAGAACCGTTCTAGCAGCCGCCAGAAAGTGACGCAAAACGTCTTTTTTGACCAATTTAGGTGGTCCAGGGAGCAAAGATAGCAGAACTACCTCAGGAGAGGGTGGGATTGAGGTCGCTATGAGTCTGCAATACAATATAAGTCGAGGATCTTTTGCCAGAACCTCCGCACAGGGGGGGTATTCCCACCAAATTTGAAGTAAGGTTCCCTTGGATGACAAACAATGCCAGCAGGTATCCGGGAGCGCCGGGTTTATCCAGTGCAAAGTCAAGGGGCATCTGTACCAACGGGTCAACAACTTGAATCCTTTTTCCTTGAGCTTTGGAGGCTAGGATATTTTGTGTGAGTCAGAATGAAGCACTTTTGCCAGTCTACAGGTGAAATGGAGTGACCCAAAGCCTGTGTGTATGGGGGAGGTCAGCATTATAAACCATATGTATGAGAAAGTATAGTTGAGAGATCACATGTGTAGGGGGGGCGATCTGGAGCAGCATGTCTGTTAAGTCAGTAAGTATATCAGGCAGGGATGGGAAGGTGCGAATGAAGGATATCGCCTGTTGCCTCTGCAGCCAATGCGTCAAGGTATGGGAAGATGGGCCCGAGCGAACGTCATGAATCAGAGAAAAGTCTGAACGCAGGACTTGGGCAAGTTGTCTGTGGTCCTCCTTACACCAAGGTCCAAAACTCGCTCCCTGTAGGGCTGGTGGAAAAGCTGGAGTCCTAAACAGTGGAGTCATGGGTCCTTTCAGAGGAGATGGGGTCTTGGAGGAATTCATTCGGGTCCAAATTTGTATGGTTTGTCGGGTGAGGTCACTCAGGGGTATCCCTCCTTTCAGGAATTCGGTAGGCATCCACGTTAAGGCGTGGAGATCTATTGAATTGAGATGGCTCTCTATTTGTACCCATAATTTGGTGGAGGAATAATGGAGCCAGTTAAGTATATGAGTGAGTACTGCTGCTCTGTAGTATATAGAGCAGGGGCGGATCCAGGGGGGGGGGCGGGTGGGCAAAGGGGCTATTGCCACCCCCAAGAAATTTGTTGCAGGCCGGGCAGATGAGAGAGCGGGCGGCTCCGCAGGTCTCTCCGCAGGCAGTCGGCGCGATTTGTGGGCAGACGGGTCAGTGTGTGGGTGGCTCGGCGTGAGTGCGCGGCTGGCCAATCAGTTAGGCGGGGGGCAGGGGAGCAGAGAGATGAGATCATCTCTCACCGCCCTGCATCCCTGCAGTAACTTCTGCCCTCACTGTGCAGCGTGGGCAGCATTATCTCTCTGCTGCCTGACTCTGGAAGTCTGGGACACAGCAAGAAACAAGCAAAACACCACCTTATTAACAGGCAGGTGACAATCTGCAAGGTGTGGCAGGTGACGTGGCAAGTGACAATCCGCAAATTGTGGCAAGTGACAATCCGCAAGATGTGACAGGTGACGTGGCAAGTGACAATCTGCATCTGGTGGCAGGCAAGTGACAATTCGCAACGTGTGGCAGGCGACGGTGGTAAGTGACACACTCAGGGCTCCCACTGCGCCAACATCAGCCATTTCTCCGATTTTAAATTGCCCACAAAAAACATATTTCCGGTAGTGCCCCTCCCGAGACAAGACTCTGGACGTGCCTCTGATATAGAGGCATCTGGAGCTCCAGCTCCGCCACGAATCTTGGGGAGCGAGAGAGCGTATCCGAGCCCCTCCCCAGATAAAGGAGGAGAATAGTTGGTGGAGCTTCTTAAAGAACCAGAAGGGTATAGAAATGGGAATTGTCTGGAACAAATAGAGAAACCGAGGGAGGACGTCCATTTTTAGGGCATTCACCCTGCCTAGTCACAAAAGGCATGTCTTCGTGTAGTTTGAGAGATCCGTCTTGATCCTAAGCAGAAGGGGAGCATAGTTCAGAGAGAATAATTGGGATCCTTCTGTGGGTATTTGGATTCCGAGGTAACGGATTGAAGTGGAACCTGTTTTAAATGGATACTTAATAGAGACTTGGTGGAGGGCCTCCTGGGACAGTGAGATGTTCAGGATTTCTGACTTAGTATGGTTCACTTTGAAATTGCTCAGCTTCCCAAACCTCGTGAATTCCCACATTATATGTGGTAAAGATAGATGGGGTTGGGTTACAAACATTAACAGGTCATCCACAAAGAGAGCCAGTATGAATGAGTGGGGCCTATCAATACACCTGAGATGTTAGGGTTATTGCGCAAGGCAATTGCCAGGTGTTCCATGACAAGGACATAGAGAAGGGGAGATAGAGGACAGCCTTGTCGTGTCCCAATATGGATGGAAAAAGTAGGTGACCATGAACCATTCACCTGAATTCTAGCAGAAGGAGAGGAGTAAAGGGACATAATTCGGGATAGCATTTTGGGGACCAGACCTATCTGCTTCAGAGACATCTGGAGGAATTGCCAGTCGACCTAATCAAATGCTTTTTCTGCATCGACCGTCAAAAGGCATAGAGGGACATCATGAGTGCGGACATAGTCGGTAAGAAGCAGGGTTTTCAGGGTGTTGTCCCTTGCCTCGTGACCACTTACAAAACCCACCTGCTCCAGGTGTATGAGGGGGGGAGCAGCGGATGCAATCTAGTAGCTAGAATTTTGGCATATATTTTCAAGTCCACGCCAAAAAAGGATATGGGCCTATAATTAGTGCACAAAGTAGGGTCCTTATCTGGTTTTGGGATAATGGTAATGTGGGCTTCAAGCGTTTGTGGAGGAAACGCCGAGCCTTCCGATAGGGAGTTGAACACCGTAGCCAAGAAGGGGGTCAGTAGGGGAGCAAATGTTTTGTAGAATTTAGGGGTGAAACCGCCGGGACCCGGGCTTTTACCGGATGGGGTGGCCGCTATCGCTCCTACGACCTCATCCACTGTAGTTACTTGCTCCAGCTCTTCTACAGTATCGCCATCCAATGTTTCCTCAATATAAGGCTGTCTATCAGGCTCAGGGGTGGGGCTTGAAGAGACGCCGGGCAGTAGATTGTATAGTGTTTGGTAGAAGTCTCGGAATGTTTGTGATATCTTGGAGGGCTCACTGAGCATTTCTCCAGAAGGGGCCCGAATATGGGGTATGATTGTGGAAGACGTGTTTGGGTGAAGGATGCGAGCCAACGGTCTACAGCATTTATCTCAGAATCTGTACAGATGGAAGGCAAGTCTGTCCGCATAGGTACGAGCTGAGGCCTTATACAGGTCCTTGAGTTGGGATCGAGCCGTTGAGACCCCTGTGAGAGACACCACTGTTGGGGCTCATTTATGTTGGGTCTCAAGGTCTCGAAGCTTTTGAATTGCTGAGGTTATTGCGGCTGATCGAACCTTTTTCAAGTGGGTCCCCATCTAAATAAAGATTCCTCGCAGGACAGCTTTAAGCGCCTCCCATTGTAAGAGTAGCGAGGTAGTGTACGAGGCATGATCTATTAGAAATGGTTTCTGAAACCTTGTGGGAACAGTCAGGGTTCGTGAGAAGGGAATCATTCAGCCTCCACGTCCATTCCCTCACCGGCGTGGAAGGGATCGATAGTGTCAGATAGATAGATAGACTCAATGGTCTGGTCTGACCACTCACCTATCTCGCATTCAGGTGACCAATCCAAACAGCTATGGTCATGAAGGAAATAGTCAATACGACTATAAGAGTGATGGACCTGTGAGAAGTAGGTATAGTAGGAGGAGAGCCGGTCTCAGGGCAGGTGGATCAGCCGGAGGCAGCGCTGGCACGGCATCCGGGGGGAGCAAGATGTCCGCCGCTCCCTGTGGTAGGCCAAAGCCGTGGTCTGTCCTCTCAGGCGGCCGGAGCTCCGTGATCGGCACGCCCACGATCCTAGGCAGCGCCCTGATGGTCTGGGGGATGGGGTCCCTGGGCCCCCGGTGGGGTCAGTGCAGGTCTGATGGTTGTGTAAAGCTCCAGGTGTGCTCTATGGCTGCAGGAGCTCACCCCAGGCACATACACTTAGATCTCCGTTCGGCTGATAACACCTGAAGTTCCACTTTAACTGTGTGAGAAAAACATGGGATTGTGGGTAAATCTTATAGCGATAAACACATGTTTTTTTCATTGTAGTTAAGAGGGCTTTGCTGGAAGGGAGCATTTGTCTTGTCTTTTAGACACATGCCCCTTCTATGACACTGAAGTGAGAGGCGTGCCTCCACTGTAACATTTTTATTGGACAGCTGGGGCTAATGGTACTTTACCATTAGTCCAAGACTCCAAGCTGTCCATTGAGCTCGGTGCCTCTGACAAGAAGTGAGGAGAGGCACTGTGAGCTCATCCTCTCAGTCTGCTGCAAACAGAGTTTTTTTGTTTTTTTTTGATGTTCATGGCAGGTGAGGCTCTACCTCACCTGCCTCCCCTGACTGCACATCCCTGGTTCAGGGGGCCCTTCATGGTTTCATGCATAGAGGCCCTGAAGGTTCTATTTACGTCTCTGGTTCAGGCAAAGAATAATATAAGCAGAGTTGGGTTGTAGATGACTGAATAGTCCTTGAGACCAGGACTTGGAACCAAAATGACATTAGCAATCACAAACCAAAATTTAAAAGCTCTAGAAGGAAGAAGAAAAATCATTTTCCTAAGACCCCTTTCACACTGGGGCGGTTTGCAGGCGTTATTGCGCTAAAAAAAATACCGCCTGCAAACCGCCCCAAAACAGCCTCCGCTGTTTGTTCAGTGTGATGAAGCGGTGCGCTGGCAGGAGAAGAAAAAAACTTCTGCCAGCCGCATCTTTGGAGCGGTATAGGAGCGGTGTATTCACCGCTCCTAAACCGCACCTGCCCATTGAAATCAATGGGACAACGCGGCAATACCGCGGCAATACCGCGGCTGTAGCCGCGCTACACGAGTGGTTTTAACCCTTTTTCGGCCGCCAGCGGGGGGTTAAAACCGCACCGCTAGCGGCCGAATACCGCGGTAAAACAGCGCTAAAAATATCACTGTTTTACCGCCGACGCCCCCTACCGCCCCAGTGTGAAAGCAGCCTAACATCAGGGGAATCAGTGGAATTTATACAGTAGTTTCTAGCAGATGATGTACTATGTGCTGAGCTGAGCTGCATTCTTGATTTAGGCCAACAGATGGCATGAGAACTTTCTGAGAGCAGTGCACCTTTTTAGAGGAATCTGTTGAAAACATAGAAGAGTGAGAGCAGAAAAAGACCAAGTAGTCGATTGAGTCTGATTCTTTTTTTTTTTTTCTTTTTTCTTTCTTTCATGTTTGTTTATATTTTATTTTTCTATCTTTTTTTTTTATCTTGCATGAGAAGAATAAGCAATAGTATTACTCATGTGGGGTCTGTGTAGAAGGCCTCGCAGTAAAGAGGCAGTAAAAACAGGCGGCTGATCAGCATCCCAACTGCCGCTAAAAAATACACTAAAATCCTTATTACAAATCCACTTTAAAAATCCATAAAAGTTTTTTCCACAAAATGTTTTTGAAACATCCACTGTGTATGTTGTAAGGTCATTAACCGAGTCCTCTATGCAACTTCTTTTTACATGTTTTGCCCCATGGCTTCTTCAGGAATATGCATACAGGATTAGGGATGTGCCGGTATCGGTGCCGATACCAAGCATTTGCTTGAGTATCGGTACTCGCCCAAATGCTCCCAATACGGAAACATTGCGGTGCAATTTGCGTCAGTCCAAAATGAATGGGCGCAAATCACACTGCAATTTCCCCCACCACTCCTGTGTGTGTGTATAGAAGGGGAAAAGCGCCATCTAGTGGACAGTTTAAAAAAAATTTAAAAAATGCACCAGGTAAGCTAAAAGTTTACCAGCCCTTTCCCCATGTTCAAATAATTTTTGTTTATGGAAGAACAGTTTACGTTTAGACTTTTCATACTGCAGTTGCATAACTATCCTAGAGTGTAGTTTAAGACTGTTCGCCCTGTCTTTGGTGGGATCATCTAAGAATGCTCTCTCCGCACTCCGCAGATAGCAAGTTAGCAGTCACTTGTTGCATGCCTAACTCCGAGGTTCTTTTTAACCACTTAAGCCCCGGACCATTTGGCTGGCCAAAGACCAGAGCACTTTTTGCGATTCGGCACTGCGTCGCTTTAACTGACAATTGCGCGGTCGTGCGACGTGGCTCCCAAACAAAATTGACATCCTTTTTTCCCCACAAATAGAGCTTTCTTTTGATGGTATTTGATCACCTCTGCGGTTTGTATTTTTTGCGCTATAAACAAAAAAAGCAACAATTTTGAAAAAAACACATTTTTTTAACTTTTTGCTATAATAAGTATGCCAAAAAATATATAAAAAAACATTTTTTTTCCTCAGTTTAGGCCGATTATGTATTCTTCTAAATATTTTTGGTAACAAAAAACGCAATAAGCGTTTATTGATTGGTTTGCACAAAAGCTATAGCGTCTACAAAATAGGGGATAGTTTTATGGCATTTTTAGTAATAATTTTTTTTTTTTTACTAGTAATAGCGGCGATCAGCGTTTTTTTTTTTTTTGTTATCGTGACTGCAACATTATGGCGGACAGATCGGACACTTTTGGCGCTATTTTGGGACCATTCACATTTATACAGCCATCAGTGCGATTAAAAATGCATTGATTACCGTGTAAATGGGACTGGCAGTGAAGGGGTTAACCAGGAAAGGGGAGCTGCAGGGGTTAAGTGTGTCCTAGGGATGTGTTCTAACCGTAGGGGGGGATGGGCTACGTGTGTCATGCCACTGATCACCGCTCCCGATCACAGGATGGGGAAATGACTGTTTACATCAGCAATTCCCCATTCTTCCTCTCCGTGAGACGATCGCGGATATCCCCGCAGACATCGAGTCCGCGGGACCCGCGATCACACTCACGGAGCTCGCGGCAGGGTCACGCGTGCGGCGGCGGCGGCACGCGACCACACGGCGGCAAATTTAAAGGGACGTACCTGTACTCCCATTTGCCTGTTCCGTGCCATTCTGTCGGTTAATGACAGTGGAAATATAAGTAACACTGCGCTAACCCAATATATAAAAAGCAGCTACATAAAATATGACCAATATTATAAACACAAACAAAATTAAAATGTAGCGCTAATAATGATGACCAATGGTAATAAACACATCAGTGATAGTGGCCATTAGAAATGGCGCATGGATGCAACACCTGTGACATAATAAAAAATAGTGAATAATAGATAGGATACGATAATGTCCCAATGTATAGCCATAAACCAAAAAACAAAAAGTCCCAAAGTAAACTGTGTATGAAATGTTGAACCGGTGTGAAAATCTTCTCCTCTGTATATCATTGATTGTACGATCGTGAACTGGAAACAGATAAAATACGCTTACCAGAGGGAGTGGATTCGGATGCCGGTGACACCGAATCAAACAGGCTCAGAGATCCTTGATGGACGATGGATGGTCCCAGAAACCCCAGGTGCATAAAACGGAACTGGTTCCCCATAAATAGCTGCATGCAAAAAAAAAATACATGCCTAATGGGTCAATCTCAGAACCCCAGAGCTCAAAATGGGTGGATTTTGCTACGAGGATAGAAACTCCTTGAGAGTGAGTGGTGTATACGGAGTGATATGCCCATCCTATCCAAGGGCGTTTAAGAGCTAGCTTTAATTGGCCTTCAATATGTTTTTCTACCAGTACTCGGCTCGTTGTTTTTTTAAGGAAAGAGAATATAGCCGTCCTTTTAATTTTGTTGTTCATGCCCCAGACATTCCAGGTAAGTAACTTTAGGGGGGCCATAGGGCAAATAAAAAGAGTTTGGAGGCTCCAGGGTGCTCAGATCCCTTCCTAATTCGCATATGTGTGCACATAAGGGCCCTGCCCTGCACTGTCCCCTACTTGTGTGGGCATAATTCCCAAATTTCCAACAATTGAATAACATTGTACAACCTGTGAAAAAAAAGCATATAAAGGCCATAATGTGCATAGGGTACGAACTAAAACCAATAGGCCCATACATGCGAAGAGTTGATAGGATGCGAGAGTCAGCATGCCTAGCAATATGTTCCAACACAGGTCGCAAGTGTAATAAGGAAGGGACAAAACTTT
This sequence comes from Lithobates clamitans, assembly GCA_037952925.1. Lineage (NCBI taxonomy): Eukaryota > Metazoa > Chordata > Amphibia > Anura > Ranidae > Lithobates > Lithobates clamitans. The sequence goes on from JBBGZY010000250.1 coordinate 1,569,792, forward strand.
GCTGTTTAATGAAACATAGCATATAACTATGCTCACTGAAAGAAGTGAGCTCTTCAGTGATTTGGTGTGGTGTCTTCCACTGGGAAGAGCTTCAAACAAGACAAATAGCATATAGAGGATAATAAAAAGATGGTCTGTCCATGAAATAACTGGAGGGTTCCAATTTCTTCCTTGCAGGTGGTTAAATTGTGAAGATTATCTCAAAAATTGAGCAACAGTGGCCTCTAGTGGCAGTTTTATGTGAGCATCAAAAACACTCCATTCAAGTGCAGTTCAATGAGGCTAAAGTTCAGTTGTAAAGCAGGATCCTTCCCCCCCCCCCTCCTCACATGATATTAAAGCGGAGTTCCACCCGAAAATTGAACTTCTGCTGATCGGATCCCCCCTCCCCTCCGGTGTCACATTTGGCACCTTTCGGGGGGAGCGGGGAGCAGATACCTGTATAATCTAGGTATTTGCTCCCACCCCCGGGCATAGATCACCATAGGCTCCGTAGTGATCTATGCCATGTCCGGCCCCTCCTCCCTCCCCTGCTGTCTTCTGGGAAACACACAGGTCCCAGAAGACAGCAGGGACCAGTGGACACGTGCAGCGCGACTCGCGCATGCGCAGTAGGGAACCAGGCTGTGAAGCCGCAAGGCTTCGCTTCCTTATACCCTTACCGAAGATTGCAGCGCCTTCACCCAAGAGCCAAAGGGACAGATCGGCTTCGGGTGAGGACATCGCGGGTGCCCTGGACAGGTAGGTGTCCATATTTTAAAAGTCAGTAGCTGCAGTATTTGTAGCTGCTGACTTTAAAAAAAGAACATTTCAGCGCAACTCCGCTTTAAGTCATGATGGATAGCATGGCATCACAGGCATGTTTCCTAGGGGGAGGCTGGGGCAAGAGTAGATTCAGCAGTGTAGAGTCAAAGAAAAGGGATACAAAGAGGATGTACTTGCCACTGCTCAGGAGCCTTAGAATTATAGAAGAGGCAGTCAGTGAGTAATAGATCATGAAGGGAAGGTTATAGGGGTACTTAGCTGTGAGCGTCCCGCTGTTCAAGCCAGGTGATGGCTGCGTTCAGATCCTCAAAGAAGTATACTCTGTCGCCTCCTTCCACTCTCAGGCGTGGCGGAAAGAGCATTGCATATTTAATGTGTTTGATGCAGAGTTGCCTCTTGGCTCCTGTAAAACTTTTGCGTCTGCGCTGCACATCAGCAGAAAAATCTGGGAAGACAGCGATCATTTTATTGGCAAATGGAAATGGGGTATTCCCCTTCTCCCTACTTAGACGCAGGATGGTGTCTCTCTAGTTGACGAATTTTGTTATAAACGTGCGGGGTGGTGCCCCAAATGATGGTGGTCTCCCAGACATACGGTGGGCTCGTTCTGCATCGAATGTATGGGAAAATGCCTCCCTACCATACGTGTCGCACGGCAACTGCTCTAGAAATGCGGGGGCGGGGGGGTCCACTCCTACCCCCTCTGGCAGCCCGATAAAGTGTAAGTTACATCGGCGCAGCCTGTTCTCCATTTCGTCTTGCTTCTGCAATAGTTGATTGACTTGTAGTTGTGTGCTGTCGGAGGTGTTTTGTAGTGGGGGGAGGGAGTCCTCTACATTGCTCAGGCGGGTCTCTGTGTCAGTGACTCTATCCCTCAGCTTCTGGAAGTCCTGCCTTACCAGGGAGATGTCCACTTTTACCTCTTCAATCCTGGCCGTCAGGGTAGTTTGGCAGGATGTGATAGCCTCCTGGCATACTGTGATGGCATCCAGCACTCTCGCTGTATCAGCTTCCGCTGCAGTCTCCTCCCCCAGTGTGGCGCCGCCATCTTGCTCTGGGGGGGGGGGTCCTGGTCTAATCGGTGGTATTTATCTAGTTTGGCCGCCACGTCCGTATTCTTTTTCTGCTTGGACATGATCCAGGGAAGCTCTGGGAGGTCTGGCTGTAGGAATCGGGCAGTTTGTGGCTATCGGGGGTCTCAGGATTGTCGTTTCAGGTTATGAAACCGGCAGAGCTCAGGTCACCAGCGTCCTATCTAATGCCTCTCCAGGCCACGTGCCCCCCCCCCCCCTGCTATACACTTTTGAGAGTGAACATTAACAGCTGTGGTTTAATTTGTACCCTGGCCGTGGGAGTCAAACAGATGCATCTTACCATCTTGCATCTTATCCATATTTTTGTTAGTATCCTGTATGCATACTTCCTGAAGAAGCCATGGGGCGAAACAAGTAGAAATTCCAGCAGACTCTGTTAAAACTCTTACAACATACACAGTGGATGTTATCAAAAACATTTTGTGGAAAAAATAACTTTTGGTGGATTTTTTGTTTTTAAAGTGGATTTTTAAAAAACATACTGAATTTTTAAATGTTATGTTTGGTTAATTGGTGTAGCACCCTCAAAATCTCTTTCCTATCCGATGTCTGTTTTGTACTAGAATATTCAAGGGATGTGGTGCTGTTAAAATTCACTCCTTCCATCGCATACAAATTTTAATTTTATTGCTTATTAGCGGACAAAAACACAACATACCATACATACCCTGTTTCCCCGAAAATAAGACCTAGCGTGATTGTCGGTGATGGCTGCAATATAAGCCCTACCCCCCAAATAAGCCCTAGTTAAAGTCCTTGTAGGTCTTATTTTCAGGGTAGGGCTTATTTTCAGGGAAACAGGGTAGGGCTTATTTGGGGGTTAGGGCTTATATTGCAGCCAACACTGACAATCACGCTAGGTCTTATTTTCGGGAAAATAGGGTAATTCCTTCTAAATCTAAAGTTTAAGCCACGGTTCACACTGACTGCGGGAATGAAATAGTGCGAGTTCAGCTGAATTTGCACAATTTCATTCCCGCATGTCAGTCCTGATTTCGGGGGCAATTTTAGAGACATCTGTGTGGGTTTCTGCACAGGTGTCAATGGAAATCGCACCCCGAAATCGCCAAAAGTAGTACAGAAACTACTTTTGGGAACCGGTGCAGTGCCGCCGATTTGGCATGTGATTTGACATGTTAAGTCGCATTTTAAGTCGCATGCCAAATCACATCAATGTGAACCAGGGCTAAAACTGTATTGAGTTAATAAAACTCTGTTTGTGATTGAGATATTGGGGCTCATTCGCATAGGGAATGCGACCTGTACAGTGTGAATCAGCAGTTTACTTATGTTATGTTACTCGATGGCAGGAATATACATCAGCGGACCTCCAGCTGTTGCAAAACTACAAGTCCCATCATGCCTCTGCCTCTGGGTGACATGCTTGTGGCTGTCGGAGTCTTGCTATGCCTCATGGGACTTGTAGTTCTGCAACATCTGGAGGTCCGCTAATTGCATATCCCTGCTCTATGGGGACGCAGCAGCTGTGCAAACAGGTAATATTTGACAGATGTGTTAGTGCAGGTGTACACAGGCAGTGTGATGTAGGGCCACTTACCCACACCCATAAATCTGTCAAATTAGGCCCTGCAGCTGTGTTCGTACAGCTGCTACATTCCTATAGAGCAGTGATGGTGAACCTTGGCACCCCGGATGTTTTGGAACTACATTTCCCATGATGCTCATGCACTCTTCCGTGTAGTTGAGCATCATGGGAAATGTAGTTTTTAAAACATCTGGGTTGTGTCTAATGCTCGCTATCACTGCTATAGAGTAACAGGTGGCTTCAGCCCCGTGAATAAGCAGGTCATTCACACAACCAGAGTACCTATGTGAATGATAAAAGTAGGGAAATATCCACGCTAATCTGAACAGCAAGAAAGGTCAAAGCAGCCAGCACAGTCTGTTGATACCCAAACACGGGGCTTTTTTTCTCAGACAATGGGTGCAGGAACTCCCCCCTTTCTGAGTCACCCCTTGTCTCCGCCCACTACGCACCTCCCAGTACTGCCCTTTTTAGAGGATACAGAACCAAGTTTTAATTCTGGTACTAAGTAATTTGTATGAAATTTGATAATGATAACAAGAAAAGCAAGAAAATAGATCCCCCCCCCCAGCAGCAATGGACCACCCGCAACAAAATACCCCTCCTGCAGCAACAAAAGATCCCCAGCAGCAATAACAGATCTCGCCAGCATCAATAGACTCTGCAGCAGCCAACAAAAATTGACCCCCCTTCCCCAGCAACAATGGATCACTCACAACAAAATACCCCCTTTCCCAGAAACAACGGACCCCCAGCAGAAACAACAGATTTCCCTGCATCCAGCATCACTAGATCCCTCCCAGCAACAACTGACCTCCAGCAACAGAAGAGCCACCCCCCTGCAACAGTGGATCCCACACTAGCAACAATAGACCTCCTTAGCAAAAATAGACACCCGCCCCAGCCCACAAAAATAGATCCCCTCCAGCAACAATAGACTCCCCCCCAGCAACAATGGATCACGCACAACAAAATACCCCTCCCCACAGAAACAACAGACCCCCAGCAGAAACAGATTTCCCTGCAGCCAGCATCGCTAGATCCCTCCCAGCAACAACTGATCCCCATCAACATAAGACCCACCCCTAGCAACAGTAGATTCCACACCAGCAACAATAGACCTCCTTAGCAAAAATAGACACCCCCCCCACACCCCGCAAAAATAGATCCCCTCCAGCAACAATAGACTCCCCCAGCAACAATGGATCACGCACAACAAAATACCCCTCCCCACAGAAACAACAGACCCCCAGCAGAAACAGATTTCCCTGCAGCCAGCATCGCTAGATCCCTCCCAGTAACAACTGATCCCCATCAACATAAGACCCACCCCTAGCAACAGTAGATTCCACACCAGCAACAATAGACCTCCTTAGCAAAAAATAGACAACAGTAGATCCTCCCAGCAACTAGCATCAATAGACCCCCTTGCCATTACATACATTCAGTGCCGGAGGTGCCAGAACTGCATTCCCCCGCGTTCCTGCTGAAAAAAAGCCCTGACCAAACATAAGATAATAAAAAAAGTCCAAAAAATGCAGCGCTTAAAATTGCAATCAGTCCAAAGTAGAGAAGATAGAGGTACCCTTCACCAACTTCAGTGTATGTAAACAGCAGCACTCGCCACCACGTGGTAAAATAATCTGCTTACCAGATGGCTGGAACTGGTATGCGTGTTATAACAACCAAAGGCACATCTCCCGTATCCAGTTTCTACATAAAATCCCACACAGACAGATGATAGGTCTTCAGATGGTCTTCACACTGTGCAGGCTTCTCCAGGTTCTCACATCAGATATAAGGCATTCAGGTTATCGGTCGACAATACCCAGTGAAGGAAATAAGTAACCAATAGTGAAGCCCGCAATAACATTTAAAAGAAATTTATTGTAGTAACTTACAGTTAAAATTCAAAGGTGCATGCATCACAAGAAACGATCGGCTGCAGCATTCAGCGTGCTAGTATCAACCTGCAGTTGATACTAGCACGCTGAATGCTGCAGCCCACCGTTTCTCGTGATGCATGCACCTTTGAATTTTAACTGTAAGTTACTACAATAAATTTCTTTTAAATGTTATGTTGTACTCTCCTCCAATGATCAGACTTGTCCTGACACGCCCCTGCTGCACAGCCACTCACTGGGAAGCTCAGTGTGCTTCTGTCCCCCCCCCCCCCCCCCCCACACAGCTCTTATGCAGCTGAGAACAGAGGGAATGTGATCACTTATAAAAAAGGTATTTACAATATAATGTTTCTTTATGTCTATACAAAAATGTTTTGCCTTCCATTTTTTTTTTTTAAACCGAGGGGGTTGTTTTACAAGGTAATCGTTTACGATCACTTTTAGATTCTGTGTCCTCGGTCTTTAATTTTTACAACTTGGGTTCAGCTCAGTGGCGTCCCATCTTCTATTAGGGGGGCAGGGGCACAGCCCCCCTAATCCATGCACCCGGCCCCCAAACTACATGCAGGATGCCGGACGGATGAGTTTCAATGGGGTTGTTTTCTTGTTTTTTTTTTTTGAAGCACTGTTTTTTTGAAGCCCCTCCCAAAAAATTGAGCACCAGCCGCCACTGCAGTGCAGTATTACAAAAGATAAACTGTTCTGCTTAAGCACAATAAACATTTTTAGATGTTCCCTATAAGATAGCAGATGTTCACTTTTTGAGTTCAGGTCCACTTTAACATGGGGTACATGCACAATCTTATGCCCCGTACACACGGTCGGACATTGTTCGGACATTCCGACAACAAAATCCATGGATTTTTTCAGACGGATGTTGGCTCAAACTTGTCTTACATACACACGGTCACACAAAGTTGTCGGAAAATCCGATTGTTCTGAACGCGGTGACGTAAAACACGTATGTCGGGACTATAAACGGAGCAGTGGCCAATAGCTTTCATCTCTTTATTTATTCTGAGCATGCGTGGCACTTTGTCCATCGGATTTGTGTACACACGATCGGAAATTCCGACACCGGATTTTGTTGTCGGAAAATTTTATCTCCTGCTCTCAAACTTTGTGTGTCGGAAAATCCGATGGAAAATGTCCGATGGAGCCCACACACGGTCGGAATTTCCAACAATACGCTCCGATCGGACATTTTCCATCGGAAAGTCCGACCGTGTGTACGAGGCATAAGAGAGTTTGACAATATAAATGATTGTTGTGGCATCCATTGTGGGGGGAACATTGATTTGTAAATGAGTAACAACAGTATTCTCTAGTAGATATAACAAAAAGCACAGCGCTGGATATAAATGCAAAAATACAACAAAAATTGATATTACTATTAAAGCACCAACAACTTTCATATGTGGTAAAAGAAAAAAAGAAAAATAAACAATAACATGAATGCTTCACTATAGTGATATATATGCGTGAACAATAACATGGATGCTTTACTATAGTGATATATATGCGTGACTATTCCCAGTTTTTTATCCACACATTTAGAAAAAGTCCAAAGATGCAAAAATTATGTCAAAACAAATGTCCAAAAAAAGCAATTAAATGTGACTTTCTATGAATAATAAATCCGTGACTGTCACCGTGTTGAAATCCCGTCACCTGGTAAAGATTGAAGGCTTACCAGATAGCCTCTGATCAGAGGCATAGAGCTAATAGCTTGGGGTTTGCCCTCCACAGCGGCTGGAACTTTAGCTGGGATGATGGATGTAGATCCACAAACGATCGCCACAGGCTTCCAGACAGCGGTACAATCAGGGAAGAGAGCTCTCACCGTGTTTAAAAGAAAAGAGAAAACTCCAATGGTGTAGAACGTTTTATCTCTTGTTTATTAAAAGTCGCCTCACTGGCATCCATAAAAACACTTTTCCTTGCAAGGAACCAATACAGCTTTAAAACGAAACTTCTCGCATAGTGAAGCATTCATGTTATTGTTTATTTTTCTTTTTTTCTTTTACCACATATGAAAGTTGTTGGTGCTTTAATAGTAATATCAATTTTTGTTGTATTTTTGCATTTATATCCAGCGCTGTGCTTTTTGTTATATCTATTTAGTAGTGCCCTTATCAAGGTATAGTGCATAGCTGCAGGATTTTCCTTCACGGGTGATATTCACAAGTTACTGTTTGTACACCTAGCGCAAATTTTTTCTTTAGAAACAAGTATTCTCTAGTAGCCTCATGTTACATGTAGTCAATCTCTTACTGTCTTCTGCAAAATTTTTCGAGTCTCCAAGCAAACTTGTAACCTGTCCACGATCTCTGACCATCATTTCCTCCAGTATGTCTGCAATTTCTGACATCAGACATGTGTGGCCCTTGGTGATGTCAGGGCCACAGTTGAGGCCCTCTATACTTTGTTAGTTGATAAGCACTGCTCTAAAACGTCTGGATTTCCAATGGGAGATGGAAAAAGAAGCGATGGATACATAACCTTAATCTGCGGGAAGGAGTGCCACTGGTTGAGCCTAATGACATAGGAGTCACAGCTCTCAACAAAGTGAGGACCTCCAAAAAAGTGGGAGCCACCCAACTCGAGAAATCCCAGCATTCAAAGTCAAAAGAGCGCCAAACAGTGGTCTCAAGAGTCTGAAGTTTTTTACTAATAATACGAGTAACAATAGCGCCAACGGGTTTCAGGGGTCAAAGTTTTTTCTTCATCGAGGCTTAATCAATGTAGCTAAAGGTATCAAAAAGTTCCTGCTTAGAAGTTTTATTTTTGGTAGGAAAATGATTTGCAAGATGTAGTGCCTGCGTGAATGCATCGCCTACTAGCACATTATGTGACACCTACCTGTAAACGAAGCCCGCGCTGTACAGCCCCTGTGAATGAGCCTGTAATCAGGGCCGTTTTTAAGGCAGGGCAAAAGGGGCAGCTGCCCTGGGCCCTGTCATTGTTGTGGGGCCCAAAGCAGCTGCCTCATACTTGCCAACTATCCTGGTTTAAATTCCCTCATCCGTTGAGGTTTTGGTCCTGTGCTTTGTCCCAATATCTCAGTGTGAAGTGCTGCTACTAATGCTGCCCAGCTCTGCCCTATTGTTGTGTACAGATGACTCACCTGCAGACCCTGTGTTTACATGTAAATTACCGGCATTCATATGTAAATAGTGGCAGCATTCATATGTAAATAGCAGCGGCCAGCGGCATTGATATGTATATCATGCCCCCCTGAGGTCATATTCACAGTAATCTCTAGCAACCAATCAACAAGCAGAAATCATGTGCTATAACCTCTAGCAACTAATCAGTAAGCCGTAATGTGTGCTGTAACCTCTAGCAACCAGTCAGTGAGCGGAAATGATACACTGTAACCTTTGGCAACCAATCGCAATAGCTGCCTGATCTGATTCAGTAAACTGATTTTGAGTCTAGCTGCTATTTATTGTATGTCTCAGAGGAGGTGGAGAGCAAAACTGCATGGGGGGGGGGGCCCAAGAAAAGTTTTGCCCAGGGTCCAATCAATATTAAAGACGGCCCTGCGACCCTGCCTGTAATGACAGACACATGTAAAAGACCTCCAGTGAGAGTAGCTGTCCTGTAGGTTGAACACCTTTCTAAAGAGAAAGGTCAGAGGAGAATATACAGATTTTTTTTAGGAGGTCTACAGCTGCTCCAGTAGCTGCTTTTCACAGCAGGCCATCTCTGAACACACATCTTGGGATCCTTGTAGGTTGGACTGCAACGTCAGAAGACCACTGGGCTACTCTCCTGTTTGCTAAGAGCAGGAAAATGGGGCTATAAGGGGCCACCAAATTACCAATACTGGTCTGAAGATTGGGAAAAGACTGTAGGTCTGTCGAATGTATTTTTTTTCCTAGACCTTACAGAGAATCAGAACTTGGCATCCTAGGACATCACAGGCCAACCCAAGAATCCTACTCAATGCCTAGGATGGTCCTATCTTCATCTTCTCATATATTGAGGCTTTCTGAGGATCTCCAGATGCAGAGTTACAAAAATGAAGTTAAGAATTTACATTTCCCTGCAACTTTGGCAAAAAATAGGACATTTTGGCAAAATCTATAGAAAGTCCATGTTCCAGCCCATGTGTAATGGTGTGGCCAATGTTTTCCACACACTTCATGTCCCTTAATACCAACTTTGCACCAAATGCTGCAGTATATCTCTGAACTATAAAATCCAATGGAAGTCATTGCACATTGACCAAGGGGGATTCTGCCTTGGTTCACTGTAGCAAAATAAAATTAGTAGATAGAAAGGTAGTGGCATTCGCTTGTCTTAAACTGGAGTATTTGTCCAAACAAAAGGAGTTTATTCTAACCAACGCTTCGCTTGATTGAAGCCTATGTTTGTCAAACTATGAGAAAGATGGACTCCATCCTTGTCAAGCCTTGACAAAGATGAATTTCATTTTGGTCAAGCCTTGATAAAGATGGACCCCATTGTAGGCAAAAACAGATCCCATTGTAGTCAAGTCTTGATAAAAAATAGACCCCACCATGGTCAAGTCTTGTATAAAGATGGACCCCATTGTAGTCAAGCCTTGACAAAGATGGACACCATTGTAGTCAAGTCTTAACAAAAATAGACCCCATTGTAATCAAGCCTTGACAAAGATGAACCCCACTGTAGTCTAGTGTTGACAAAGATAGACCCCACTGTAGTCAAGTCTTGACAAAAATAGACTCCACTGTGGTCAAGTCTTGAGTAGTCAAAATATGAGTTCCCTAAAATCTACTATTGGTGACCATACATGCTTTTTTTGGGCACCAGACAGATTCCAGCGACCATTGATTGTACACTATTCTTTGGCATTGGTTGGAAGCGCCCTTTAAATTGTTCCCATCAATTCTAAACAAGAGCTGGCCGAGTTTGTATCAGCCTTATTCCTGCGCTACGAGTTGATTTCATATAAGATGAAATGAGATCCTTCTGGACATTAACCTGGAGCCGCTTCCTCCAAGTCATGTCCTCCATGTCATCCTCCAAGAAAAGCTGTACCGTATTACAATTATCTGACCATCGGGTTCTGTTTTGAGCATTATGTTGAGCTGGGGCCGCATTACCCCAATACGCCTTTTATGAAATGTTCTCACCCGGGGCCAGACCACTGTGCCCTCTAGATGAAAACTGCAATCTTATGGGATGTGGGAATGTTTGTGATAAATGGACATGGCGTGCTTAGTTTTAATAAAAGAAGTTTAAAAAATCTATTATAATTTGGCTTGTGTTTTGACCTTTTACCAGAGCTGGGCATTAGCATGTGCACCCCGAGGGTACGCTGTGGAAACCACTGGCTCTTTTTTTTTTCTTTGGCGACAAAGCGGCTTTTATTACAAAAAGGGTAAGATCTCTTAAGTAACTCACCGGCTGACTCACTTTGTCAGTTGCAGTTCCGCCTTTCTTTTGTGGTATTAGTAATTGTCATTGATCGACTGCCAACAGATGTTTCCCTGGCAACGTACTGACTGTCCCTTGCATGTCCAACCCCTAAAATGACAGCATGGCCAACACAAGGTTCTGGCAGAGCCATGAGTCAGAATATGGCAGTGACTGGTGTATGGATGGCGAGTGCTGGCGTCTTACCACTGGTGGTTGTTGGCCGGGAGCATGGAGGTTTCTTATAACAGCCCGGGCCTTGTCTCCAAAAGTGCCAATGAGTAGTGTACCACCTTAAAAATGAAAGTAACATATACAGCTACATGTCCCCCCTTAAGATTAAGACCACGGCATCACCAGTCAGTATGCCAAGCAAGCTTCTTCCAGGTGGCGTGATGACATCACAAAGCTCCGCCCCCCGTGTTTCGTCACATCCTGCGTGACTTCCTCCAACTTCAGTGATTTGCAGCAACATTTAGTATATTTTTAGGATTGACCTTCATTAATGTTTGTTGTTTGAGCGGTGATAACACATTGGGGTGTTTTGCACAGATTTTTATTTACTTATACGATAACATACATTCCTGAGGAAGATCACAGGCCAACCTGAGAATCCTATTCCAAGAAAAGGATGGTCCTATCTCTATCTTCTCAATATAATGAGGCTTTCTGGGATCCTGCAGATGCAGAGCTACAAGAACGAAATTAGAAATGTACATTTCCCTGCAATTTTGTCAAAATGTAGGAGATTTTGGTGGAATTTCATCATTGTGGAAAAATCTATAGGAAAAGTGAAATTAAAGTGGATGTAAACCCGAAATTATTTAATTTTTTTTTTTTTTTTATATCATACTGTAGAGTATAAGATTTTCTATCATTTGAGCCCAGTCTTGCCACACAGAGTTAATCCATCTCTGAGCAATCCTCTTTTATTGTTCAGTGGGATAAATCTTGACAAACTGAGAAAAACTTTGTCAAATCCTCCCCCTTGCTGTGAGTGACAGGTGATTTACATATCTCGTGCACTAGCCTAAGACACAGGCATTATTTTTTAATTCCCTCCCCCACTCCTTTCTTCAGCAGCTCTGCAAGGATTGGCTGTTCCACACCTCAGCATGATTTGGCATGCTGAAGTCATGTGGTTACTTTCCTGTCTTTTCACTGGATGTTAGAGATCATAGCAGAAGTTCAGTGTAAGAAACACACAGGAGAAAATGCATATTGACAAGGGGAGTGTAGAGGTGGGCGGGGAGTCTACTGACATCACGACTCCACCCACCGAGCTCCAGACAACAGACCCGCCCACAGAATCTGCAGTTTTTCGGGTCTCATAACAGACAGAGGGGAGACATTTGACAGGTAAAGATACATGCAGGAGGCGTGTATATCCTTATAGATAACCCCTATGGCAGGAGTTTACAAAGGATGACATTGGGTTTACATCCACTTTAAAGTGGTCTATTCTGTAAAAATGTTTGTTTTACTTGTTTCCATGAAAAAAAAATGTAGGTTAGAGTTATTGGAGGACCAATTTTTTTGGCACAAAAATGGGTCCAGTATAGGAAAAAGGACCAAAAAACCCCTAACCACTTCAACTCTGGAAGGTTTTACCCCTCTTCATGACCAGGCCATTTTTTGCGATACTGCACTTTGTAAGCTTTAACTAACAATTGTGCGGTCGTGACGCGATGCTGTACCCAAATAAAATTGATGTCCTTTTTTTCCCACAAATAGAGCTTTCTTTTTGTGGTATTTGATCACTTCGGCAGTTTTTATTTTTTGCGCTATAAACAAAAAAAGACCGACAATTTTGAAAAAAAAAACCAAAACATTTTTTTACTTTCTGCTATAAAACATATCCAATAAAAAACAAAAACAAAAAAAAACCTGAAATTTCTTCATAAATTTAGGCCAATATGTATTCGGCTACATATTTTTGGTAAAAAAAAATCACAATAAGAGTATATTGATTGGTTTGCAAAAGTTATAGCGTCTACATACTATGGGATAGATTTTTAGACTTTTTATTTATTAAAATGTTTTTACTAGTAATGGCAGCGATCAGCGATTTTTAGTGGGACTGTGACATTGCGGTGGACAAATCTGACACTAAGTGACACTTTTTGGGGACCAGTGACACCAACAGAGTGATCAGTGCTAAAAAAAATGCACTGTCACTGTATAAATGACATTGGCAGGGAACGGGTTAACATCAGGGGCAATCAAAGGGTTAAATGTGTTCCCTGGGAGTAGACATGTGCAGTTCGTTATTTGGAGGTTGGGATATATAAACCGAATAACAAAACAAAATTCGTCCAAATTTCCGAAATTCTAATTGAAATTCGAATAGAATTTTACATAGAATTCCATTCGAATTCAAACAGTAAACATAGTTCTGAAATCAAAGACTGTGTGTGTTATTAGAGTACCATTTTGAAATAATGCTGTTTTTTGTTAAGCTAAAGGTGATTTAACCACTTAAGGACCGGGCCGATTTTTCACTTTCTGTGTTTACAAGTTAAAATATTTTTTATTTGCTAGAAAATTACTTAGAACCCTCAAACATATTATACATATATATTTTAGACACCCTAGAGAATAAAATGGCGGTTGTTGTAATACTTTCTGTCACACCGCATTTCCACATCGGTCTTACAAGCACACTTTTTTGGAAAAAATACACTTCTTTGATTTAAAAAATAAGAAAACAGTAAAGTTAGCCCAATTTTTTTTTAATATTGTGCAAGATAACATTACTCCGAGTAAATTGATACCCAACAAGTCATGGTGCAAAATTGCGCCCGCTCGTGGAATGGCGACAAATTTTTCCACTTAAAAATCTCCATAGGCTTACTGCACAGCATAAACAAGAAGCCCATAAAAAGACTTGGGACATCTGGAACGCTTTCACCTATTCCGAGGAAGGCCAGCGTTTACTTGGGTCATAACTCTACTCCCACTTGTATTGAGTCCACATCGTTTGAATTGGTATACTGGTCCAACTACCGCCATGTCTCCCTCTCCCACTTCCCTCTATTTTCTTCCTATTTCTCTTTCCCCCCTTTAAACCCTCTCCCTCATTCCCCTCATCCCATCTCCAGTTCAGGGAACTTTTGTTTCCACCCCATTAAGAAAAGTGGAAAAAGTTGGTGGGGGGACACCCTGATGCCATAGAATTGAGCACATTATTGTCTTTTGTTAATTTGTATCACGCCAGAAGTATTCACATGTTTTGAAGGTCCATGCTTAAGTATGTACTGTACAATATGTTGAACTTATTTGACCTTTGTATAGTAACTGAAACAAAGTGCTTTGTGTTCTTTCATGTTTGTATTTTGCCAACCCCCCCCTGTTTGGAGTTGAATAAACTTTATATTTGAAAAAAAAAATCCCCATCGGCGACGTTTAAAAAATGTCTACAAGTTACCCATTTTGAGTTACAGAGGAGGTCTAGGGCTAGAATTATTACTCTTACTCTAACGATCGCGGCGATACCTCACATGTGTGGTTTGAACACCGTTTTCATATGCGGGTGCGACTTACGTATGCGTTCACTTCTGTGTGCGAGCTCGGTGCGACGGGGCGCTTTCATTTTTTTAAATTTTTTTTTTCTTATTTATTTTATTTTTTATTTTGGCAGTAATCAGTGCATTTTTAGAGCACAAAAAAATGTTTGTGTCACTTTTATTCCTATTACAAGGAATGTAAACATCACTTGTATTAGAAATAAAGCATGACAGGACCTCTTAAATATGAGACCTGGGGTCAAAAAAACCTCAGATCTCATATTTACACTAAAATTTAATTAAAAAAAAAAAAAAAATCCCCTTTAAAACCACTTGCCGACCGGCTCCTGTACATATACGTCGGCAGTTTAAAGATAGGAGATCAGCTAGGAGTCTGGCTGATCAACAATTATGTAAAATATTACCAGAAAAACCACAATTTGTTTACAGGAGGGCACCCACGCTGAGAGACATAATTGCCAAAAATGTCCTTGACCCCCCTAAAAAACCACAAGAATTGACCTTCTCCCAAAGGTCAGCTATCTTTATCCTTGCAAGCGGTGCTATGCATGTAAGAACACCAAACAAAATGGTCAAAAATGTACCAATTTTAAATCGACCAGCAATAGCACAGAATATCAGATTAAAGATTTTATGACATGCAGGACTGAGGGGGTGATGTATGTATTACAATGCCCGTGCTCATTACAGTATGTGGGAAGAACAAAGCGACCGATGTGGAAGCGCATCAGGGAGCACATACAAAATATTATCAAAGGCTATCCAAAGCACAGTGTTTCACGCCATTTCTCAATATACCATGAAAAAAATCCAGCACTATTAAAATTTTGGGCGATAGAAAAATATAAACCCCATTGGCGGGGTAGTAATCGTATAAGGGAACTAAGTAAACAAGAATCCAAATGGATATACAATATGGGTACACTCACGCCAATGGGGTTGAACATAGAGTTTGATCTTAATTGCTTTATAGCGGATTTTTAAACTCCATAATTTTACATTTTAAATTTTTTTTATACACATATGTATTTATATATATATATATATATATATATATATATATATATATATATATTCTTTAGGTAGTATCTAGATATATATTTTTAATTTTTAGGTCTATGTCTAATTTTATTTGTATTTTTTATTTTAATTTTATTTCAATTCTATCCTAATGAATAAGATTTATGATTCATTGTGGGTTATTGCAATAAGTATGGCGGGCTACAAATCATTTTTTCATTAGCCCTGATGGGGGAGCGCTCTTACATTTGTTTACATCGTTTATTTTAGAAGTTCTAAATAGTAGGTATGGCTAAGGCTATTAGCCCGCCTTTATATACTTATTCAGCCAAAGTAAAATGTAAATGTTGTATTAAAGAAGTTTAGTATTAGTCTGTGTATATAAACAGTATATAAGACATACATATGATATTATAGATAGTCATATACTAAAACAGCGCTATGTTGAACATAAAACAGAAGTGTGGCCAACTACACACATAAAAAGTCCATTAGACTAGTGCAATATCAGTTGTGATTCAGAGAGTGTTCAAGTAGATCCTAGAGCATGTCACAGCGTGCACCTTCCACCGATCATTCCAACTCCACCATATGTGAACACACTCCCCTTCGGGGGTCAAACTCACCAGAGCTTTAAAAAATCAAATCATCCAATTAAGAGATATTCTGGACCACCTGAATACAGCACTTCTCTGGGCAATAGGGAGATGCAGGGGCTCCAAACCATTCAAAAAACGAGATAAGGCATATATAGCGTAATTCCGTTTTATTAATGAAAAGCACCCATAACATAAACACTTCCCCAATGCTAACAACGTACCAGATTATAATAAAAACATAGCAGATTAAATTAATATCACCATGCACCGCACCGTGGCCGTTTGGAACCGGTCTCTGCAATAGACAAAGCGGTGATGACTTCCTCGTTCCGGGTCCGACCTCGATGGAGCGCAAGCGTCACTTCCTGCGTCGTGTAAGCCACGCCCTGACGCGTTTCGTCATATCCTGACTTCAACAGAGGGCGTGGCTACACGACTAAACCTACGGGCTTAAATTCTCCCATCTCTCACCTCCGCATCCAATCACAGCCTCAGGGGGTTGACAGGTGCACGTCAACCTCACCAAGGAAACAGCGAAGGCATTCAACAGGAGGGGGAGAGGGACAAAAAGCCACACTATGCACTTCATACCATACGATTACCATAACAAAAGTAAACAATACAGAGTCTCATAGCGGCTGCAGACCAGCATTCCAAACAAACTATCTTTAACATACTCACGTCTGCAGATTCTATCTTAACCCATTACAGGTGATAATATGCCAGCATGATAGTATATAATAAAACATACATGCTCTACTTATCATATTGCGATCACTACATGTAAGAGATGAACTAAACATTGTAGTCTAAAAACAGCTTATTACAAATACTCATAAAACCTCTACGATAAAAAAGATAAAATTACTAAGAGAAAGTGCTACTCACAGAGAGTCAAAGATATGTATATAAAACTATATAAAATAGTGTATATATAAGAAAATTTGTATATAAAAATACTCAAATATATATAAAAAATTAAATATAAAAAATTAATGTCTAGAAAGAAGTAAGTAAATCCACAAGACCCTGACATGGCCCTAATCGCAGACCCACTCCTAATCAGTAGTCACTTATAAAACAATTGATGTCCAAATCGACATTTAACCCCTTTGGCGCTAAAGTGTCTGCCAAGAATATCCACTGGGTCTCCCTCTTGGATAGGTCTCTAACCAGATTGGAACCCCTCCACCTGGGCTTAAGGTGGTCTATGCCCCAAAATTTTAAACCTAAGGGGTCCCGATTATGCTTCAATTTAAAATGGAGCGAAACATTATGGTCTTTAAAACCTAATTTTATATTCGCTATATGCTCTGCAATTCTAATTTTGAGCAATCTCTTTGTTCGTCCTATATACATAAGACCACATGGACATTGCAGAGCATAAACTACATGGGAGGTGTTACATGTGATGAATTCCTTGATATCAAATTCTCTGTTTTTAGAGGTCGATATAAACCTATCTGGGGCCCTCAATGGCCTGTTCACTTCTTTACAGGCTCTACATTTCCTGCAACTGAAGAAACCATCTCTCTCCCAGAAAGTAGGGGGCCTCGCAGGAGGATCCAATACTTTTTTTACTATTTTATCAGTGAAGCTTAATGCCTTTCTATAAAAAAAACCTGGTTTAGGAGGTAACACTGAATGTAGCATTTTGTCCATCAGTAGGACATGCCAATGGGTAGCAAAGATATTTTCCACCTCTCTATATTGAGAGTGGAAGCCTGAAATAAAGCTCCACTCCTGGGCATCATTGTTTCGAGAGGGCCGAGATTCCTCCAAAAACGACTCTCTCGGTACCAGAGCCACCTCTTGAATCGTAGCATCCAAGGTCTTTTCTAGATAACCTTTTTCAATAAATCTCTTCTTGATAATCTAAGCTTGTAACAGAAATTCAGTTTCATTTGAGCAATTCCTTCTTACTCTAGCTATCTGGCCCTTGGGAATGTTCTTGAGCCACATAGGGTGGTGTCCACTGTTAGTGGGCAAGTAACTATTAGAGTCGGTGGGCTTGAAGTATACCTTAGTCCCCAGACTATTTCCCTCTCTGAAAATAGTGATATCCAAAAAATGAATATCACTCTGGCTATATTCACTAGTCAGTTTGATACTTTTCGTATTCAAATTAAGTTCACTGAGAAATCCCTGTAGAGAGTCCATAGATCCCTCCCAGATAAAAAACAGGTCATCTATGTATCTTTTATAAACTAGGAGCTGGGGACGAGCGACTGAAAAAACGATCTTGTCCTCCCACTCACCCATAAACAGGTTTGCTATACTGGGGGCAAATTTTGCCCCCATAGCAACACCTCTACATTGGGAATAAAACTGGCTATTGTACCAAAAGAAATTATGGCTCAGACAAAAATCTAGGGCGTTTCGTATAAACATTTTCTGGTTGTGCGGGAGATCATCCCTCTGGCAAATCGCCCAATTTAGAGCCAGGAGGGCATCATCGTGTTGGATAATTGAATATAGAGATGCCACATCCGCCGTTACCAGATAGAGTTCCTGCCTGTCTGTTAAATCAATCTGCTGCAAAATCTGTAACAGACTTTTTGTATCCCTCAGGTATGCCCTAGTCCGCTTGACACTCTCTTGTAGGAAACGGTCCAGATACTGGCCCATCCGGGATGTAATTGACCCAATCCCATTAACGATCGGCCTCCCCGGGGGTTTCTGTGTATCTTTATGAATCTTTGGGAGGGTGTAGATTGTGGGTATTCTACTGGCACTTGGTACGAGATATCTCTTTTCTCGATTTGACAACACGCCCATTGAGTATCCCATGTCAACCAGACACTTTAAATCCTTAGTATATTGTACAGTGGGATCTTTCTCTAATCTCACATAGGTGTTTCCATCACTCAACATTTCCATCAATTGGTCATGGTAGAATTCTTTGTTTAAAATCACAACCCCTCCCCCCTTGTCCGCGGGTCTAATAACTACATCCTTCCTTTCTTCCAACATAGTTATACCATCTAAAATATGGTGCGGATTAACATTCTTTTTGGGGACTAGATGTTCCAAATCCCGTATAACTAACCCCTTGAACACCTCAATTTGCTGATTTGCTCCATTAACAGGGTTAAACTGTGACTTGTTCCTCAGTCCACTATCTACAGGAACCGAGGCCACCGCACTAACAGGTTGGGAATTTTTATTTAGGACCCGGACCCACCGCCCCGTAATATCTGGAAATCCTTTTGGACACATCCGGGACAATCACCCTTCCCCCTTTTTTTCACCCATTTCATCCTTCTTATTTACCTATCCATTATAATAGACCTACCATACCACTGCATTGTTGGATCACACGATCATTAAATTTTGTCGATTACATTTATGGGATGGAATCAACATCTCAATATATTTACATAGTAAAAATCCTATCCAACGCCAGTCTCCACATAGACAAATTGGAAACACTCAGTACATTACCAAGTTAATTATTAAACTTCCTCTAACTAATACATGGCTATTCTTGGGTTTCTGTTGCAGGTGTGGGCTCCTCCCCCTCATCTCCCCTCCCCCCTCCCGGGGGGGTGCGCTAAGTGTGGCTCCTTGTAAGCCCCCTGAGGCTGGCTCTCCTGGGAGAGTGAGGGTGGCCCCCCGAGCCATCCGGTGTTTCCATTGGCCCTCAGCACATATCCTGGACTAGAGAACACCCATTCCACCACTTAGCGGTAAAGACTCATTATCTTGGTTTAATCCAAGTGATGCACAATAATATATATATTTATCTATTTGAATTTAATTTATGTAATTCTTTTTTAGATCCAACTGTCCCCCTGAAGAGACCATATACAGGTCGAAACGCGTCGGGGCTTGCTATTTATGTAACATTATGTAACCTAACTATGTGTATTAATATGTGTTTGTTACTGCACTGGGGAATAAGATGTGTGTTACTGTACCAGATGATTCTCTATACTGTACTTCAAACCATGATATTGGATAAAACCTTTTATACATCCATTAAGAACTTCCTTTCATTATGTGCATTGCTGTTTTAAAGCCCCATGGGGAAAATAATTTTTCTTTAATCTAATTTCGGGGTGTGCAGCCTTTCTTGTCTCTTTTTTATATGTGTCTTCCTTTTTTCGAATTCCGAACATGAATTGAACGAATCAACTGAATTTAACGACATCAAATAACCAGATTAACGAACCTAAAGCAAACAAAACAAATTTTTTTCGTCATGCACATGTCTAGATCTATATAGAGGAATCAGGACCTTCTTCCTCCTGCTGGTTATCCCTTTAGTGATAACTAAGGATCAATATAGAGGAATCAGGACCTCCTTCCTCCTGGTGGGGATACCTCTAGTGATAACTAAAGATCTATATAGGGCAATCAGGACCTCTTTCCTCCTGTTGATGATTGCTCTAGTGATAACTAAAGATCAATATAGAGGAACCAGGAGCTCCTTCCTCCTGCTGATGATTCCTCTAGTGATAATTAAAGATCTATATATGGGAATTAGGACCTCCTTCCTAAGGGCTGGTGATCCCTGTAATGATAACTGAAGATCTATGTAGAAGAATCAGGAATTTCTTATCTTGCTGATCCCTCTATTAATAACTGAGTATCTATATAGGGGGAAGAAGGACTTTCTTTGTCCCTCTAGTGATCTTCTAGTGATATACCCCAGAATTCCCCAACTGTAAGGCCACAAGTTTTGCTAATTTTGCAATCATCTAATATAAGAAAACTCCCAAATCTCTTTTCAGTGTAGTTCTTGCCAACACTATACTCCCCAATATTGTTTGCTTTCAGCAGATTCTTTTTCCCTAAGTGCATTGCTTTACATTTAAAAAAGATGGGTTGCAGTTTCCCCTACTTTGATCAATCTTCCAGCAATGCCATATCATGTTGCATGTTACAAACACCTCTACTAACAACTGCTGTATTGCACACCTATGTGCCATCAGCAAACATATATACTGTACAGTGCCTTCCAAAACCTTCAAGTGATTGTAAAGTCTCTGTATTTTTGTGGGGGGACGGGCAAAATAACAAACATGTCACGTCAAACTCTTACAAACAGATTAAAGTGATATTAAAGGTAATGTTTTTGTTTTTTAACCACTTAAAGCGGAGTTCCACCCAAAAGTGGAACCTCAGCTCATTTGTTTCCTCTCCCCCTCTGGTGCCACAATTGGCACCTTTCGGAGGGGGGGAGGGGGGACAGGATACCTGTCTTTGACAGGTATCCTTTTCCCACTTATGGGAGTCCATGCCGTAGCTCATGACGTCACAGAGGGGCTCCCTCCTCCTCCCGCTGTCGCCTGGCCAGGAAAAGAGAGGAGCGGGGCCTCGCCCATGCGCAGTAGGGTTCCTGGCGTTAAGCCGTAAGGCTACACTGCCGGGTTCCTTTACCCACAATGGCGGCAGCACCCGACAGCTGATGGAAACATTAGCTGCGGTGCTGACATCACTGGACTCCAAGACAGGTAAGTGTCCTATTATTAAAGTGGAGTTCCACCCATAAAAACAAACATACCTGAAAAATTCAAAAAACAAAAACAAAAAAACATTTGGATATTTTTTTTTTTTTACTTACCTCTAAATGCCTGTTGCTAGGTGGTCCCTGGTGACATCACTTCCGCCTCGGCACAGGAAGGGCTCCGCTCTGTTCCCTCCCTCCTGTCAATCATCTGGGACCCAATACAGGTCCCAGGTGATTGAGCGGCCAATCACGGCGTGCGGCGCCGCTCGCGCATGCGCACTGGGTGCCAGGCTGTGAAGCCACAGTCCGGCGCCCACAGTTGAAATGCCGGCGCCGACGAGCGGAGGGGGGGATGAGCGGGGCTTCGATCCCCCGCATCGCTGGACCCAGGGACAGGTAAGTGTCCAATTAAAAGTCAGCAGCTGCAGTACAGTACTTGTAGCTGCTGACTTTTAATTTTTTTTTTTTTAATGGACCCCCTGGGTGGAACCCCATTTTAAAAGCCAACAGCTGCAGTATGTGTAGCTGCTGGCTTTTAATTTTTTATTTTTTGGCGGACCTCGGCTTTAAGGACCGGAAAGATTTACCCCCTTAATGACCAGGCCATTTTTTGTGATACGGCACTGCGTCGATTTAACTGACAATTGCGCGGTCCTGCGACGCTGTGCCCAAACAAAACTGACATCCTTTTTTTCCCCACAAATAGAGCTTTCTTTTGGTGGTATTTGATCACCTCTGCGGTTTTTATTTTTTGCTCTATAAAGAAAAAAAGTGTGACAATTTGAAAAAAATATATATATTTTTTACTTTTTGCTATAGTAAATATCCCCCAAAAATATATATAAAAAAAAAAAACTAATTTCTTCCTCAGTTTAGGTCATTATGTATTCTTCTACATATTTTTGGTAAAAAAAAAAAAAAAAAATATCAATAAGCGTATATTGATTGGTTTGCACAAAAGTTATAGTGTCTACAAAATAGGGGATAGATTTATGTTATTTTTATAATTATTTTTTTTTTTTACTAGCAATGGCGATTGAACTGTGACATTGGGGCGGACAGATCGGAAATTTTTGACACTTTTTTTGGACCAGTTACATTTATATAGCGATCAGTGCTCTAAAAATGCACTGATTACTGTATAAATGTCACTGGCAGGGAAGGGGTTAACACCAGGGGCGATCAAATGGTTAAATATGTTCCCCAGGGAGGTGTTCCTAACTGTATGGGGGCTGAGCTGACTGGAGGAGGAGAGAGATTGCTGTTCCTAATCACTAGGAACAGACGATCACTCTCAGCTCCCCTGTCAGAACAGGGATCTGCCGTGTTTACACTTGCAGATCCCCGTTCTGCCTCTGTGTGGAGCGATCGCGGGTGGCCAGCGGACATCGCGCCCGCTGGCCACGCGCATGGGCTTGGGGGCCACGCCTGCTATATCTATTACATGAAGCGACGTACAATGATGGTGATTCGCGTTATAGAGCCAACCTGCCACAGTACAACTGCGGCGGCTGCATTTTAATTGGTTAAATGCTTTACTATGCTATACTTACCTTCTCTGTGTAATGGTTTTGCACAGAGCAGCCCCAATCCTTTTCTTCTTGGATCCCCCGTCGGCGCTCCTGTCTCTTCCTCTTCTCCAAGTGCCCCCATAGCAAGATGCTTGCTATAGTGGCACTCATGCATGCTTGCACCCAAGCCCCGCTCTGTGTGTCCATAAAGCCCCATTCACACCTGAGCGTTTTGTAGCTTGAAGCCTCAAGCTACAAAACGCTTGAGGGCAAAAAAATCCATTATTCTCTATGGAGATGGTTCGCATCTCCACTCCAAATCACATGAAACCCAATGCCTGAAGCGCAAACAAGTTCTGGAACCTTTTTGGTCGCTCGAATCAACCAGATTTGGGCGTTTTTGGAGCATATTCACCCGAGAAGCAGAAGAAAAAAATCTAAAAACATAGCAAAAAATGATGAAACAGATAATTGTTCCTATTGGCTATTAAAAAAAAGGACAAAGCTCAAAAATGCCGGAAAACGATACATGGAAACGCGCAAATACGCTTGACAAAACACCTGAAAAACGCTACGCTCAGGTGTGAATGGGGCCTAAGACAGAACGGGGCCAATGGCTCCCGCTGCTGTCTCTCAGCCAATAAGAAGGGAGAGACTCGGGAGAGCATCACCGGATCGTGATCGAGCTTGGGTAAGCAGGGCTTTTTTTCAGGGAGAACTTGGTGGAACTCAGTTCCACCACCTCTGGCTCAGACCCTTGGGGGTGGGCTGCTCACCACAATCATTTGTAAACACAGAAGTCCGGTTTCTGTGTTTACAAGCGACGGCTCTGCACTCTGTGTGTAACCGCCCCGGAACTCTGCACTCTGTATGCAATCCTGGTATTTAATGCCCCTTTAAGACCCTCCTACTGTTCGTGAAATTTGACTGACCACACCCACTATTTGATGTAATTTGAGGGTGTGTGTGGTTGGAGGGGTTTTGAGGGTTCGTGGTTGAGTTCCAGCACCTATTATTTGAGAAAAAAAAGCCCTGCGGGTAAGTATTAGGTGGGGGCTGTGGGGGGAGCTGCATACTGGAGGTTTTTTACCTTCATGCATTCAGCCTTTAGAACCAATAAAAGAAGACATAGTAGGAGCCTTGTGGTACTAGTGATTGATCTCTGTTCCGAATGAATGCCATTTACAGCCACGCTCTGATACCGTATCTATTCTTCAGCCAACTGCGTATCTGCTAGATCACCCAAGGGTAAAGTCCGAGCTTATGCAACTTTTTTTTATGGGAGCATTATGTGGGACAACATCCAATTGTTTTATGAAATCAAGAAGTGAATACAATGTCCACCTGGCACCACTAGATGCCAGGACCCGATACTAGTTTAGGCACAGAACACTGGTCCCACCCTCTGTGGGCCGCCACCGCTTACTTAAAGTGGTGTTCCACCGAAAAAAAAAAAGCATGAATGTTCCTAAAAAAATTTTTTTTTTTATTCACCTCTAAATGGCTGTTGCTAGGGGTTCCCTCGTAGTCTGCCTCCTTCAGTGCCTGGGCTGGCGACATCACTTCCCCTCTGTGCAGGAAGGGCTCAGCTCTGCCCCCTCCCTCTTGTCAATCACCTGGGACACATTACAGGTCCCAGATGACTGAGCGGCCAATCACGGCGCGCATGCGCATGCACAGTTGCAATGCCGGCGCCGCCGAACGGAGGGGGAAACAAGCGGAGCTTCTATCCCTGGACCGTGGGACAGGTAAGTGTCCGATTATTAAAATCAATTAATTTTGTTTTTAAAATGGGAACTCCTCTTTAATGTCAGTTGTTGCAAAATAAGAAGTACGCATTAAACCCTTCACTGCACAGCCATTCATCCCCTATTCAGTTGTTTTAGAATTACACAGCAGTGCCTCATTGCTTGTTTTTCCATGTGTCGTCTAGAACTCTTGCCAGAGACAAATTCCTCGCTTGTTTTTCCCTAATGAGCCTGTTTACACTCTGAGCACATCAGTGTAAAAGGGGTAACCAGACTGGACGCTCAAAGCCTGAGGACAAATACCCGAGGTTGTGTTTGTGGCAGAATCTGTACAGAAATGCCCTACAGATTATTTCCAAGACACAGAACATGAGAAGATGCAGTGGCAGAACAGTAATGCCTCAACGTAATTACCCATCCTGGCATTTCACTTGTCAGAGCAAGATGCTCTTATTATATATTTCAGCATCACCAACATAATATCCATGGTGAAAACAGATTTGTTGTAATAACTAGTTATAAAACCATCAAAACAACCTAATGAGATGACCAGTCTAGCTGCTGAAGAGTGGAAATTTTTGTAAACTCTTCCTATGGGTCCCCACATTTCTCAGCTGTTCTGAAATAGGAATCTTTAGTGGTTCAATGCCACGCACTGATCCATTCCAAGGTATAGGTAGAGAATAGCGGCCTCAGCCCCAGCTCTTTCCTGATAGCTATGCCCTTTGATGTGTTTCGCCCAGCCCCACCGGGGCTTAGTCATAAAGACAGCCCTCAAAATTTCCACTCGCCTGCTCGCATTTGGCGAGTGGAAATATGCTGCGAGCGAGTGTGGACAGGGCCGGCAGTAAAGTCTGAATCCCCAGCCGCTTGGAGTATTCTGAGGAGCCCTGACAAATCCCCAACCTAGATTGGCAGAGGTAGGCCTCCTTAAATACTCAGGGTCAGCCCAGCTGGGGGAGGAGTTGTTCGGGTGGAAGCTGGAGATGGAGTGCTAGGCGGTCATGGCCATTGAGGGAGCTCCCCAGTCTGGGGGAGTGACCTTGGGCCTGGGCTCGGGTGCGGACAGGACCCTCTTAAAACACAGTGTGGCATGGGAGCAAGGAGAGGACAGAGGAATTGCACTGCCAGGCAAGTCTCCAGGAGGAACTACAAGTTGCAGCCAGGAGGGCTGGTGAGTAACACACAGTCAAGAGGACTGGGAGGCACACCTGAGAGGACTGCGTGCAAGCAGTCTGAGATGGATCCAGAGCCAGTAGGGTGGACTGTGGTGACATGGGCAGTGGAAAAAGGGGCAGCTGCAGCCAGGAGGGCTGGAGGGGCCTAAAGATGTGCTACTGGGCTCAGTAGCCACGTGGGACAGCTAGCACTAAAAACTACCACATTTTTGGTACACCATAGAGGCCCGCAGTCCCTGCTTGCAAAGGGCATTTGCTTTGCGCCTGGCTGAGCCAGTGTCAGGCTTGCATACAAGTGCTAGCTGGTTATGGGAGTGATAGTCTGCAAGCAAGTTTTGTGCCGGAGGAAGAGAGGAAGTTGTATATACTGGAGGTGTATATAGTTCTCAGTCCCTGAGAACTATATGACTGTTTTTTTCATCAACTGGGCATCCCATAATTACCCTATCCCTATCCAAGTGTAGCAATAACTCTCGGTGGAGCTGCTGGTTTAAGCGGGTCTGTTACCTTCACTCTGCTTCCCTCTGTTTCACCGGCACCGGGTCTAGGGGTTCCGTTGAGTTTACTTCTGGACGACACACGCACCAACACTGGAGTACGTTTTCAATGCTTTATTAAACAAACGACTTAGGAAATAGCAGGAAAGAGGTGGAAAGGAAACTTGCAGAAGAAACTCAAATATCCTCTTGTAGGGTTCTTTTGACAAATATCCTGGTAGAATTCAGATACTATATGGAATGCACTCCCCTCGTGGGACACACTCCTTGCTCGTCTGGATAGGCCTCTCTCACCGGTCTAGCAGCCAGTACGCAGCACGAATCAAAGTCTCTGCCACAGACTTGTTTGGGAACAAAACCCGTACGATCCTCTGCCACAGGATGCATCGGATTTTCTGTAGTGAATGTCAGTCACAGTGCTTGAACCTTTAAGCCAACCCGGCAACACTATGCTGTATAGTTACTTTCGGATACGTCCTCCAACCGAGTCACCAGGCCCCTCTATAGACCAGCACTCTGCGTGATCCCTCCGAGACGGGTCCTCCCCTGGGATCTCCTCGGTTGTCCAGCTTCGTCACACAGGACCGACAGCTCAGGACCATTCCTCGGCTGCGGTGGTAGGCCCCAGACAAGCCTCTGGACCCACCCCTGCGCCGCAGTATCGTGAGCCTCTGGAACGGAGGGCCACGAGGTAGCTCCTTAAGTCATCCCTGTCGGCCAGGAGGGCCAGCAGGTGGCTGAAAAACGAACCCCAAAATATGGCATCTGTCCCATAAATACCCTCGCCCAGAATGCAACTCGGAGGACCACCTCCACCGAGTTGTCTCCGGGACAGAAGAGCATCCATACGCTTCAACACGTTGCCTTTCCAACACTAACCAGTGGTAACAGCGACACCCACCGGTCAGCACGGAAGCACACACAACGTCAGCCAAGCTGGAACAGAGGCAAACTTAACCTTCCTAACGCACAAATTACTAAATTTACCTAACATGCGGTAGATTGCAAATCTACCAGCGCTACATACTCCCCCCACTACAGTAGACGTTGTCCCCAACGTCTGTCCATAAACAGTAACAATAACTCTCAAGCCTGAGAGTAAGCATTTGAGTTTCTTAGAACTTTGGATAGACAAAGAGAGAGAAAGGACAGTTTAAAGACATTATAAGACTTATATCTATAAAACATTATGTTTACAGCCGCAAACAAACCACAGTATGATTGTACACAACCTCACTATCTAACTAGCTGAAAAGCCTCCCAGCTCTATATATTAACCGATGATCCCTGAAAAGGAAACATAGTTAAACACACATATGTACATCCTATACAACAGTAGGAGCAAAGCCTCATTTAAAAATGAGACTCTCTTCCCATAATCTATACCAAAAAAATATTCTTTAGGAGTCCATCCCTGCATACATTTTTTTTTTTATAAAAGAAATCCGGCTAGCAAAAAGGAAGTCCTTGGATTTAAACACTGAACAGAATCTGTAGATCTTGACCACGCAGATCTCTTTACCCTGACACTAGCTAGCTAAATAACTTCAAAGTTCTATTGTCCAAAGTTACCAGTAAAACCGGGGATCTGGCAAAGTCAACGATTTTCCCTCTTTATCCACAGTGGTAATAAAGTATACAACATTGTCCTTTCCCAGTCTGCAGATTACCACTTTGTCAGCATAGATGTGCCGACCGAAATTCCAATGTACACAGCATCCGTTAAAACGTTCATCCATCCTGACAGAACATCCAGTCTTTCTGAAGGGCTTAGGTACAGACAAATAGTCCCAAACAGCTTCACTGTACCAAAGTTCATGATTAGCTTCAATCTCCTGCATGATATCTTGGGGCAGGTAGGGGAACTCCAAACCATACTCTGCTGCCACACGCTTGTTTAGCATCCTCTGTAAGCGAGCAAGTTTTGGCAATAATCCGTCTCTCCCCATACCAGGCGGTATACAGGAATTCAATGATTTTCTCACCATAGACCCAGCCGGTGTCTGTAGTGAACTAGTAATTTTTGGTAAAGTCCCAGCGACAGCACTGTGTGTCTCCACACAGGGTGACGTCTTCCCAGAACTCAGCGCAGTCCATTCAGGGAAAGTTATTGCGGAGGCAACATCCTCACTTTGTGACCACAATAGCTCTTGTGACATAGTCTCAAATAGGTCATCATCACCAGAAAGGTCCGACATGGATTCTATTCAGGGGCGTAACTAGAAATAGCAGGGCCCCATAGCAAAATGTTGTATGGGGCCCCCCTGCAAACAACCCCCCCCCCACAGCTGCCCTAGTGTCAAGGCAGCGTGAGCTGTGCCACATCAAGCGTGACCTGTGCACAATGCAGCGTGACCTGTGCCCAATACAGCGTGACCTGTGCCCCATACAGCGTGACCTGTGCCCCATACAGCATGACCTGTGCCCCATACAGCGTGACCTGTGCCCAATGTAGCGTGACCTGTGCCCCATACAGCGTGACTTGTGCCCCATACAGCGTGACCTGTGCCCCACACAGCCTGGTCTGCCTGTGCCCCATACAGCATGACCTGTGCCCCATACAGCGTGACCTGTGCCCCATACAGCGTGACCTGTGCCCCATACAGCCTGGTCTGCCTGTGCCCCATACAGCCTCACCTATGCAGAGGAAGAGGCAAGCCACCCGGATCAGCAGAGAGTGGGATTGCCCGCTGTAATAGCTTTCATTGGGATTTTCCGTCTTCCCGGGGCTCATCGTCACATAGCCCCACCTCTTGGCCCGACGCCTTTGATGACGTCACATGTCCCGCATTGAATCGGCGTTCTGTCTATCAAAGGCGCTGGGCCAAGAGGTGGAGCTATGTGACGTGAGCCCCGGGAACACTGGAAGTTCTAATGAAAGCTATTACATCGGGCAATTCATCTCTCTGCTGATATGGACAGCTCGCCTCTTTCTCTCCTCTCTCTTCCCCTGGCTGGGAGACTGTGCCGGCGGTGCTCTCATCCTCACTGGGCCCCACTCGGCTGCGGGCCCCATAGCGCCCGCATGGGTCGCTATGGTGGTAGTTACGCCCCTGATTCTATTTCTGAATCTCTCAACTCTTCCGCCGGCAAATATTTATTCACAGTCCCGAACACATTCCCCACCAGTGGCTTACCCGTTCCTGACGTAGACTCTGGTAGCTCCGGTTCAGGTAACCTCTGGGGTAGGCCTCGACCACGGCCGCGGGAAGCCTTCACATAGCCCACCTTCCTCTGAGTAGTCCCCTGATGAGACAACAGCAGCAGTGTCTCCTTTTGGAACATTGTCAGCAACAACAGGCAAAGTGGCGGCCTGTCGCTCTCTCTCCGTAGCAATAGCAGCTTCTACTGTGGTGATACCTGTTGCCCAATCCATCCAATAAGCACGGGGCAGCATGGTAGGTTGCTCCACCACAAACAAGTATTCTCCACATTGTGGATATCGGCCGAATGGACGAATATGCACGGCCAATCCTTTGCATCGATGGCAGATCATTCCCAGTCCCTCAACATCTCCTGAGGTATACAGGACAAACCTCCCCTGCGGCTTCAATCGAAATCCAGTATCTGTAAGCAGAGTTCCAGATAGCACAGTATTCATCACGGTGCTTGTAGGGAACATTACATAGTTACATAGTTACATAGTTACATAGTAGGTGAGGTTGAAAAAAGACACAAGTCCATCAAGTCCAACCTATGTGTGTGATTATGTGTCAGTATTTCATTACATATCCCTGTATGTTGCGGTCCTTCAGGTGATTATCTAATAGTTTCTTGAAGCTATCAATGCTCCCCGCTGAGACCACCGCCTGTGGAAGGGAATTCCACATCCTTGCCGCTCTTACAGTAAAGAACCCTCTACGTAGTTTAAGGTTAAACCTCTTTTCTTCTAATTGTAATGAGTGGCCACGAGTCTTATTAAACTCTCTTCTGCGAAAAAGTTTTATCCCTATTGTGGGGTCACCAGTACAGTATTTGTAAATTGAAATCATATCCCCTCTCAAGCGTCTCTTCTCCAGAGAGAATAAGGTCAGTGCTCGCAACCTTTCCTCATAACTAAGATCCTCCAGACCCTTTATTAGCTTTGTTGCCCTTCTTTGTACTCGCTCCATTTCCAGTACATCCCTCCTGAGGACTGGTGCCCAGAACTGGACAGCATACTCCAGGTGCGGCCGGACCAGAGTCTTGTAAAGCGGGAGAATTATCGTTTTATCTCTGGAGTTGATCCCCCTTTTAATGCATGCCAATATTCTGTTTGCTTTATTAGCAGCAGCTTGGCATTGCATGCCATTGCTGAGCCTATCATCTACTAGGACCCTCAGGTCCTTTTCCATCCTAGATTCCTCCAGAGGTTCTCCCCCCAGTGTATAGATTGCATTCATATTTTTGCCACCCAAATGCATTATTTTACATTTTTCTACATTGAACCTCATTTGCCATGTAGTCGCCCACCCCATTAATTTGTTCAGGTCTTTTTGCAAGGTTTCCACATCCTGCGGAGAAGTTATTGCCCTGCTTAGCTTAGTATCGTCTGCAAATACAGAGATTGAGCTGTTTATCCCATCCTCCAGGTCGTTTATAAACAAATTAAATAGGATTGGTCCCAGCACAGAACCCTGGGGAACCCCAATACCCACCCCTGACCATTCTGAGTACTCCCCATTTATCACCACCCTCTGAACACGCCCTTGTAGCCAGTTTTCAATCCATGTACTCACCCTATGGTCCATGCCAACGGACCTTATTTTGTACAGTAAACGTTTATGGGGAACTGTGTCAAATGCTTTTGCAAAATCCAGATACACCACGTCTACGGGCCTTCCTTTATCTAGATGGCAACTCAACTCCTCATAGAAGGTTAATAGATTGGTTTGACAAGAACGATTATTCATGAATCCATGCTGATTACTGCTAATGATATCATTCTTATTACTAAAATCTTGTATATAGTCCCTTATCATCCCCTCCAAGAATTTACATACTATTGATGTTAGGCTAACTGGTCTGTAATTCCCAGGGATGTTTTTTGGGCCCTTTTTAAATATTGGTGCTACATTGGCTTTTCTCCAATCAGCTGGTACCATTCCAGTCAATAGGCTGTCTGTAAAAATTAGGAACAACGGTCTGGCAATCACCTGACTGAGTTCCCTAAGTACCCTCGGGTGCAAGCCATCTGGTCCCGGTGATTTATTAATGTTAAGTTTCTCAAGTCTAATTTTAATTCCGTCCTCTGTTAACCATGTAGGTGCTTCCTGTGTTGTGTCATGAGGATAAACACTGCAGTTTTGGTTACTGAAGCCCCCCGATTCACTCGTGAATACTGAGGAGAAGAATAAATTCAGTACCTTCGCCATCTCCCCATCCTTTGTAACCAGATGTCCTTCCTCATTCTTTATGGGGCCAATATGGTCTGTCCTCCCTTTTTTACTGTTTACATACTTAAAGAATTTCTTGGGATTTTTTTTGCTCTCCTCCGCTATGTGTCTTTCATGTTCTATCTTATCCGTCCTAATTGCACCCTTACATTTCTTATTGCATTCTTTATAAAGTCTGAATGCTGAGGATGATCCCTCAACCTTGTATTTTTTTGAAGGCCTTCTCCTTTGCTTTTATATGCATTTTTACATTGGAGTTAAGCCATCCAGGATTTTTGTTCGCTCTTTTAAATTTATTACCCAATGGGATACATTGGCTAATGCCCTTATTTAATATGCTCTTAAAGCAAACCCATCTCTCCTCCGTATTCTTTGTTCCTAATATTTTATCCCAATTTATGCCTTTTAGCAAGGTTTGTAGTTTAGGGAAGTTGGCTCTTTTGAAATTCAGTGTCTTTGTGTTCCCTTCATGTTTCCTATTTGTGTGATTTATACTGAAACTAATTGACCTGTGATCGCTGTTACCTAAATTGCCCCGTATTTCCACATCTGTGATCAGGTCTGTATTGTTGGTAATCAGTAGATCCAGTAATGTTTTATTTCTAGTTGGTGCGTCTACCATCTGACCCATAAAATTGTCCTGCAAGACATTAAGGAACTGGCAAGCCTTAAATGAATGCGCGGTTCCCTCTGCCCAGTCTGTGTCTGGATAATTAAAATCCCCCATTATGATAACACTTCCCATCCTTGCTGCTAATCCAATTTGTGATAGGAGATCCGTCTCCACTTCCTCCCTCAGGTTAGGGGGCCTATAGCATACTCCCAGTATTATTTTCCCCTTAGCTTCATCCCTTTGGAGCTCTACCCATAAGGATTCCACCTCCTCACTAGCTCCCTCAGTGATGTCATCTCTCACATTCACTTGTACATTATTCTTGATATATAGGCATACCCCTCCCCCTTTTTTACCCTCTCTATCCTTGCGGTATAGAGTATACCCTTGAATGTTTGCCAGCCAATCATGAGAGCTGTTGAACCAGGTCACTGAAATTCCCACAAAATCCAAATCCTCCTTGTACAACAGTATCGCTAGTTCACCCATCTTGTCCGCCATGCTCCTGGCATTGGTGAACATGCCACATAGTTTAGACCGGTCGCATATTGTCCTCGTATTGGGTGTTTCAAGATTGCAACTAGGACTTGCTACTATACTCACCTTGTGTTTTTGTGCTTTGGTTAACCTACCACTAATGCCCCCAATACTACCCTCTGGAATATCTTTCACGCTGGCTATCACTGTCTCTGGACCCTCCCCCCCCATCGCCTAGTTTAAAAACCCCTCTAACTTTTTGGCCATCTTCATTCCCAGCAGATCTGCACCCTCCTCATTTAGGTGCAGTCCGTCCCTTCTATAGTACCGGTTACCGACTGAGAAGTCGGCCCAGTCCTCCAGGAACCCAAACCCCTCCTTACTACACCAGCTCTTCAGCCACTTGTTTACTTCCCTAATCTCCCTCTGCCTTTCTGGTGTGGCTTGATGTACCAGTAGTATTCCTGAGAATACTACCTTGGAGGTCCTTTTCCTCAATTTAGCACCTAAGTCCCTAAAATCGTTCTTTAGGACACTCCATCTGCCTCTGACTTTGTCATTGGTGCCAACGTGCACCATGACAGCCGGGTCTTCCCCAGCCCCTCCCAGTAATCTGTCCACAAG
Organism: Lithobates clamitans; assembly: GCA_037952925.1. NCBI lineage: Eukaryota > Metazoa > Chordata > Amphibia > Anura > Ranidae > Lithobates > Lithobates clamitans. The sequence continues at coordinate 1,603,134 of JBBGZY010000250.1, forward strand.
ATCCGTGATGTGCCGAACCCGAGCGCCCGGTAGACAACATACTGTTCGGCGCTTCAGGTCTTGGTTACAGATTGCCCTCTCTGTCCTTCTAAGAATTGAGTCCCCTACCACCAGAATCTGTCTTTCCTTTCCCTTTGCTGCCCCCCCCAATCTCACTGGAGGAGTTCTTCCCCTGGCAGCTAGGAGAGTCCCTCATCTCCAGCAGTGCTGGTCCCTGACTGGTTTCACCAATGTCACTCAATGGAGCGTACTTATTGGGATGCTCCAGTCCTGGATCAGCCTCTCTGGCACTTCCCCCTCTACCCCTCCTGACTGTCACCTATCTACTCTTTGCTAGTGCCTGCACCTCTTTGTCTCCACTCGCCTCTGTGCTGGCCCCTGCCAGCACCTGCCGTGTACGTTCCTGGCTCACCTTTAGTATGGAGGGACTTCTCAGTGCTGACAGTTGCTTCCCCAGATTCAGAACCTGGGCTTCCAGGGAAACAATGTGCTTACATTTTGCACAGCAGTATTCGCCCTCGATCGGATGATCAAGGAATGCATACATGCGGCAAGATGTACAAAGAGTCGCCTCTCCACACCCGCCAGGCATCGTACCTATTAAATATAGTGAGGATTTGAGGATTTTACCCTGTCCAAATTACCTAACAGCTAGCTTCCTGGCACTAATACTCAAGACAATACACAGGTACACAACAAGACAATACACAGGTACTCACAGACCTACGTGCAATCGCAGAACAGTCACAGACCTACGTGCACTCGCAATACTCAAGTATACAATACACAAGTACTAACGATCCACACACACTACTCAGACAACACTCAGATACTGACACTACACAGGTACTATGACCCCTGTTATAACCTCCTGTTTTAAACTCTGGTTTTTAACTCCCACTTATACCAGCTCCACTTAAACAAAGTTCCACAGCCTCAGACTGAGCACGCTCAGACTGAGTCCTACACCCAGTTAAATAGGCACCTGTGAGCAATTAACCACCCCCCTTAATTGATAGACTGATGGAACCAGAGAAAAAAAAAAAAAAAAAGCTATTAAATTAAACATTCTCGGTCCCATGGCCACACTCTGATCTTCTCAGCACGATCACGAGGCTCCTCTTTCCCTCTGGCGCCAAACACATACACGCGTCCCACGTGGTAGAAAGTAGGGTAACTCCTCTCACTTGTTCTTCCAGTCACGTAGCTCCCGGGCCTTTCACTGGCGCCCGACGTCTACGCACTCAGAAGCAAAGTCTTGCAGTTTAACCTTTCCTTTTCCTGAAAAGATTTTTTTTTTTCAAAGTCCAGCTCTCTCCGTAAACTCCCGGTAAAACACTCCACTGGGTTGCGAGAAGTCACAGTGCTTGAACCTTTTAAGCCAACCCGGCATCACTATGCTGTATAGTTACTTTCGGATACGTCCTCCAACCGAGTCACCAGGCCCCTCTATAGACCAGCATTTTGCGTGATTCCTCCGAGACGGGTCCTCCCCTGGGATCTCCTCGGTTGTCCAGCTTCGCCACACAGGACCGACAGCTCAGGACCATTCCTTGGCCGCAGTGGTAGGCCCCAGACAAGCCTCTGGATCCACCCCTGCACCGCATTATCGTGAGCCTCCGGAACGGAGGGCCACGATGTAGCTCCTTAACGCATACCTGTCGGCCAGGAGGGCCAGCAGGTGGCTGAAAAACGAACCCCAAAATATGGCGTCTGTCCCATAAATACCCTCGCCCAGAATGCAACTCGGAGGACCACCTCCACCAAGTTGTCTCCAGGACAGAAGAGCATCCATACGCTTCAACACGTTGCCTTTCCAACACTAACCAGTGGTAACAGCGACACCCACCGGTCAGCACGGAAGCACACACAACGTCAGCCAAGCTGGAACAGAGGCAAACTTAACCTTCCTAACGCACAAATTACTAAATTTACCTAACATGCAGTAGATTGCAAATCTACCAGCGCTACACAAGTTTAATTCCCCCAATATAATATAAAAAAAACAAGTGTTTGGACTGCTTTCATGACTCCTGAATGTCTGAAAATGGTGTGCCTGGCTGTGCAGGGTGAGAGACGGACCACAAGTACTACCTACCCCTACAGGGGTACATTTGTAATAGTCATTTTTTTTTGTTTTAAAGACTGACATTCTTTTTTATTGACTGAAGAGACTACATTGTCTGTGATTTCACGTCACTTGTAAAGGAATGTCCATAGAATGAGAAACCCCTGTAATTACAGGGGAAGCTTGGTAATTCTTAGGTCATTGTTTTACAGTGGTAAGTCTTCAAGGCAGCTGCCACGTCAGTCCCTAATGGGGTTAGAGCAGGGATAGGCAACCTTAAAGAGGTGGAGATCTACCTGAACAACATGGGATCCTGACAATATGGACGGGATCCTTCCAGTGCCTGGAGAAGCTTTTACAGGCAGCCGACAGCGAATTTTAGTTCACTGTCAGCTGATTCTGGGTCACAAGAGTGATCCACAAGAGAAGTATGACCAAAAAAGCTTTGGCCCAACTCCTCTTTTAAGTAAAACAGCTTTTCCAAGTCCCCCTAGGCATAAACCAACAGTTAACCCTGGCAGTGTTGGTGCTCTCCCCCCAGTGTTTAGGCACCCTATGCATTGCGGAATTTAAAATAGCTATGTGTGTGTATTGTGCTGTCAGGGCTGGTGCTACCACTAGGCGAACTAGGCAGCCGCCTAGGGCACACTGCCACCTAGGACGCATCCATGGCCAGTGCCACATTCCTCTCCTGTCATCTCCTCTTCCCCGTTGGATGTCACATCTAGAGCCGCCGTCCCTCCCCCGCACACAGCAGAAGTGAGCTGTGAGGGGACTGTGCACAGGCTGCAAGCTGAGATGAAGGAGTTCAAGCACAGGGTGGAGAGGCAGCTGGAGGACGTGCAGTGCCTGGCTGGGCCCCTCTCCTGTCACCAACCTGCGGGAGCAGATGGACAAACTCTGCTGACAGGTGGAACCCTGGAAGTACTGAGCCCGGTTGCGGGACTGAGTGGGGACAGACAGACCAGATACTCCAACCATGTGCTGCTCGCTGTGTCCGGTAAGGCAGCTCAGGTCAGTTCAATGAGGGGGCAAAACACATCACAGGGGGGTATAGTCTATTCAAGGCAGTGTGAGCACGAAGGGGGGCAGTTTGTACAGGAAGGGGGTGTAGGGTTGAAGGGGGCAGTGTATACAGGAAGGGGGGTGTAGGGTTAAAGGGGGGCAGTGTATACAGGAAGGGGGTGTAGGGTTAAAGGGGGCACTGTATACAGGAATGGGGGTGTAGATTTAAAGGGGGAAGTGTATACAGTAAGGAGGTGTAGGATTAAAGGTGGAAGTGTATACAGGAAGGGGGTGTAGGGTTAAAGGGGGAAGTGTATACAGGAAGGGGGTGTAGGGTTAAAGGGGGAAGTGTATACAGGAAGGGGGTGTAGGGTTAAAGGGGGAAGTGCATACAGGAAGGGGGTGTAGGGTTAAAGGGGAAGTGTATACAGAAAGGGGGGTCTAGGGTCAAAGGGGGAAGTGTATACAGGAAGGGGGTGTAGGGTTAAAGGGGGAAGTGTATACAGGAAGGGGGTGTAGGGTTAAAGGGGGAAGTGTATACAGGAAGGGGGTGTAGGGTTACAGGGGGAAGTGTATACAGAAAGGGGGGGTCTAGGGTCAAAGGGGGAAGTGTATACTGGAAGGGGGTGTAGGGTTAAAGGGGGAAGTGTATACAGGAAGGGGGTGTAGGGTTAAAGGGGGAAGTGTATACAGGAAGGGGGTCTAGGTTTAAAGGGGGAAGTGTATACAGAAAGGGGGGTCTAGGGTTAAAGGGGGAAGTGTATACAGGAAGAGTGGTGTAGGGTTAAAGGGGGCAGTGCATACAGGAAGGGGTGTAGGGTTAAAGGGGGCAGTTTATACAGGAAGGTGGTGTAGGGTTAAAGGGGGCAGTGTATACAGAAAGGGTGGTGTAGAGGTTAAAGGGGAACGTGTATACAGGAAGGGGGTGTAGGGTTAAAGGGGGAAGTGTATACAGGAAGGGGTGTAGGGTTAAAGGGGGAAGTGTATACAGGAAGGGGGGTCTAGGGTTAAAGGGGGAGTGTATACAGGAAGGGGGTGTAGGGTTAAAGGGGAAAGTGTATGCAGGAAGAGTGTTGTAGGGTTAAAGGGGGCAGTGTATACAAAAGGGGGGGGTAGGGTTAAAGGGGCAGTGTATACAGGAAGGGGGGTGTAGGGTTAAAGGGGGCAGTGTATACAAAAAGGGGGGTAGGGTTAAAGGGGCAGTGTATACAGGAAGTGGGGTCTAGGGTTAAAGGGGGCAGTATATACAAGGGGGTGTAGGGTTAAAGGGGACAGTGTATATAGGAAGAGTGGTGTAGGGTTAATGGGGGCAGTGTATACAGGAAGGGGGGTGTAGGGTTCAAGGGGGCAGTTTGTACAGGAAGGGGGTTGTAAGGTTCAAGGGGGGCAGTTTATTAGGGTTGCCATCTGTCCAGGATTCACCTGGACAGTTCTGGTTTTGAATCATGTCCACCTGAAACCCGGACACAATATTCAGACCAGGCTGTGGCTCCCCAAGTAACCAAGATAGTCAGCTATTTGGGGGCAAGTTTGATTGAAGGGTGAAGTGATAATGTCAGCAAAGAGTGGGGACCCCACTGTTTGCCAAGGCGCTCTTTACTACTCTCGTTGGGGCACCCAAATGTATCCTAGGTCTTTTATAATTCTATAGTGTTAACTGCAAAAAAATAAAATATTGCCCTGTGCAGCAAAAGTGTTCGGGTTTGGCTTAAAGAAAAGGTGGCAACCCTACAGTTTATACAGGAAGGGGGTGTAGGGTTAAAGGGGGGCAGTGTGTATAGGAAAGGTAGTGTAGGGTCATAGTGTATTATATTTTTGTATCACATTGTATTATATTTTAATATTGGATCATAAGGTATTATATGATTGGATCACATGGGATTGTATTATAATATTGTATCATATGATATTATATTATTGGATCACATAATATGGTATTGTATGATTTGATCACATGGTAAGGTATTATATGATTGGAACCTATGATATTATATTATTTGGTATCATTGTCTCTCTACAAAACTATGCAGTGTAATATACGATTGTATCATTTCCACCTGTAGCAGTGTATTGTATTATTGCATCATACGGTAACATTGTATCCTTCCGGCCCCGCCCTCCGCCGTTCGCTATAACGTCATCACACACAGAGGGCGGGGCGATGAAGCTTGTTTCCTCCTATCATTCGTCGGTAGGGACAACGCCTCCAGCACCAGCCAATCACAGTCCGACCTGGCCGGAGATTGGCTCATATAGGCGGACCGGCTGCATCCTCTCTTCACACATCAGCACCATGGAGAACTCGGAACGGAGCGAGTGTATGACCGGGGGCTTCCTGGAGCCTTTCCCACACTTCGCCACTGAGGCCATCCACAGCGGGCAGGAGCCGGAGCAATGGAACTCTCTGGCGCTGGTGCCCCCCATCTCCCTGTCCACCACCTTCAAACAGTACAGCCCGGGGGAGCACGCGGTGAGCGGACCAGCTGTGTGCGGGGGGGGGGGGGGGGGTTGTATAACTTTATAATCTGTGTAGAATTGTATCATGTATGAGGGGGTAGGGGACAGGGGTCAGCAGAGCAGGGAAGTATCAGTGATACACCAATACATTCCAATCTCAGAATTCCCCACATTGAAGGGGGGGGGGGGGGCACTGCGCCCCCCACACATTGTATAAGATGGAAACATTGTTTGCCCACCATATGGAGGAAGAGGACTCTCTTGGTTGCCACTTCCAATCTCAGAGAGAAGAGATTTCACTGTGATTGAGAAAACCAATCAGGTGACAGTTTGTGGAATTATTGTTGGGCTTCTGGGAACTTTGATGAATTCCTGAAGCTTTGCGTCATTTACTACTGAACCCGGCACTCTGTACCTTTGGGCCACAACCAGTATTCAGCGCAATGAAAATCACATCCAACTTTTGCTATGGTGCAGAGCTCCGCACTTTTTTCACTTTTTGCTGCGGGGGCCCAATTTATGATCCTGCACACCGGCCCACTGCTTCCAGAAAATACCCCTGACCTGAGATCATCATTGTGCATCCATTCCAGATGTTTGTATGTGACATCTCATACATCCTATACATCCCATACATCCCATACTTCACATACTTCTCATAAATCAATACATCCCATACTTCCCATACATCCCATAAATCAATACATCCCATACTTCCCATACATCCCATACTTCTCATAAATCCATACTTCTCATAAATCAATACATCCCATACTTCTCATAAATCCATACATCCCATACTTCTCATAAATCAATACATCCCATAAATCAATACTTCCCATACTTCTCATAAATCCATACATCCCATACTTCTCATAAATCAATACATCCCATAAATCAATACTTCCCATACTTCTCATAAATCCATACATCCCATACTTCTCATAAATCAATACTTCCCATACTTCTCATAAATCAATACATCCCATACATCCCATACTTCTCATAAATCAATACTTCTCATACATCCCATACTTCTCATACATCCCATACTTCTCATACATCCCATACAACTCATAAATCAATACATCCCATACTTCTCATAAATCAATACATTCCATACTTCCCATACATTCCATACAAGCACGTGGGCAGGGCTAGTGTAGCCAGGACAGGTAGATGTGTCTCATCTCTGCTTCCTTTCACCACTCTGCATATCATAGATGAGAAGAGGTGGGGAAAATGAGCAGGAGGGGTTCAGAGGTGGGACAGATGAGCAGAAAGGTACAGCAGTGGAAGAGATGAGAAGGGGGTTCAGCAGTGGGACAGAAGAGCAGGGGGGTACAGTTTTGGGGGCAGATGAGAAGAGGGGGGGGGGGGGTTACAGTGATGGGAAAGATGAGCGGGGGGGGGGGGGGTTCAGTGTTGGGGCTGAGGAGAAATGAGGTACATTGGTGGGACAGATGAGCAGGGGGTTACAGTGGTGGGACAGATCAGAAAGAGGGTTACAGTGGTAGGGCAGATGAGCAGATAAGTTCAATGTTAGTTCGGACAGATGAGAAGATGGTTCAGTGGTGAGACCGAACAGCATCGGGGTACAGTGGTGGGGCAGATGATGGGGGTTTACAGTGGTGGGGCGGATGGGCTTGGAGGGGACAGTGATCTGAGATGTGGAGTTGCAGGAATTGGGGCTGATCTGAGGCGTGAGAGTGCGGGATGTTAATTTCTCACTACTCAAGTAGTTTACAGCATTTACTTTATAAAAAATCCTTTTCGTGATTGGAAGTGTGAAGTTGACTTTTTTTTTTTTGTTCTAAAATCGGCAGGCTCAATTTCTTTGAAAACCTTTTTCGGCACACTGTGCTCAAAAGGTTGTCTACACCTGATGTATGACATATGTCAGGCAGCTGCTGCAGCACCTCGTGTGTGTGTGTGTGTCTCCAGCTGTCAGTCATTGCCATGCTGTGTGATCAGTGACATCACACTTCCAGTGACATGGTGACATCACACTTCCAGTGACATCACACTTCCAGTGACATGGTGACATCACACTTCCAGTGACATGGTGACATCACACTTCCAGCTAGTTGGCAATTAAATGGCCCATCGACCTCTTCACAGCGCCTTATGTTGCGGGTTAACGCGCGTTGTGTGGCACTGCCCTCATAGAAAATGCATGTTCATGTTTTGAAATGCAAGGTTTGTGGAACACTACAATAAAAATGCCTCACCTTTAGTGCAGGGGTTGCCAAACTTTATAAACAAAGGGCCAGTTTACCGTCCTTCAAAGTCAAGGGGGGGGGGGGGGGAGCTGTGGCCAATGGGAGAAGAAAATGCCCTGGCATCAGTGGAAGGTAATACTGCCGTGTCAATGGGAGGAATAGTATCTCATCGTTGGTGTCAGTGGGAGGAATAATGCCCCAAGGGCCAGATAAAAGCAAGAAAATTGCCGCATGTGGCCCCTGGGCCACGGTTTGAAGACCACTGCCTTAGTGCATGGAGTGCTGTTTGCATATTGGGGTTCATGTGGCGTTCAGTGGGCAGTACTGCTGCCAGATGTGAACCATTCAAGTAAAATGAGCTGTGCCACATATGCCAGGCTTGCAGTTGGGGCATGGTATTCCCATTCAAAGTCCATGTCTGGCTACCGCTCTCTGGGGAAAAAAAAAAAATCCACCGGGGAGCGCTATTCCGAGGGGTTGTCGCTTGTGTGAATGAGGGGTGTTTTTTTATGGCTTATCTCATAAGTTAAGTTCCTATGCTTATTGGTGCGATGGCAAGATTTTCTGCAGTACCACTTGGCATGAGTGGCACCGCAGCATCTCTGCACAAATGCAGGATCTGGTGTGCGATCCTGGTAAACGGGGACTAAAGCTGGCCAAATACTATTCTAATCTTGGCCAATTCAGCAGGAACTGGCCGAGATTCCAACCAGGTATGGGCAGGCTGAATATACCAAAGTTGAATGCAACTTGGGACTAACCAGCCCGCCGGACTTTACGTTATAGCCACTAGAAATATTATGTCTTCTGGGGGGGGGCGGCTTCCTCAGGCAACACAACGACTTCAAAGGGAGGGATTCCCCTGTCAACACTGGTGGAGAAATCAAGCAAATTTCTTTCCTGCAACCCATTGGAGTTCACTCTGTCTGTGGCCAGCCTTAAGCTGGTCATACCCATATAGACTCCTCTATCCGCTTGTATCTGATTGGACTTTTGCAGCTGTCCAGCTGACAACTTTCCACGCCGTTCGTTTAACTCTTGAGTGACCACAAGCCCTGACAAACGTTTGCGCTCGTCATCATTCCGGCAAAATTGGCACCTAGGAATGCGTTAGTAATGTGCATTAATCTGTGTTTTCCTGCAGATGCCATTGTTATCAGTAGAGGCTTTAATGTGTTTCGGTGCGTCAAACAACGGCTATGACCTTTTTCCACCAATACGTGTGGCACCGATGTTAGCTCGTGCCATTTAAAACCATGGTTGACGTGTTTTAATTAAATGCCTAGGTGGGAAATGTCCCTTGCTGAGGATTTCCAGCACAAACTGTCGTGTTTGAGTTGGAAATAAAAGTTGCTGAGTTTTCTGACCATTTGTGATTGAAGAATAGTCACCATCTGGTATCTTCTGTGGGACAATTGCCACTATTAACCACTCCAGGTGTTTAGCTGGATGTGGATTTTCCAGTATGGTAGAGATCAGGTCCATAGCAGGCTAATGTATTAAAAAAAAAATGCATAGGTGGGAATTGTCTCTTGCTGATAAATTTCCAGCTCTAACTGTCTCATTGTTTGAGTTGAAAGCAAAATTTGCTGAGTTTCCCAACCCATGTGTGATGGAAGAATAGTCGCCCTCTAGTATTAGTGAGATTGCCACTCCAGGTGTTTAGCGGGACTTGGATGTTCCACCATGGTGGAGACCAGGTCCACAGGAGACCAGGTCCACAGGAGACCAAGTCCACAGGAGACCAAGTCCACAGGAGACCAAGTCCACAGGAGACCAAGTCCACAGGAGACCAAGTCCACAGGAGACCAAGTCCACAGGAGACCAAGTCCACAGGAGACCAAGTCCACAGGAGACCAAGTCCACAGGAGACCAAGTCCACAGGAGACCAAGTCCACAGGACTTCCAGGAAAAGACTCTCGGATTATAATCACTGCTCTCTAGTAAGGTTTGCTGTATTGTGGTCAGACCTGTAGATCAAGAACTTCAGCAACATCTTCTGTCACATATCCTCCTCGCCTGACAAGTGCTGATTGTTTGCAGCTCTATAGAAAACAATAGAGAACCAGCAGGATCGGGGAGGAGGCTCTGTACAGCCAGTGATGTGGCCGTTGTATAGACGATCTGTAATGATGTAACGTTGCATCAGGCGGTGATCTGCTTAGTCACTGTAAATCAACACTTTCCAGTAGCTTCAGGTGACTGGTGGATGACTGGCTCCCCCAAAAGGCTGGACTGGAGTTTGCAGCTGATCTCTAGATAATGGAGATTTTGATCAACTGCGTGATTATTTAATTAGAAGATCTTGTGTAACTTTTTCTAGCTGTTGAGCTGCAATTCTCAGTTATGAGTTTTCTTGCAATAATGTTAAAGTGCCCATGTACCTTGCAGCACAGTAGTGGTTGGCACGCTTGCCTTGCAGCACTGGGGTACATGGTTCAGTCCTGGTTATTTGGATCCTGTCTAAGGATATTTAAGCAGGATCTTGCTGGCAGAAGGATCCTGCATTTAAAAATAAAAAACAAAACTTGTAGTAATTCGTTAAAGCGGAGTTCCACCTAAAAATGGAACCTCCGCTTTGAGGGAAGGTGATTTCCCCCCCCCCCCCCCCCCCCTGACATGCCATACTTGGCATGTCGTTTTTTTGGGGGGGGGGGGAGCGGATACCCTTTTTAGAGGGTACCAGCTCCCACTTCCTCCCAACGCAACGCGGCACCGGAAGAGAGATCACCTCTCCCCCTCCCTCTCGGCAATCATCTGCGACACGTCACAGGTTCCACATGATGGCGCGGCTCGCGCATGCGCAGTGGGTGCCCGCCTGTGAAGCCACAGATAGGCGCCCGCAGAGAGGAGGGGGAGATGAGCGGGGCTTTGTCGCATCGCTGGACCCTGGGACAGATAAGTGACTGATTATTAAGTCAGCAGCTGCAGTATTTGTAGCTGCTGACTCTTTGAATAATTTTTTTTTTTTTTTTTTTAGCGGAACTCCGCTTTTAAGTGCTATATATGTTTTGGACCAGGGATGCACAAATACCATTTGTTTAAGACCGTGCGATTACCGATACTTTTTCTCACGTACTTGCTGATAACTATTTTTAGTGAAAATTATTATTATTAATTCTAGTATTGGGACGCCTGTCTTTACACACACACACACACACACACACACACGAACTTTAATGGCATCCCAGTCTTAGTCCGTAGGGTTCAATATTGAGTTTTTTTTTTTTTTCAGGAGTTGGGCTTGGCCACTTGGTTCCAGTGAAGGGAACTCTTAAGGCGTCAGCATACCAAGACATTTTGGACAATTTCATATTCCCAACTTTGTGGTAACAGTTTGGGGACGGCCCCTTCCTGTTCCAACATGACTGCACACCAGTGCACAAAGCAAGGTCCATAAAGATAAGGATGAGCGAGTTTTGGGTGGAGGAACTTGACTGGCCTGCACAGAGTCCTGACCTCAACCCGATAAAACACCTTTGGGATGAATTAGAGCGGAGACTGCGGGCCAAGCCTTCTCATAAAACAAATGCGCTTCTGGAAGAATGGTCAAACATTCCCATAGACACACTCCTAAACCTTGTGGACAACCTTCCCAGAAGAGTTGAAGCTGTTATAGGTGTAAAGGGTGGGCCAACTCAATATTGAACCCTACGGACTAAGACTGGGATGTCATTAAAGATGATGTGCCGTGTAAAGACAGACGTCCCAATACTTTTGGCAATCTAGTGAACCGAGTCTGAAGATATCTGTTTTAGTATTGTAATTGTTCACATCTGTTACATTCCTGTAGCTCAGTTTATATACCTCCTAGCTTGGTCTTCAATCCCAGAATAGTAAATTTATGCATCTTGTACATGCATTTACATGAATTCACTTAACGCGGAGTTCCACCCAAAAATGGAACTTCCGCTTTTTGGAATCCACCCCCCCCCCCCCCCCCCCCGGTGTCACATTTGGCACCTTTCAGGGGCAGCAGATACCTGTCTAACACAGGTATTTTGCTCCCGACCCCCCCCCCCCCCCCCGCTGTCTTCTGGGAGACGCACAGGTCCCAGAAGACAGGAGGGACCAGTGGGATAGCGCAGAGTGAGTCGCGCATGCGCAGTAGGGAGCCAGGAAGTGAAGCCGCAAGCCACTTCCTGATTCCCTTACTGAAGATGGCGGCGGCAGCACCTAAGAGCCGAGGGAGAGATCGGCTTTGGGTGCTGACATTGCAGGGCCCTGGACAGGCAGGCAAGTGTCCTTATTTTAAGAGTCAGCTGCTGCAGTATTTGTAGCTGCTGACTTAAAAAAAAGGCAGAAGAATTTTTATCTTAATGCATTGTATGCATTAAGCTAAAAAGCCTGTGTGCAGCAGCCCCCCTCATACTTACCTGAGTCCCATCTCTCTATCCAGTGATATCCAGGACTCTGCTCCTGATTGGCTGGGACACAGCAGCGGCGACTTGGTCTTCCACTGCTGTCAGTCAGCCAATCAATGGAGAGGGGGTGGAGCCGAACTGCAGCTCGGCTCAAGTGCAAGCTGCTTGCTGTGGGGGCACTGGAAAGGAGGGAGGGGCCAGGAGCACCGAAGAGGAAGATCGGGGGTGCTCTGTGCAAATCCACTGCCGAGGAGGCAAGTATAACATCTATCTTTATTTTTATTTTATTTTTTTTTAATATGAGACTTTACAATCGCTTTAAATTACTATAGACACAGATTTTTCAACTTTGATTTTATGCAGCTAAATGTCAGCTGCCTATATAAACAGAGAAAATTGCTGTTAAAATAGGATTTATATGGTTAAAGGAAAACTCCACTTAAAATATATATCATATATTTCTATGACTCCAGCTATTTTATCATTTAATGTTAAATTATAAAAAAAAAATGTATCTTCATCAGCTGGAATTTTCTATTTACCACATGACTTGTAACATTGAAAGGTATTTTATTCAAATCTAGTTGCTGAAACGGGGCAGTTTTGGAATTGGATGCTGCATAAAATAAGGTAGAAAGTAGAACTCCAATTAAAATGCATGGAGGGGTTATTTAAGCCGGGTTCAAATCTCAGCCAGTTCAGCAGGAACTGGCCGACAGTTGAACTGTTACTGGGCAGGCTGAATGTACCAAGTTTTTCAATCGATCAACTTGGGTACAACCAGCCTGCTGGGTTCTCTTGCGACCATTGCTAGCGGCTGCTGTAGCCGCCAGCAATTGTAAGAAAAGCAAAAGGAGGAGAGAAGCGCCAAGCCAATCCTTGAAACGGCTTAAAATGTATTCAGTATAAAACACTAAGCTTGCGTGAAATGTTGGAGCACTTGCAGAGTGCTAGAGCGGGTGGGGTCTTCCGTGCAGTGTCACAGGAGGACCGCCGGAAAGTCTCTATTGAGGGATCCACGAGCGCCATGTTAGCTGGAGCTTCGATAAGCCTCATGGAGACGTCGGCTGTGTCTCTGGGTGGGAGTGGTCCAGGGCTGTCAAACTGGGGAGCCGCCCACACGCTGTCTGGCCAATCAGAATGCATTTTCGAAGGCACGGCCTCGCCTTCTCCATCAGTTAACAATAATCGCTGCCTTCCGCCAGGAGAAGACCATGACCCGGCAGGAGGGATTCCCGCATCAACACTGTCTGGGATGGGGGAATTAAGCAAAATCTTATCCCTGGAACCCGTGGTTGCAGGAAAGAAATTTGCACTGTGTATGACCGGCCTTAATTAGTCAGGCTTTTCTCCCTCATTTCCTGTCCTGGTCACAACCAAGGCATTGCCTTGAGTGACAATACTGCCTTGTGTCTTCTCCAAAGGAATATATGAAGCATGCACATCAGAGGGGTAATGGGAAGTATAAAATGTTGCTGTTTCAGGAGGGAACACTGATGAGAAAAAAAAAAAAAATACCCTGACTAGAAGATGCAGCTATTCCATGCGCTAAGCACAAAAATAATTTGTCTGGACTTTGGATTTTAGTTTGGCAAGGTGCCCAACAAATGAAGCCATCTACACTTGCAGGTGCTGAGAGCACACGACGATTACTAGTGGTTTAATGTTTACCCGTTGTGCTCGGTTTGGAAATTTTGCCCAAGGTTATAACATGTTGGAGTTTAATTTAGGTGAAACTTTCCACGATGGAATTCAAAATGAGACCTCCTAATGCGTACACAGGGTAGCCTTAAAGGGGCTGTTAAGACAGTGCACAGAATCACTGCCAGCCCCTCTGCTAGGGTAACCTGTAGTGTATATACTGTGTGCTGTTTTTAGAAGAGGGATTTTTTTTTTTTTTTTTTTTTTTACTTTATTCTCCCGATTAGCAGTCACTTGACCGCCTGTTGCTCTCTTCCTCCAATGTATGCACTAGGGAGGGAGGGGCCGAGATCTCCCTCTGATGTTTGTTGGGCAGTCATGTGACCTCCCTCTTGTAGTGCATACATCGGAGGAAGAGAGCGACGGGCGGTCACGTGACCGCTGATTGGGGAGCATAAATTGGGTATTTAGAAGATGAATTATTAAAAAATCAGAACGATGCTAGAAGGGGAGGTGCGGCTCACACAAGGAGGGCAGGGGGCGAGGACAGAGGAGAGACAGGAGAGCTGCAGAAAACAGGCATGTAAACTGACCACGGTGTCAGGGCTCAGCATCCATGATTAACTGTGGTCAGTTTACAGAGGGGAGGGCATAACCAAGCAGGATCAGCCAGGTATTTTAGGTGATGGAGAAGGCCAAATTGCACAGCACAAGCTACACCTAGCTATGTTGACGAATGGCTTCACTGTCCATGCAGGCAGTCCAGGGATCTAAAGCTGCGGTCTTCTGGGACGGATCAGAGCAATTCTAATTGGTCATGTGCTGACATGTGACCACTCGCACCAATCAGAACGGCTCTGATAGGTTTGAGTTCCTAATCAAAAAAAAGGTAAGAAAACTGAAGCTTTCAAATGCCTGGACCCCTGCACCAACTGGGCAGTGAATGCTAACCATCCATGTAGGTATGTGCAGCCGGGATGTGTGTTATAGAGGGTGTATGGTGTTCGTTCACCCTTCATTTTAAAGGTGAGCTTACACTTTAATGGATAAGTTAACTTTTTTGAAAAAAAAAAAAAAATATATATTTTTTTGTTCTATAAATATATTTTGGCAAGAAAAAACGGTCCATTTATTTTCCCCAGAGGAACCTGCAGAGCATTGCACCCACGATCAGTGAATCATTGGTGCAATGTCAGACACCTGCACCAGCTTTCTTGCCCAGACCTCCATACAGGCTCTCAGTTTGAGCTGAAGTCGGTGCCAATGAACTACCAAGAGGGCTCATTGGTGCCTTCACAGTTCATTGAGTACTACCACAGTGGTAGATGGGACTTGTGGTTTCTTCATTCAGATTCCTGCGATTTTTGGAATGTGACAGCAGCTCCAGGGAGTGTAGTAACGTGCATGCACTTTAGGGTCACTTCAAAGTGGGGTTCCACCCAAAAAAAAAAAATACCTGAAAAATTCTAAAAAACAAAACAAAAAAAATTAGGATTTTTTTTTTTTTTTTTTTTTTTTTTACTTCTAAATGCCTGTTGCTAGGTGGTCCCTCGTAGTCTGCCTCTTCCTTTGCCTGGGCTGGTGACATCACTTCCCCCTCGGCACAGGAAGGGCTCGGCTCTGCTCCCTCCCTCCTGTCAATCATCTGGGACCCATTACAGGTCCCAGGTGATTGCGCGGCGCCGCTCGCGCATGCACAGTGGGTGCCAGGCTGTAAAGCCACAGCCCGGCGCCCACAGTTGAAATGCCGACGAGCGGAGGGGGGGGGACGAGCGGGGCTTCGATCCCCCGCATCGCTGGACCCAGGGACAGGTAAGTGTCCAATTAAAAGTCAGCAGCTGCAGTATTTGTAGCTGCTGACTTTTAATTTTTTTTTTTTTTTTTAATGGACCCCCTGGGTGGAACTCCTCTTTAACATCGTGACTGCAACATGTGATTTTCTGAGCCGATGAACCAGAGACAAAGGTTCAGTCCATGTTCCTGCTCAACTGCGCAATAAAAGGTAATTATTGTCTGTAGAAGTGGATTGACCTGAAATGCGAGGACATTAACCTTGCTGTTTAATCAGTAATTGTTCCCAAGAGAAATCTGCTAAGCTCAGTATAAAGGGTTATGTTTGGAACTTCAAAGCCTACTTTTTATTTAGATGAGTGCTTTTTCTAAAGCGTTTGTAAACCACGGATGAACCCTGCAAGGCGTTGGCATAATGCATCGCATACTAGCACATTATGACATGCTCACCTTGGAATGAAGCCCCCCAGCACTGTTAAGTCACCACTGAGAGGGCTGACATGTTCTTCCTGTCTTCTGGGTTCGCTAGCTCTGGCTATGTGAGTGGCCGGGGCCGCAATGACATCGCGCATGTGTGCGGGAGCCCTGGGTTCCGGCCTGAAGCTCTGGCAAGGTATGCCGGACTTTCAGAGCGCATGCGTCAGTGATGTCACTGGCTGCATGCAGGGTGAATATCTCTTAAACGCCCTGCATGCAGGCTGAGTGCAAATAAAGCATTTTTTACATTGGCCTAAGCCTGTAAAGAAATCTCTCTGAGCACAGGGAAAATGGGTATGTGTGGTTTTTTTTTTTTTTTTTTTTAATGTAGAGCTAGATTGTACTAGCTACATTCCTGGATAGTAGGACACTTCATGTTCAGGCCAAAAGCTGCATGGAAGAGAGGATGTTGAGTCTGGAGGCTGCATAAGATGGAAGGGAGAATGTTGGTGACAGCATGAGATTAAAGGACAGGGGGATGTTGAACCTATAGACTACACAAGATGAAATGGAAGAGGGGCTGTTTAACCCATAGGCTGCATGAGATGAAGGGGAAGGGGGGAGGATGTTGAGCCTGGAGGCTACCTGAGATGAAAGGGGGAATACTGAGTCTGGAGGCTGCATGAGAAGCTTATGGCCTGCACAATTGGCTAGTGCCCCCAAACTACATCCTGAGGCACTTGGTGAGCTCTAAGCAGCCTCTTCCCTTCTCCACCAAGAGCTAAGTGATTGTATTTGTAAATTTGTTTGGAGCGTTCTGATTTTCTTCCATGTTTTTACCCTCCAGGGCTTTGAATACAGCCGCAGTGGAAATCCTACAAGAAACTGCCTGGAGAAAGCTGTCGCTACCTTGGATGGTGCGAAATACTGTAAGGCACTTTTTTTTATTCTGTTTTTATGAATACTCTCTATTAATTTGCAAAAATGAAAAAACTAATGCAAATTAATGTAAGCGCCGCTAATGCCAGTGATATAACACAATCCAGTGACCTTGGGTCCGCCGCGACCATCTTTTACATTGGTGCTGGGCGTTTCACATAGGAGGATTGAGCCTTTGGATTGCTGTGTTGATTTGGCTTGGTTTAAAGAGTTTATCATGTGAGTGCAATGATTGAAGTTTACACAGTTCAATAAATTTTGTTTTACGGTATCACACTATTTGCGCATTTTTATTTGCTTATGGAATGAGATGACACTGGGACGGATGGAACTTGGATTTTTCACCATAACCTGATTATCCAGTTTACAATGCTTGTTTGCCAAAACACGAGAGTGTGAGGCATATTCATCCGGTGAGTGTTGAATCCAGAGGGAGAGGAATCACTGGCACGGTGTAAATTGGTGGACATTTTAGAAATCTGCGCACTTTCTCACGGTGTTCTTTCTATGGACACTTTACGGATGGACTGTTTCATTATTTGTTTTCACTTTATGATGCAATATTGATTTGTGGCATATTTATAGATTTCTTTTTGAGTGATACACATAGTTGTCACGTACTACCACTATAGTGCAAAGGTCATATAACTTGGTCACTGGATTTTGTTATATCACTGGCATTAGCGCCGCTTACATTAATTTGCATTAGTTGTTTTATTTTTGCAAATTAATAGAGTATTCATTTTTCACATTTAAAGTGGCAGCTTTGGAAAATTCACGGAGTCACATACACTCCAGAGCTCTTATTGATTTTTTTTTACACAGGGGTGGGATATACCTTTGTCTTTGAGCGCAGTGGTGGGGACTCAAGGAGGGCGTAGTTTTTTTGAGTTTCATTATCTATTCTGTTTCTATGCCATTTCCTAGAAAAATAAATAAAAATGTTCCATCTCTCAACTGTAGTATAATAAATATATATATATATATATATATATATATATATATATATATATATATATATATATATATATATATATATATATATATATATATATATATATATATATATATATATATATATATATATATATACTAATTATAATTTTCTTGAAAGGCTAACTCCTATTTTCTCTTGCCAGGTATGGCGTATGCTTCTGGTTTGGCTGCAACTCTTAACATTGTTCACCTCCTGAAAGCTGGAGACCATCTCATCTGTACAAGTGATGTATATGGAGGTAAATGGGGGGCGGGGGGGGGGGGTGGCATCAATTTGCAAAGAAGATGCATTCTTACCTGGACATCACTGTCACTGCAGCAAAGCACATATAAGCTCCTTCTCTTTTTTTTTTTTTTTTTTTTGTTTAGATGCAAACACAACGGAAATGCTTTTATGCCCCGTACACGCGATCGGATTTTCCGACCACAAATGTTGGATGTGAGCTTGTTGGCTGAAAGCCTGACCATGTGTATGCTCCATCGAACATTTGTTGTCGGACTTTCCGCCAACAAATGTTGGCTAGCAGGTTCTCAAATTTTCCGCCAGCAAAACTTTGTCGGACTTTCCGATCGTGCACAAAAGTTCACGCATGCTTGGAATCGAGTACGAGCCGGAAGCGCTCGGTCGTGTAAAACTAAATATCACGTACGTCTTGTACTTCACTACATTTGTAATTGTTGTCTTGCATACACGGTCACACAAATGTTGGCCAAGTTGGAGACAACAACCTTCGAACAAAAATCCATGGTTTTGTTGTCGGAAAGTCCAATCGTGTGTACGGGGCATTGGTCCTGCCTTTATAAAAGTGTCTCGCTCCACTTGAAACTGATATTTTAGTGTTTGGACCTTTCTGTCTCTCCTCTGAGCTCCCGGGTCTGCTAAGCCCATTATAAGGTGTTCCCGCAGACCTTGCCGGTTTATTTTTGTACTATGTAGAAAATGCCAAACCTCCCTCCTTCCTCCTTTTTTTTTTTTTTCTTTTTTTTTTTTTTTTTTGTGATCACATCTGTTCTAGACTGAGGAAGCGAAGCACCAGCACACTGAACTTCCCAGTGAATGGCTGTGCAGGGGAGGGGGGTGTCGGGACAAGTCTGATCATTGGAGTAGAGCAGGCTAAGTTCCCAGCACAGCTAAAAAAAAAAAAACTGACCACGCTGTGTTCTCCTGCCCAGTGTGGGCAGTTTTTAATAGGAATACAGAGGGACTAGCAGGAACACCAGGGATTTCACACAAAGGAAGCAATACAAAGAGAACATAATACTTGCTCATACAAGTACATGGTACAGCAGGCACATATCATGAATAAAATGTTGGGTATACATATTAAGTACCCTAGGCATATAGAAAGCAAGGTTAAGTCCACCTTTTTGCAAAAGTTATGTAAATGCATTGATCTAATCTGTTCATGTGCATTTTGCTAAACTTTTGCATTAGCAATCAGTGTGTTGGGGCTTGCGGTGCAAAGTCTCTTGCAGTGTTTACCACCAGCCAAATGTCCATACAAGGTTTGGCCTTCAGTTATGGGGTTGGATGAATTGGGGCTGTACTACAGTTGCTGTCATGTTGCCGCCCTGCTGCTGGCGCACTCTGCTGAGTCCTTCTGCGAAACGGCAGATAGGACTTTTAATGTATTGTAAGGAATCCCAGACTTAAAGTGAATGTAAACCCACTCATCATTTTCTAAATGACTTCCATAGTGCTAATCTATAAGAATATACATGCCTCCTGCATGTGTCCTTACCTGTCAAATATCTCCCCTTTAGCTGTTTGGAGCCCTGCAATACCCTGGATTCTGTGGGCAGGTCTGTTGTCCAAGGCTCGGTGGGTGGAGTCGTGGTGTCAGACTCCCCGCCCACCTCCTACTCTCCCCTTGACCAGGCATCAATATTTCTTACACTGAACTTCTGCTGGTCTTGTGGATTATGCCCCCATGATCACTAACATCCAGTCAAAACCCTGGAAAGTCACCATATGACTTCAGCATGCCCAATCATACTGAGGTGTGGAGCAGCCAATCCTGGGCGAGCTGGAGAACAAAGGAGGGAGGATGTGAAGTACACAGAATGCCTCGCTCACTCTCATGCATGAGATAAGGAAATCACCTGTCACTAGCAGCAAGGGGGAAGAACTGACACCTATTTCTGTCTGTTTTTATCTTACTGAAGAAAGATAAGAGAATTGCTCAGAGCTGGAATAAATCTTCATGGCAAAACTGGGCACAGATGAAATGACATCCTCTGCTGTAACAGATATGAGTCTTTAATTAAAAAAAAAAAGTTTTTTGGGTTTACATCCACTTTATTGTGGCAGCTGTGCTAATGGAGTCGTGTACAACCGTGCTAAATTCAAATCTCTAATTGTCAGCAGAAGCTCCCCTCAATTCAGGTAAGTGGGAGTGGTTGTGGGGATGCTGCATGCGACCATGTGTTATGTTACACCATAAATGGGTTTAACATGAAATCTGGTCTAAAAGGTGACCTTAACCGGTTCCCGACCGGCGGATGTACGTTGGCAGAATGGCACGGCTGGGCAAATGGGCGTGCCCGTACGTCCCTTTTAAATTTGCCGCCGTGCCATTGCGTGTGCACCGGCCGGGAGCTCTGTGAGCCGGGTCGCGGGTCCCGCGGACTCGATTGCCGCGGGGATACCCGCGATCGCCTCACAGGGAGATGCTAATGTAAACGAGCATCATCCCGTTCTGCCTAGTGACAGTGTCACTGATCTCTGCTCCCTGTGATCGGAAGCAGAGATCAGTGACGTGCCACACGTAGCCACGCCCCCCCACAGTTAGAAAAACTCCCCAGGACATACTTAATCCCTGCACTGCCCCCTAGTGGTTAACCCCTTCACTGCTAGTGTCATTTACACAGGAATCAGTGCATTTGTATAGCACTGATTGCTGTATAAATGACAATGGTCCCAAAAAATGTGTCAAAAATGTCCGATGTGTCCGCCATAATGTCGCAGTCACGATAAAAATCACTGATCGCCGCCATTACTATTTAAAAAAAAAAATAATAATAATTAATAAAAATGCCAAAACTATCCCCTATTTTGTAGACTCTATAACTTTTGCACAAACAATCAATTAACGCTTATTGCAAATCTTTTTTTTTTTTTTTAAATTTAAAATATTTTTTTGGGGATATTTATTATAGCAAAAAGTAAAAAATAATGCGTGGGGGTTTTTTTTTTTTTCTTTTCTTTTCAAAATTGTCGCTATTTTTTTGTTTATAGCGCAAAAAAATAAAAACTGCAGAGGTGATCAAATACCATCAAAGAAAAAAAGGACGTCAATTTTGTTTGGGATCCACGTCGCACGACCGCGCAATTGTCAGTTAAAGCGACGCAGTGCCAAATCGCTAAAAAACGCACTGGTCAGGAAGGGGGTAAATTCTTCCGGGGTTAAAGGAGAAATATGGAGTTTATAAAAAAAAGATCCTTACCTCTGATGCTGCAGCTGTTCCACATTGGCTCCAAGACCGAGAACGGAGAGAGCAGTGGCTTTCAGTCACTGCTTTCTACTGTGCTCATTCAAGCACCAGGCTGGAGAGGGGTGGACACAGCTGACTCCGGCTCTCAGACATGTGCTTTGAGGCGGAGCCAGCTGTCGGGCAGTTGGGTGGATCCCAGCAATATTGTAGGGATCTTTCTAGAGCCCCTGTACCACGTCAGCTGACAGTAGGCATTAGCTCATTCGAAGTTGACTCGGGTAAGTGCACTCCTGTGACCCACAGGAGAAGTGTAACCAAAAAAAGCTTTGCTCATATTTCTTATAACCTTAGGCTCCATTCACACCAGATGTGCTGTCATGTGTTAATGTATGCTAGGGCATATACATAAAGCAATGGATAGTGAGTAAAATAAGCATTGAACACGTCACCATTTTTCTAGGTAAATATATTTCTAAAGGTGCTATTGACATGAAATTTTCACAACATGTCGGTAACAACCCATGCAATCCATACCCACAAAGACACCGAAACAAATAAGTTCAGAAATGAAGTTATGGTGCAATAAAAATGGAATGACACAGGGAAAAAGTATTAAACACGCTAACTGAAATTTATTTAATACTTGGTACAAAATCCTTTGTTGGTAATGACGGCTTCAAGATGCCTCCTGTATGGAGAAACTAGTCACATGTGTTGCTCAGGTGAGATTTTGGCCCGTTCTTCCACACAGTCTTCAAATCATGAAGGTTCTGTGGGCCTCTTCTATGAACTCTGATCTTTAGTTCTTTCCATAGATTTTCTATTGGATTCCAGTCAGGTGATTGGCTGGGCCATTCTAGTAGCTTTATTTTCTTTCTTTGAAACCAATTGAGAGTTTCCTTGGCTTTGTTTGAGATCTTTGTCTTGCTGGAATGTCCTCCTCGTTCATCTTCATCATCCTGGTAGATGGCAGCAGATTTTTATCAAGAATGTCTTGGTACATGTTTTCATTCATCCATCCTTCCTTCAATGATATGAAGTTTGCCAGAACCGTATGCTCAAAAACAGTCCCACACCATGGTGTTCCCACCTCCTAAACCTCTGTCGGCATGGGAGTGTTTTTGGGGTGATGGGCAGTGCCATTTGACCTCCAAACATGGTGTGTATTATGGTATCCAGAGATTTCAATGTTGGTCTCATCTGACCAGACTATATTCTCCCCCGTATTTCACAGGCTTGTCTAAATGTTGTGCTACAAACTTTAAACAAGCTTCCGCATGCTTTTTCTTCAGCAGTGGAGTCTTTTGTGGTGAGCGTGTATACAGGCCATGGCGGTTGAGTGCATTACTTGTATCTGAAGTCCAAGTCTTCCTGAAGTTCTCCACAAGTGGTCCTTGGCTCTTGGACAACTCTTCTGATTATTTTTTTTTCACTCGTCTGTCAAATCTTGCGAGGAGCACCTGGTTGTGGCCGGTTTATAGTGAAATTATGTTCTTTCCACTTCTGGATTATGGCCCCAACAGTGTTCACTAGAACATTCAGAAGTTTAGAAATCCTTCTGTAACCAATGCCATCAGTATGTTTTGCAACAACAAAGTTGCGAAGGTCTTGAGAGGGCTCTTTGATTTTACATATTAGATGTCGCTTGTGTGACTCCTTGGTAATGAGACCCCTTTTTTTTTTTTTTTTTTTTTTTTTTTTTTTTTATAGGCGATCAGTTGAGACTGAACTACAGCTGATATTAATTTACACCGACAAAGGGCAGGATTGCTTTCTAATTACTGATAGATTTCAGCTGGTGTCTTGGCTTTCCGTGGCTTTTTTTTTTTTTTTTTTTTTGTGCAACCCATAAAAAATACATACTGCAAAGCACATAAACGCAAGAGTCTGAAGTTTCCTTAAAGATGAGTGAAATAATAAATGTGTTGCATCACAACGCAGAACATGTTAAAATCCAATGAAATATGCCAATGGACATCAAAGCATGTGCATTTCCCTGCGCTCACTGCACACATTGTGGCGTGAATTGACTCTTAAAGGGTAACTCCACTTTCGGGGGGGTGGGGGGTGCTAATAAAAATGATAGCGTATAAAATTGCTTACACGGGCCGTATTGTAATAGTGTTATTAAAATGTCCTTTCCCTTTCGATCTGCAGTGCTGTAATTTTTGTTGCGAAGGGGCACCCAAAATCTGACTTTTATCTTGGTGCAGAGTTCTGGAAAAATCAGTGAGCCAATCACACAAGCATGAAATGCTGTTTCTGGGGGGCGTTTTGTGTACAGAACACCTCCAGGTTGGCACATTGCATTTTCAGAAAATTAAATCGCTGCAGATTCAATGGGAAAGGTCATTTTTAATAATTTGAGAGATACATTGAAAGGGAAATCGCATCTAAAGGGATGCAGACCGTGCCACTTTTCCCCATTAGAGCCCTGCAGGTGCGTGATAAATCTAAAACCACTTCCCTACAGATTCACATGGACACAGACAAACAGCTATTTCTTCAGAATAACAAAAGGTAGGAATCTCCAACAAAGTTTAAAATGTACATAGATCACCCAGGGGAATTGGGTTTTTTGTTAAGGGGGGGGTGGAGTTACTCTTTAAGTAGGCCAGCATTTTGCTCTTTGGTTGGATGTAGTTTTGCCAGGTGTAGAGAAGTCCAACTTTTTGAGCGTTGGGTAGTGTGCAGTGATGCTACAGGTTTTTATTAGAATGCTATTTAAGGAGAAGACAAGTTTGATGTGATTCTGTACTAAGGATCCTTCATCTTCACTGTTTACAGGCACAAACAGATATTTTAGAAGAATTACAACAGAAATGGGGGTGACGGTGTCATTTGTTGATTGCTCCAACCTGAAAGGTCTGGAGGCCGCAATTACACCCAAAACAAAAGTAAGTATGACACATCGAGTGCTGAAACTCCAAACCTACAATTGTGTGGGCGCTGATACTACCACATCTATTGCATCATGTTAATCCTTGTGTTTTATGAGGGATTTTTTTTTAAATCTGTAATGCTATGAAACCTGCTGGTGCTGTACAATGTAAAGAAATCCTAGCCTCAAAGGACAGCTCCAGTCTGCAGTGCGGTGTGTTTGTGGGGTTTTAATTTCTATATATTTTTTTAAATCTCGCCTGTACTACCCCCTTTTATTACAGGACATTTTTCAGTTTTCCTTGCTGTGATAATTTGAGGGCCAGTTCACACTTTAGAGACAGTCTGGATGATTTTCGTATGCTTTTCTGCATGCATGTGTTGCTTTATTTTTATTTTCTGTGTGATGCGTTTTACCACAGTTCAGTATATATAATATAATATAAATTTTTATTTATTTTTTTATTTTTTTTCTGGAACACACTGAAACTGACCGCACTGGTGTGAACTATACCAGTGAAAACCATATAACCTAGTATCCATGCGTTTGATGCAGAAAAAATGCACTGTACTGCATGTGGGGTGAACTGGCCCTGACAATTACTTCACCATGCAACAAAATTTATTTATTATAAAATGTTTTTTTTTTTTTTTTTTTTTTGAGACTGGTAGAGGGTTAAAAACAATCCACGTTGCCTACGCTCCTGCGCAGACTGATTCATTCATCATCAAATCATCCTTTCTCCTTTGTGACAGGAGGGGGGGGGCTCTCAGATGTAAACGCATCTGTGATTGGTCATCACAGTGATAACAGTGTACAGAGCTTCCCTGATTGGCTCTTTACATTGTCTGTGTTCTGAGCTGTCTAATGTGGGCGATGAAGAAATGAGCATCATTGGCATTTCAGAAATGTTATACAAAAGACAAAAGTAGCTGCCCTATAAAACTTGAATGATAAATGTAAATAAAACAATTCAATCACCTCTAAATGTAAGGATTATGCACCCATAGTAAAGTGACAAACAGTGAGAAATTTTTTTTTTTTTTTTAAATACATCAAACAAAATATATAAAACATAGATAAATGAGTAAATTCAGTCTATACCAAAAGGTATACAGGAAAAGAAAAAGTTCACTGGCAGAACACTCCTTCAAAGGTAGGTAAGACAAGCATCCATGCGATGTGAGTCATAGGACCATAACACCCAGAAGAACGTGGTGACAGAAGGGTTCCTCCACCAATAAAAATGCTGCCCCCTACCAGCTCCTATGATCTCTTGTTAAGGAGATGATACAGGCGTGTGGCTTTCTACCCCAGCCTCGGGTCTTTGATAAGGACGGATCCCAATGTGTCTCCCCACCATGAGTCTTCTAGGCAGTGGTTGGGCACTCATCCCCCATGAAAGGATACATAAAAAAGGCTTCCATAGCGTAATACGTTTTCACACAATTTATTAGATAAAAAGAGATGCACTTACAATTACGTTGTAAAACAAAGGCTCGTTTAAAAACAAAGGCCGGCCGGCTTCAGTATGCTGCCCGTCGCTTCCGGGATCAGCGTGGTATGTGGTGACGTCAGCACGCCGCTCCTCCCTACGCCGTTTCGTCACAACTGACGTTTTCCAGGGGCACGGGCGGCGTGCTGACTCACCACCTTAAATATCCTACACATTAAACGGAACGCCCCACTCTGAGCTCCAGGCGTCCTGCAATCGAAATCGCCATCTTAAGAGAGGGCAAACACCCTTCCCTATGGTAAACATATATATGTTATTGTTAATTGCCAATGAGGGTTCACTCAATATTCATAAGGAAATATAAAAAATGTTGAAACTAATGAAAGAACATGAAAAAAGTCAAAGGTCAATAAAAAGTAACCTCCCGGTCCAACAGTGAATGGGCAGTATAGGTTAACGATCGGAGATGTCCCATAAAGCCAAGGTTACCCCATATTAGCTAGGATCCCCATGACAAATATGGACTAAAGATAGCTAAGTTAATCCCGGCACTTAGCGCAACTTAAATGCATATATCTAAAAAAGTGCCCGGAGTCTGCCGTTAAAAAACCAACATTCTCTAAAAAAAACTATTTGTATATATAATAAACCAAAATTAATTGGTCCATGTATAATGACACATAAATTAAATATGTGTTGATTTCCTTCTTCATTCCCCAAAGCTATATCACGACGTCGCGAAAAACTTAGCGGGACAAGAAAAATCTAAGTATCATTGGTCATGACAACTATAATTAATCCAATCTACAAAAATATGAGTGGAAGAGAGAGAACTCCCTCCACTCCCTTAGAACAAAAGATGTTTTAAATAAAAAATTGATATCTATAAAAAAGGAAAAAAACTAAATATCTAAATCAATTTGGGTAGGGCCCAATTAACACAATAACCAAAATAATTGTGAACCCCCAGTATAAACTGCTACATAGAAGGCTTAATGTTATAGTCTACTTATAATAAAAAAGTCCAAAAAGTATTAACCATTATCAATAAACGCATTAACGTCTGTGTCAATGTTGAGGCCATATGGAGTATAGCACCGGACCCGATGGATCCATGCCATTTCAAGTTTTGATAATTCCCTGACTAGGGAGCTACCCCTCCAATGTGCACTGTACCTCTCAATTACAAAAAAAAGCGTGATTGCGATTGTGATGTATGGCGTAATGTTTGGACACAGGATGGAATTTGAAGCCATTTTTAATGTTAGTGATGTGTTACCCCAAGCTGACTTGCATAGGCCGTTTGGTTCTGCCTATATATTGGAGCCCGCACGGGCATTGTAATAAATATACAACACCCGTCGAGCTGCATGTAATGAATGGCTCTCCTGGGGTAGAAAGCCACACGCCTGTATGATCTCCTTAACAAGAACTTTTTCTTTTCCTGTATACCTTTTGGAATGGACTGAATTTACTCATTTATCCATGTTTTATATATTTTGTTTGATGTATTTAAAAAAAAAAAAAAATTCTCACTGTTTGTCACTTTTACTATGGGTGCATAATCCTTACATTTAGAGGTGATTGAATTGTTTTATTTACATTTATCATTCAAGTTTTATAGCGCAGCTACTTTTTGTATTTTGCATATCATAGTATGGGTATCTCACATTTTTTAGTTGCGGCTTTGTGTTATTTGATCTTTTATACACTGTACACTTTTTGTATACAGGTTTCATGGGGATAGCGTAGTAATTTTTACCCGTTTTAGTTGTGCACATTGAGATACGAGTTTACAGCAGCAATCCCTGCACGTTCATTATGTGCACTCACAGCTATACTATTCATCAATGAATTTGAGTTTTTTGATGGTTAATCTTTTTTGCACTGAGTGTTAGGTCGTTTAGTGTTTTGTTTGTGTTTAAACATGGACATATTTGATTATAGAGCATCCAAAATAGTCAACACCGAGGGGGTATTTGAGACCTTTAAGGACAGCGATAATGATTTGGGTGGACTTTTTGTTAGACTCAAAAATGTAACCGTCTCAGAAATCCACACTCAATGAGATGTTGCATTTTTGGAAACTTATATTAGATTGAAAATGGTTCCCAGGAGCCTCAGGTGGGAGGTTTGCCCACAAAAAAGGGGAATCAGAATTGGAGGAGTGGTTCCGGTACTTTAATGATGCTGGGATAAGCTTCCTCCAATTCTTAGTATCCAGGAAAAAGGGCAAATTTGGCCAGATTAGATCTGGAAATTTAAGACTCTTAAAGACAATTTGCTCCCCTATAAAGAAAGTGAGGAATATAGGGAAAGGACCAGTAATTTAATCAAAACCCTTGATAAAGAAGAAAAGGAGCAAAAAATTAAAAAACGTAAGAAATACAATAGGGACTTTGATAACTATCAGGCGAGTATTGTTTTTGAGTGGCAGAAAAAACTGGCCGCTGAACAAGCGGTCCATACAGATTCTAGAATGGAGGCCATTACTCAGGGGGATGACACCTTAGGAGCCACCCCCTCAGCGATACAACACTTACCACTAACTCATCAACCTCAAAAAACCCCCAAATTATACCAAATCTGAAAAGAAAGTTAGACTGGTATCCTACCAGTCACCACAGAGAATGACTGGACCAGGGAGAGGGGGACACCCTAAAAGGTCCTCAGGGTGGAACCAACCACCACCTCAGAGACCGACAGGAAATTATGATTATGGCCCCTCATACCAACAAGGACCACAGTACAACTATGGAAGGGATTATCATCGTAATATGAGAGACCCCGATAGAGTGCCATATTACAATCGAGGCTCCACTACGCAGTATAATCAGGGCCACTATAGTGGGAACCGTTCCTACTCTGAAAGAGAGTAAGATCGGGAGTATGGTTATGGTGTTGATACACATAATCGCTTTTTCCCCTTAAGGGATAGAGAGGGTCCCACGGAATATGGACCCCCAGTCTTCGAAAACAGCAATCGAGATTTCGATCATGTGAGACCAGGACCATCTAGAGAGTATTCTAATGGGTCAACGGAGAGGAATTACCAGCAACAAAATTGGGGTTTTCCCAGACCCAATCAAGGGGTCAAAAAGCCAGTGGAAAACAAAGAGGAACCAGAGTGGGGTGGAGAGCACAGTCAAAAAAAGTTAAAGAAATAAATGGAGAAACTGCTCTGCTAAGTAAGGGTTTGAAATTCGCACCCCCCAAGAAATTAAATAAATTTCAGACATATATGGATATCCATAGGTTTGTTTGTAAGGTCAATATCAAACAACATTTTGCGACAAACCAAACCACACAAAACATGGTCGCACAACAGCATTTCCAACATTCTGGATTATCAAATGTCTCAACAATCATCCCCCTGGAGTCTTGGCCCCCTCATTGAGGGATGTACTTTTACGAGATTTGGAGTTGATAAAAAACCCTAACCCCAGAATGGATAAGAATCTTGAAGAAGGCTTAGACTCACTCTGTAATAAAAGAAATTTAGTTATCCGCCCAGCGGATAAAGGTGGGGGCATTGTGGTTTTTGATCGAGATGCATATCTGCGAGAATTGCATAATATAGTGGGCGACAGGGACACGTATGTGCAGCTATCAGGTAACCCTGTGAGGAAGTATAAGAAAACATTACTGCCCTTAGTGGAGAAAGGCTTCCAGATGGGTATCCTCAACGAAAAGGAAAAAATCGTCTTAATTCCGAAAGCACAGAGAGTTCCTATACTCTATTGCTTACCCAAGATTCAGAAGAGCCTCACTTGCCCCCCGGGGTGTCCCATCGTGAGTGGGATTGGTTCCATCATGTCTCGGGTGGGCAAGTACATTGACCACTTCCTCCAACCATTGGTACACCAAGTACCTTCGTATGTGAAGGATACCAGACATGTGATCAACCTGCTGTCCAAAATAAGATCTAATGACCAAACCCTGCTAGTGACGGCAGACGTCACATCTTTGTATACAATTATTCCACACCACCTAGGGGTGGAGGGGGGACACAGGGAAGAAGGAAAAATGCTGCTCACCCCTGATGATTGAAACAAAAAAGAAAGAGACAAATTCCCCACTTGGGGTTTTTAGGCAGCGAAATGAAAGGGTAAAAAGCCAATTCATAAAAATGTATCTTTATTATACAAAAAACTTTAACACACTGGTTAAAAAGAATGAGCTCCCATAGGGTGTATAACAATGCATAACACTCAACACATACACTGTCTATATATGTTTATGACAACATGACATGTGCGTTGACTTAGGCAATAATATAATAGACCTGACGCGTTTCGACCTGTTCGAGGTCTTCTTCAAAGGTCAATTTGCTAAAATTATATCAAAAAATACATGTGTCAAAAAGAGTCAGTGATCATTGGAAACAAATACATAACATATCAATACAGCATATTTACCCAGTAATGAGTGTTCTAGGCCCAGGAGCTTCTTGTTGGGTAGATCCCTTTAAAATTAAAAGATTGCCCGCTCGCCTTCCCCCGGAGGTCTCGTGGCATCACCGCCACAGCCCCCGCTACCAGGGGAGGAAATCCCAAAGAGATGTGACTTACAAGAGGTCACACTGTGGGGCACCCCCTATATACGCAGGCCACCCGGTCGGTCGGATAGGGAAGACACCTGCAATAACAACCCAGGAAAAAAGAGAATAATAGAAGTGAAAACAGTGTACTTTATGTATTGGTGTGCACTCCAACATAAGATCTAATAGGTGCAAGAAATGTGTATAAGTTAGTATCTGCTTGGTTATAAAAACCAAGACTGCCTATAGCCACCCACTACATGGGCCGTGGCCCATGCGTACTGGGTGTATGTGTCTGTGCGTGCGAAAGTCCGCACAGACATGTATGTACGTATATGCACACATACATATATATAAACGTAGTTTTGAAATACCTATTTAGATAAAAGAAATATGGCGGAGTGCACACTGGGGTAAAAAAAAAAATATATATCTAAATCAAGAAGGAGGTAATAGACAATAAGATTAATACCTCAACCCTATAAAGATGTGTAAATGGAAAAAAGGATGTGATTGATGGCAGGTGAAGAAAGAAGGTGAAAGAATATGAAAACCTGGGACATGGGTCCACTAGTGTGAACAGAGGGGTGTGTGGAGAGTGAACACACGAAAAAGAAAAGGTGAACGACAAACCATTGCAAAATAGTGAATGTGAAAACCAGGTGAACAGTGCACACTAGTGAGGGAAGAGATATATATCAGGTTAGGCAGGTGAATTACCTTATAGGCAAGGTAAAAGCAGTGCAAAGATCACACTATGTTGCCCAATATTACTTGCACTTAGGTATGACCTGACCCGGGATAGGTCACTGCCTAGAACTGGCTGAAAGCGCCTGTCCAGGTTACCATTTGGCAAGTCTGAAATTGTAAAATAAATAAAGAATATTGTATACATTTGAGTATTTGGTGTATATATATATATATGGTCGTTGTAATAGACCAAGAATTAAATTATAGGGCAGCAAGAGTGCAATGATGTGACCAAAAAGTGTACTCACGATGTGAAGCCGTAGCAGAGACCATCAGCTGGACAGGAGGTGTGCAGAGTGATGAAGAGGGGATGAGGGAATGTATATAAGCCCTTAATGTTAGGGCGGAGCTCCAGTGTGGGTTGATTGATGGCAGGTGTCAATGTTCCTCCAATGAGACCGCTCCGGGGGGACCCAGCATGGGGGCATGGCGGCCGCAGAGCGGCCTCGTGTGATCTCCTCGGCGTTCAGGGCGAGCAGGCGCCCCGTCCACTGACGTCATCGTCGTCGCAAATGCGTGACGTATCCGCATCACGTGGCGTGCGCGGGGCCCCGCGCATGCGCAGTGAGCGGAGACGTCCGGGGATGTCCCTGAACGCCGCCGGCAAGGGGGAATCCCCGATCTGGCACCCAGGTGCACCCTGGGTGTCCAATGGGGAACGGCGGGAGGGGGAGCCAACCGTAAAGGGGTCCCACCTCCCCGCCTTACCTTGCCGGGAAGACACATCTCGGGGAGCCAACCCCGGTGCCAGGACGGCGCAGGCAGCCACGATGGCTATTGCTAAGGGGGAAAGGGGGGCAGGCTAATCGAAGGGACAACATTTCCTAATTGTACAAGAACAATAACATACAAGAAAAGTAAATATGTAAACGTATCATCCTATATTGATACATACAATCTTGGCAAAAATGATTTTCATATGAGACATCCATATATGCAGGGCAAATTCACATATCTAGGTATATGGAGGCTCCCGCCGTTCCCCATTGGACACCCAGGGTGCACCTGGGTGCCAGATCGGGGATTCCCCCTTGCCGGCGGCGTTCAGGGACATCCCCGGACTTTCGCGTTCAGGGACATCCCCGGACGTCTCCGCTCACTGCGCATGCGCGGGGCCCCGCGCACGCCACGTGATGCGGATACGTCACGCATTTGCGACGGCGATGACGTCAGTGGACGGGGCGCCTGCTCGCC
This sequence comes from Lithobates clamitans, assembly GCA_037952925.1. NCBI lineage: Eukaryota > Metazoa > Chordata > Amphibia > Anura > Ranidae > Lithobates > Lithobates clamitans. Next base: position 1,635,290 of record JBBGZY010000250.1, read on the forward strand.
CTGAACGCCGAGGAGATCACACGAGGCCGCTCTGCGGCCGCCATGCCCCCATGCTGGGTCCCCCCGGAGCGGTCTCATTGGAGGAACATTGACACCTGCCATCAATCAACCCACACTGGAGCTCCGCCCTAACATTAAGGGCTTATATACATTCCCTCATCCCCTCTTCATCACTCTGCACACCTCCTGTCCAGCTGATGGTCTCTGCTACGGCTTCACATCGTGAGTACACTTTTTGGTCACATCATTGCACTCTTGCTGCCCTATAATTTAATTCTTGGTCTATTACAACGACCATATATATATATACACCAAATACTCAAATGTATACAATATTCTTTATTTATTTTACAATTTCAGACTTGCCAAATGGTAACCTGGACAGGCGCTTTCAGCCAGTTCTAGGCAGTGACCTATCCCGGGTCAGGTCATACCTAAGTGCAAGTAATATTGGGCAACATAGTGTGATCTTTGCACTGCTTTTACCTTGCCTATAAGGTAATTCACCTGCCTAACCTGATATATATCTCTTCCCTCACTAGTGTGCACTGTTCACCTGGTTTTCACATTCACTATTTTGCAATGGTTTGTCGTTCACCTTTTCTTTTTCGTGTGTTCACTCTCCACACACCCCTCTGTTCACACTAGTGGACCCATGTCCCAGGTTTTCATATTCTTTCACCTTCTTTCTTCACCTGCCATCAATCACATCCTTTTTTCCATTTACACATCTTTATAGGGTTGAGGTATTAATCTTATTGTCTATTACCTCCTTCTTGATTTAGATATATATTTTTTTTTTTACCACAGTGTGCACTCCGCCATATTTCTTTTATCTAAATAGGTATTTCAAAACTACGTTTATATGTATGTGTGCATATACGTACATACATGTCTGTGCGGACTTTCGCACGCACAGACACATACACCCAGTACGCATGGGCCACGGCCCATGTAGTGGGTGGCTATAGGCAGTCTTGGTTTTTATAACCAAGCAGATACTAACTTATACACATTTCTTGCACCTATTAGATCTTATGTTGGAGTGCACACCAATACATAAAGTACACTGTTTTCACTTCTATTATTCTCTTTTTTCCTGGGTTGTTATTGCAGGTGTCTTCCCTATCCGACCGACCGGGTGGCCTGCGTATATAGGGGGTGCCCCACAGTGTGACCTCTTGTAAGTCACATCTCTTTGGGATTTCCTCCCCTGGTAGCGGGGGCTGTGGCGGTGATGCCACGAGACCTCCGGGGGAAGGCGAGCGGGCAATCTTTTAATTTTAAAGGGATCTACCCAACAAGAAGCTCCTGGGCCTAGAACACTCATTACTGGGTAAATATGCTGTATTGATATGTTATGTATTTGTTTCCAATGATCACTGACTCTTTTTGACACATGTATTTTTTGATATAATTTTAGCAAATTGACCTTTGAAGAAGACCTCGAACAGGTCGAAACGCGTCAGGTCTATTATATTATTGCCTAAGTCAACGCACATGTCATGTTGTCATAAACATATATAGACAGTGTATGTGTTGAGTGTTATGCATTGTTATACACCCTATGGGAGCTCATTCTTTTTAACCAGTGTGTTAAAGTTTTTTGTATAATAAAGATACATTTTTATGAATTGGCTTTTTACCCTTTCATTTCGCTGCCTAAAAACCCCAAGTGGGGAATTTGTCTCTTTCTTTTTTGTTTCACACCACCTAGGGGTAACCGCAGTTGAATATTATTTGAGTAAATTTTCTCCTTTACCTAAACAGACCTTCATTATTGAACTGTTGGAGTATGCGGCAGGTCATAATTACTTTTGGTTCGATCACCAGTACTATCGTCCAACAGTGTGGTGTGGCTATGGGGGCAAAGTATGCCCCTAGTTTGGCCAACTTATTTATGGCCAAATGGGAGGAGGACGTCATCTATAAGGACCGAAGCCCTCATTTTGAGGTTTTGGGCTAGGTATATTGATGACGTCCTCCTCCTATGGGATGGATCCACTTCCCAATTGGACGATTTCTTTTCCTTGGTCAATACTAACGATAGGGGGATTTAGGTTTGTCTATGAGATGAGCCAGGAGAAGTTCAACGTCCTTGACCTCACTATTTCTAAGGATGGAGATGCATTCAAAACAATCTCGTTCTTTAAGAAGACTGACCGCAATGCCTTCATTCCTATAGGGAGTTGCCATCATGACTCCTGGCTGAAGTCTATCCTGAAAAGCCAGTTTATAAGAATGAGGCGTAACTGCACTGATGTCAGTGATTATAGAACTCAGGCAGGCATCATTCTGAGTAGATTGGAGGAAAAAGGGTATGAAAAGGACTCTTTGGTGAGGGTAATGGAACAAGTAGAAACTATGGATAGAGCCACTTTGCTGAATGAGGCCCCTAGGGAGGACAATAAGGGACCAACTTTACCATTTATCACTACCTTTTCTACACAACACCGTCAAATTAGGAACATTCTACGCAGACACTGGCATCTGCTGGGAAATGACAGAGTTATCAAAACTTTCATACCTGATAAACCACAGATTGTTTTCAGGGGAGTTTCATCTCTCCGTGATAGGATTGCCCCCAATGTGGTAGATCCACCCACCCAGAAAGTGTCTTTTTTTTTTTTTTTTTTTTTTTTTTTCAGAACCTCTCAGGTTACCATCAGTGTCGCAGGTGCCAGATCTGCACACTGAATAAAAGTAAACAGAGGAAAACTGAGTCTTTTATCTCTCACAGTACATCCAGGGAGCATAAAATAGAGCCATTCATTACGTGCAGCTCGACGGGTGTTGTATATTTATTACAATGCCCGTGCGGGCTCCAATATATAGGCAAAACCAAACGGCCTATGCAAGTCCGCTTGGGGGAACACATCACTAACATTAAAAATGGCTTCAAATTCCATTCTGTGTCCAAACATTACGCCATACATCACAATCGCAATCTTGCAAACACGCTTTTTTTGGGGATTGATAGGTACAGTGCACATTGGAGGGGTAGCTCCCTAGTCAGGGAATTATCAAAACTTGAAATGGCATGGATCCATGGGGTCCGGTGCTATACTCCATATGGCCTCAACATTGACACAGACGTTAATGCGTTTATTGATAATGGTTAATACTTTTTGGTTTTGCCCTATTCTGAGCTCATGGCTGACCTGACTTTTTTATTATAAGTGGACTATAACATTAGGCCTTCTATTTAGCAGTTTATACTGGGGGTTCACAATTATTTTGGTCATTGTGTTAATTGGGCCCTAAACAAATTGATTTAGATATTTAGTTTTTTCCTTTTTTATAGATATCAATTTTTTATTTAAAACATCTTTTGTTCTAAGGGAGTGGAGGGAGTTTTCTCTCGCTTCCACTCATATTTTTGTAGATTGATTAATTATAGTTGTCATGACCAATGATACTTATTAATATTTGAAAAGAATGTTCTTAATTATAATATTTTTTATAAATTTTATTTATTTTTATTTATTTTTACGCAACATTTTTGACATCTGGATTTTTCTTGTCCCGCTAAGTTTTTCGCGACTGCCAGTCGTGATTATAGCTTTGGGGAATGAAGAAGGAAATCAACACATATTTATGTGTCATTTTACATGGACCAATTTAATTTTGGTTTATTATATATACAAATAGTTTTTTTTTTTTAGAGAATGTTGGTTTTTTAACGGCAGACTCCGGGCACTTTTTTAGATATATGCATTTAAGTTGCGCTAAGTGCCGGGATTAACTTGGCTATATTTAGTCCATATTTGTCATGGGGACCCTAGCTAATATGGGGTAACCTTGGCTTTATGGGACATCTCCGATCGTTAACCTATACTGCCCATTCACTATTGGACGGGCAGGTTACTTTTTAGTGACCTTTTTTTGACTTTTTTCATGTTCTTTCATTAGTTTCAACATTTTTTTTTTTTATACTTCCTCATGAATATTGAGTGAACCTTCATTGGCAATTAACAATAACATATATGTTTACCATAGGGAAGGGCGTTTGCCCTCTCTTAAGATGGTGATTTCGATCGCGGGACGCCTGGAGCTCAGAGTGGGGCGTTCCGTTTAATGTGTAGGATATTTAAGGTGGTGAGTCAGCACGCCGCCCGTGCCCCTGGAAGACGTCAGTTGTGATGAAATGGCGAGGGAGGAGCGGCGTGCTGACGTCACCACATACCATGCTGATCCCGGAAGCGACAGGCAGCATACTGAAGCCGGCCGGCCTTTGTTTTTAAATGAGCCTTTGTTTTACAACGTAATTGTAAGTGTATCTCTTTTTATCTAATAAATTGTGTGAAAACGTATTACGCTATGGAAGCCTTTTTTATGTATCCTTTCATGGGGGATGAGTGCCCAACCACTGCCTAGAAGACTCATGGTGGGGTGACACATTGGGATCCGTCCTTATCAAAGACCCGAGGCTGGGGTAGAAAGCCACATGCCTGTATGATCTCCTTAACAAGAGATCATAGGAGCTGGTAAGGGGCAGCATTTTTATTGGTGGAGGAACCCTTCTGTCACCACGTTCTTCTGGGTGTTATGGTCCTATGACTCACATCGCATGGATGCTTGTCTTACCTACCTTTTTTGAAGGAGTGTTCTGCCAGTGAACTTTTTCTTTTCCTGTATACCTTTTGGAATGGACTGAATTTACATTGACAGCATGGGGGATGGAGCCTTTAGTCTGTAGGTGTAAGGGGGTGATTCTACTCAAAGTATGCAGGTAATCCTATAGTTTGGCAATTTTCATTTTTCAGCTTGTGTGGCTTGAAACCCCAACAAACCCAACACTGAGTGTCATCGACATTCAAGGGTGCGCTGATATTGTCCACAAACATAAAGATGTCCTCCTGGCGGTGGACAACACTTTCATGTCAGCATATTTCCAGGTAAGTAACACTGTTCTTTAAAAAAAAAAAAAATAAACCAAAGTGTGTACAAAGGTTTAATATGCACAAGAATTTCATGCAAATTATCTACATTTATTTTTGGTAAATGTGCAAAAATTTTTTATTTTTTTTAATAAAGCCTGATTAATTTCCTCATCCTCTTTTTAAAGCTCTTTTTGCTAGCTGTGCTTTTAATGCACTTTGTTCTGCAGTCTATTATTATTCTGGATTGATATAGCGCCAACAGTTGTGCAGTGCTTTACAATGAAGAGGGGAGTACATTTATAAGACAGTTCAAGTTTACATGTAACGCTTTTACTGAAGATTACGTTTAACACACACACAATAGATGAAGTGACAGGTACTCTATACTAGACCCCTCGTGACTTCTCTGCACTCCAGTGCAGTGCTCAGAGTCTGCATGTTTTCCCAGCTAGATCCTCTGGATTGTGACCTCGCTGAACCTGGAAGTGCTAAACTCTGAGTGCTTCCAGGTGCAGTCATTGCAGTGCAGATTGGTAAACATATGTTTGTTCCTCTCCCACTTAACATCCTCAAAAAGTATTTGTGGTCCTAGGGGGAGCGGGAGAGCCCAGGAATCCAAGAAGGGGTCTGCACTCGGCAAGCCTCGTCTTGTGTTCCTGGGACCACAGCAAATACTGTGTGATTAGGCAGGTCTACATCGGCTTGGATCACTTTTTTGGTACAATCCTTTTTTTTTTTTTTAATTGAAAAAAAAAAAAAGTATACAGTACGAATAATCCTCATGCAGAGGATATGACCAGAAGAACACTAGGAAAATTGCATCAATGATGCATAATATTTAAGGGTCTGCTTAGATCAATTTTGAGCAGTGAGTTTGTTTTAATTGATAGCCATGAAGTGTGCAAAATAGAGTGGGAGGAAAAAGGGTGGGCATAGTTAACACTTAAATGCCTGTCACAAGTGCAGTTGCTCATATTGACCCCCACAGCACTGGAAAATCACTGCTATGGGAGTATCCGGGGGCAGAGGACTTCAGATTTTAATTAAACACAGCAGCCCCCTGCACACAGGACACAATCTTATTCATGTTAAGTACCGTTCCTGGTGCTGTTTAAAAAGAAGAAATCACTTAACTTCAGTTATAGGGATTGGTTATCTGTAGGGATGCACCGAAATTTCGACCACCGAAACATATCGGGCAAAAAGGGCCCTTTCGGCAAAAAGCCGAAAGAATTCTTGCCGATACTGGTGCCTGAAATCGGGGCGGGGCCTAGGCGGGGGCTCTGCCCCCGCCCCTGGTGCCACCTATCAGGGGGGCTTCCTATATAGTAGAAGAGAGGAGAGCCGCCGCCTGTTTGATTACAGCGGACGGAACATCACAGCTTTAATTTCAATAGCTGTGTGTTCCCCGCTGCGTGCCGTCACATACAGCCCCTCCCCAGGATTGGACGGGTGGTCTGTCTATCAAAGTGCCCGGACAAGGGGGAGGGGCTGTATGGGACGGCGTGCAGCGAGGAACACACAGCTATTGAAATGAAAGCTGTGATGTTCCCGGCGCTGTAATCGAACATGTGGCAGTGGCTCTCCTCTCCCTTCACTGGCTGCAATGGGGACACAGGCTGCACTACTGGGGACACAGGCTGGCTGCATTGATCTCTTGTATCATGTCCACAGTCTGACTCTCTGACCATCTCCCGTACCATGTCCGCAGTCTCTGACCATCTCCTGTACCATGTCCTCAGTCTCTGACCATCTCCTGTACCATGTCCTCAGTCTCTGACCATCTCCTGTACCATGTCCTCAGTCTCTGACCATCTCCTGTACCATGTCTTCAGTCGCTGACCATCTCCTGTACCATGTCCCCAGTCGCTGACCATCTCCTGTACTATGTCCCCAGTCGCTGACCATCTCCTGTATAAAAATATTTTTAAAAACACTCACTTTTGGTATAGGTGTTTTGGTTTTCGGGATCAAGGAAGAGTTATTTTCAGTTTTGGTTTCGGCACCAAAAAACCCATTCAATGCATCCCTAGTTATCTGCAGTATATTAAAATCCCATTTCATGATTCAATACTGACATTTCATGTGGTCTTAGAACCTTCATGTGATTGTAGCAAAATATTTGTCCTTTGTTTCTTCCAGCGTCCACTGGCCCTGGGGGCAGACATTTGTATGTATTCAGCAACTAAATACATGAACGGTAAGTGTATTATCACTTTGGGGATATTTGATAGTAGTATTTTGGGTTTGTATTCAGTTAGCTCCGTGTCCACTAGAGGCTGCTCTTGTGCTTTGCTTGAAAACCTTGAAGCCAAAGTCCTTATAGGATAATGCAGACTTTAAAAAAATGATTTATTATATCGGAACTCCAGGAAAAAGCCATAAAATTTAAGATTTTGCTTATATGCTCTACATATGCATGCTACCTTACACTCGGGCTATATTCATACTCTTTTTGATTTGGGTCAAATAAAGAGCTTAAAGTAGAACCACAGGCAAATTTTTACATTTTCTTTTTTTTTTTTTAATTTGTATAGAGCAAGGAAGGGTTATAAGTGTTTTGTGGGGTGTGTATGTGTAATATATATTTATATTATAACTAATATTATTATTAATATTATATTGTAATTAATATTATTATTAATAATTAATATTCTATAATATATATATATATATATATATATATATATATATATATATATATATATATATATATATATATATATATATATATTTATTATAGGTGTCCCTTTTTGGGGGGGGGGGGGGGGAAATTGCCTTCACTGTCCCATAACCAAAGCAGGAAATGAGTGGAATTTCTGAATATTACTCTTCTGGGGACAGTTTTGACGATAACAGTAAACAGGACAAATAGAGAAATTCACTATAACTGGTGCAGAGGTAGCAACAAAAAACATGACAGGGGTCCTAATCCAACTCCAATCTATTCACAACTAAAGTTTTGTCCTTTTATACTTTAAATGTTCATGTTTTCACAAAAGAATGCACCTCTTCTGTTCCCCCACCTTGAATATTCCCATCTACCAGCACCTTTCTCCAGCCTGTATAACAGACCAGGACCTTTTTGGAAAAAAAAAAAAAAATCACTACGCAGTGCTGGAGGCGTTTTGCGTGTATAATGCGAACGTTCATTGATCGGTACTGGCCACATGACAAATCCTTTTGAGTCCCCTTCTGGGATGGTGTCTCAGAAGTAAGGAGATTCTTGTTAGTCACATGGCCAGTGCTGACCAATGAGTGCACACCATTGGGATCAATATGCTGCTATGCAACTTCCGGTGCTGTTGTAAAGTGCTGAACTGTTATACCAGCTGGAGAGGGTCAGGAGATAATGGGGGGGGGGGGCTCATATTGGCTGTTCAGTGGCTCAGCCCACAGAAGACGATCTCTGCATAGCTCAGTCTAAAGTTTTTGTTAGACAAACGGAGCCTTAGGGCAAGCAGCCACTGCTGTGCAGTCTCTTTGGCTAACCTATAGTGCTCTGGAAATTCTTGGTCATGTAAATTAAATGTGGTTCCCTTCTGTCTTATGGATGACTATAGTTTGTCAGTCACCTCTCCTTACCCCATCATTGTGTGTTTTATTTTATTTATTTTTTTTCCCCTATATATTTGTGGAATCTGGTTCACTTTTTAAAATATTGAAAATCCTTTTTTTTTTTTTTTTTTTTTTTCCCTCCCTCCCTCCCCTCTCTAGGTCACAGTGATGTTGTCATGGGGCTGGTTTCCGTAAAATGTGACAAACTCTACGAGAGACTCAAATTCCTCCAGAATGGTAAGTTGCTATAAGGCTTCACTAGGTGATGGCACCTGCCAACATGCCCCAAAGAAGTGCAATTTGTCAGAAGTGGATGCACCGGGATTAGCAGGCTGCCCATTAGACAGAGCTGTGAAATCCCTTTTTTTAGACAGGCATGCGGGAGGTGGCATATCCCCTGCTGGTTACAGGCCATCCCCTGACAAAACGATTCACTGTGGATCGCAAGTTGGCAGCATGTGAAAGGGGCTGATGTCAGACTGACTCTGCCTTTTGCAATCTTACTGATGGCAATTTTGCTAAGATGACCTGTTGTTCCCTATGGAAACGTTGCCTCTGTAGCTGAGGCAGTGCAATGTTGCTCCTATCACTAGTGATCCAAATCCAACAGTATTTGGCTCCGCAACAGAGACAGGAGCAGCAATATTCCAAAAGAGGGCGCCATTTCATAAGGAGAGCCAGGCAGCCTCTTAATGATCCTGGCGATTTGTCTCTAGTGGCAGAATTGCTTGTCTGACAGATGGCCAAAGAGTAATATATCTATCTCAGACCCTTTGTATTCCTGGGCAGCCAACTGCAACCGCTTGCAAACGCAAGAGGCACAAATATACTGTGAACCTGTTGCAGGGACTGTGCTGAACTAATTTTGAGTTTAGCTGTGTTGCTAATTTGCTTGACAAATGTCCCCCATTTATGTAGATATAATTGCCACAATTCAATTTCTAAACTATATTTTGCTGTACAGGAAGCAAGTGGGAAGAGAAGGTCTACAGAGCGTCTAGGATTCTACTGTACAAATAGATAAATTGGCTAATGATATTAATCTAAAGTCGTCCTTCAGTGTTTAATGGGTTGGAGAGCAGGAGATATCCTATTATGAGGTCATTTTCCTCCTTGTGTCCAGGCTACACATGACCTCCCACTGTACATCAGACATATATTTCTATGATAGACATCTGTTTGTTGCAGCACTCGGCGCCATTCCGTCCCCGTTTGATTGCTACCTCTGTAACCGTGGCCTGAAGACTTTACCTCTGCGAATGAAGCAGCACTTCCACAATGGGCTGGCTGTAGCCATGTTTCTTGAGAAGGACCCTCGTGTTGACAAAGTTGTCTTCCCAGGTAAGAAATCAAACTATTTAAAGGGTCAGTTCAGGTTCTGCAGGTGAGGTGAATGATTTTAGAGTTTATGGGGTCTGCTTATAAAACCTTTCCAAAACCATTTGTCCAGAGAAATTGCATATACATTCCGTCTGTGTGAATTTAAAAAAAAGTTCTTAAGCCTATTTTCTTTTCTGAACATAATTTAACCCTTGTAGTGTGGGGGCAGCTCCACACTCCAAGGGGGCATTTTTGTTGGGCTTTAGCTACTTGCCAACTGCTCTATAACCCAATGATGGCTAATGTGGCTGGCCAGTTCTGGGAAGCCTTCATATGATGATCTCACCGTGGTACACTCTGTTATCGCAGTGTCCTCCAATCACAGCTGATCACGATGTAAACAGAAGCCTGTTATCAGCATTCCTTTCCTCGCGCTGATTGCATGAGGGGAGAAGAGAGCTGATAACTGGCTTTTGTAAAAGGGACATATACACGGATAATCGGGGGCACTGATTATCAGTGTCTGGATTATCATTGCAGTCCCAACAATGCACACCAGTGCTGCCAGTGTGTGATCATCGGTGCAGCCTCACCAGTGCTGCCAATCTGTGCTCATCAGTGTCACGTACCAGTGCCATCTCATCTGTGCAGTCTTATCAGCACACATCCGTGAATGAGAAATTACCTGTTTGCAAAATTTTATAATAGACTATGAAAGTTTGGGGGGGGGGTTTTTGCTTACCCCCCCCCCCCCAGAGGTTAAATACCACCAAAATTAAATTTCTATTTGTGTGAAAAAATTGTTATAATTGCATTTGGGTACAGTGTTGTATGACTGCGCAATTGTCATTCAAAGTGCGACTTCTCTGAAAATTGGCCTCGGCAGGAAGGGGTGAAGGTGCCCAGTGGTTAAGTGGACTTTAATGCCAGGGAGGTGGCGCAGCATCTGTATCATGTGATCACTGATGGTTCTCGTAGTCACATGATCGGTAGCTTGTCCCTCTTGCTCCTGGTCAGAAGACTTGAGCGAGAACTTCTGGGGACAGCTTGGTCAGTGTGCTGGCGGTGAGCACTCAGCACACAACCTCCTGCCACCATTACACATATGTTTCATGGCTTGGCGTTAAAGTCACCCTTTCTTGCCACTGCATATATTTATCTGCTCAGCAAGAGCTTAAACAGCATAGGATACAACTATTACACATTTCACTTGAGAAAGCGTTTAAGTGTGAAACGTGTAAAAGCTGTATACTGAGGGTTTGGGTTTTTTTTCCATATAAAACGCCACCTTTTCTTCAGGGCTCAGGTTTAGGAACAGTGGGAGTCCCTAAAATGACATAAAAACTAAGAATAATTTACAGTCTTGTAAATGTCACAAAACACATTTAAATCTATATAGCATAAAATGCTAGGTAGATTTTAAACTTTGGCTCACCTCCCCTTTTCTCAAGGAGTGCCCTCCTTTTGTGGAGAGCTGCTGAACCAAGGCTATTGCACCCAGTAGTACTTTTACTTGCCTACTGAGAGCTTTCATGCAGCGTCTCCTTTTTCACCCTTTAAAATAGGTGGTCATGCAGTCAGATTTTATGGTGAACCCTTCATCTTCTTGGTGCTTATCAGCTAGCAAGACTCACTGGACCAGCACCCGACCATAGTGGATGGGTGTAAGAACAAAGATCCACCTGGAGCGGGTTAAATTTTACTTGTGGACTTGTGTTTAAGCAATGAAAACACATTTAATTGTCGATAGAGTAGTTATATAAGACCCCCTATTAAAGAGGGGAGCCTGTCGCCCTGCATGGGTTCAAACTGTGTCATTAATACAGGACATTAAACTTGAATTATATATGTGGTGAGGCCTTAGGATAGTTTCTCCAGGAGTCCTCACTTTTGTGAGATACTGTACTATCTAAAAAAAAATTAGAACACCCCTCACATTTTTGTAAATATTTTATATCTTTTCATGTGAAGAAATAACACTTTGCTACAATGTAAAGTAGTGAGTGTTCAGCTTTATGTATATTTTCCTGTCCACTCAAAATAACACACAGCCATTAATGTCTAAACCTCTGGCACCAAAAGTGAGTACACCCCTAAGTGAAAATGTCCAAATTGGGGCCCAATGTGTCAATATTATGTGTGGCCACCATTATTTTCCAGCACTGCCTTAACACTCTTGGGCATGGAGTTCACCAGAGCTTCACAGGTTGCCACTGGCAGGGGCGAACTGATAACTCATGGGGCCCCCGGGCAATAGGAGATTATGGGGCCCCCAGGCAATCAGAGATTGTGGCCACACAGTATACACACACACCGTATACAATCACATGTACACAGAGTATACACAGACAGATTAAAAAAAAACAAAGATTTATACATACTGCACCTGGTTTTACTGAGGCTGGCAACCCTGATGGGGCCCCCTAGTGGCCCAGGGCCCTCGGGCAGTGCCCGAGTGGCTCAATAGTCAGTCCGCCCCTGGCCACTGGAGTCCTCTTCCACTCCTCCATGATGAAATCACGGAGCTGGTGGATGTTGGAGACCTTGCGCTCCTCCCCTTTATGTTTGAGAATGCCCCACAGATGCTCAATGGGGTTTAGGGCTGGAGACATAGTTACATAGTAGGTGAGGTTGAAAAAAGACACAAGTCCATCAAGTCCAAACTATGTGTGTGATTATGTGTCAGTATTTCATTACATATCCCTGTATGTTGCGGTCATTCAGGTGAATATCTAATTTCTTGAAGCTATCAATGCTCCCCGCTGAGACCACCGCCTGTGGAAGGGAATTCCACATCCTTGCCGCTCTTACAGTAAAGAACCCTCTACGTAGTTTAAGGTTAAACCTCTTTTCTTCTAATTGTAATGAGTGGCCGCGAGTCTTATTAAACTCTCTTCTGCGAAAAAGTTTTATCCCTATTGTGGGGTCACCAGTACAGTATTTGTAAATTGAAATCATATCCCCTCTCAAGCGTCTCTTCTCCAGAGAGAATAAGTTCAGAGCTCGCAACCTTTCCTCATAACTAAGATCCTCCAGACCCTTTATTAGCTTTGTTGCCCTTCTTTGTACTCGCTCCATTTCCAGTACATCCCTCCTGAGGACTGGTGCCCAGAACTGGACAGCATACTCCAGGTGCGGCCGGACCAGAGCCTTGTAGAGTGGAAGAATTATCGTTTTATCTCTGGAGTTGATCCCCTTTTAATGCCAATATTCTGTTTGCTTTATTAGCAGCAGCTTGGCATTGCATGCCATTGCTGAGCCTATCATCTACTAGGACCCCCAGGTCCTTTTCCATCCTAGATTCCCCCAGAGGTTCTCCCCCCAGTGTATAGATTGCATTCAGATTTTTGCCACCGAAATGCATTATTTTACATTTTTCTACATTGAACCTCATTTGCCATGTAGTCGCCCACCCCATTAATTTGTTCAGGTCTTTTTGCAAGATTTCCACATCCTGAGGAGAAGTTATTGCTTGGTCAGTCATCACATTTTAACCCTCAGCTTATTTACCAAGGCAGTGGTCATCTTGAAGGTGTTTTGGGCTGTTTTGTTGGAAGACTGCCCTGCGGCCCAGTCTCTGCTGCCCTGCAGCCCAGTCTTGACACCATCTGAACCAAATAAGTTTCTCCTGATCTCATCAGACCACAGGACATGGTTCCATGGTTCCAGTAATCCATGTCCTTATTCTGCTTGTCTTCAGCAACAGTCGACATCCATCCAGATGGTATGTATCAGCTACGACAGGATAAACACCAACGTCCCATGGATTGATAATACGAAGGGACCCCCTGTTTGGAACCTGCAACTGCCCAGAACCCAAATAAATAACCCATAAATGATTTAGATTAAGCACAATTTCCGAGAAAACCCAGACATGGGATAGAACTGCTTGTAGCGAGAGGATACATGGGGCGAAAGGGAGCAAGGGACGACCCAAGGATCCCTTGTGACATAATCGCAGAGAAGATGGAACACTTCAAAGGGACAACAGTTAAGTAGCTCTGTGAAATTCCCACAAACCCCTAGCCTGTCTATACTTGGTATGGGGAAGTTTGAGAGGGTGAGCTGCAAAAAATGAATGACCTGACAGGAGTTTGCAGGGGTCTGAAGTGCTGGATACCTGATGGATGTGTTTGATAGTGTTAGGCCAATACGCTGTAGCAATGCACCGTTGAAACGTGGAGAAACCATACCAGACACCCAGAAGCTGGTCCCACGCTATATAAATCAGGTTGTGCTTCTGCTTGTAACCTGACGTCTGAGTCCAGAACAGGGGAAGGAGGGCCAGACTCAATCTGTGGGAATAAGTCTTATGGCACGATACGGTATACTCAGTGTGACTGTAAGCCCCCTTTTGTGGAACAGGCTGGGGGTTGGACGAAAGATAACTGGTCTGACGTACCTGAGCAGTTCTCCAGGCAACATTGTAATCGAGATTAGAGCCGAGAGTGGAACCCAGAATAATGAAGTTTAGCCCAAACCTACCACTTTGTGGCTCAGCACACACCCTAAGAGACTATAGATCTCTGGGCGGTAACCAGGGTCTCCATCCAACAGGACATCAACTGAATGAATTAACCCCTGACCCCCCCCCCCCCACCTGTAGGTACCCAAGACCCAATGGAGTGCTTATCAAGGTTTTGACGCAAGGACTGCTTTTGACCCAAGGGTAAGCCCAGTGGTGAAACGACATCTGCACCATTTGATCTTGCCCTACCAATGGGCAGGTCTGATGGAAGTAAGTTCAAGCATTGTTTATCAGTTTGGATGCCAATTCCGCAGGAAAGGGCAACCAAAATGTAACAAACGATATGGGAAACTTGCCACTTGGGCACCCTGGTGGCCCCCTACTTTCAGAACAAAGGTAAAGAAACAGACCACGCACCCCTAGGAAATTACTGCCTCCAATAACTTGATTGGCAACGAAAGCATGAATGTCTGCTGAAGCCAAGATACTACAAACAAAAGAATCTGAGATGGTGATGAGGCCCGTCTGCAGACCTGGAAAAAAAAATACTTTCAGCAAGGCTGTCTGAAGACCGTGGATGGTATATTCCAACACAGCTCCTGATAAAGGAACATTGCTTGGCTCAGACATATTAAATCAGAAGACCTGATGGACCGCACCAAGGGGCTGCTGACCTAGTCTGCAGGAATGTAGGAAGAGCAGGAGCTGGGGTTGCGCTGAAACCCTGCCTCTGACTGCACGAGTTTCGATCACCTCAATCCTGACTAGCAGCCGTAACAGGTCGTGGAGAGCATGTTTGGCCCACATGAATTTGCATTAAGAATAATGCTTAGAACATGTACCATGCTGGTAGATGAGAGTAGCTGCGACGAAATTGGAAACAAACCGAAGCGCCACTATTATGTCAGTCTTACGCCCCGTACACACGGTCGTATTTTCCGACGGAAGATGTGTGACAGGACCTTGTTGTCGGAAATTCCGACCGTGTGTGGGCTCCATCACACATTTTCCATCGGAATTTCCGACACAGAGTTTGAGAGCAGGCTATAAAATTTTCTGACAACAAAATCCGTTGTCGGAAATTCCGATCGTGTGTACACAAATCCAACGCACAAAGTGCCGCGCATGCTCAGAATAAATTAAGAGACGAAAGCTGTTGGCTACTGCCCCGTTTTTATAGTCCCGACGTACGTGTTTTACGTCACCACGTTCAGAACGATCGGATTTTCCGACAACTTTGTGTGCATGCAAGACAAGTTTGAGCCAACATCTGTCGGAAAAAATCAATGGATTTTGTTGTCGGAATGTCTGATCAATGTCTGACCGTGTGTACAGGGCATAATAGGTACATCTCATTGGCTGAAATACAGGAAGAATGCAGAAACATGATGCTGAGGCTTGGTTGTTGCTGGCTCTGTCTTCACTTCCTCATACTTTCAATGTGTGGGTAGTAGGGGATAGGCACCATCTTCAGTTCCAAGGCAGAGCTAATCTGTATACTATATAATAGCAAGGAGTTGCATAGAAACATGTTTACACATAAGAAAATAGACATTTTCTGATTATCATTATGTACATTACATTCCTCCACAGTGGGTGACTTGATTCATTCTAAACATGTCTACTGTGCCATCCTCTTCTCTCCTATCACCAATCATGAATAGATTATGTCATCTTTTATTTTGTCTAATATTCAAAAATGTATTGGTTTCTGTAATGATTCTTGCAGCTACAAAGTGCTTTTTTTTTTTTTTCAGAAATAAAAATAAATAAAATGTAAAATAAAAATTCAGTTTTTATTCTTATTACTTTAAGGGCTGCCATCCCACCCACAATATGAGCTCACCAAGCGTCAGTGCACAGGTGTTCCTGGTATGATCACATTCTACATCAAAGGCAACTTGGAACACGCTAAGATATTCCTTAAGAGTCTGAAGGTGAATATTGATTGCTGCTCAGCATACAGGCTGAATAATGTGTGGGAATATATATTGTTGACTTGCATTCTGACCATGCGCTACATGTTCCAGCAGCTTGTGAAGGGCAGTTGCTTGTCTGGCCCTGGTATACAGTGTGGCAAGGACCCACAGACCTATCCTCGCTAGGTACAATGGTGTATGTATGAGCATAAAGCATGCTAGCTGTCAGAACATACTGTATAGTAACAAAAAGAGCAAATTTAATTTAATGGCTATTGTATAAAGCAATAGACATTAAAAGGACCCTTGGGCAGGCCGTATGCATTTATGGTACATAGGGTGCTATGTACAGAATAGACCTATAATTAGTTTTTTTATTACAGGTACTTTGTATAATGCTGTCAATTTACGCAGCGCTTTACATATACCTTGTACATTCACATCAGTCCCTGCCTTCAAGGAGCTTACAAACTAAGGTCCCTAACGCCACATTCATAGACATACTAGGGCCAATTATCCTACCAGCATGTCTTTGGAGTGTGGGAGGAAACCCAAGCAGGCACAGGGAGAACATGCAAACTCCAGGCAGGTAGTGTCGTGGTTGGGATTCAAACATATGACTTTAATGTTGCTAGGCAGAAATGCTAACCACTTAGCCACTGTGCTGCCCAAATGGCGGAATTTGGTGGGGCCCTTGTCTCTAATATGATAGTTGGGAAGCCAGAAAGAGGTCATTTTGGTGTGGAGATGGCAATTTTTATGTTTTAGGCTCATTAACACCAGCAGGTACATGTTTATGCTGCATATAATATGCTTAACATTCAATAAAGTTTTTAAGAAAAAAAAATGTAATAAAAAAAACTTTTTTTTTTTTTTTTTTGTGTTTGACATGAGCTTCACCTTGTATTTGACCAGTAGTGATGAGCTCAGGCATGCATGGATCCCAATCCAAACCCATCTGAACAAGCCCCCAGGAAGCTGTCGCAATACTAGGCCAATCATAGGTGGTTGAAGCATTCCCTGCCCCGCATACACTCGTATACATGTGGGAAATGACTGCAGCTGATTGACCCTGTACAAGTGATGGTCTGCTCAGGTGGGTTCAGACTGATCCCTACATGCCTGAGCTCATCCCTACTGATCAAATACAAGGCAAAGCTCCTGTGGACATGGCCTAGCAGACCTAAGAGCAGTACAGCAAGCTTTTGTGAAGCTTATTCCTAAAGTAATAACTAAACTGCATTTAGCACCATAGTCACAGCACTTTATTTGTACATACAGTGTGTGTGTGTGTATATATAGATGTTAATGTGGTGGTTATACAGCTAACAAAATATGTCTTAATAGGTTTTTGCTCTGGCGGAAAGTCTTGGTGGATATGAAAGTTTGGCTGAGCATCCGTAAGTAACAGATTTTATGTACCCTCCACCCTTTTTTTTTTTTTTTTTTTTTTTTTTTTTAATTGTTATTGTTTAAAGCAGATTGACGGATGTTGATTTTTAGCATTAATGAGTAAAACCTCTAATCTCCCGCTGGAACATAACTGTGTTTGGGCAGAACACATTTATAAAAGGGCAACTTGCCAACCCCAATGTCCATAAAGCATCATAAAAAAATTCTCTTTTCAAACGCCTCTTGAATGCCGCAAAGGCCTGCATAAAAGACCCGATCCTTTTGTACAAATTAGCGCCTGATTATGTATATAACTTCTTTGGTACCAGAAAAAGACTGATCCACCTAGAATAGAAGAATATTCTGTTAATGAAGGAGAAGGAGAGTTGGCAGCATACTAGGCCACAGGGAGCTGAGCTAACCTGTATATGTGATTATGTGTATTCTGGGCCAAATGTTCTTTCTGGGGTTTCAAATGTCTTGGTATTTTTCCGCAGAGCAATAATGACACATGCCTCTGTCCCAGAAGAAGACCGGGTCCTCCTCAAGATCAGTGACTCCCTTATCCGTCTCTCTGTTGGCCTAGAAGACACAGAAGACCTCATTGGAGACGTGGATCAGGCATTGAGGGCTGCTGTAAGTATTGCCAGTGGACGAAGCCTTGTGGCTACATAGGAGACCGTGCTGTAAGTTGTTGTCAGTGAAAAGGTACATGATATGGTTGCTATGCTGATGGAATATAGTTTAGGTCTTTTGGCTCATAAATAAAAAAAATCCCCAGCACACCTACAGCAAGCTGCCTGCCAACAAACCAAATTGCCCCAGTCTAACTAATAACAAAAAAAACGGAGGGTTACGTTGTACACATTCTGTGTCCAGAAAGTAATGAGAATATTAAAAATTCTTAAAATGAGAAATTTTACAATTGAACATCGTTCAAAGTATGCACCTTGTGAGTGTGCACAATGCTCCCAGCATGTGTGTGTGTTGTGTTTTTTTTTTTTTTTTTCCCCTCCTTTTCCTCTCTCATAGCATCCCTGGAAGTCTTCAAGTGGGATGACGTTCAGAGCCTACGTAGTTGCTCTTTGGACGTTGGCCACACTACCAAATGGTGTCCTTTTTAAACCAGGGGTGCCCAACCTTTTTTGAGGAGCGAGGGACACTTTAGCAACTTGGTAACCCGGCGTGGGCCACAATGGGCGGGTGGATGACAGGTCCATGTCCACTCTTAGCAGACACAGCCCGCTCTACTCTTTTTCTAATCTGATCCACCCAGACTGAAGGGGGCGGATCCTCTTCTGTTTTCGGATTGGATAAAGGTGGGTGCAAAAACAACGTCTGTTTACATCTGCTGCTCTATAGAGGCAAATGGAAGGTCCGATCGGGTACACTTGAAAAACACAGGTGGGACCGATTGTGTGAAAGGGGCCTAAGGCTGCTTTCACACTGCGGTACCTGCCCCTCAACCTTCACTTCCTCAGGATTCCTGCAGGTATTGCTGGTTGCTGCTGTCCCCCAGGTGGGTATGGCTGGTGGCTGCTGCTGGTTGTCCTCCCAGGGCTGGTACTGCTGACGGGTCCTGTTGGGTACTGCTGGCTGGTTCTCAATGCACCATCGCCAAGCATCAGTGTGAGGAACAGAGCCGGCACTGGAGGAAGCATGTGGCTGCAGTAGAGGGCAGAGCTAATGCTTCCTGTATCACTCCTGTCACAGGCAAAGTACATTTGGTATCACTCGGCCTGTGACAGGAGCCACACAGGAAGTATCGGCTCTGCTCTCTAGTTTTCGGTTGTTTTTCACACTGATGCTCAAGGATGGCATGTCGGGAACACGTGATTTGGGCTTGCCGACCTTCCATCCCAGAGGTGTTGGGCCACATAAGAGGGTCAGCAGTTGGGCACCCTTACTTTAAACTCTTTTTCTATGAGAATATGAAAGTTGCAAGGAGCCAAGTCGGAGCTGTAGGGTGGATGGGGAAGCACCATTATGTGTTTTTCAGCTAAAAACTCTGACCGCCAAAGCACTGTGCATTGTCGGGATGAAGAATCCAAGTTGAGCTAGTCTCGAGACACACGCGGAAAACTCTCTCAAGCAACCAAGAAATTCCAGGCAAAATCTTTGATCACAGTTTGACCAGTAGGCACAAACCTAAAGTGGTTCATGGGGTGGGGGGGTGGGGGATTGCTGCACTTGATCTAGGCCAAGAATCAGTGGTCCAAACAGAGCTGGATTTATGCATAGCCAACATGGGCAATGAGGCTCCAAACTTCCAGGGAAGGCATACGGTCACTGGATCATCATGTCATCCCAACCAGTGAAATCTGTAGACATCCTCATTGTCCTGGTCCCAGCACAGTTTGTGTTGATGGAAGCATGTACCGTATACTTAATGCCTAGAAGCAAACTGGTTGACTTCTTAAAACGGAAGGAAAAAAATTACTGTTGGCTTTTCTGTCCTCAGGCTTGGTATCGGATGGCTCACCAAGTCTGAATAGTGGGGTGTAAAAAGACTGCTCTCCTGGGAGAGTAAGCTGTATATATCCAGCCTTGGGTTACTATGGGCCTCTAAGAATGATATCCTAATAGGAAATCATCTACCTTGTGGACAGTGTTATCTGTCCAGTCAGCTATAATCAAAGAATCCTAGGTAAAATTTCTGTGGTGTAGTGCATTATTTTTGGTATAGATGCCCTTACTACCCTTAATTCCCAACTCCGGGAATCTGAAAATCCTCACTTGCAGTAGAGGCTGTACCTGCACGGCTTAATTGCTTATTTCGTCTAGGGCAGAGGAGAAGCACTTTTACTTACCGATCCTCCGGCAGACTGTGCTCCTCCGTGCTTTGGCACTTAACTGTCCTGTAGCATCATCAGGTCTAGTGCAGGGATATAAATCTTGCATTGGTCTTGATGCCAGGACTGCTGGAGCATAGGGGAGAAGACATTGCAGTGACCAGTCTAGAGGATCAGGTAAGACTTCAAGTCTCCTAGAACTAAATGAGCAACTAACCCATGCAGTGGGGGATAATGTTTCCCTGAGTAGGGCTTTAAGGCCCACCATTTACACAATAGTACACATGGGAATACATTTGTGTGTGTTAGCGCTGCCACGCAATACATGCGCATTGAGACATTTTTGAAGGATCACATTTGCTAGCCCTAAATAGGACCAAGCAGGAGAATGCACCATATACAAGACTGTCTACCAAGCAGCATGGCAGTGATCACTGTAGAATACTGTGCATTGTTGCTTATCTGTTAGTTTCCTTTTTGTGTTTTGGAACATTAAATAATCTAAATTCTAATTATCTCTTCTTTACCTTTACAGCATCCAGGCTTTGAAAACCCGACCAAGGTGGAAGACTTGCTGGAACATTTGAAGTTCAATTGTTAAAAATAAAAATGTTCACATTCTTGAACGGTTTACAGAGATCCAGCCAGGCATAATTGGCCCTGTCACAAGGTTCCAAAATTATTATAATACTAAAGGCCTACCATTGAAAGGTTTACACTTAACCCTCTATAAAGCTTTATTTAATTTATCTGAGACATTTGAAGCCCAGGGTTAGAGGTGAAAATTCCACTGGGGTTTGACAGTTGCTGCCCTGTCCTACATAAACTGATAGCAAACGAGTAACTATAATGATTGAAAACGGAGCACCTTGCAATTTTTTTTTTTACATTCCTTTTTTTGTGTGTGTATCACCATAAGATCTGTAGTTGGCAGAGAAGCAGCTGTCTGACTTTAGATCATTTCTGACTTCCAGAGTCCCAGCCAAGCTGGCCCAAGCAGTCTATTTCCTTTGACACATGGGCCCACTGTCAGCACTGTATAGCTAAGGCTACATACAGTGCTGCGTTCCAGCAGCAGCACAGGGACTTCCCATCCCCTCCCTGGAACAAAACCAAGTTGGACTGAGTGCTGCGCAGCCATTCACGGGAAGCTTTGCATTTTTATGAATGAATACAAGGCTTCCTGTGAATGACTGAGATGAAGATTGTGATGTCATCTGCCCACCTCCACTTCAGCCAGAGGAAGCCTTGTATTTTTCAAAACACAAAGCTTCCTGTAAATGGCTGAGCAGTGCTGGTTTTGTTCCAGAAGGGAAAGTCATTGTAGCGGAGCTCTGACAGCAGTTGTATGTCAGTAAAGGAAACCACCAAGCCCCCTTATCTCTCATCTCACTATTGCAACTCCCTTATCTTAGGCCTACGTTTTATGCAG
The DNA here is from genome assembly GCA_037952925.1 of Lithobates clamitans. Lineage (NCBI taxonomy): Eukaryota > Metazoa > Chordata > Amphibia > Anura > Ranidae > Lithobates > Lithobates clamitans. Next base: position 1,657,054 of record JBBGZY010000250.1, read on the forward strand.
GATATCTCCTCTTCAGTCTATAATGTATGCTGCCAGACTCCTCTAACTCAGTGTTTCTCAACTCCAGTCCTCAAGGCGCCCCAACAGGTCATGTTTTCAGGATTTCCCTCAGATGAAACAGCTGTGGTCATTACTAAGGCAGTGAAACTGATCAATTCACCTGTGCAAAATAATGGAAAACCTGAAAACATGACCTGTTGGGGCGCCTTGAGGACTGGAGTTGAGAAACACTGCTCTAACTTACCAACTATTCAGTGTCTGCCACTCCACTCTGCCAATCCCTCCACTTTCTGCTGATTGCCCAATGAATTAAATTCAAACTACTAACATCAACATACAAAGCCATGCAAAACTCTTCCCCAAGCTACATCACCAATCTTGTTTCCAAATATCACCCAAACCATCCTCTCTGCTCAAGACCTCCTGCTCCCATGCTCGTCTCCAGAGCTTCTCATCTTCTGGAACTCTACTTCAATCTGTCCAGCTGTTTCCTATTCTGGCCACCCTGAAAACTCATCTCTTCAGGGAAGCCTATACTGCCTCCCACCAACAACTGAACTTGTAATTCTTCAATCAGCTCATCTCTCAACAGTTATTACCTTTTGCAAAACTTGCCCCACCCTATTAGATTGTAAGCTCTTATGTGCAGGGCCCTCTTAATCATTTTGTCTTTTATTGTAACTGTACTGTGTCCCTAAATTGTGCTGTGCAAACTATTGGCGCTATATAAATCCTGAAAATTAATAATTTGGGCTAGCTTGGCCCAAAGTATTTTAAAGTGATATTAAAGCTGGAGTTGGGCTTTAAATAGGGGGAAATGTATAAATCTTAGTGATGAATCAAAGTTGAACAATTGCATTTCTGAATTTATGATTAGTACACTTTAAATTGTATGCTACCCTAGAATGATAGGAGAGCTGAGGGTTTTGTGCAGAACCCAAAGCACGTTTCTAAACCACTGCTAGCAAGTCAAATGGATGCTGTAATTCTAAAATGCATAAACGTGTCTTAAGACTGCAACCGTACCTTCACTAGTGGCAAGGAAATTCTTTATAATAAGTCAAATGGATTCATTTAATATGCAAGGACTATACAAAGATCAGTGATCAGTGCTATGCTGCGATATGGGTTACTTAATCAGCACTCCCCAAACCAGGTCCAAGTGCTGTTCCCAATTGTGGTCTGTTGAAGGTACTACCAGTCCCAATTGTTGGCCTTGCCAAAGGGACCCCTTCGGGCTTTAGGATTGATGGGGCTGTTATGATCTATTTCCTGGGCAAAAGTGGAGCATAGTATGGCAAGCCAATAATGCTGAGAGCTGTGTTTTGAGTATTTTATTTACCACACATGCACTTTTTAAACGCTAAGTGAAGGCATATGCCAAGTGTTTTTTTTTGGCAAACATTCAGAATTCTAACTGGTCTAAGTCTGATGGAAGCAGATTTTCCACGGGCAGCCATGGTTCGGCACTTGTGATTGGTCTCTTATGAAGTACGCGGTATTGTTTCCAAAAGGCTAAAATGCCAAAATGGCTTTTGGAAAAATAATTTATAAAATAAAGTATTTAAAGCCAATTTAGCACTGATGTTTCTTTCTCAATATAGAGAACATTTATTGTGCAAATCCAAGACTTGAATAGGTGCTTATTCCAGGATTTTAAAGCTGGTCCAATGTAAGTATATACCATGTAAAAACACACACAAGAGGGTACAAATGCCAAGTGCATTACTACTGTAATCATTTATTGAAAAAATATACTCACAAACCTAAATAAAATCAGGCTTTTCAAAAAAACTGCTCCAGCAGGTAGGACGGGTATCCACAGCCAATGCAACACAGAGAAGCTTGCGTGCTTTGGGGGACAGGCCCCCTTCCTTGGAGCTAACCCAACCGTGTAGTGACCCTCTATTCGAGTGTTTGCACATCAAAGACACACCCCACTAAAAAGAACCCTTGGGCAGGGCCACCCCTGACCGGTGTCTATCCTCCTCACCAATTAAGCCAAAAAAAAAAAATAATAATAAAAAAATATATATGTGTGTGTGTATATGTATGTGTGTGTGTGTGTGTGTGTGTGTGTGTGTGTGTGTGTGTGTGTATGTGTATGTGTATGTGTATATATATATAAAATAACTAACTTCCTTTTTGATGTGCACCCACAAGAATGCACAAAAATACAATGGGGGGGGGGATTCTTCATATAAACCCATCAAAATAAATGGAAGAACCACATATATGTGTATGATCTTATTGCATACAGTTTACTCCAGCCCAAAATAGTACAGTGGTCAATGTATTATCAAACACTAATGTCCAATAGTGACTCGCCAGCTGCTGACACACCACGTTGTCCCAAAACCAGGAATCAAGTCCTTACGGTCAGTGATGAGTGGCTGGATGTATGCTCAATACTATGGAATGCAGATGTGCTGGCTGGATCCCACAAGTGTATACCATACCTGTGGGAGCTGGAAATCACTGTAGTAGGCACCACTACAGTGATCTCCACTAGCTTTTGAGCCCCATACCAAGCGGCTGCCCTGTCGCTTACTGAACACATGAGGTTATCTGCTTGGTATGGGAACAATTTAGAGAGCACTTTGCACTTTCTCAGAAACAAGACTTCGCTATCTGCATCTGACCTGTGTCCAAGTCCTATATGGTTGTTTGATTCTATCCAAGAATAATACTTTGCGCCTAGCCTACTACTCAACGATTTATGCATTTCCTCAATTAATGCAGAGTATTCTCTGGAGATCGTGAGATCACTGACCCACTTCCTCGAATCAGGGAATGCTTTTCACTCATGGATTACATACAATGCTCTACCTGAAGGGCGCCCATGCAGAGTCAGTGACTTTCGGTATTCAGAATGCAGCAGGGCAGCTGCTTGCCTTGTAGTAGTGGTACATACCACAGTTTTCTCTAGCTTCCACTTGGTTCGCACAGGTATGGCATCTTGCAGTATCTCATAAAAGTGAGTACACCCCTCACATTTTTTATAAATATTTTATTATATCTTCATGTGCCAACACTGAAGAAATGACACTTTGCTACAATGTAAAGTAGTGAGTGTACAGCTTGTATAACAATGTAAAATATGCTGTCTCCTTAAAATAACTCAAAACACAGCCATTAACAACTAAACCACTGGCAACAAAAGTGAGTACACCCCTAAGTGAAAATGTCTAAATTGGGTCCAAAGTGTCAATATTTTGTGTGACCACCATTTATTTTTAAAGCACTGCCTTAACCCTCTTGGGCATGGAGTTCACCAGAGCTTCACAGGTTGCCACTGGAGTCCTCTTCCACTCCTCCATGACGACATCACCGAGCTGGTGGTTGTTAGACCTTGTGCTCCTCCACCTTTCGTTTGAGGATGCTCAATAGGGTTTAGGTCTGGAGACATGCTTGGCCAGTCCATCACCTTTACCCTCAACTTCTTTAGCAAGGCAGTGGTCGTCTTGGAGGTGTGTTTGTGGTTGTTAATATGTTGGAATACCACCCTGCGGCCCAGTCTTCGAAGGGAGGGGATCATGCTCTGCTTCAGTATGTCTCAGTACATGTTGGCATTCATGGTTCCCTCAATGAACTGTAGCTCCCCAGTGCCGGCAGCACTCATGGAGCCCCAGACCAGGACACTCCCACCACCATGCTTGACTGTAGGCAAGACACACTTGTCTTTGTACTCCTCACCTGGTTGCCCCCACACACGCTTGTCACCATCTGAACCACTAAGTTTATCTTGGTCTCATCAGATCACAGGACATGGTTCCAGTAATCCATGTTCTTACTCTGCTTGTCTTCAGCAAACTGTTTGCGGGCTTTCTTGTGCATCATCTTTAGAAGAGGCTTCCTTCTGGGATGGCAGCCATGCAGACCAATTTGATGCAGTGTGCGGCGTATGGTCTGAGCACCTGTCTTGTTAAAACGCTGTATGGTCTTAGCCACCGTGCTGCAGCTCCGTTTCAGGGTCTTGGCAATCTTCTTATAGCTTAGCCTTAGGCCCTGTTTATGTAGAGCAACAGTTCTTTTTTTTCAGATCTTTAAGTTCTTTGCCATGTTGAACTTCCAGTGACCAGTATGAGCAAGTGAGAGCGATAACACCAAATTTAACACACCTGCTCCCTATTCACACCTGAGACCTTGTAACACGAGCGAGTCACATGACACTGGGGAGGGAAAATGCTAATTGGGTCCAATTTTGGACATTTTCACTTAGGGGTGTACTCACTTTTGTTGCCAGCGGTTTAGATATTAATGGCTGTGTGTTGAGTTATTTTGAGGGGACAGCAAATTTACACTGTTATACAAGCTGTACACTCACTACTTTACATTGTAGCAAAGTGTAATTTCTTCAGTGTTGTCACATGAAAAGATAGAAGAAAATACTTACAAAAATGTGAGGGGTGTACTCACTTTTGTGAGGTACTGTACATAGCTGCCCAAGCTTGACTAATACAGCAATTATTGTATAGTTACATCTAAACTTCAGCTTTAACCACTCATTCAGATCCCACTCACACAATAAATCCTAAGTCCTGATGAAGGATTTGTCCAGAATCCCCCAAACTTGATAGATGTCATCTCTTGGTAGACCCTTTAAATTGTGGCCAGTACATACTTGTTCCAATCTCTATGGCTTGGTACTCTCGTCTCATTCTTTTACTGCATACAAGCCAATTCTCCCATGGACACCCTTTGGTCTGTAGAGAGCTGCCACCAGTAATCATTAGATTTATTTGGAATCTCTACCAGTTGTGGCCGGTGATAAAAAAAATTGGGGGGGGGGGGCGCAAACCCCTCCAGGGCCTTACCTGACCATCCTCAGCTGTCACTGTGTTGCCAACCTCTCATAGCATTTTTTACTGACAAAACGTAACAGATTTACTGACAGTGCACATTTTTACTGGCAGATTAAAAAAATTACAGAACTCCTATTAACCACTTGCCGACTGCCTCACGCAGATACACTGCGGCAGTAGGGCACGTACAGGCAGAATCACGTACCTGTACATTGCCCTTTAAGAGGCGGCCGGTGGCGCGCGGCAAGCTCCGTGAGTCGGTTTGCGGGTTCCGCGGACTCGATGTCTGTGGGGATACCTGCGGACTTCCGACGGACTTTCTAATGAACGGATTTGCCTACACACGATCACACCAAAGTTCGACGCACTGGACTAAAAAAAGAAAATTGATAGCCAGTAGCCAATAGCTGCTCTAGCGTCGGTTTTCGTCCGTCGGACTAGCATACAGATGAGCGGATTTCTGGGTCCGGCGGAGTTACGGTGTAAAGATTTGAAGCATATTCCAAATCTAAAGTCCTTCAGATTTGCGACTGGAAAGGTCCGCTGAAGGTCCGGTGAAGCCCACACATGATCGGATTGTTCGCCGGATTTGGTTCGTCGGCGTCCGTCAGACCAGTCCGGTCGAAAAGTCCGACCGTGTGTACTCCCCATTACCGTTACTCACTCACAGGCCTTCCTCAATCCACCACACCAGTCCCGCACCCCACAGTCCCACACAGCACAGTGAATGATTACCGGGAAAACGGACGTGATGCCGCAATGCGGCGAAAAGCACCACCCACTGTCCTCCGGTCCCCGCCAATCAAATACAGACTAGGAGCCAAAAGGGACAAATGAGTGGAGAGTGGGAGTGTTTGCGGGCGCATCGCTTGTGCCATGAACACTCCCTAAACACGAGCATATCAGCTTCCCAGCTTGCAGTCAGTGGATTGAAAAGTGGACGGGCCACAACTGATCTGTACCAAGCCTGGGAGCCCAGCACACCACCATTCCAGAATAGTGTACAGCATAGAACAAGGCATGGCAATAATGGTCAGTACTTGGGAGATGATCAGCTGTAAGGAGACCTCAGGCAATGATAGTGACTAGCCCTTTGTCGTCTGCTTACTTTTTGGGGCCATGAGTTCCATAATTCAGGTCTTTAGCTCCTTTATGACCGCTTTATGCATATATGCGGCAAAATGTTCACATCTCTGTGTTCTGGGGGCACGCTCATTTGGCGCCCCCAGAATTGTGACCAAGCTGTCGCCCGACCGCTCATAGTCAACTACCAACAATTGGAGCTAGTAGGGTGGGCTTCTGATTACATCATTACTGTGCAGCCAATTGCAGTGCTCCTACCGGCCTTGGATGTCCCAGCCCACTTAAAGGACCAGCTCCCACCATTGTAGGGGGTTAATTGGAAAAGAAAATGAGAATGGTCCTAACAGACGACGGGGTATGTGATTTATCCAAAGCACAAAAACTCATCAGTGTTCCTAGGAATACACTTCAAAATGTTATTAACTATGCCTGGAGTGCTAAATATATTTCCAAAAGAGTAAATCATTTTTTTCTCCTAAGATGAATCATACTATTCCCAGATGTACCGAACACGGAAGTAATTATTTGTATTGTACAGTTTGTATAGTTCTATATATAGGGCTTAATAATACAGAGCTGTATTCATTTCTTTTTTTTATCAGTGCCTTTAGATTAGCTTTAAAGCAGAATTTAAGCCTTTCTTCAGGCTTGCACAGTTGTGAAAATGCTTATTTTGATATTAGTGCACACTGTGAGCTTCTCACTGTGTGGATTAGAAACTGCAGCATGCCAGATAGAGCCTCCTCTAGACTAACTCCTTGGCCTGCCACTTTCATTCATTGGATTCTAGTTCAACAATGGAGGCTAAGTATCACATGGAAGTGTTACCTAGCCACTTCCGGACCGCCCATCGTCGTTATACGTCGGTACTTTGAAGGAGGATATCGTTGTTATGGCAGTAGCTAGCTGTCATAACCCCGGTATCCTCTTCTTCGGCGGGCGGTCCGCTACAAGATAAAAGTGGTTTCTGCGGCAGATTCGCCGCAAGATCACTTTTTCAGCGGGAGGCCCCCTCCCGCTGCAATCCGGTGCCCTCCGCCGCTTACAGGAGCCGTTGGCAGCGGCGGAGGCGATCGCATCTGTCCCCTGCCCGGGTATGGAGACGAGTGAGGGGAAGATGGCCCCCACCCGTCTCCATATCACTGCAGAGCGGAAGCGACGTCAAAACGTCACTTCCGACCATAGCTCATAAAGGGCCATTTTTTTTTCTTCATTTTTTTAAATGACAAATTTTTTTTTTCTTTTTTATTGCATTTTAATGTAAATATGAGATCTGAGGTCTTTTTGACCCCAGATCTCATATTTAAGAGGTCCTGTCATGCTTCTTTTCTATTACAAGGGATGTTTACAATCCTTGTAATGGGAATAAAAGTGACAATTTTTTTTTAAAAAAAAACAGTGTAAAAATGTAAGAAAAAAAAAAAAGAGATAAAATAAATAATAATAGAAATATAATTTTTTTAAACGCGCCCCGTCCCGTCGAGCTCGCATGCAGAAGCGAACGCATAGGTGACTAGCGCCCGCATATGAAAACGGTGTTCAAACCACACATGTGAGGTATTGCCATGATCGGTAGAGCGAGAGCAATAATTCTAGCCCTAGACCTCCTCTGTAACTTAAAACATGCAACCTGTAAAATTAATTTTTTAAATGTCGCCTATGGAGATTTTTAAAGGTAAAAGTTTGTCGCCATTCCACGAGCGGGCGCAATTTTGAAGCGTGACATGTTGGGTATCAATTTGCTCGGCGTAACGTTATCTTTCACAATATAAAAAAAATTGGGCTAACTTTACTGTTGTCTTAATTTTAAAAAAAAGTGCGCTTGTAAGATCGCTGCGCAAATACGGTGTGACAGAAAGTATTGCAACGACCGCCATTTTATTTTCTTGGGTGTTAGAAAAAAAAAAAAGTATAATGTTTGGGGGTTCTAAGTAATTTTCTAGCAAAAAAACACTGTTTTTAACTTGTAAACAACAAATCATAGAAAGAGGCTCGGTCCTTAAGTGGCTAGGCTAGTCTGCATGCAAATACAGCCGGCCTAGGAACGCCCATTACTCTCTAGACTGACATCCACACATCAAGTCGTGAATAACTTAACTATTAATTAATTAATAACATAACTCTCCCCAAGAGCCAGCCCACTGGTTGCTGAGGACTCTTGAGATTGTGAGTGCTATAATGTTTTCAGGAAGCTACGTACAACACCCTGGTGGTCCCTTTCACGTGCCATGATCTGTAAGTGTTGCATAGAAAAGCAAAGACTCCCAGTGATGATGTCACTGGGTCTAAAATAAAGTATGTAATTAAAAATGAATTAGCATGTTGATAAGGAGAAAAGAGCAAACCAGGAAAGGCAAAATATAAAAATATTTAAGCTTTAAAAGTGTGTCATCTTCTCAGTTATATCTAAAATGTCAAAACTATGCACCCCCCCCCACCCTTTTTTTCTAAAAAAAAAAAAATAATAAATTAAAAAAAATGTTTTCATAGGTTTTTGCCTATCAGCAGGTGGAGGAATAAAAACTAAAAACATTTGTCCAGTTACCTCCCCCACTATTTGGCCATTACACTACTTCCACCAAAATCCTTTTCCAGGAAAAAAGAGAACACATTGAAGTGGGTTTAAATGGCCATAGCCGCCATTAATTACAAAATGGAAATGTAATTTTTACATAACAATACAACTATAGATCAGGGTGCGTACGCAGGACTTTGGAGACACTATAGGAACCAACCTCAGAGTCTGTAATGGTGAAACCAGATACATGCATAAGCTATGCAGTTGGACCACATGGCCTTGAGGACATGTCAACCACAAACGCAGCCTGATCCACTAATCCCAGCACTGAATAGAGGATGCCATACCCAAGATGGGTCCCAAACCACTATACATCACCACCAAAATAAGCTGCCTTCAAAGACCTCAAACCACCAGCCGGCTGCTGAGACTTCTATACAACGGTTCCTACATAACCAGGGCAAGGGGCTAATGCAGTGTTTCCCAACCAGGGTTCCTCCAGAGGTTGCTATGGGTTCTTTTGGGCAATGAGCAATTTCAGCCTCTCAGATAAGTACCCACTGATACCAATGATTTTTTTTTTTAGCTATCTGTAAGAGGATAATTCCTCCCAATGACCACAAGTGTAAGGCACATTCTTTCCATTGACCATCACACCAATGTATTATGAAATGAAGACATAGTCATTTTTAACAGGAGTTAACTGAGACCAGAAAGTTATTTTGTGGGTTCCTCTGTGTTGAAAAGGTTAAAAAAAGGCTGGGCTAATGGGTGGGAAGTTCTCTCTGCATCTGCAGATCTTTAACTGAACTTGCCCAGTCCACAGCCATTCAATCAGGTGAGTAACCCCTCTATAATCTACTTGCTAAGCATTTCATCTTTTGGTTACTTGGTTTCTCTGTTCACCCTGCCATCTAGGCAGGGGCGGACTGACTATTCGGGCACTCGGGCACTGCCCGAGGGCCCCATGCCACTAAGGGGCCCCATCAGGTTTGCCAGCCTCAATAAAACCAGGGGCAGTATGTAAAAATCTGTGTTTTTTTTTTAAATCCCAAGATTATAGCTGCCCTACCTCTCCAGTACCTTTTCAGTGTGTGTATGTGTATTCTGTGTGTGTATACTGTGTGTATATATTGTGTGTCTGTGTGTGTATACTGTATGTGTGTGTGTGTGTACACTGTGTGACCCCATAATCTATTGCCTGGGGGCCCCATAATCCCCTATTACCCGGGGGCCCCATAATCTTCTCCTATTGCCTGGGGGCCCCATAATCTCCTATTGCCCGGGGGCCCCATAATCTCCTATTGCCCGGGGGCCCCATGAGTTGTCAGTCCGCCCCTGCATCTAGGTCCTGTGCTTTATTTGTTTTTTTCTAGCTTGGTATAGGTCTGTATATATTTGTCACTTCCAATGGAGGAGCTAACTGGGAATAGGAATCCACTATACTGGTCTTCTGCACACAGATGTTAAAATATGCCTAGAGTCAAACAAATTCTCCGTATTCACTTTACTTTAGTGAACAGCCTCTATTTCTTTATTAAGGCTACATTCACACCCATAATTCTCAAGTGAAAACTAGAGGTTCCTTAACTTGCGCGCATGGGCATAATTCTTAAGTGACTAGACATGCCCTAACTCACTCATGCCTGTGTCTGCGCACATGAGCATGTGTGAATACTTGGCGCTCACTTGCCTATTTAAAGTGGCTCCAGAGACCAGAAGATTGCTGAGTGGTCATCAACTCCCACTGTCTGTGACCTGATCCTGTGGTTGTTTTTGTGTGTACCCGGCCTGTTTGACGCTGCTCGTTCCTGATTCCTCATTGCTGACACGGCTTGTGACCTGACTCTGCCTTTTGCCTACTGTTCTGGTGCCTTCTCTGCCCGCCTGATACCGACCTAGGCCTGGCCCTGACTCTGCTCTGGATGTGATTCTGAACCTCTGCTGCTTGGCCGTTACCGACTTCTGACTACCTGAGATTCTGCATCCGCCTGCTTACCAGCTTGGTTGCTGCCTGCTGTTCTGCACCTGCCAGTCCACCAGTCTGCCTGCTGTCCTGCACCAGCTGCCCTGCATTCTCCGCATCTGCCAGTCCACCAGTCTGCCTGCTGTCCTGCACCAGCTGCCCTGCATTCTCCGCATCTGCCAGTCCACCAGTCTGCCTGCTGTCCTGTACCTGCTGCCGTGCATCTGCATCTGCCAGTCCACCAGTCTTCCTGCTGTCCTGTACCTGCTGCCGTGCATCTGCATCTGCCAGTCCACCAGTCTGCCTGCTGTCCTGTACCTGCTGCCATGCATCTGCATCTGCCAGTCCACCAGTCTGCTTGCTTTCCTGTACCTGCTGCCATACATCTGCATCTGCCAGTCCACAAGTCTGCCTGCTGTCCTGTACCTGCTGCCGTGCATCTGCCAGTCTGCCTGCTGCTTGGCATCTGCTGCAAGTTACCTTCCATCCAGGATCTCCAACCAGGCACTCATGCTACTCCGTGCCCTGTTATATCCTGTCACCACCTTCAGGAGAAACGGGACAGGAGGTTCTGACGATTAGCTGCAGAAGGCAGCCCTATTGAAAGCCATAGGAGTCTGCTGGATCCCACAGCTAATTACAGCCAGTTGCATTTAATCACTATGCCGGGATTACCTGGGAGTGGCTTCAATTAGTTGTGGGAGCCGGTAGCCTTTAAGCTGGCCATACACCTATAGATTATCTGCAGATTTTCTATGGTTAGATGGAAAAAGTGCAACAGATTTCTCCATGTACGCTAAACTTTGTGGATGGAGGAATCTCCCACTTTTTCCATCTGACCATAGAAAATCTGCAGATAATCTATAGGTGTATGGCCAGTCTTACTTTGCTTTTAATGGAGCTGCCTTCCGCAGCTAATCGGCAGGACCTTCTGTTGATTTCTCGCATCTGCTCCTTTTTGGCCAGAAATGCAGGTGTGAATGTACTCCAAACTAACCCCATATTATCTACCTGTACTGACCAGGTAAAGGGTGGAAGTCTCCATAATGGGTGAAATACCATATAGTAGTACAAAGTAGCCTTTCACATAAAATTCCCACACTATAGACCAGTGTTTCTCAACTCCAGTCCTCAAGTACCCCCAACAGGTCATGTTTTCAGGATTTCCCTCTGGGTTTGGTCAGTACAGACCATATTCAGAAGCCCCCAATGAGTAAGGTGACCAAATTTTCAGAAAAAAAAAAAAAATCCAGGGACATCCTGCTGACTTTAAATCACACCCACAAAATCACACTCTCATTTCAATCAATACTGAAATTATTCAAACAGTATAAATGTTAACAATATTCAAATTCTTTAAAAACTCAAAATCGGAGTATGACAAAGACCTGAGGGACTGAAGGACAGAGAATAAATTGAAGGACAGAGAATAAATTGAAGGACAGAGAATAGGATAACATTCTGTGGAGTGCATAGCTAACTTAAAACCTGTGCCTAATTGCTTTATACTGCACACATTTGCCGCAGTCCTTGTACCCACAAAATAGAGCTAACGATGGTGAAGGAGGAATTTTCCGTTTCACCAGAAAGAAACAATGTCCCAGCAGTGGTGGCCCGCTCATTAAGGGCGCAGGGACGCTGCCCCCCGCCTAATCCATGCGCCGGCCTCTAATCTTCTTGCAGGGAGCCGGATGCATGGATTTTAATGTTTTTTTTTTTTGTTTTTTTTTTAGAAGCACGTGATTAGAGCCAGAGACTCTAATTGGCTTCAAAAAGGGTGGACTCTGGGCAAAATGAGCTCATCCACTTGTGTGACATTAGCGAATTAATATTTGCTAATGTCTTTCTGCTTCTCCTCCCAGCCAATCAGGAAGTGGGTCCTGAGACCTGATTGGCCAGGGAGTCTTAGGACAGGATTTACAGAGGGACAGTTGATAGGGACAGACAGTGAGTAAAGAGGAGCATTTGATAATGGGGGCAGGAGGTACAGAGGGGCAGTTGATGGTGAGGATAGGTAGTACAAAAGGGGGGGTCGATTGTAGGGAAAGGCAGTACTGAAGGGTAGTTGATGGTAGGTTCAGGCAGTAATGAGGGGCAGTTGGTGGTGTGGATCGGTAATACAGACGGACAGTTGATGGTGGTGACAGGCAGTACAGCAGTGTTAATTTTAGTCTTAGGACTAAAATGGCATTTTAGTTTAGTCCCATTTTAGTCTTCTGCAATTGTTTTAGTTTTAGTCGTATTTAGTTGACTAAATCTCCAGTACATCTAATGCCCCGTACACTTGGTCGGACTTTGTTCAGACATTCTGACAACAAAATCCTAGGATTTTTTCCGACGGATGTTGGCTCAAACTTGTCTTCCATACACACGGTCACACAAAGTTGTCGGAAAATCCGATCGTTCTGAACATGGTGACGTAAAACACGTACGTCGGGACTATAAACGGGGCAGTGGCCAATAGCTTTCATCTCTTTATTTATTCCGAGCATGCGTGGCACTTTGTCCGTCGGATTTGTGTACACAGGATCGGAATTTCCGACATTTTTGTTGTCGGAAAATGTTATATCCTGCTCTCAAACTTTGTGTGTCGGAAAATCCGATGGAAAATGTGTGATGGAGCCCACACACGGTTGGAATTTCCGACAACAAGGTCCTATCACACATTTTCCGTCGGAAAATCCGACCGTGTGTACGGGGCATTAGTCGACTAAAATGTCCTACGTTATTACTATTATTCGTTATTACTACAATTACATTTCAGTAATTGCAATTTAGTTTTAGTCATAGTCTTTTGACTAAAATGGCATTTTAGTTTTAGTCTCATTTTAGTCTTTTGACTAAAATGGCTTTTAGTTTTAGTAGTATTTTAGTCATCTCAATTGTTTCAGTTTTAGTCGTATTTTAGTCGACTAAAATAGTATTCATTTAGTCGACTAAAATGGGATTGGGATGTAGCCACCACATGTATGGACAGATAAGCTGGAAGATATTACATATATTTTTGCGTTTTATATACACTTTAAATGGTGTATTTGGCTGTTTGTCCAGCTCTGTTTCTGCACACAGAACCATTGTTTTTCTAAAACATCATTAGGGTTTTATTATCGGGCCACCTCAGATGTAAATAACGCTCACTCATGTTCTTTGATCAGATTTCTGGGAAATGACCTGGTTAAAGGTGAGATTCAGTTCTGATGTTTCTATGCATACAGCAGGTGGTGGGTGCTGCGTTCTCGGTTCCCGGTAATGCGTCACGTTGCTGGGAACTGTGCACATCCTACAGCAATGCCGACCAGCTTGTATTCCCCGCTCCTCTATCATACTTCTACTACAGGTTTTAATTACTTCAGACCATGGCCAGCTCTGTTTGCGGACTTTTCAAATATCTCTGCGTTGAGCCGTTGCTAATTCTTTATGGTCTCACATTAGAGAGAAGGGCTCACTGTACTTTATTACAGCTCAGAGTGTTTTCTATGATAAGATAGACCTTTATGATCACAACATTTCTCCGAATCTCTATTGCCTAAAGAAAAAGCAATATGACAGATGGAATTACAGCAGGCTAGGAGCGTCAGCTATGAAATTACTGCCAAAAGTACATAATGTAATATATACAGTGTGTTACCATTGCATGGAAGTTTTCAGATGCTCATTTAGGGGCTCTTGCAAATGTCCATTTATTAGGATGTATGGCTGAAATTTGCTGCCAAAATGCAATATACAAAATGTTTATATAATATATATATATGTCCAGAACTGATATAGAGGCACTCGCGGGACTTGCAGAGGCGCTAGATCAAAACTGCAGCATTTTTGTTAAAAAAATTATTAATAAAAATGCGGCTGTTTTGATCTAGCGCCTCTGCAAGACCTATGAATGCCTCTATACCAGTTTTGAATTTGTTTGGATTACTTTGTGGGTGAGCACCTGGACATTTGCTTCAAACACAGAGTGCCGTGGCTACCCTTTGGACTATATATACTGTGTATATACAGTGTGTGTGTAATATAAATATATATGTATATATACATACATAGACACACACACGCGCGCACACTTACCATATTGCCAAAAGTATTGGGATGCGTGCCTTTACACGCACATGAAGGCACTGATGTTGTATGAGAAGACCTAGCTCGCAGTCTCCGCCCTAATTCATCCCAAAGGTGTTCTATCGGGTTGAGGCCACTCAAGAAGTCCCTCCACCCCGAACTCGCTCATCCGTGTGTTTATGGACCTTGCTTTGTGCACTGGTCCAAATCATTTGGTGGAGGGGGGATTATGGTGTGGGGGGTTGTTTTTCAGGGGTTGGGCTTGGCCCCTTGGTTCCAGTGAAGGGAACTCTTAAGGTGTCAGCATACCAAGACATTTTGGACAATTTCATGCTCCCAACTTTGTGGGAACAGTTTGGGGATGGGGCCATCTTCCTGTTCCAACATAACTGCACACCAGTGCACAAAGCAAGGTCCATGTAGACATGGATGAGCGAGCTAGCGGTGGAGGAACTTGACGGGCCTGAACAGAGCCCTGACCTCAACCCGATAGAACACCTTTGGGATGAATTAGAGTGGAGACTGCGAGCCAGGCCATCCAACATCAGTGCCTGACCTCACAAATGCGCTTCTGAAAGAATGGTCAAGAGTTGAAGCTGTTATAGCTGTAAAGGGTGGGTCAACTCAATATTGAACCCTACAGACTTAGGGCCTGTACACACGATATAAAAATTGAAAAAAAAATTTCGTCCGACAAACGATCTGCCGATTTTCGGATCGTTAGTACGGTACTTTCGACAGCCGAATCCGATTTTTCGTACAACAAAAGCTGGATGTGCCAGACTTTAACATTTTTGTCAGATGTGAACACAACGTCCGATTTTCGTTTAACTAGTGTGGTTTTTCGAAAAAAATCATAAGAGCAAGACTACGCATGCTCAGAACAAAAGAACACATACAAAACTATTCAACGCCTTGCTATATATATATATATATATATATATACAGTTTATTTTACAAAGAGTCTCTGCACTCCAAATGTTTTTTGCTTATATAGGCGGTTCCCGGGTTACAAATGTAGCGATGTGAACTTTGAACTACAGTCATAATATTGTGCAATTTCCCCATCATTGTTCACCTATAGTTATATCCCTCTAGTGCTGGGCGCCAGTGACTATCGTCATATCTGTGAGCCCGACCAAAAGGATTGAGGGACTAGTAGTCTTTCAGACTGGCGATTCTGTTGCATGACATTACATCTGGACTACACATCCCAGGGATCCTTGCTACAACCCGAGGAGACACCTGGGAGGAACTATAAAAAAGTCAGGAGATCCGCCTGTGGCCTACCACGCGGTGATCGAGTGATTCCAACCCGGTTCCGGAGGGTCTAACTCTGCTTGCTGTTCGTCAGACATCTATGCAGCACCAACCCAGGAGATCGACACTACGGTCGTCCGCACTCAGCGGCTGTGGGTCATCGCTGGTTGCTTCACTGACAGACGTCTCTTCCCGGGTCGCTGTCTGCAAGGCGTTTAGCCGGCCCGGTTGTTGGTGAGTGGGCAATTTCTTTTGTAAACCTTCCTCTTACCTAATTTGAACACTGTGTACAGACGCCTTTACCTTGAGAACACTTTACTGCGCTTGTGTTTGAACACTGTACATAGACACCTTTACCTACAACCACTTCAAGGAGTACCACTAGTCTATTTAAGCCATTCGGCTTGCTATCACATCACTGTGCCTTATTGGATATAATCAAATGAACTGCCGGTGAAGACTATCAGGCCTGCATCTTGGACACTGCTGTTGTTACCATTTAAAGGGCCCAATTCTATCCCTATTCTGTCTGATCTCTCATTAGGCTATAAAGGTTGAATAGGCCGGCCTGGGGTTCCCCTTTAGTGTGTGACTACCTGCCTTAGATAGCTAACCCTATAGGCCTCTTTCAGACGAACAAGAGGTCTATGGAGGGTCCGTTCAGGTCCGCCTAAAAAACTGACAGGCGGACCTGAACGGACCCTCCATAGACCTCTATGGAGGGTCGGATGTCAGTGGTGACATGTCCGCTGACATCTGACCCTCTCCGATCCGAAAAAGTGTAGCGGAGGAAAAACCTACTGTTCCATCCGTTTTCGGATCGGGTGACGACAGACTCTGCGGTCCGTCATCATCCGATCCCCCATAGGGGAGAGCGGCGCTCTGACAGGTCCATCGCTGCACAGTGTGCAGAGACAGACCTGTCATCTTCCTGCTCAGCGGGGATCGGCGGAGCGATCCCCGCTGAGCAAGCGGATGTTCACGGGGCGGATCATCATGGATCTGTCCCATGTGAAAGAGGCCTTACTGTCCTTACAGGTCATGCTCCAGGTGGTACTCATTGTACATATATGTATATATTTTGCCTTTTGTGCTGTTGAACTGTTCCTAAGCTGTCTTGTCAGGAAATTATTCTCCCGAGTCTGGGCTATTATCCAGAACTTGGTTGACCAATTACCCTCCTTTGTATATAAATACCACATTGCTTACTCCAGTAAAAGCTGAGATAATATAAATATATTTGACTTGTGTGACGTGTCATTTAAAGGTGCTGTAAAAGATGTCTGAACCCAGAGTGTCAGGTGGGTTGGAATGTTCACAGGGTCATGACGATGCAGATGAACAGGTGAATCCAAGCAGTCCTCAAGGGGGCCGTGCTACACAAACATCCGACTTACAAACGGAGGGAGACAAGGGGAAGTGAAAGGAAATCTACCCCTAGGAAGGGAAATTCACCCCTGTAAGAATTATTATGGGAAAAAGGTGTCTCCACTGAAGCTTTATCACCAATCCTCGTTTCCGCAACACCCCAAAATTTTCAAAATCCAATTGTCATTGGGACAGAAAGTGAGGTGAGATCTTCTGAACAGGGGCACAGACAGCAAAACAAATGATTCAGGGGTGTTAACCCTTCCCTACTTAAAAAATGTACCTGTTCCGACTCACAAACAAATTCGACTTAAGAACAAACCTACAGACCCGATCTTGTTTGTAACCCCCAGGACTGCCTGTATTACCAATTTATTGTCTTCACAAGCATCTTCATACAACAATGCATTGGTGTTCTGATTGGAATGCCAATTTATGCATTGAAATAGCACCATAGTCCCAGTCTGTCTGGACAGTATGGTCACCTGTTGACTTGGCACCATCCACAGGTAGCTTAAAAAACTCAACTCAACTTCAATAAGACAAAAAGTTGAATCCAATGCAATTATACTTCAGCTAATTGCAGTACAGAGGATGTTTGTTTCAGTAAAACAATGACTTTGCTAAGCCCTGATTCTGCCAATAGCTAACAATGACTGAGGGAACATGGAAGAAACAAGGAGGGTCTAGCTAAGGATGAACTAACTAGCACTTAACAGGATGGGGAAGGGATGAAGAAACCAAAATGACACAGTAAATACATTTTAGTGGCTCTAAATCACCACTAGATGTCAGCATACTACAGACCAATAATACAGTAACCTGATGCTGTTCAACAAAACACATCTACCCTTAAGTCATTGTCCGCCATAGAAACAAGAAAATCCTGGACTGCCGCACTCCGTAGAAAAGGCATCTTTATTTCAAAAATATTTAAAATCCAACACAGCAGTCAAATCAAGACGTGGACAAGACAGGGATTAATGGCTAACGCGTTTCACATCGTTTGATGCTTACTCATAGCTGTCATTGTCCACCATAGGCAGAGAGCAAGTGAGAGCAGTGAGTGATGATATAGAGACCACCCACCTTCCTGAAAGGCAGAGGACCTAGCAAGGTATTGGCAGTCACTTGACCCAAAATAAATGAAAAAAAAAAATGATGTAGCCAAATAGGGTTAATCATTCAGTTCTTTAAGAACCAATCATGGCTGGGCTTACACAAGAATTATTATCCTTTAAAGGTGCAGGTTCTGGAGCTACATTCACAGATTTCCTTTAAAGTGAACCCGTCCTCAGCTCTCCACTGACCCCATCTGCCCTTGCCGGGAAATAAGGGGATAATAGCAGCACTGGCAGGATCAACGGATGAATGATTAAAATGATGGGACTGTTAATAATGCCAAGTTTTTTTTCATCTAGTGAAAGCATGATGTTTATTTCAGTAAATTTTGCCTTTTGCCTGGAGTTCCACTTTAAACCCCAACACAAAACTTTTATATTACATAGTCAACATTTTCATTTTACGGAAATATGATTCGGAGCGCTGACAGCTGTGAAAAGCAATATTTGTACCTGTTCTATGCCCTGCTGCGTGTTCTCTCTGAGCCGCTAATATGACATGATGGAAGAAGCATTGAGGTTTTTTTTTAACGGTAATCTGATTGTATCTGTCTACGGTGTCATCATTTTCACCTTCAACCAGAATGGAGGACGCATGCTCAGTGACGGCTTGTGGTCCACTTTTCTGGCTTGTGTGAGCTCCGCTGAAAAAAAAATGGGGCAGGGATGCCTGTCTTTACACGCACATGAACTTTAATGGCATCCCAGTCTTAGTCCTTAGGGTTCAATGTTGAGTTGGCCCACCCTTTGCTGCTATAACAGCTTCAACTCTTCTGGGAAGGCTGTCCACAAGGTTTAGGAGTGTGCCTATGGGAACGTTAGACCATTCTTCCAGAAGCGCATTTGCGTGGTCAGGCACTGATGTTGGATGAGAAGGACTGGCTTGCAGCCTTCTCTCGAATTCATCCCAAAGGTGTTCTATTGGGTTGAGGTCAGGACTCTGGACTCTGTGCAGGAGTCCTGGCCTGTGCTCCCAGTCTAGTGAGAGAGACTGGGAGCTCGGTGGGTTGAGAACCTACAAGAAGTGACTGTAGAGAAAGTAAAGGAGTTAGTTACAACTTGTGTTAGGAACTGTTCTAAGACTGTTCCCATGCAGATGTGGTGTCTTGCTGGATGCCTTTCCTGCATGGCTGTCTACCTATAGAAGTCTCAGAGAATGCTAATTAACACTGCAACTACCTAAGGGTGTCCTGGCCCTAACCCTCTCTCCCTCTCTTAAGAGAAATAAAATCTCTTTGCATTCAATAAGTGTCTGGCTCCCATTAATCTACCTTCCATTACACCCACTATGCCTTACAATCCACTCTATACGGAAGGGTGTCAGCAGCTCTTGGCTATGGAGGGTCTCATTAGACTAAAGGAGGCCTGGGACCTTGCTATATTTGGCACCCAACATGGGGCAAAGGTGTTATCCTCGCAGCAGTCGCCCATAGCAACCGCCTACAGCTCCATCAGGATTTCGTCTGGCTCCGTGGGGAGGTGGCAAGTAACATCTGTACTTCTCATAGACTGTGTTCTTGTGCATACTAACAACAGGAGTAACCCAAGGACGCCAGGCCTGTAAAAAGAGTGGCGGCCTGGAATGCAAATGCACTCCCACTGCCATAGGCTGAAAGACACTAGAGCCAGGGAAGAAAACAGACAAACACACAAAACTGCTGCCATGGAAGATGTAATATAAAAGTATATGTAACACTGCCCCCTAGGGGGTTGCTTGATAATGCAAGTTTTCTTGAAACCGCCTTGACCCTGTGAACTCTCCAGTCCCTCTGACACTCTAGGTTCAGACATGTTACATACACCTTCGCATAACACACAGACACAAAGCAAATAGTTTCAACTCTCTCTGGCTTATAATATTTTCTCCCAGCAGCCGACAGCTGGACTCGCTGGGACTGGAGCGGTGGCTTTGGATCACGCGCTAGGCCGCAATCCTCTGACACAGCGGTGGCATGGTGCTCACACAGTCAGATCCAGGAAGCAAGAGAACACGGGCCTGATCGGCAGATCCCTATATAGTCTCTCCCACAATCCTCCCCTGCGAGCAGACAGTCTTCTGGGAGATGCGGTTTACAGTCAATTCTGCGATATCAGCAATGTCTATTAAGGAACTACATCTCCCACAATGCTTTTCTCTGTGCTTCGGGAGATGATTTCAGCAATTGAAATCGAGCACTAGGGGGATATAACAACAAAGCTAGGATAATGAATAGTTTGCAAAGGTTAGATAACCATAACCTGCTCCCGGCTACATCTACATCACCGCACACGGCATCCCCCACAACCAAGCCTGGATACAGAAGACGCTGCTGCAAGGGCCCAGGGCGTTTATGGCCTTCCGCTAATAGCTGGGACATTTAGCCGTAGTACTGCTTTGCCTGCCAATGGCCAGGTTTAAGCTCTTCTCCACTTCACTAATAGCCTGGAGACTGCTGGAGACTCCACATGGCAGCGCGCATCCATTGCCTTTCTCCATCTCGATAAAAGTTGGGGACTGCTGGAGACTCCACATGGCACCGCATCCATCACCCCTGTCCACCCCGCTTATAGCTGGGGACTGCTGGAGACTCCACATGGCACTGCATCCATCACCCTTCTCCACCCCGCTAAAAGCTGGGGACTGCTGAAGACTCCACATGGCACCGCATCCATCACCCTTCTCCGCCCCGCTTATAGCTGGGGACTGCTGGAGACTCCACATGGCACTGCATCCATCACCCTTCTCCACCCCGCTAAAAGCTGGGGA
The DNA here is from genome assembly GCA_037952925.1 of Lithobates clamitans. Taxonomy (NCBI): domain Eukaryota; kingdom Metazoa; phylum Chordata; class Amphibia; order Anura; family Ranidae; genus Lithobates; species Lithobates clamitans. The sequence goes on from JBBGZY010000250.1 coordinate 1,677,977, forward strand.
CTGCTGAAGACTCCACATGGCATAGCATTCATCAACCTTCTCCACCCCGCTTATAGCTGGGGACTGCAGGAGACTCCACATGGCACTGCATCCATCACCCTTCTCCACCCCGCTAAAAGCTGGGGACTGCTGAAGACTCCACATGGCACCGCATTCATCAACCTTCTCCACCCCGCTTATAGCTGGGGACTGCTGGAGACTCCACATGGCACTGCATCCATCACCCTTCTCCACCCCACTAAAAGCTGGGGACTGCTGAAGACTCCACATGGCACCGCGCCCATCACCCTTCTCCACCCCGCTAAAAGCTGGGGACTGCTGGAGACTCCACATGGCACCGCGTCCATCACCCTTCTCCACCCTGCTAAAAGCTGAGGACTGCTGGAGACTCTACATGGCAACGCATCCATCACCCTTCACCACCCCGCTAATAGCTGGGGACTGCTGGAGACTCCACGTGTCTTCTGGGCCACAGCTTGCTGAACAACCAGACCTCGATCGTGGACACTTTATCCAAGGTAAGACTTCAACCATTCTGGTCCTTAAGAGAAGGACAAAAAAGGAACCCGACCTCGGGCTCAGAGCAAACATTTATGGGAGTGGAGAGGATGCGGGGATAACTCATAGTATGCTGCCATGGAGTCTGTCAGGAAAGAAAGCTCTATTTGTGTGGAAAAAAATAATAAAAATTTTATATGGATAGAGTGTTGCATTTTCAATCAAAGTGTGCAGAAAAGTGCAGAAAGCTGAAAATTGACCCTGGTTATGGGGATAAAAGTGCTCGGTATTAAAGTGGTTGAAAAAAGAAGAAAATCGAGTGGAAATGTCCTTAAAAGGTCTACCATTTGAAGCTAGTTCTCATACCCTGTACACTGTCAGAGTTATTTTCCCAGAAAACATTGTCATGTTTCTGTAATTGCTTCACAGTGATATGATGTTACATGGCCGCTGAGATGTAAATTGAGCTTGGCGGAGTTCTTGGAGATAAGGAGAACATGTGCAAGGTCTTGGATTTTCTGACATTTAAATATTTGCTGATTGAAAAAAATGGACAACAGAATCTTGTTGGGAAGGCCAGGAGTCTGCCTGGGGCCTGCTGTGCTCATTTGTATTATTCATATTAAACCTCTAGACATCTGATGGGACCAATGTTCAAGGGCATTGTTCAGCAAATGCAAATTCCCCTGGGGCTCCTCCTGGATATGATGGCATTTGGACAACAAAACATTTCTCTTCTGGTTGACTCTGGAAATATTCTTTCTCATGTTGGAAGATCATTTTATAGAGAGCCCTCAGGATATCATAAGGGAATACTTTACAAGAGGGGATAGAAAGATGACTTGGATCATTAGGGGGCAAGCTTTGGCCCCATGCACTTGAAATAATAAAAATATTTTTCAAAGACGTTCGTAGGGTATCTTACCTGGTGATTGGAACAGCATTGGTGTCCTGCAATTGTATACAGCATGTGTACCATGTTATATACGTTTTTTAAACCACTCTATGAATTTCAGTATATATCAGGTTTTCATTTCAAACAATGCAACACCCACACCTTTACACACACACGTGAACTTTAATGGCATCCCAGTCTTAGTCCGTAGGGTTTAATATTGAATTGGCCCACCCTTTGCAGCTATAACAGCTTGAACTCTTCTGGGAAGGCTGTCCACAAGGTTTAGGGAAGGTTTGACCGTTCTTCCAGAAGTGCATTTGTGATGTCAGGCACTGATGTTGGACGAGAAGGCCTGCCTCGCAGTCTCCGCTCTAATTCATCCCAAAGGTGTTCTATCGGGTTGAGGTCAGGACTCTGTGCAGGCCAGTCAAGTTCCTCCACCCCAAACTTGCTCATCCTTGTCTTTATGGACCTTGCTTTGTGAACTGATGTGCAGTCATGTTTGGACAGGAAGGGGCCATCCCCAAACTGTTCCCACAAAGCTGGGAGCATGAAATTGTCCAAAATGTCTTGGTATGCTGACACCTTAAAGTGGGATTAAACTTCCATCTCTGACTTTTACCTATTGGTAAGCCTATAATAAGGCTTACTTATAGGTACTGTAAATATTTCCTATACATGCACTGCTTAGGAGATATTTACTGTACATACAGCCGGTGACATCACCGGAGCATGTGCTCTGAAGGAACGGCCACCCCCACTGCGACCTCCCCCACTGAGCAGTTGTGTTCTGATAGGGGAGCGCCCCCCCGCCAGAACACTCCGACGTACACACAAGCTGATTGTCAGATGGTTTTTTTCCACCCCATGTGTACCCAGCTTAAGAGTCTCCTTCACTGGAACTAAGGGGCCAAGCCAAACCCCTGAAAAACAACCCCATACCATAATCCCCCCTCTACCAAATGATTTGGACCAGTGCACAAAACAAGGTTCATAAAGACATGAATGAGCGAGTTTGGGGTGGAGGAACTTGACTGGCCTGCAAAGAGTCCTGACCTCAACCCGATAGAACACCTTTGGGATGTATTAGGGCGGAAACTGTGAGCCAGGCCTTCTCATCCAACATCAGTGCCTGACCTCACAAATGCGCTTCTGAAAGAATGATCTTTAACGGTATTCGCGTGTTCGAACAAATTAGGGATGAGCCGAACTGGGGGGTGTTCGGCTCATCCCTAATATGTACATAGGACGACAATAAGCCGTACGCTCCATAGAGTTGGGCTTTATGGCAGAGTGGCCAGAAGAAAGACATTACTTTCAGCAAAAACCAAAATGGCACATTTTGAGTTTGCGAAAAGGTATGTGGGAGACTCGCAAAATGTATGGAGGAAGGTGATCTGGTCTGATGAGACTAAAATTTAACTTTTTGGCCATCAAAGAAAACACTATGTCTGGCGCAAACCCAACACATCACATCACCCAAAGAACACCATCCCCACAGTGAAACATGTAATATACACATATATGCCAGCGCACAGGACCAATGATAATACAATAAATTATACAGTAGGCTATGGATAAAAGGACGAGTAAGACTATAATTACTGGGAATTATAAAATGTCCATAACAATTAGCCACTGTGGTTAAAAACTGTGGTGGAAGAACAACAAAATGTCTTTATGTAAGAACCAGCGCTGAGGGCAGGCTTTCCAGGTGAGCGAAGTCAGCTCTCTAGGTAAACATGAGAAGAAAACAAAAGAAAGCGCCTCTGAGTGCAGGTATTTATTTGTAGCAATAAACAAGTAATCCACACTTACAGGGAGGTAAGGGAAGTACAGCTCCGAAGGGGAACAGCTCCTGGATCAGTCCCAGCGTCCATGGCAAGAGGCTGCAAAGTAGCTCCGAAGGGTTGGCCGTGGTCCCCCGCAAGGAGAAACAGGCAGCTGGGCTGGATGGACACTCCTTAGTCCGACAAGGCGCTCGTGGGCGTGTGACGTCACCGGAGTAGAAAGAACCACAATGCGTTTCAGAGCATGTGCGAAGCTCCCACTGGGCATGCGCGCTCCTTTTTCAAGTGTAAGGTGAACGGGGAAGGAAGGGGACTTAAATAGCTCAGCACATTGGGATAGAAACACACTACAGCTGACAGGGGAAAACAAACATTAGCATAGCTAGAGATGAGGAAGGCTGCTACCATAAAGGACATGGCTAATTATGAGATTTAGAGAATTCCTAAATAAATATCCAAAGAAAAAACCTGAATGGATGTTTAAAAGAAAGAAGATAATATATATATATATATATATATATATATATATATATATATATATATATATATATATATAAGACACATATAAAAAATACATATAATTCATATAATATATATATATAAAAATATGATTATATAATACATGATAGGAGAGAGGTAATAAAAGGATATGTGTAAGAATTATATATAAGCCATGAGCCAGGGATAATGATGATTTAAAAACAATCCAGGGATAATGATGATGACTATACATAATTAGGGGACACAAGTAAATGACCGCCCACTATGACAACATTTTGGTAAACATCGTCGGTTTATAGAAAAAGGCTGTGACGAACATAGCGTTCATTGCCACTTCTTAGAGCACCATAACCAATCTACTGTGGGCTTACAGGTGTGGGTTGTAGAATCCATACCTCGCAACTTGTCTGAAGCTGAACGCTTTTCTAGGTTGTGTGAACGTGAAACCTTTTGGATATACACCCTAGACACTCTTGCACCCAATGGGTTGAATGAAGAAATAGAAGTTAACACCATCATATAGCATCTCATGATATATCTCTTCCCTTCCCCTTTCCCCCTCCCTCCCCTCCTTGATCCTCCCCCTCCCTTCCCCTTCCCCTCCCCCCCCCTTTTTCGCCCCCCCCTCTTCTTCCCTTCCCCTTTCCCTCCTTTCCTTCCTACTTCTTTGCATATATTTACATAATTTTTGACATATACTCCTACAGATATGGTCTTATTTTGTATGCACATGGTTGTATACGTGCATACATTTTCATTAATTGCCACCAGTTGTTTTACCCAGTCATTATTCATAATTTTAATAATAACATTTTTCACTCATATTGTTCTTACATATCATTCATCCTTTAGACAGATGCCACCATTACATGATACATTATTGTGTCAATGCGATTATGCCTTTTAGCAGCATGACACAATAATCTAGCTCTTTAGGCACTGCGATCATTTACTTGTGTCCCCTAATAATTTATAGTCATCATCATTATCCCTGGTTTGTTTTTAAATCATCATTATCCCTGGCTCGTTTTTATTAATATACATAATTCTTACACATATCCTATTATTACCTCTCTCCTCTCCCACTGGACATGCGCGCTCCTTTTTCAAGTGTAAGGTGAACGGGGCAGGAAGGGGACTTAAATAGCTCCGCACATTGGGACAGAAACACACTACAGCTGACAGGGGAAAATAAACATTAGCATAGCTAGAGATGAGGAAGGCTGCTACCATAAAGGACATGGCTAATTATGAGATTTAGAGAAATCCTAAATAAATATCCAAAGAAAAAACCTGAATGGATGTTTAAAAGAAAGAAGATAATAAAATATATAAAGAACATGTACAGTATAAAATATATACTAAATCTGTGGATATCCAAACATTTTGTAAACATGTAGATTTACCTACAGTGTGTGTTCTTTTAAGTATAGATCTTTACTGTCTATATAAATTACACTAGCCTTGTCTGTATGGGGTATCCCCAATTCTCATTTAGAACTTCATATGTGACCTAAATAAAATACATCCAGTGTTAATTTTAATGGCATTTTAGTTTTAGTCCCATTTTAGTCTTCTGCAATTGGTTTAGTTTTAGTCGTATTTAGTCGACTAAATCTCCAGTACATTTTAGTCGACTAAAATGTCGTACTTTTTAGTCGACTAAAATCTCCAGTACATTTCAGTAATTGCAATTTAGTTTTAGTCATAGTCTTTTGACTAAAATGGCATTTTAGTTTTAGTCTCATTTTAGTCTTTTGACTAAAATGGCATTTTAGTTTTAGTCTCATTTTAGTCTTTTGACTAAAATGGCTTTTAGTTTTAGTCGTATTTTAGTCATCTCAATTGTTTTAGTTTTAATCGTATTTTAGTTGACTAAAATAGTATTCATTTAGTTGACTAAAATGTTTTAGTCATTTTAGTCGACTAAAATGTTTTAGTCGTTTTAGTCAACTAAATTAACACTGAATACATCTCAACTTCCAAATACAATTAGAGATAGAGCCTCTACTTATTGTAATTTAAAATTAACCTTCCGCTTGTGACTCTTTGTAGGTTGTAGATGCACTTATTATCTATTGTATGTATTACCAAAAGGGGTGAACACCTGCATAGTGAGGATACCACATCCCTCGGCACCATGAGACCAGAATTCACACCAAAGAAATAGTCGGTGTTCAGGGTTTATAGGGAATAGGCCAGACGACCCTCGTAAAACTACAGCAAAGACCAAAAAAAAGGAAGGAGAGAGAGAGAAAAGAAAGGTTGAATAGAAAGTAGAGAAGTAGAAAATGACCCAGTGCTCCAATTCCCACCATCCAGAGACTGCTCTAATCGGGTATAGATCGAGGATCTCCCGACAAATACTTGGGAGTTGTCCTTCTTTGTGCCTACAAAAGCCTTCATCTTTTTTTGAAGGGTTGCTGCAAGATTTTGAAGTGTCTGGGGAAATTTGTGCTCATTCAGTCAAACAAAAAAAAATTGTGAGGTCAGGTACGGATGTAGTACAAGAAGAACCTTCTCTCTGTATGTGTTTCAATTCATCAAATAAAGTGTTAAAGAGGTCAGGGCTCTGTGAAGGCCTCCTGACTTTCTCCACACTAAACTCACCAAACAATGCAGTGCAAAATCTGGTGCAGCTGCGCATGGTAGCCAATCAGCTTCTAACTTCAGCTTGTTCAATCAAGTGTTAACAAAAAACCTGGAAGCTGATTGGTTTCTATGCAGAGCTGCACCAGATTTTGCACTTTCCAGTTTTAGTAAATCAACCCCAATGTCTTTATGGAGCTGGCTTTGGACACAGGGGCACAGTCATGCTGTAAGAGAAAAGGGCCTTCCCCAACTTGGTTCTAAAAGACTGGAAGAACACAATTTTCCTTTGTATGCTGTAGCACTAAAAAAAATACCCTTCACTGGAAACACTTGAAACCAGTAATTTGAAGGGTTGTCTACTTACCTTGGAATTACAATGTACCTTCCACAACCTTCTTCATTTCCAGCTTGTGCGACTCCATGCCTGACATACTGTGCACAGATCCATTGAACAAGAGATTTTCTGGCCTGCAAATATTTTCTGCCAACGGAAAGTTTGGGATGGGTTGCCTTGTGTCCAGTCAGAACAGTGCAAATGGCAAGCAGCATTGACTGCCACCAGTTATATTTTCTCTAGCAAAGTGTCAATTTTATCCTTGCTATAAAAGATTGGGCTTTGTAGGGGTAGGAAGAGGTTGACATTGATATCATCCTTGGAGATAAGGTCCAGCATACTGAGAAACTTCTGGAACCCAATTTCATTTGAGAATTTGTAGCGGTGGTTTCTGGTGTATAGTGATTGTTTCATGGGTCGGAACTATTCCAAGTTGCTCGCAAGACATACTGATCCCCAGCTAACCTCAGATGGCACAGAAGAAGTAGAAAACACACGTTTTAATGAATAATGTAATATGTATCATCAGTCTTCTGTTCATGGAAAATGTCATCTTTCTAATAATATTATTTAACTTCATCTACATCTGTAATGTGTCATCTGGTTTGTGTGATGTTATTTACTGTTGTAATTAAGAACATTGTTTTGTTACACTAAGAGACAGCCGCTTCCAGATGCAAATATTTAATTAGTGTCGCTTAATTAAAGGTTATAGAAAATTTCGAGTCTGCACCAAACAACTTTCCTAAATTTAGGATTGTTCAGATCTGTAAACATAGACTAAAAACACATTCCTTTGGCAGGCAGAGATGTCAATACAAATAATCCAGTCTTCTTAAGCCAGCCATAAATGGATCAAAATTCAGCCGGTTTATCAGGGCACGGCCGAATTTCGATCCATGTATGGGCAGGGTGGTTGTACAGAAGTTGATCTACCAGTTGATCAGTGCTGCCTTGTCAATATTCCTATCGCTTACGTTCCTGGAAAGTATGTACACTTTGTGACATCTAAGTACCAAGTCCATGAACTACGTGGGATGGTAATCGAACACGTCAGACCACCCAATAGCAGAAACCGGTCACTCCTCCGCCGTGAGGCATATTGGATACACACATTGGGCATGGTTCAGCCTGGTGGTCTCAACACCAACCTTTCTCTTATATCAGTGATATGCAATTAGCGGACCTCCAGCTGTTGCAAAACTACAAGTCCCATCATGCCTCTGCCTCTGGGTGTCATGCTTGTGGCTGTCAGAGTCTTGCTATGCCTCATGGGACTTGTAGTTCTGCAGCAGCTGGAGGTCCGCTAATTGCATATCCCTGTCTTACATGCTTCATTGATGAAAGATAATAATTTCTTCCCTGGCACATCACTCAGCAGCTCCTACAGGGGGTACCGCTACAAAAGCTATTTTGGCTATACTTCAGCTATGGATCACAGGAGTACAAGTCTTTCTGCATTCCTGTGACCAGTTTCTGTCGGCTGATGTCACTCAGCCTGTCTAGGCTCGGGAAAGATGCCTAATATACAGTCGGGATTCACCCTGATGCCTGGACCGACAGCTGTCTCAGTTCTTAGCCTGCTACTGAGAGGATACAAATAGTGTAGCGCTTATATGTGAAACGTGATTCAACACAAAATATCAGACAAGGGGTACTAAGCCCCAATAATCACTAATAAAAAATGCAAAACATATCAAATCTTAAACACTATGACTGGTGATAAATGTCCAGAAAATATTCAAATTCAAGTTCAAGTGAAAATTAACTCAAAGTGTAGTTGAAAGTTCCATGAAAAATATATTCATAAACTTCATGTGAAAAACACACAACGGTGAGCCGGATGTATAATTGAAGTGAGAAGTACCACCACCAGAAGCTAGGAGGCTTACCGGAACGTTTGGGCTCACAAGAGCATATGTTCTGTGAGTCAAACAGGCTTGTTTTGTGAGAACAACCAATGGGACTGGATACTGGGATCCTCAGAAGGCACAAACAGGGACACCCGGCAGCCAGCAGGATGGTAAATAACTGTGCTGATGTGTCTCATAAAGAATGGTGACCAGATGTACATGGATGCAGTGGATGGATTAAAATGGGGAGAACAAAAAGGGCCACATAGCGTAATTCCGTTTGAATATGCAATAAAATGTAATAAGTGGGAAAACTTACATTTAGCAGATAAAAACAGCGCTTTTTCTAAAAACAAATGGCGGCAGTGGAGTCCTTCCCAACGCGTTTCGTCTCCATAGACATCATCTGGGGGGTCCCTCCACTGTAGCCCTCCAAGTATTTATACATAGTGTGTCCCCATACATGAGAGCCAAGTCCCCAATGTGTTTCACATTATGGTAGTATTACTTCTGGTTTCGGAAAGAGGCCGACCGGCGTGCGTTCCACGCCTCGGTTTAAACACTGTATAATGTGTTCTGAGAACATTAGTTACGATTAGTGTGTGGCCTGTTAGCATATATAAACCATTACGGTATAGATTCTGAATGGGACAATTTTCTAAGCCACGATGTGGCCAGAAAAAAGAGCTTGTACCGGGGCAGTGTGTACCAAGCCTCGATCTGAGAGGCTGGGGGCGTGATTCGCACCACTCGACCTGGCCGCCGGGAGGCCATGTCCGCGCGATGACATCATGCGCCTCAATAGCACCACTGGCTTGTGTACCAGAAAGCGGAAGAATAACTCCACCCGGCAAGCCATACTGCGTCAAACTGAACAGCCGAGAAGCACGTGATTGCATGATGACATCACGCACATCAACGGCAGAAAAGGCTTACATTGAAAATAACAAAAAAATAAGTCTGTAGTAGCAAGCTGGAAATGGTCTACGTGACATACTAGTGTCCCACACCCGGAAGAGTGTAAAGGATGCCTACTGTAAACTGTAACTGGCAATTCAAACAAAACGAAAAAAGGGGGGACTGGATTACAAATATAAAGATGGCCACTAAATTGTTAAATGAAAATGAATCCTTTAAAAATATGGGAACGAAAAATAAACAAAAAACTTTTCTTAAAGAATGAAAAAGAAAAGTTCATAAACTTCTTAGAGCATCAAAAGCCATTCAGAGACAATATAAAAGATAACAAGTGGTGAACGTAAATAGATTAACCACCTAAATAGATTAACCATGGTGGAAAATTCATGTTATATGATTAGATCTCCCAATTATTTCGTTAGAACAAAAAATAATATATTTGTAAGTGCGTCAAGAGGGATGCTATATGGGTAACAATGATAAAAATATAGTGTTGAAATATGAGTGAAATGTAAATTTTAAAATGGGAGATCAAAGTTATGGTGCACACCTGTGAAATGGACTCTCATGAGAGGTTTTATGCAAATATCAAATACATTGAAAATAAAAAATAAAATAAAATAAACAAAAGAAAAGAAAAGAGAGAGAAATTGTCATTGTAAACAAAATGAATATATATGCGAAACAACATGTATAAGCTATATAACTTAAGCTTTGTTAATGAAGGAGTTGATGTCAAGAGCAACGTTTAAGCCAAATGGAGAATATGACTGCAACTCATGGATCCAGAAGGTTTCCAATCTGGAAACCCCTCTGGTCTTAGCTCTACTCCTCAGGGGGGATATACCTGTCGATCACCACAAACTGTGTACCCCTGAAATTACGAATATGGTGTAATTTGTAATGTCTGGGGACAGTGTGCTTGATGTCACCACTTTTGATCAAAGCAATATGTTCGGCAACCCTAATTGAGAAGGAACGAATGGTACGGTCCACATATTGTTTCCTGTTTCCGATCTGTTGGTTTGAAGTATGTTTGAAATTAATTTAATTAATTCTTAATTCTGATTCTAGGTCAAGGAAGCTAATCCTGTCAGTACTTGCAACATAGGACAGAGATATACCCCTATCATTGTTGTTCAAATGTTCAAAAAATGCTCTCAGTGAGTCAGCACTGTCATTCCATAGGAGGAGGATGTCGTTGATGTAACATACCCATAAGATCAGTGATGGGGTCTCATGGGCATAGACGACATCCTCCTCTCATTTGGCCATGAATAAATTGGCAAGACTGGGGGCAAATTTAGCCCCCTTGGCCACTCCACAGAGTTGGAGATAGTATTTTTGGTTGAACAAGAAATAACTATGTTTAGTTGCAAACTCCAACAACTCAAAAATAAAGGCACACTGCAAAGGAGTAAGAGATGGTTCTTTATCTAAAAAATGTTGGACGGCCTCAATGCCCCTATCCTGCGGTATGCACGTGTATAGGGAGGCCACATCTGCAGTGGCCAGGATATAATCACCTCTCACATCTAAACCTTCTAGTAATCTGATGGTAGCTCCCGTATCTTTCAAAAAGGATGGAGTCTGTTTGACCAAAGGTTGCAAATAAAAATCTATGTAGCGGCCTATACGTGAAGTGACAGAGTCAATGCCACTCACGATAGGCCGCCCGGGAGGATGGAGTGGGTCTTTATGAACCTTTGGCAAGTAATAGATGGTAAGAATTCTGGGTGCCAAAGGTACTAGAAATTCTCTCTCTTTTTTATTCAAAATGTTGCAATCATAGCCTTTTGTGATGGCATCCTGAAGTTTTCTTTTGTACACAAGGGTTGGGTTGTTAGGCAATTCCTTGTAGGTATTAGGTTCATTTAGAATCCTATACATCTCTAATTCGTAGTCTTTTTTATCCAGAATTACAATGCCACCGCCCTTGTCGGCCGGACGAATTACCAAGTCCTTTTGTTGACATAAGGACTTGAGGCCGACAATAGACACAGGTTGGTGGCATGTACTCTTCTCTGGTAGTTTAGCCAAATCTTTGAGAACAAGGTCTCTAAAGATATTGATGGCAGGTGCTACTGGAACGGGTGGATTAAACAATGACGGGTTTGACAATCCCAAATGGACAGTTCCAGAAGATGCAGCGCTATCACCACTTCTATATGGATTAGAAATGAGGTAGCGCTGAATATTGAGTTTACGGATGTATTTATGAACATCTATAAATGTGCCAAATCTATCCAACTTTTTTGGGGGGGGGCAAATTAAGGGCCTTTATCTAAAACTGATAGTTCTTCTTTTGTAAAAGATTTGGTGCTCAAATGAAAAACGCCTTGACTTATCAAGTTCTCCTTCTTTTTCCTCCTCTGTATTCTCCTCCCTCCTCTTGTGCCTCTCTTGGGTCTGGACCCCTTTTTCGTAGTACAGGGTCCTCGTGAAAAACCTGACTGCTGTATGTATTGGTGTTAGATTGGTTATACCCATAAGGTGATCGCTCATGAACATCTCTAAGGTCAGATCAATATTCATTATCACGTGAGTTTCAGAGGGGACAGTGTTTGAGGTTAAATTGGAAGCAAAAAGTTTCTGCCAACCAAACACGGTTCCATTTTTATAATCGCCTACATCCCTGGAGTACTTTTTCTGTTTTTTGGTCTTTTGGTCTTTGTCCTCCTTCTCCAGAAAACGCTGAAGGTCGAAAGAAAGAGCATTGTATTTTGATGAGTTTTTATGTGATAGGAGTTTGTCTTTGAGTTCCTTTATCGATTTATCTAATAGTGATAACTTGTTTTGTTTCTTGGTAATAAGGACGCTAAGGAGATTGATTCCCGCATCATTGAAATACTTAAACCAAGCATCAATATCAGGATCGCCCTGTTGTGGATATACATCCCACCTGAGGCTTCTGGGAACCATACAGTCAGAGATGTACTGTTCCGAAAATGCCAAGTCCCATTGGAGATGTAACTCAGAAGACATGACATTTTTGAGCCTCAAAAACAAACCTCCTAACTCAGTATCACTCCCTGTTGCAATAAAAACACTTTCAGTGTTAACAGTACGGGAGGCTCTGAAATCAAAAACATCCATGATGGATGTAAAAATAAGGCTGCAGCAGAATGTGGTCAAAAGAAAAACAAAGTGGTGTAACAAGTAATTCTGCGCTGCCCTAAAGGAAGCGGCTAACACAGCAAATTAGATATATGCAATAAAAGTGGATACAAATAGTGTAGCGCTTATATGTGAAACGTGATTCAGCACAAATATCAGACAAGGGGTACTAAGCCCCAATAATCACTAATAAAAAATGCAAAACATATAAAATCTTAAACACTATGACTGGTGATAAATGTCCAGAAAAGATTCAAATTCAAGTTCAAGTGAAAATTAACTCAAAGTGTAGTTCAAAGAGCCATGAAAAATATATCCATAAACTTCATGTGAAAAACACACAACGGTGAGCCGGATGTATAATTGAAGTGAGAAGTACAACCACCAGAAGCTAGGAGGCTTACCGAAACGTTTGGACCCACATAAGCATATGTTCTGTGAGTCAAACAGGCTTGTTTTGTGAGAACAACCAATGGGACTGGATACTGGGATCCTCAGAAGGCACAAACAGGGACACCCGGCAGCCAGCAGGATGGTAAATAACTGTGCTGATGTGTCTCATAAAGAATGGTGACCAGATGTACATGGATGCAGTGGATGGATTAAAATGGGGAGAACAAAAAGGGCCACATAGCGTAATTCCGTTTGAATATGCAATAAAATGTAATAAGTAGGAAAACTTACACTTAGCAGATAAAAACAGCGCTTTTTCTAAAAACAGATGGCGGCAGTGGAGTCCTTCCCAACGCGTTTCGTCTCCATAGACATCATCTGGGGGGTCCCTCCACTGTAGCCCTCCAAGTATTTATACATAGTGTGTCCCCATACATGAGAGCCAAGTCCCCAATGTGTTTCACATTATGGTAGTATTACTTCCGGTTTCAGAAAGAGGCCGACCGGCGTGCGTTCCACGCCTCGGTTTAAACACTGTATAATGTGATCTGAGAACATTAGTTACGATTAGTGTGTGGCCGGTTAGCATATATAAACCATTACGGTATAGATTCTGAATGGGACAATTTTCTAAGCCACGATGTGGCCAGAAAAAAGAGCTCGTACCGGTGCAGTGTGTACCAAGCCTCGATCTGAGAGGCTGGGGGCGTGCCGCGCACCACTCGACCTGGCCGCCGGGAGGCCATGTCCGCACGATGACATCATGCGCCTCAATAGCGCCACCGGCTTGTGTACCATAAAGCGGAAGAATAACTCCACCCGGCAAGCCATACTGCGTCAAACTGAACAGCCGAGAAGCACCTGATTGCGTGATGACATCACGCACATCAACGGCAGTAAAGGCTTACGTTGGAAATAACAAAAAGATAAGTCTGTAGTAGCAAGCCGGAAAGGGTCTATGTGACATACTAGTGTCCCACACCCGGAAGAGTGTAAAGGATGCCTACTGTAAACTGTAACTGGCAATTCAAACAAAACGAAAAAAGGGGGGACTGGATTACAAATATAAAGATGGCCACTAAATTGTTAAATGAAAATGAATCCTTTAAAAATATGGGAACAAAAAATAAACAAAAAACTTTTCTTGAAGAATGAAAAAGAAAAGTTCATAAACTTCTAGAGAGCATCAGAAACCACTCAGAGACAATATAAAAGATAACAAGTGGTGATATCAAGCACACTGTCTCCAGACATTACAAATTACACCATAATCGTAATTTCAGGGGTACACAGTTTGTGGTGATCGACAGGTATATCCCCCCTGGAGGGGTGGAGCTAAGACCAGAGGGCTTTCCAGATTGGAAACCTTCTGGATCCATGAGTTGCAGTCATCTTTATATTTGTAATCCAGTCCCCCCTTTTTTTGTTTTGTTTGAATTGCCAGTTACAGTTTACAGTAGGCATCCTTTACACTCTTCCGGGTGTGGGACACTAGTATGTCACATAGACCCTTTCCGGCTTGCTACTACAGACTTATTTTTTTGTTATTTCCAACGTAAGCCTTTACTGCCGTTGATGTGCATGATGTCATCACGCAATCACGTGCTTCTCGGCTGTTCAGTTTGACGCATCACGGCTTGCCGGGTGGAGTTATTCGTCCACCTTCTGGTACGCAAGCTGGTGGCGCTATTGAGACGCATGACGTCATCAAGCGGACGTGGCCTCCCGGCGGCCAGGTCGAGTGGTGCGCGTCACGCCCCCCAGCCTCTCACACTGAGGCTTGGTTCACACTGCGCCGGTACAAGCTCTTTTTTATGGCCACATTGTGGCTTAGAAAATTGTCCCATTCAGAATCTATACCGTAATGGTTTATATATGCTAACCGGCCACACACTAATCGGTAACTAATGTTCTCAGAACACATTATACAGTGTTTAAACCGAGGCGTGGAACGCACGCCGGTCGGCCATCTTTCCGAAACCGGAAGTAATACTACCATAATGTGAAACACATTGGGGACTTGGCTCTCATGTATGGGAACACACTATGTATAAATACTTGGAGGGCTGCAGTGGAGGGACCCCCCAGACGATGTCTATGGAGACAAAACGCGTTGGAAGGACTTCACTGCCACCATTTGTTTTTAGAAAAAGCGCTGTTTTTATCTGCTAAATGTAAGTTTTCCTACTTATTAAATTTTTTGCATACTAAAAAGGAATTAAGGTATGTGGCCCTTTTTGTTCTCCCCATTTTTATCCATCCACTGCATCCATGTACATCTGGTCATTATTCATTATTAGACACATCAGCACAGTTATTTACCATCCTGCTGGCTTCCGGGCATCCCTGTTTGTGCCTTCTGAGGATCCCAGTATCCAGTCCCTTTGGTTGTTCTCACAACACAAGCCTGTTTGACTGACAGAACATTATTATTATTATTATACAGGATTTATATAGCGCCAACAGTTTGCGCAGCGCTTTACAACATGAGGGAGAACATATGCTCTTGTGGGTCCAAACGTTCTGGTAAGCCTCCTAGCTTCTGGTGGTGGTACTCCTCACTTCAATCATACATCCGGCTCACCGTTGTGTGTTTTTCACATGAAGTTTATGAACATATTTTTCATGGAACTTTGAACTACACTTTGAGTTAAATTTCACTAGAACTTGAATTTGAATCTTTTCTGGACATTTATCACCAGTCATAGTGTTTAAGATTTTATATGTTTTGCATTTTTTATTAGTGATTATTGGGGCTTAGTACCCCTTGTCTGATATTTGTGTTGAATCACGTTTCACATATAAGCGCTACACTATTTATATCCACTTTTATTGCATATATCTAATTTGCTGTGGTAGCCGCCTTTCTTTAGGGCAGCGCAGAATTACTTGTTACACCGCCTGCTACTGAGAGCCTGAGCCAGCCACTTCTACCCCTGTCTACAGCCCGGCACTCCAGTGAGCACTGGAGGGGCAGAGCAGAGAGCCGGTGACTGAAAGTCACAGCTTTCTGCTCAGAGGGAGCAGAGGGGTAGAACTGAGCGATCAGCGGTGTTTGATTTATCAGTTCTCAGGGTACAGCCGGTGGGGTACAGCTGCAACTGAAATTGGTGCTGCAGCCATCTAGGTGAACATTTTTTTTTTTTTATATATTCCTGAACCGGCTGACATCACAAAGTACCCTACATTAGTAGTGGAAAATAAACCTTACGGGTAACACAAATGAACAATATTTCAATTTACCATTGGGTTGTATGAACACTTGAATCCACTTTTTAGAAAAAAATAAATACATGCACTTATATTTGTAGGGAAAAATGTACATTTATTATTTTTTCCCACTATGCTTCTGCAGAGTCTTTCTCCAGCTCGATGTCCATATCTCTGTATGGGCTTTCAGTTCAAGAGCTGGAGGAAGAGCAAATGGCAGGGGCAGCCTGTCCAATAAGGGAGCATGGGCGCCGCCCCCCCATCCATCGCCGCCTCCCCCTATCCATGCGTCCGACCCCTTTCAGGAACGCCAGATGCATGAATTCCAATGCGGGGGTGGGTGTTTTTTTGAAGCACCTTATTAGTAGGCTTCAAAATAGGGTGGGCTCGGGGCGCAGAGCATGCACTCACAGCCCACCCAGGTGTGTTACAACAGCAAATTTATATCTGCTATTGTAACACTGAGCCTCCTCCCAGCCAATCAGGAAGCGGATTTTGAGACCCGTTACAAGATTGGCTGAAAGGACAGACGATTCTATTGGAAGCCAAGGAGGAGGGGAGGAGCTACACGCTGGAAGCCACCAATGGAGGTGAGGACACGGAGCCGCTGCACGCTGCCTGCCACCCGCCTAGATGAGATAAGTGCCGGACTGTCCGGCAAACAGAAGGGGAGGTGGTTCTTTGCCGTCCCCCCAAAAACATACCACCAGCCGCCACTGGTCAATGGACTGTGAGTGATATATCAGCACACCAAAGTGCTGATATATCTTTGTATTATATTGTTACGATACGATTTATATCTATTTATATTGTTAAATCATTATGCAGTTACGGTAATATGTTGTAGATGTGTTTATGAGATTGGGTTAATTCATCCCGTATTGTATACACACAGACACGTTGGTATTTTATGCCACATGTTTATACCTGAGGTCTTGTCTCAATTAGTGCATTTGTATGCCATTGTGTTTGTTTGGTTATTAAAAATTGGATTACATTATATACACATCTCATATACATGTATTTTATATATACTCTCTACAATTTTTCTCTCTTCACTTTTTCACTGTTATGATACTTATATTCTATTCTTTATCCAGAGTATGATACGACTCCACTTGATGCATACGTTTACATCCTATCATGTGTCCTGTCTCTTTGACTTGATTTTTTCATTTGATTTGTTT
Source organism: Lithobates clamitans (assembly GCA_037952925.1). Classification (NCBI taxonomy): domain Eukaryota; kingdom Metazoa; phylum Chordata; class Amphibia; order Anura; family Ranidae; genus Lithobates; species Lithobates clamitans. The sequence continues at coordinate 1,695,268 of JBBGZY010000250.1, forward strand.
ATTTATTCATTTTCTTTACATCATGTTTTTTGGCACAGTTTCTATTTTTTCTCTTCCATTTTGGGCTGACAGCCCTTTCTAATGTTTTTATTGAATAAATATACTTATTTAATTAATTAATACACATATACATTTGACACATTAAATATATTTTTTATTACTTCCATAGCTTTACAAATTCATAGCTTCACACATATTTATTTTTTCACTTATTTTAGTGTATATTTCAGTATATGTTGTTTTTATTAATATACAGATATCGTTCTAGAACATTTTCACATATATTTATTTATATATTAATTTTCATACACATGTATTAATATAGAAATATTTTTACATAAAAGATTTTCTTTTTAATCATGTATTTTTTTGTATTTATGTTCCATATATGTTTCACACATATTTCTATACATTTTTCACATACATGTATTGCATTCATTTATTTTTTATTGTTTCTGGCACCCTTTGCACTACATGAATTTGGGTCTTTGTTTCTCAAATTTTGGTTACACCCTACTTTGGGTTGTTAATTGCAAGTAATTAACCAATCTCTTAAACATATGACTAATAGACACCACTATATATATATCAGATTCATTTTGTGTAGTTTAGCTATGATTAACCACTTCAATACAGGGCACTTAGACACCTTCCTGCCCAGACCAATTTTCAGCTTTCAGCGCTGTCGCAGTTTGAATGACAATTGCGCGGTCATACAACACTGTACCCAAACACAATTTTTATCATTTTGTTCCCACAAATAGAGCTTTCTTTTGGTGGTATTTGATCACCTCAGCGGCTTTTATTTTTTGCGAAACAAACAAAAAAAGACCGAAAATTTTGAAAAAAATAAAAGTTTTGCTTTTGTTTCTGTTTAAAAATTTTGTAAATAAGTAAGTTTTCTCTTTCACTGATGGGCACTGATAAGGCGGCACTGACAGACACTGATAAGGCGGCAGCGATGAGGTGGCACCAATGACCTGGCACTGACGATGGGCACTGATATGCGGCACTGATGGGCACTGGTAGGCAGCACTGATGGGTGGCACTGATATGCAGCACTGATGGGCATTGATAGGCAGCACTGATGGGCATTGATAGGCGGCACTGATGGGCACTTATGGGTGGCACTGGTGGGCACTGATAGGCGGCACCGATGTGCACTTTTACGCGGCACTGATAGACATTCCTGGTGGCACTGGCAGTGGTAGGCATTGGAGTGGGCACTGATTGGCAGCTGCCTGGGCATTGATTGGCAGCTGCCTTTGCACTGATTAGTATTTCCCTGGAGGTCTAGGGGGCATACCTGGTGGTCCAGTGTGGCTGGTTTCCCTGGTGGTCCTGGGCGGCTTCCCTGGTGGTCCTGGGTAGGATGCCAGGGGGGGCTGTGCTGATAAACAATCAGCACAGACCCCCCCTGTCAGGAGAGCAGCCGATCGGCTCTCCTCTACTCGCGTCTGTCAGACGCGAGTGAGGAAAAGCCGATCACCGGCTCTTCCTATTTACAACGTGATCAGCCGTGATTGGACATGGCTGATCACGTGGTAAAGAGTCTCCCTCAGAGACTCTTTACCTAGATCGGTGTTGATCGGCTCAATATCCTGCAGACGTCATATGACGTCCAGTCACAATATTGAAACCACTTTGCCGCCATCATTCTGCTATATGGCGGGCGGCAAGTGGTTAAGCACTGACGACAGTGCGAAAAGCGTCAGATTCCCTCTTCTTGCTGTGGCATATATGTACTTTTGTTGTTTTTACTGAATAAAGGCAATTTCTGTTTGAGTGCGGCTGTCCAGGACTTTCCTCATGTTTATCGCTGCACTTTTTGTACCTCATATATTTACACAATTTTGTTGAAATGTAGTGCTGGCTGCTACTTGTTTTTAGTATAGCGCAGTAATCCTTTACATCTATTAATGGACTGTGAATGCATTGATCACTGCACTTGTGTTCCATTGAGAACTACAAGTCTGTCTGCCAGTTGCAGTGGGGAAGACGGAACCCCCGCATGCTGTCATTAGGGGGGGCAGTTTGAGGGTAGGGGGAACTAATTGCACCATGTTACACCATAAATACAAGTGTAACATGGTGCAGAAGGTGAAGTTAGCCTGTAGAGTGATACTAAAGGATACATTTTTAAAGTTACATTTCACCTGCTAAGGTGAAAAATTACCTGACATGTTGCCTCTTTTTGTTCCAATGTTTTTTCTTTCCTGTTGTTTCAGCTGGTCCTCAATATCAGTATTTAGGGTGTCTCTTATTCCTTAAAGGGGTTGTAAACCTACGTGTTTTTTCACCTTAATGCATCCTATGCATTAAGGTTAAAAAACACCTGGCAGTGACCGGCCCCCCAGCCCCCCGTTTTACTTACCTGAGCCCTAGAACTTGACCCACGGGGACGCGCTGTCTCTCTGCCCGGGGTTTTCGGCTCTTGATTGGATAGATTGATAGCAGCGCAGCCATTGGCTCCCGCTGCTGTCGATCAAATCCAATGACGCGGGTGCTGGGGGGCGGGGCCAAGTCCTGTACTCAGCCTCTATGGACGCCGAATGCTGGACTCAGGAACGCACCCGGAAGATACCCCCCCCCCGGGAGAGCGCTTCTCCCAGGGGGTTATCTGATGTGGCAAGAGCCGCAGAGGGACCCCCGAACAGTAGGTTCGGGGCCACTCTGTGCAAAACGAGCTGCACAGTGGAGGTAAATATGATATGTTTGTTATTTTTTTATTTATTTATTTTTTAAACGAACCCTTACAGTCACTTTAAAGGGTTCTATGGAGATGCCCTTGTGTGTGCGCTCTTGGCTGGGACTAGTGTTGAATGCATGTGCGTAAATTCAAACACACAGCCCATACAAGCAACTCCATTCCTCCAAGCTGATTGGCTGCTTGTGGCTGTTGCCTTCAACCTCGTTGAGTGCACGGTGTCGCCCAAAAGGAAGTTCTTTGAAGCTGTGCTGAGGGACCTCAAGCTCATGGCTGTGAATAGGTAAGGGGTATGGACACATACCATGCATATTAAGTATTGGGAAATGTTAACCACATTGCTTATTATATATGAAATGTATGAATTAAAAAAATAAAAGTACCACTTTAAGGACCCACATCTGTCCACCCAGGGAGGCAAGGAAGGCCTTAAACATTTTACAGCTGGGACTCGGAGTATCCACTCCAGTGTCTAAATATCTCCCAGGGAGGCAGACACAGAGAACAGCTGAACCAGCCTAAAAAGTAGGCTGGCTGGTAACAACTTTAAAGAAAAGAATGGTTATAGAAAAAAAAGAGGTAAGGGTGGGGGAAAGAAAGATAAGTAAGGTAAGGTGAAATAGGTGAGACCTCCGCAGCAGGCAACAGACAGCACAAGTTACACATAGGCACTGGCGCCACGTTAATTAAAATTTGTTTTGTAATAGACTTAACATTAATCACAATCCAGTTCAGTTTGGCCAATGCGAGCAAGAGCTATTCTAGCTGCTAAAAATTTCTGGGCATCCCCTTTGGGATGCCCAGAATTAAAATCTTTAAAGTTTAGTCAAAACATTTTTAAAAATCATCAAAAGGGAGGGTACTTACAATCATTGTGATGTGTGCCTGGTGCTGATGGGTGTGGATTTCGTTGAAATCTTCCATTCTCTAATTCCCCCACCCCATACACTCCCGCATTGGTCATCTGCTGGTGCTGTGAGGGGCCGGTCACAGGCACTCATCAAGAGTATATCAGCGCATATCAGAGCAGCCTATCAATGCCCATCAGTGCCCATCAATGCAGCCTTATCAGGGCACATAAGTGAATTAGAAAAATAGCTTATTTACGAAATGTTCTAACAGAATCTAAAAAAAACTTATTTTATTTTCAAAATTTTCGTTTAGCAAAACAAAAAACCCCAATAGTGATTAAATACCAAAAGAAAGCTCTATTTGTGTGAAAAAAATGATAAAGGGGGTGGATCCAGGGGAGGGGGGGCAACGGGGCGATTGCCCCCCACCGAAAAGATTACCGACTCCCGAGCCTTTCACATCAATATCATGATCACAAGCAGGCCAGCAGCAGCCTCGAGAGATATACCCTGTTGTTGTTGCACCGCGGCGCCAGGCCGCCGGCCTGGCCTCTACTGCCCACTGCACTGGTTGCTAGCGCCTGTGCCGCCTGACGTCATGCAACCAGTGACATCAGTCACGTCCATGCCGCTGCCGAAGAGGAGAGTGAGGCCCCAGTTTTCAGAGCGGAGCCTTCTTCCTCCTTCGCGCCTAATGTGAGCTCCACCCACTTCCTCCCTCTATGATCTTCTCCAGGCTCCAGTGCGGTGTAAAGACAGGATGAAGCAGTGGCTGTGTGTCATGAGATGATGCCTGTAATCCCGGATCCCGCTTATCACTATTGCTCCTCAAAGGGAGTCCCTCCCCCCCAAAATATATGAATGAAACTGAAAGTGAGTACTTTATTAATATATGTATATAAAATTAATATTTTATTTATATCTATAAATATTTATATATATTTATATATATATATATATATATATATACATATATATATATATATATATATATTATAATTAAAGTTATTAAGTTAATATTAATATAAAATTAATATAAAAATGAATGATTGTGTAAAATCACAAAATATAGGTTGTATGTCATTATTTATGGGAAAAAAAATGCTGCCCTTTTAGTATTGACAATCTTAAAGCGGAGTTCCGCCCAAAAGTAGAACTTCCGCTGATCTGCTCCCCCCCTCCTCTGGTGCCACATTTGGTGACTTTCGGGGGGGGGGGGGGGGAGAATGGGTACCTGTTTTTGACAAGTACCCACCCCCACTTCTGGGAGACGGCGCTGTTCCTTCGGAAATTCGTCTCTCCTCCCTCCCCCGCCACCAGGCCAACTAGAAAGCGAAGCACGTTTCACTCTTGTGCAGAAGGGGACTGGCTGTGAAGCTAAAAGTATTTTTTCTGGCAGTGCCCCTCCCGAGACTAGACTCTGGATCCGCCCCTGCTGGAAGCAAAATGTCCTGTTATATGATTGTACAGAGGATTTTTTGTATGCTTCAGTTTTTCTTTCTCATGTAGAAAATTACACTGCTTATTTTTAATTAACTAAGTGCAAGTTGCTCTAAAAATGCTCATTACAAGATTTTAAAGACATACTCGGGATTAGGCAAAAAAAAACGTAATTAAATAGTTCAAGAGAATTTGTTTTATTCTCTGATGAGCCCATTTTTCAAAACAATGGATTTCCCGTCAGCAGCAAGCTGCACTATGGCTCTTAATTGTATCACCAATGATTTTATATGGGCAGGTTGTTTTCAAGTAAATAATGCTCAATGGAATAGTTTGTTTTGCATCAAGTCAGGTAGAGGGAATTCCGGGAACGGTTGCATTCATTGATGATGTCAAAACTTATTAGCTGACCGGTGAAGACTTGTGGTAGCTGGAATTTAAATCTCTCTCACTAAAGAAAAGCATAAAAAATATCTTTCTGGTATTGGTATGTTTAATGATTGCCCACAGTATACCTACATGTGTCTCTGACAGGCCTTAAAGGGGTTGTAAAGGTTTGTGGTTTTTCACCTTTTTCACCTTAAGGTGAAAAAACACCTGGCAGTCAACGGCCCCCCAGTCCCTCATTTTACTTACCTGAACCCCTTCATTCAGTCGGCGGGGATGCGCTGTCTCTCTCTCCATGTGTTCTCGGCTGTTGATTGGATAGATTGATAGCAGCGCAGCCATTGGCTCCTGCTGCTGTCAATCAAATCCAATGATGTGGGTGCCGGGGGGGCGGGGCAGAGTCCTGCGTTCGGCTTCTATGGACACCGAATGCTGGACGCGGGAGCGCGCCTGCAAGGTAATCCCCTGGGAGAGTGCTTCTCTCAGGGGAATATCTGATGCGGGGAGGAGCCGCGAGAGCCGCAGAGGGACCCCAGCAGACGAAGTTCGGGGGCCACTTTGTGCAAAATGAGCTGTACAGTGGAGGTAAGTATGATATGTTTGTTATTTAAAAAAAGAAAAATTACCTTTACAATCCGTTTAAAGCAGTTGTAAGGTTTTTTTTTTGTTTTTGTTTTTTAACTAAACATGTTTTTCTTACCTGTTTTGTGCAAAAATTTTGCATAGAGTGGCCCCAAACCCCATCTGAGGTCCCCTGCCTGCTCCTTCTCGTGCAACACAATAGGAAGACGCTTCCTATGGGGGGTACACATGCAGGCCTGTTCCCAAGCCGGGCTATGTGCATCCATAGACACTCTGCATTCATGCCCATGTTTTCTTATTTGAGGTTGTCTTAGTAAGTCAGTTTTATATTACGATAATACTGTTATATTGGATTCTTCACCTTTGCTTCTTTCACACTGAGGCGCTTTGCAGGCGCTACAGTGCTAAAAATAGCGCCTGCAAAGCGCCCTGAAACAGCTGCTGCAGTCTCTCCAATGTGAAAGCCCCGAGGGCTTTTACACTGGAGCCGTGCGCTGGCAGGACGCTGAAAAAGTTCTGCTAGCAGCATCTTTGGAGCGGTGAAGGTGCGGTATATACATCGATTCTCCACCGCTCCTGCCCATTGAAATCAATTGGGCAGCGCGGCTATACCGCTGGCATAGTGCTGCTGCAGCGGTACTTTTGTGGGTGGTTTAATCATTTTTCGGCCGCTAGCGGGGGTTAAAACCACCCCGCTAGCGGCCGAATGGCACAGCTAAAATGACGGTAAAGCGGCGCTAGAAATAGCGCCGTTTAAACGCCGGAGCCACCCCCGCCCCAGTGTGAAAGGGTCCTTAGGGTGGGAAAGTAAAATTAAATAACTAAAATAATGTGGTTGCATAAGTGTGCACACCCTCTTATAACTGGGGATGTAGCTTTGTGCAGAATGTCGTGTCCAAGTTGCCCCCCAAAGGCGCGCTGGAAGTCGTGTTGACCCTGTGTGAATGGTAAGCAATCACATTCAAACTCATGTTAAATAGGAGTCAGTACACACCTGCCATCATTTAAAGTGCCTCTGATTAACCCCAAATAAAGTTCAGCTGTTCTAGTAGGTCTTTTCTTACATTTTCTTATGCTGGCCATACACTATATGAAAAATTGGCCAAAATTCAGTCATTTAGACAGTTCTTTCATTTTCTGGCCAGTTAATGGGCACAAAATCGAAAATCGTTAGGACACTTTTGAGCCAAAAAAACTAAGGACATATTTGGAAACTTTCTGCCGAACGAATGAGAAATTGAAAGGTTAATGTGTTTCCCGTCCAAACTGTCTGCACTAGGTATATGTAAAAAAACAACAAAAAATGCATTTATTTATGTCCACTGAACGATTTATCGGTCATTACATGAATGTTCATTTTTTGAAAATGGGTTCAGCCGATTTTTCGTATAGTGAATGGCCAGCATGAGTTGCATCCTTCAGCAAAAGCCATGGTCCGCAGAGAGCTTCCAAAGCATCAGAGGGATCTCATTGTTTAAAGGTATCAGTCAGCCGAAGGATACAGAAGAATTTCCAAGGCATTAGATATACCATGGAACACAGTGAAGACAGTCATCATCAAGTGGAGAAAATATGGCGCAGCAGTGACATTACCAAGAACTGGGCGTCCCTCCAAAATTGATGAAAAGACAAGAAGAACACTGGCCAAGGAGGCTGCCAAGAGGCCTACAGCAACATTAAAGGAGCTGCAGGAATATCTGGCAAGTACTGGCTGTGTGACAACAATCTCCTGTATTCTTCATATGTCTGGGCTATGAGGTAGAGTGGCAAGACAGAAGCCTTTTCTTATGAAGAAAAACATCTAAGCCTGGTTAAGTTTTGCAAAAACACAAGTCTCCCAAAAGCAGGGGAACCTCCAGAGGTTCCCCTGTACCTGGCTGATCTCCGCTGTCTGTGCACCCCCAACCCCCAGCACAGCTCTGTATCCCCCACCTGGGGGGAGGTGGGAGGCGGTGTTCGGCAGCTCTATGATGTCCACGGGCGGCAAGATCTCCCTGGGGCTAGTAGTTCTCTTCCCGAGTGTATACAATGGAGAGGGGAGGGGCCTCTGACCCGAGCATGTATCAGCAAGAGTGTAGAAGCAGAGCGACTCACTTGTACACTGAAGAGTGAAACTGATACATGCTCGGATCAGAGGCCCTTCCCCTCTCCACTGTATACACTCGGGAAGAGAACTACTAGCCCCAGAGAGATCTCGCTGCCTGTGGACACTATAGAGCTGCCAATCGCCGCCTCCCACCTCCCCCTACTGCATTCTAAACGGACAACCAGAGGTGCAGGGGGATATGCTGGGTCTTGGGGCCCCCCACAGCGGCGGAACGGCAGGGCCCAGTCACCAGTGCGACTACTGCGACCATGACAGTTCCACCACTGCCTGTAATATTATTCTAGTCAATGAGCTTTATTCCACTTAAAGCAAAGCTCAACTGTATCTGAGCACCACTAACTGGAAACACTATTTCATTCATTCTTAATATTTAAAGTAACCCCCCCCCCCCCATCCATCCATATCGCCATAGTTTATTTTGTTGAGAAATCACTTTCAAAACCACCCCCCTAGCATTTCTAGCTGTGGCCATCTTGAGTAAGGGCAAATGAATTATGCATTATTTACTTCTTGGGATCCATCTCCCCTTAGCTCAGGCATGCAGACTGTCAGGAGGATGTGCTTAGCTGAGAAAGACCCTCCTGCCCTCCTCCAGATGAAAGAAAAAAAATGCCATGGAGATGGAATGGGATGTATGACATCATTTGGGCCTAGGCCAGAAACCAGAAAGCAGCTGAAGAGATCTAAAAAATATTAAAACATGTAAATAGATTATACCTTCCTGTTTATTTACAGTGCATCCAGAAAATATTCACAGTGCTTCACTTTTTTGACATTTTGTTATGTTAGAGCCTTATTCCAAAATGGAATAAATTCATTATTTTCCTCAAAAATCTGCAAACAATACCCCATCATCACAACATGAAAGAAGTTTGTTTGATATCTTTGCAAATGAATTAAAAATAAAAAACAAAAAAAAAATCCCATGTACATAAGTATTTACAGCCTTTGCCATGACAAAGGATTTGTCTGTAGACCTCAGAGACAGGATTATATCGAGGCACAGATCGGGGGAAGGGTACAGAAAAATTTCTGCAGCATTGAAGGTCCCAATGAGCACAGTGGCCTCCATCATCCATAAATGGAAGAAGTTTGTAACCACCAGGACTCTTCCTAGGGTGGGCCTCTTGGCCAAACTGAGCGATCGGGGGAGAAGGGCCTTAGTCAGGGAGGTGACCAAGAACCCGATGGTCACTCTGACAGAGTTCCAGCATTTCTCTGTGGAGAGAGGAGAACCTTCCAGAAGAACAACCATCTCTGCAGCACTTCACCAATCAGGCCTGTATGGTAGAGTGGCCAGAGGGAAGCCACACTTCAATAAAGGCACATGACAGCCCCTCTGGAGTTTGCCAAAAGGTACCTGAAGGAATCTCAGACCATGAGAAATAAAATTTTCTTGTCTGATAAAACAGGGATTGAACTAGTCAGGATCGAGGGAAAGATGAATGCATCAATGTACAGAGACTTCCTCGATGAAAACCTGCTCCAGAGCTCTCTGGACCTCAGACTGGGGTGAAGGTTCATCTTCCAACAGGACAAAAACTCTAAACACACAGCCAAGATAACAAGGGAGTGGTTACCGCACAACTCTGTGACTGTCCTTCAGTGGCCCAGCCAGAGCCCAGACTTCAACCCGATTGAACCAGGGCCGTACATAGTGTCATACTAGTCATTGGTAAGCCCTTTTCATTCAACATTGCTATACCATAATATATGCAGTATCTTTTATTAGCCACTTTCTGGCATGCATTATGTATATACATGGTCTTAGATGCTATATGTATTATTTTCATCTATTATCATTTTTTTGTTTTTTTCTTTTTTAAAAGATACTTACTACTTCATATCAATTTTTCTCTACAGAATACTATTCCAATATTGGGGACTGTATATCTGTCTGAATTTATTCACACATGATCTATATTATTCTCAAAATCTACATGCTATGTAAGTATCTATTTCCATGATACATTTTTGCAATAACAGCATTATTCTGCATAAAAGTTTTTTAAATTTGCTAAAGTTACATATTATATAGCTGCCTCCTCATGGGAGGATTACCGTTTCTTTTCCCCCATTATTTCATTATTTATATTTGTTGGTATGTTGGATAGTATTCTATGTATATGTGTATATATATCTGTATATTTATTCAATGTTTTTTACATGTTTACCAGATCTATAAGCTCCTGAAGAAGCGCAATTGTGCGCGCAGCATGTAGAGCGGACTGTCTTCTTGTGACCATATATGTGACTCCACTGCTCCATGCACCCCATTCCTTAAGGATATTGCTACTGGTTATATTACATTACATTTCATTATCCCAGTGGATTAGATTAATTAATTGGAGGTGTTATTTGAGTCTCTGAAGTCATATTATGTATGTCATTTTTAGTATGATGTGTGTTTTTTATGTTTTGTACATTACTTTTTTAACTCTATCCAGTTAAAAATTTCAATACTTTTTATATTGTGTGCCTGCAATGTCCATCTTTGTAAATTGTTAGTCTTTTCCAACTTATTTTGGGACGCTGGCACATTGCTACTAGTGCATCCACAGTGTCACCCTGTGAGGATACACGATAAACCTAATTTTTAGTAAGTTCATATTGTGGTTAGATCATATTATGGTTGCATGATATAAGTGGTAAAGTCCATGGACGCTAGTGTAAATCACACTAGAAAACACTGGAAGAGATGGGCAGCCAGCTGTCAGAGTAAGAAGCGGCTCTGTACAAGGAAAGATAAGAGAGACAAGTGGCGCCGATCTAAGTGCAGCAAGTTGCAATTAGATCAGCGCCGCTTGTCTCTCTCATCTTTCCTTGGACACTTGACACATAAATGATCTCAGGATACTTTACTGTTGGTATGACACAGGACTGATGGTAGCGCTCACCTTTTCTTCTCCGGACAAGGTTTTTTCCGGATGCCCCAAACAATCGGAAAGGGGATTCATCAGAGAAAATAACTTTACCCCAGTCCTCAGCAGTCCCATCCCTGTACCTTTTGCAGAATATCCATCTGTCCCTGATGTTTTCCTGGAGAAAAGTGGCTTCTTTGCTGCCCTTCTTGACACCAGGCCATCCTCCAAAAGTCTTCATCTCACTGTGTGTACAGATGTACTCACACCTGCCTGTTGCCATTCCTGAGCAAGCTCTGCACTGGTGGTTCCCCGATCCCGCAGCTAAATTAAATGTAGGAGACGGTCCTGGCGCTTGCTGGACTTTCTTGGGCGCCCTGAAGCCTTATTCACAAATGCAGTGGAAATGCTGTTTTTTTGGGATTAAGTGAATTTTCATGCCAAAGAGGGACTCTGCAATTGATTGCAATTCATCTGATCACGCTTCATAACATTCTGGAGTCTATGCAAATCGCCATCATAAAAACTGAGGCAGCAGACTTTGTAAAAATTGATATTTGTGTCATTCTCAAAACTTTTGGCCATGGCTGTACACCCTTTCAAATGGGCAGATCATGTTAAAAATCTTTCTTCATCTGTCAGCAGCACAGAGAAGAGGGCTGAGACGCTATTGTTAGTGTGTGAGAACTGATTGGAGGAAAGGAACCCCCCCCCCCTCCCCACAGCAGAAGAATGTTGTGAATAGACAAGCTCCGTTCTAAGCTCCCCCTCCCTCCCTCCCGACACAAATCTATCTCATGTGTCAGGAAAACTTCTGAGAAGTGACTCCTGCTGATAACAGAGGAACGAAGCACCAGAGAGAAATGACACTCAGAGCTTTGGAGAGAGAGAAGTAAACATTGCTGATATATGTGTTTTGCTCAGATTCCATGATTCAGGTTTGCAGCCACTTAAAGAGCTGTCCCCAGAGCAAATGGCAAGAGTAATCTACCAAATAGGGTCACCTGTTCCAGCAACAACTGTCTACCACTGTCCAGCAACAACTGTCTACCATGGGAATCCCCTTACTTGGGAACATTTCCTCTCATTTCCTGTTGTGAGTTGAAGGAAAATCTCCCCAGCAGGACACAGGCAGCAAAAGATATCCTGATGATTTTGGCAGATTCAGAAGGAATCGTTCTAAATTCAAGCTGTAGGTGGCCTCCTCAGCTCCAACCGGCTCAACCAACTTCAAATGTAAAATCAGGTGGAAAATGGTTGGCTGAACAGTGACTGTATACAATCAGATGCAGTCACTGTTCAGGTATTCTGACAGCTGTGGATGTCGGTGGCTCACAGAATATAATAGCTGGCAAAGAGATTCCTCCATCCATGCTATTTAGCGTGGATGGAGGAATCTATTAATTTCTCTTGTTAGTTTGGGAGAGTCGAATGAGAAAATTCAAATTGTGTATGGCTACTCTCACATCAGCGGTCCTGTTTACCGCCCTCTGAAAAGCGATTGGCGGTAAAACAGTGGCTGATAGGTCTTCAGAAGGAGCTACTGCTGTCTCTTGAATACCGTTCTTTTGTTTTACTTGTATTTTTAAATTGCTGAATTGTGGGACCACGCCACAACTGTGATCCAAAACATTCGGCTCGCGGTTGCAGTGCGGCCTCATTGAACTCATTGGGTGAGTTTGACCTGTCCAACTCTGCACCCAGAGTTAAAATTGATGTTTGAAGGTGGTGCTTTGCAGTGAGGCTACATTGGGGTGCCATTCAAAATGGATATCACCGCAACGCATTTGTGCATTGCCATGTGATGTGGTAATGTATGGTGAAACACGCGTTTTATCACGCATTGCCGCAATACAATAATGTGAGTGGGCACCTTGTAAAGATTGTTTCAAATTTCTTTGTTGCTTTAGTGTAGGAAGAGAATTGATCACTTGAATCCTCTCTAAGCCTCTGGATTGAATCCCTCGGGAGCGATGTACTTTGTTATATTACCACGGCTGCAACATTTTCATTTTCAAATCTGTTTCTCGCTGCTGATATCACTGTGATTACGGCCATTTGAGCTCTGAGTGGTTCCAATTACAAGTCCCCCAGGAGCCATTCCTCTGTGCCTGTGCTAGAATTTCGTTATAATGTCGTCATTTAAATTCCCCTGTCTTCCTGAATACTGAGCGCCCGGTGCGCTTTTTTCTGAAAAGTGTCACCAGGATTGGCAGGGTGACATTAGGGCACAGATGGCATTTGAGAACAGTTGTCACTCACTTTGGAATGTCTGTTTCCTGTGTCGTTGGGCACTAAGTACTCCACACACCTTCCAGGCCCCTCTTTTACCAATCGCATTCTAAGCAGGTTCACCTGCTATGGATTTAGAATGTGATGTTACCATGAGAGCCCATTTACTTAACTTCAATACACATGCATTAAGGCTAGAGCTGTACGATTCTCGCCAAAATGAGAATCACAATTTTTTTGCTTAGAATAAAAAGATCACGATTCTCTCATGATTTTCGCGATGTAAAATCTTTCACATTATACAAAAAAAAATTGGGCTAACTTTACTGTTTGTTTTTTTTTTTAATTCATTAAAGTAATTTTTTCCATTTGAAAGACAGCTGCGCAAATACAGTGTGACATAAAATATTGCAACAACCACCATTTTTTTCTCTAGGGTCTCTACTAAAAAATATATATATATAATGTTTGGGGGTTCTAAGTAATTTTCCAGCAAAAAAAAAAAGATTTTAACTTCATACCAACAAATGTCAGAAAAATGTTTAGTGTTTAAAGCGGAGCGCCACCGAAAATTTTTTTTTTAAAAGTCAGCAGCTACAAATACTGCAGCTGCTGACTTTTAAAACATGGACACTTACCTGTCCAGGGCGCCCGCGATGTCGGCACCCGAGGCCGAAGCGTCTCTCCGTCCTCGGGTGCTGCCGCCTCCATCTTCGGTAAGGGAATCAGGAAGTGAAGCCGTGCGGCTTCACTTCCCGGTTCCCTACTGCGCATGCGCGAGTCGCGCAGCGCAATACGGATGGTCCCTGCTGCCTCTGGGACCCGTGTGTTTCCCAGCAGGCAGCGGGGAGGCAGCGGGGAGGGAGCAAGAAGTGGCGTAAATACCCGCAGATTCTGCGGGTATCTATGCCGGAAGTGGGTACAGATACACCCCTCGGGCTTTCACACTGAACAAACAGCAGCGGCTGTTTTGGGTCGGTTTGCAGGTGCTATTTTTAGCGCAATAACGCCTGCAAACCGCCCCAGTGTGAAAGGGGTCTTAGTGTGTTGGAGTGCCACTCAACATGAATAGCACTGCAATGTACATTACATGTGTTACTATGTATGCATTACCACATGTAAATGGGCCCTTAAGCCTCGTACACACGATCTTATTTACATCCGGGAATTGTGTGACGACGGACTGTTTGCCTAAAATACGACCGTTAGTACGCTGCATCAGACAATTGTTGTCCAACTTTCCGCCAACAAATGTTGGATGGCAGACTAGTAAATTTTCGGCGGACAATGGTCTGTTGTCAGATTTTCCTATCGTTTGTACACAAGTCCGTCACACAAAAGTTGAAAGCACAGACACGCATGCTCAGAATTAATGCTCACCAAACACAACATTAGCAGAAGGTGCCCAAAGGGTGGCGCTCAAGAGCTGAAATTCCTCGTAGTATGTCACTACGTTCGTGTTCGTTGGCCGACAATTGTGTACCATTTGTATGCAAGACAAGTTCACGGCACACGCCCTTCGGACAAAAGTCTGACGCTTTGTTATCCAACAATCCGATCGTGTGTACAAGGCTTTAAACTCGGTTCACACTGCCGAGAGAAGTCAATGCAAGATGTTTTGAAGTCGCACCAAAAGCAGTGCAGTAACGTTTTTCTATGTTGGAGCTACTCAAGTTCCATTGCCGCTAATGGGAAGCAAACTCTCAAGTTGCCGCAGTGTAAACCAGGGCTTAGGGATGATTGAATATGGAAGTTTTATTATGCTTTGTGTCTTATTGGGGTAGATTTACTATTTTATTATTATTATTATACAGGATTTATATAGCGCCAACATTGCTTTACAACATGAGGGCAGCCAGTACACTTACAATACAATTCAATACATGAGGAATCAGAGGGCCCTGCTTGTTAGAGCTTACAATCTAGAAGGGAGGGTTAGGTGGAACAAAAGGTAATAACTGCGGGGCATAAGCTGATGGAGAAAATGAAAATACATTTGTTAGGTGTGGGTAAGATAGGCTTCTCTGAAGAGGAGGGTTTTCAGGGATCGTCTAAAAGCTAATAGAGTAGGAGATAATCGGACAGATTGGGGTAATGAGTTCCATAGGATTGGAGAGGCTGTGGAAAAGTCCTGGAGGCGAGCATGGGAGGAAGTGACGAGGGAGCTAGAGAGCAAGAGGTCTTGAGAGGAACGAAGAGAACAAATAGGTTTTTTGAGACTAGGCTAGTGAACTCCTGAACAGGGGAAAAATTGTAACCTGAACGGCCAACCCAAATGAAGTCTATAGGAGCCTAACAGGAAAAATCAAAAGTCTCCCTTTTGAAGGTTTATATGCAAGTAATTGGCCATAAAAGGGGTAAGGCAGTCTGGGTATTGCTCTGGGGGGGCATGTATGCAGTGCAAAAAATGTTTTTAAAAATCATCATTTTTTTTTAGGAGCAGTGATTTTAACCACTTCATCTCTGGAAGGTTTTACCCCTTCCTGACCAGGCTATTTTTTGCGATACCGCACTGCATTACTTTAACTGACAATTGCGTGGTTGTGTGACGTTGTACATAAATAAAATTGCTGTCCTTTTTTTTCCACAAATAGAGCTTTATTTTGGTTGTATTTGATCACCTCTGTGGTTTTTATTTCTTGCACTATAAACAAAAAAAGAGCGACAATTTTGAAAAAAAAACAAAACAATATTTTTTACTTTCTGCTACAAAACATATCCAAAAAAAAAGTTTAAAAAAATCTAATTTCTTCATCAACTTAGGCCAGTGTGTATTCTTCTACATATTTTTGGTAAAAAAAAAATCCTAATTAGCGTATATTGATTGGTTTGAGCAAAAGGTATAGCGTCCACAAAATAGGGGATATATTTATGACATTTTTATTTATTTATTTTTTGCTATCAATGCCGGCAATCAGAGATTTCTAGCAGGGCTGCCAGGGCCAGATTAAGAGCATTATGGGCCTGGAGCTGAGGATTTTGGTGGGCCTTAAGGGCTGTGCTTTGGCGTGTGCCCTGAGGTGAAAGGGTGCAACGGCACAGGTCCAATGATATGGAAGTCCCAGGCTTCCATAAGAGCCCTGCATCGCTGTGCGTGGCGCACCATGAGGTGAATTAAATGGCGCAGCTGTGCAGACTTAACATAACACTACAGAAGCTAAATACCAGGCTTCTATTAGTACTGCCGGCGGTGCCCAATATTAATCCCACCACCCAGCCCAGGTGGTGCATGCGGAATGCAGGACCGGTCAGGCCAGGGGAGAGTTCTCCCTGACAGGCAATTGCTTTCCGATGCGCTGCCTGTTCTTTTTTGGGCGGTTTGGCCCAAGGCATAATACATAGAGCGCTGGGTTCAGGACAGCGTAATACACAGAGCGCTGGGTACAGGACAGTGTAATACACAGAGTAATGGGGTTCAAGACAGCGTAATACACAAAGTGCTGGGTTCAGGAGAGTGTAATACACAGAGCACTGGGTACAGGAAAGTGTAATACACAGAGCACTGGGTTCAGGAGAGCGTAATACACAGAGCGCTGGGTTCAGGAGAGCGTAATACACAGAGCGCTGGGTTCAGGAGAGCGTAATACACAGAGCGCTGGGTTCAGGAGTAGAGGTCGACCGATATATCGGCCGGCCGATATATCGGCCGATATTTGGCTTTTTTTACTTAATCAGCATCGGCCGATTGTGCTGATAAAAAAAGCCGATTATACCTTCAGCGGGACTTGCAAATGACTTCTGTAATAGAAGTCAATAGAAGTCAATTGCAAGCTGTTTAAAGTTTGTTTTCTCTCCTCAGCTGGGCAGCCTGCCAAATCTGATAAGAAGATACATTTGTATCTCTTCGGGTTCTTTTTATCAATAGACTGAACTCCGTGGAGAATTTCTCAGTTTAACCATTTAAAGACTAAATCTTTTTTGA
Organism: Lithobates clamitans; assembly: GCA_037952925.1. Classification (NCBI taxonomy): domain Eukaryota; kingdom Metazoa; phylum Chordata; class Amphibia; order Anura; family Ranidae; genus Lithobates; species Lithobates clamitans. The sequence continues at coordinate 1,712,357 of JBBGZY010000250.1, forward strand.
CATTTGTTGCTTACAAGTAAAAATCCTGTATTTTCTGCTAGAAAATCAATTGGAACCCCCAAACATTATATATTTTTTTTTTAGCAGAGACCCTAGGGAATAAAATAGCGGTTGTTGCAATATTTTATGTCACACGGCATTTGCGCAGCGGTCTTTCAAACGCAATTTTTTTTTTTAAAAATACACTAATTAAAAAAAAAAATAAACAGTAAAGTTAGCCCATTTTTTTTTTTCGTCCAAAAGTTTTGATTACCTGTTTTTGTGTATTTAATATTTAAGATATAGTTATTTTTTTTAATCTAAATTATACATACAAGTGAACTGATTGGAGGTTTGTTTTGTTCAATAAATGTTTAAATGTAAAAAATTTTCTGTATCACTTATTACTTAAGATTGCTTTCACACTGGAGCGGGCATGCGTTGACGGTAAAACGCTGTTAGTTTTAGCGGCGCTTTAGCGGCGCTATTCGGCTGCTAGCGGGGCGCTTATAACCCAGCTAGCGGCCGAGGAAGGGGTTAAATGCGCCCCTGAAGTGCTGCTGCCAAAACGCTATGCAGGTGCTTCGGCAGCGGTGCGCATTCATTTCAATGGGCAGGAGTGGTGGAGGAGCGGTATACACCGCTGCAAAGATGCTGCTTGCAGGACTTTTTTTTACATCCTGCCAGCGCATCGCCTCAGCGTGAAAGCACTCGGAATATCACACTGAGACTGCAGGGGAGCCGTTTTACTGGCACTTTACAGGCGCTATTTTTAGCCCAAAAGCGCCTAAAAAAATGCCCCAGTGTGAAAGGGGTCTAACTGTTAGATTTTATGAGATGAAGGGGGGAAAAAAAAGAAAAAAAGAAAAAAAAAAAAAAATCGGCCTAATATATCGGCCCAAAAAAATCGGCATCATATATCGGCCATCGGCCACCGCGATTTCTAAATATCGGCATCGGCATCGGCCAGAGAAAAACCCATATCGGTCGACCTCTATTCAGGAGAGTGTAATACACAGAGCACTGGGTTCAGGAGAGCGTAATACACAGAGCACTGGGTTCAGGAGAGCGTAATACACAGAGCGCTGGGTTCAGGAGAGTGTAATACACAGAGCACTGGGTTCAGGAGAGCGTAATACACAGAGCGCTGGGTTCAGGACAGCGTAATACACAGAGTGCTGGGTTCAGGACAGCGTAATAAACAGAGTGCTGGGTTCAGGAGACCATAATACACAGAGTGCTGGGTTCAGGAGAGTGTAATACACAGAGTGCTGAGGTCAGGAGACCGTAATACACAAAGCGCTGGATTCAGGAGACCATAATACACAGAGCGCTGAGTTCAGAAGAGCGTAATATACAGAATGCTGGGTTCAGAGGTTTGCTATGCACAGGGGACACTTCTGCCCCCACATCCAAAGCTCACCTCTGCACCCTTCTCTCCTTCTCTCACAGATCTCTGCAGACACTTCCTAACCCTCCCTCACCAGCTAAGCTCTGCATTCTGCTGCTTCAGCTTTGAGTCCTGCTTTCCCACTGCCCTCACCTTTGCAAAAAAACGGACCCCCCCCTCCCCTGACCCCCACTCACCTTTGCACAAATGGACCCCCCCTCCCCTCACCTTTGCACAAACGGACTCCCCCTCCCCTCACTTCCCTCACCTTTGCACAAATGAACCCCCCCTCCCCTCACCTTTGCACAAATTGACCCCCCCTCACATTTGCACAAACTGAGCCCCCCTCACCTCACCTTGGAAGCACTCAGTCTCAGCCTCCCACATAGTCCATTTGTGGCTCTGCTTCTCCTCCACTGGACAGCTGCAGCGGCCGGCAGTGAGATCGTCCAGCAGGGGGCGTCTGCATTTGAGCACCAGGCTGTTTCTCAGCCAGCAAGCCCTCTGATGCCCATAACATATCCGTGCCTCGGCAGAAGTGTCTGTGTCCGAGTGCTGTGCTGGGAGGTTCTGAGGGAGCAGCGCCAGCCCAGGCTTCTGTGTTTACAAGTGACAGAAAATAGCAGTGACAGTGAATATGGCCAGCAAGGGCCTAAATTATGGTAATGGCCTGGTACTGCAGCTCCAATAGCCCCTATGTTAATCCGGCCCTGAGGACTGCGACATTGCGGTGGACAAATCGGACACCTAACTGACACTTTTGACACATTTGTGGAACCAGTGATATTATAACAGTGATCAGTGCTAAAAATATGCACTGACACTGTATAAATGACACTGGCAGGGAAGGGGTTAACATCAGGGGCAATCAAAAGGGTTAAGTGTGTTCCCTGTTTGTGTTGTTATTGTGGGGGGATGCGCTCACTTCATGGACACAGTGATCCATGTTCCTAAGTAGCAGGAATACAATATCACAGTGTCCATGCCTGACAAAATGGCGGTCTGCCTTGTTTACATTGGCAGACCACTGTTCTATCTCTGTGTGGAGCGATCGCGGGTGGCCGGCGGATATTGCGTCTGCTTGTCCCACTGATTGCCTCCGCCTGTGTCCAATAAGGGAGTGCCCCCAGTGGCTATTGCACAAACTCACGTACCTGTAGGTAATTTCGCGCAGCTGGGCCGCCCTGCCGCAGTATATGTATGTGGGGAGGTCCGGAACTGGTTAATGATGCTTAAAGTCCAACAATAAAAATGAAAAATTCCTTTAAATATAGTGCCTGGGTAGGTCCCCTTAGTCTGCCTGTAAAGTGGAGCATCTGTAGCATGCATAAAACATGCTGCAGCAAAAATAACCTCTCTAAAAAAAAAAAAAAAGAGTCAAATCAGATTTAAATTGACTCACGGTTGCAATTGGATTTTAAGGGGAACCCCACGCCAAAAGTAAAAAGAAAAACAGTGTGGGGGTCCCCGCCAAAATCTATACCAGACCCTTATCTGAGCAAGCAACCTGGCAGGTCGGGAAAGGGGGGAACGAGCGAGCCCCCCCTCAAACCATAACAGGCCACATGCCCTCAACGTGGGGGGGGGGTGCTGTGGGGCTCTGCCCTCCCACCCCAAAGCATCTTATCCCTATGCCTTGCGGCTTCACTTCCTGGTTCCCTACTGCGCATGCGCGACTCGTGCGGCACAATCCCACTGGTCCCTGCTGTCTTCTGGGACCTGTGTGTCTCCTAGAAGACAGCGGGGGGACAGAGAGGGTGCCGGAAGTGGCGTAGATACCTGCGGATAGCTCGGCTATCTATGCCCAGAAGTGGGAGCAAAATACCTGTATTAGACAGGTATCTGCTCCCCCCTCCACCCTGAAAGGTGCCAAATGTGACACCGGAGGGGGGGAGGATTCGGAAAAGCGGAAGTTCCATTTTTGGATGGAACTCCGCTTTAAGTGGAATACAATGAGACATTTTTGAGAACCGGTCAACCACCATAAGGATAACTCTGTTGCCCTGGGAGTTGGGTAACTCCACAATGAAATCCATAGACAGGTGGGTCCAGGGCCTCTCTCCATTGGGTATGGGTTGTAGGAGGCCCACTGGAAGGTGTCATGGAGTCTTACTCTGAGCACACACGGAACAGGCAGCTACGAAGGCGGTTACATCAGCACGTAGGCTAGGCCACCAGAATTGTTGGGAAATGACCCAAAAGAGTTTTTCCCAGGGTGGCCAGCAGCCTTGGGAGAATGGTAAGTCTGGAGCACGGCAGTACGGAGACTCTCTGGGACAAAGCAGTGGTCACAAGGTTTCTCAGGAGGAGCATGGACCTGAGCAGCAAGAATTTTATCACCCAAAGGAGAAGTGAGACTGGTGCGAACCGTAGCCAGAATACGATCAGGAGGAATCACAGGAACCGTAACCGACTCCATCTTGGAAGTGGAGGAAAATTGTCGAGATAAAGAAAAGAGCCCATCGCGCCCTCCTGGGAGAGAGGCGTTTAGCCTCAGACAAGAATGTGGGAATTGCTATGGTCAGTAAGAATGACAACTGTCGCAGTGGTACCTTCGAGGAGATGTCTGCATCAGGGGCGGACTGACAACTCATGGGGCCCCCGGGCAATAGGAGATTATGGTGCCTCCAGGTAATCAGAGATTATGGGGCCACACAGTATACACACACACACACACACAGTATACAATCACACAGTATACACACACACAGTATACAATCACACAGTATACACAGACATGTTTCTATTGGCTGAGAAGGTACTGGAGAGGTGGGGCAGCTATAATCTCAGGATTTTTAAACCAAAAGGATGTAGGTAAGGGACATTTTAGAGACAGATGTAAAAAAAACACAGATTTTTACATACTGTCCCTGGTTTTACTGAGGCTGGCAACCCTGATAGGGGCCCCCCAGTGTCTCAGGGCCCTCGAGCAGTGCCCGAGTGACTCAATGGTCAGTCCGCCCCTGGTCTCCATTCTTTCAGGGCTAAAATGATCGCTAACAGCTCTCTGTCACCAATCTCGTAATTGCACTCCGGAGGTGACAATTTATTGGAAAAGTAGCCACAAGGATGCATAGCGCTCTCAGAGGTAGGACGTTGAGACAGAGGGGTGCCAACTCCAGTCTCAGAAGCATCAACCTCAAGGATAAAAGGTAACGTTGCATCAGGATGTGCCAACACAGGAGCAGAAACAAAGGCAGCCTTGAGACTCTCAAAGCCCTAATGGACTCCGGAGACCAACTCTGTGGGTTACCGTCCTTTCTGGTGATATCAGTCGGTGCCATCCGCCATCTTGTGAAAGCACATGGTCGCACAAGCTTACTGCACATCATCTGTAAATGTTGAAAACTGTTGTCTGCATTGAAATGTGTATCCCACCTGTCTAGGCTGCTGTTCATCTTCTTAAAGAGACAGTAACCATTTTTTGCAAAACAAAAATGTCTAGACAAGCCTCCGAGCACTCTTTTATCGCTGAATCAACACCAGGGTTGCCAACCTCCTGCAGCATTTTTTACTGACACAACATGGAAAATTTACTGGCGGAACACATTTTTTACTGGCAACCTGAGAAATTACACAACTCCTATTGAAAACTAACACAGTGAATATTTCAACAGTATAAACATAATATTAAAACACTGGCAATACCAATAACAAAGTAATTTGCTTGCTTTAAACTTAAAAAGTCAATACAGCATGAAATTATCAGCCCCTGATATTTACTGGCGGTTGGCAACAATGCACACGGGACAGTCAGAGATTACATACATGACACACACGACGGTCAGAGATTACATACATGACACACGGGGCAGTCAGAGATTACATACATGACACACGGGGCGGTCAGAGATTACATACATGACACACGGGACAGTCAGAGATTACATACATGACACACGGGACAGTCAGAGATTACATACATGACACACGGGACAGTCAGAAATTACATACATGACACACACGACGGTCAGAGATTACATACATGACACACGGGACAGTCAGAGATTACATACATGACACACGCGACGGTCAGAGATTACATACATGACACACGGGGCGGTCAGAGATTACATACATGACACACAGGACAGTCAGAGATTACATACATGACACACGGGACAGTCAGAAATTACATACATGACACACACGACGGTCAGAGATTACATACATGACACACGGGGCGGTCAGAGATTACATACATGACACACAGGAAGGTAAAAGATTACATACACGGGACGGTCAGAGATTACATACACGGCACACGGGATGGTCAGAGATTACATACATGACACACGGGATGGTCAGAGATTACATACATGACACACGGGACGGTCAGAGATTACATACATGACACACAGAACGGTCAGAGATTACATACATGACACACGGGACGGTCAGAGATTACATACATGACACACGGAACGGTCAGAGATTACATACATGAGACACGGGACGGTCATTGATTACATACATGACACACGGGACAGTCAGAGATTACATACATGACACACGGGGCGGTCAGAGATTACATACATGACACACGGGTCAGTCACAGATTACATACATGACACACGGGTCAGTCACAGATTACATACATGACACACGGGATACATGAGAAGGGGATGGCACCCCATTGGTCATCATAGAGGAGCCTGGAAAGTAATGCACCTCCAGGAACTCCTCCCTCTTCCAGGCCACACCCCCATTTGGCTGCTCTGGTTGGGTCTATTCTGTGACTGATCGATATTTCACCAATAAAGCTTTCTATACTTTCCTTACCTATACCATGGTTGTCCCTCCTCTTTTTACCTATCTTGGTGACATCTCTTTGTCCCAACCATGTGTTGATTATACAGTAACCTGCTGCTACTGGACGTGATATCCCGTCTGATAGACGAATTGCTCAGAGCTGAAGTATTACTTCTTATCTTTCTACCATCTCGGTGCTGAGGACTCAGGAATGTTTACACTGTGTTTAATTACACCCCCATCCCGCCCACTCAAGCAGCAGCAGCCTGCAGGAGATAGGCTGGTAACCTGCAGAGGGCGGAGACTCCAGTGTCTGGCATTTATGGGGTTAATGGTTTCCATGGAAATCATCACCTCGGCTTGTTTATCTTCAGCCGTCTCTGAGCCGCACATGTGCAGTAGCTGCAGAGAGGCTTTCATGCTTCTCCTTCTGTGAGGTCACGTGGCCTCGCTCTACCTGCTACGTGCAACACGTGACTCCCGCAGAGAGCGACGTAACGGCTCAGGTGGGAGTGGGCGTGATCAGCGCGTGGGATGGGCGTGACCAGAGGATGAATAGCCAATCAGAAGCTGGAGGCTGGAGCCGTTACACTGGTGACGTCAAAGCTTGATCAGATAAATAACCGAGCGGGGAAGGGAGCGCGTCAGTGTGAGGAGAGCAGAGAGGAGGAAACATCTCCACCGTAGAGCTCCGGAGGGGGGCGCCATTGTCCGGACTACATCCGGGTCTCAGCGTGTCTGTGTGTCCGGGGAACCTGCCTCCTCTGCTCAGCCTCTGAAGAACTACAACTCTCAGCAATCTCTGTCCACATGAGGAACTATAACTCCCAGCATGTACTGTGTAAGTAATGGGGGTTCATCTCTCAGCCTGGAATAGGATGTTACAGGACTACATATCCCAGCATGATTTCTTCTATAGATGTACTACAAGTCCCAGCAATCTCTACATACCCCAGCCTGCTTCCCTCCCCCTCCTCAGGGGTAATTGCACCCCACCATCCTCTCCCACCACAGGTGGTGGGTCCCCTCCCCCCAGGATGGGGGAGGGCTGGTCGGGACTGGGGAGGTGCAATTCCCCCTGAAGAGGGGGAGGGGCCGGGGAGCAGACTGGGGTATGTAGAGATCACTGGACCTGTAATATCTCCATAGAGAAAATCATGCTGGGATATGTAGTCCCACAGCATCTTATTCCAGGCTGGGAGCGGAACCCCCATCACTTACACAGTGCATGCTGGGAGTTGTAATTCCTCATGTGGACAGAGATTGCTGGGACTTGTAGTTCCTTTAGAGCCTGAACAGAGGAGGCAGATCACACAGACACGCCGTGACCCGGCTGTAGTCCGGACAATGGCTCCTCCCTCCAGAACTCTGTGTGGGGGATGGTCCCTCCTCCCCCGCTCTCCACACACTGACACCCACATCTCCACTCACCTACCACCGAGGGTGGGGCTCCAATTGCTCGCCCTCCCCCAAACACGGGGCCGATCCAGGAAACATCTCCACCACAGAGCTCCGGAGGGAGGAGCCATTGTCCGGACTACAGCCGGGTCACGGCGTGTCTGTGTATCCGGGGAACCTGCCTCCTCTGCTCAGGCTCTGAGGAACTACAACTCCCAGATTGCTGGGACTTGTAGTTCCTTTAGAGCCTGAACAAAGGAGGCAGATCACACAGACACGCCGTGACCCGGCTGTAGTCCGGACAATGGCTCCTCCCTCCAGAACTCTGTGTGGGGGATGGTCCTTCCCCCGCTCTCCACACACTGACACCCACATCTCCACTCACCTACCACCGAGGGTGGGGCTCCAATTGCTCGCCCTCCCCCAAACACGGGGCCGATCCAGGAAACATCTCCACCACAGAGCTCCGGAGGGAGGAGCCATTGTCCGGACTACAGCCGGGTCACGGCGTGTCTGTGTATCCGGGGAACCTGCCTCCTCTGCTTAGGCTCTGAGGAACTACAACTCCCTGATTGCTGGGACTTGTATTTCCTTTAGAGCCTGAACAGAGGAGGCAGATCACACAGACACGCCGTGACCCGGCTGTAGTCTGAACAATGGCTCCTCCCTCCAGAGCTCTGTGTGGAGGATGGTCCCTCCTCCCCCGCTCTCCACACACTGACACCCACATCTCCACTCACCTACCACCGAGGGTGGGGCTCCAATTGCCCGCCCTCCCCCACACACAGGGCCGATCCAGGAAATATTCGATTGCCTCTCGGGGGAACAGGAAGGAATTTTTTCTCCAGCTGGAGCACATTGGATCGTGCTTTGCTGTTGTTTTTCGCCTTCCTCTGGATCAACTGCCTCACAACCCAATACACCCACTCTTCTACCACCAAGAGGGGACACTACCAACCCGGGCATGGGGTGAGTGTGGCCAGTGGAACTTCCCCCCAAGTTTCATCTGCCCTCACTCCCCCATGCCCAGCATACTGGTAATACCCCCTGCCCCCACCTACACCCACTCATCTACCACCAAGAGGGGACGCTACCACCCTGGGTAGGGGGTGAGTGTGGCCAGTGGAACTTCCCCCCAAGTTTCATCTGCCCTCACTCCCCCACACCCAGCATACTGGTAATACCCCCCTGCACCCACCTATATGCAATCATCTCCCTCAAAGAGGGGACGCTACCACCCTGGGTAGGGGGTGAGTGTGGCCAGTGGAACTTCCCCCCAAGTTTCATCTGCCCTCACTCCCCCATGCCCAGCATACTGGTAATACCCCCTGCCCCCACCTACACCCACTCATCTACCACCAAAAGGGGACGCTACCACCCTGGGTAGGGGGTGAGTGTGGCCAGTGGAACTTCCCCCAAGTTTCATCTGCCCTCACTCCCCCACACCCAGCATACTGGTAATACCCCCCTGCACCCACCTATATGCAATCATCTACCTCAAAGAGGGGACGCTACCACTCTGGGTAGGGGGTGAGTGTGGCCAGTGGAACTTCCCCCCAAGTTTCATCCACCCTCACTCCCCCACGCCCAGCATACTGGTAATACCCCCTGCCCCCACCTACACCCACTCATCTACCACCAAGAGGGGACGCTACCACCCTGGTTAGGGGGTTAGCGTTGCCAGTGGAACTTCCCCCAAGTTTCTGCCCTCACTCCCCCATTTCCAGCATACCCCCTGCTCCCACCTATATACATTCATCTACCACCAATGGTGGCAATGCCTCTTAGGTTCCACAGAAAATGGGGTGCCTTGCCGTGGCTCTGTGGCTTACGCATGCATTTGTAAATGTGTGTAACTAAACCCCTGTCTTTGACACATACTGCTCAACAGGACAGTTTGGTTGGTCACAGGCTGGTCGGTAAGTTGAGTGTGGAAATGCCTTATTTTTATGTGTTTGCCTTTGCAATGCAGTGACCAGTTAGAGGTGGGGCGGGCAGCAACCACTCTTTTGTACCAGCAAAGGTGGCAATACCTCTTAGGCTCAGCTACACCTATCATCTACCACCAAGGTTGGCAATGCCTTTTACTGTAAAGTGTTTTCTACATTTGCAATATAGCCCCATCTATGGGATTTTTTATTGGATATTGTAATAAAATTTGACTACTTTTACTTAACAATACTGGTGTGGTACAGCTACATTTCTATATAACTGTGTTCTTTAGGGTGTTTGTTTTATGTAAACAGATGGGGATGGGGATTCCATTTGGTTTCTCCGATCCGCCCACTGTCTGATTGAAAAAAAAAATACACTTCTATGGCCAACCTTAAGGACTTTAGCAGCCCATAGATTATGCAACTTTCTTTCCTTCCACAATGGGTGAATGGAAAGAAAATTGCTTGATTTCCCCCATCAACACAGATGGGGGAATCCCTCTCATAGTGCTATTGTGTTTTGCCAGCGGGGTGCTTTTCCTGCTGGCAGAACAGAATGATCATTGCCAGCTGTGATTGCCTGAATAAAAATCCCACAGACTGGTTGTACTGAAGTCAATCGATTTCAGTACAACCAGCCTGCCCATGGATAGATTGAATCTCAGGCCTGTCCCTGCTGAATCAGCCGAGGTTCAATCCTTCTGTGGCTGGCTATAGATTGTAAGATCCGAGAGGGCTGATATGAATGTGCAATATAAATGTGTAAATTGTCGGCATTATAGAAATACTTGTGATAAATAAAGTACATTTATGCTTCAATAAAATTCCGTAAATTGAAAAGTTGTAGCTGGTGACTGGGTCTCTTTATAGGATATTTAGTGAAAGCAATAAAGAGTAACAATCTTATGTAGGGACAAACCTGCAACTAAACATATATATATAGAGTTAGGGCCGCACTTTACAGAGGAGCCTTGGCGGGGCGCTGCGGCTTCCACATAGATTTGCAAATGAGTGCAACAAAAGCCTCTGTTTTTACCCTGAATTGTTAAACAGGACAATTTGTTTCTTTTGCTGGCTGGCTGGTAAGTCTGCTGGGAATTTTTTTTTGCCTGTATTGTGCAATCTCCTTCCACGTGCAACCATAAAAAGACAGAGAGGGTGCCCAGACCTAGTGCTTTATCCTAAAACCATCCCTTTATTAAAATAAAAAGTGGTAAGTATTATACTCACAAAATGACAAATGTATCAAGCACATCACATAGTACACCGTCATCCAATCCACATTGCATCATGTGGTAGGAAAAGGTGAAGATCCAATACGCTAATGCATTTCGAGGACTAGCTTCTTCAGGGCTCTGAGGAAGAGGCTAGTCCTCGAAACATGTTAGCCTATTGGCTCTTCACCTTCTCCTACCACATGATCTGATGCAATGTGGATTAGATGACGGTGTACTATGTGATGTGCTTGATACATTTGTCATCTTGTGAGTATAATACTTACCACTTTTTATATTAATAAAGCGATGGTTTAGGGATAAAGCTACTTTCACATTGGGGCTGCGTTAGCGCTAAAGCGGCGCTTTAGCGCTGTTTAATCAGTGCTTTTGGGCCGCTAGTGGGGCGCTTTTAACCCCGATAGCGGCTGAAGATGGGGTTAAAAGTGCCCGTGTTTGCGGCGCGTCCAAATGGCTTTTGTAGGCGCTTCGGAATCACTACCCATTCATTCCAATGGGCAGGGGCAGTTTGAGAGCGCTGTATACAATCCTCCAAAACCTCCCCAAAGATGCTGCTTGCAGGACTTTTTGTAATGTCCCACAAGCCCCAGTGTGTAAGCACTCAGGCTTTCACATTCGGGCGCATGGGAGGCAGTTTACAGGCGCTATTTCTAGTGCTAAAACGACTGAAAACGGCCTCCAGTGTGAAAGGGGTCTACAGCACTAAGTCTGGGCGCCCTCTCTGATTTTTTTTTAGTCTCAGTTGTTCCAGACTCCCCCAGTCCTAAGAGGCAGCAAGATGAAGTGCATCTATACAAGCCAGGACGGATATATAGCCAACTTACATTGTGTGGGTTCACTCCCAAGCGCAGGAGGTTTTCGTGTGGATTTGCTTTTTGCTCCTTCCATTTTCACCTTACTGCGAAGGCAAGTTATACTCTGTCAGCAATGGTGTTACGTTCGCACTTATATTTTCTACTGTTTGGTCTAACCCCTCCTGGACCAAGTATGGTTTTATTGGTGTTACGGCTCCCCACTTCCGCATGGTTTGCTTTAGTTCCCTTTTTCACCATTATTTCCTCGAATGGAGATCACTGCAAGCAGCAATCCCTACTCTAATTTTGTAGTGTCAGATAAGCACAACCTTCACAGCCTCCAGTCCCCGAGTGGATACGCAGACAGTAATAAATACTACTAGATATGTAGATTGAAAGACCAATCCCTGCTGCTTTGGTTTTCACAAGCCGCTAGACATAGAAAAAAGGAGTTGTTGCTGTGTAATAAGTTAAAGGTATACAACTTTTATTTTTTGTTTAATTAGTTTTTATTGAAGAATAGTATGTATAATGCACAATGTACAATACAGAGAAGATTTAAACAAGTTGACGAGTGAACCTCGTAGTAACAGAACAGTCAGTTAACCATATATGCAGGAATAAACATCTATATACATATTCAAATACCATCTATGACATATATCGAGGCTCAATGCGCTCAGTTCTTACCAGCTTGTCAAAATCGGCAACATATTCACAAAACACAGGGCATAGGCTCCAGTATCTTCCCTGTAAAAGCCCTTTACTTAGGCATAAAACCTTGAGAAGACAGAATGTAAGTAAAAGAGAAGAGTGAAAGTAGAGAACAAGAGACAAGGTGGGGAGGGAGGGGGAGTGTGTCCGCCTCGGTCCAATCCCTCTTATGCAATATAATTAGCCAACATCACATTACCTAGGTTGAGACATAATTTCACTAGCCATTGGCGTAGCGTAGGTATGGTGGGTTGCTTCCAATAATGGGGGATAAGTGCCTTTGCAGCGTTAAGGAGGTGAGGTGTTATAGATTTCTAATATGTTCCCACTGGTTTGCCTGTACAATGTAGCAATACAATCCACAGATCATTGGGAATCTCATAACCTTGGATCTCCTTGGCCCAGTGTAGAATAGCTAGCCAATATGGGCATATAAGTGGGCAAAACCACCAGATGTGAGCATGTGTTGCTCGTTCACCGCATCCCCTCCAGCACAGAGGTGATGCTTGTGTAAAGGTCTTGTGCAGCACCACAGGGGTGTGTAGCGCCATTTCGTCAACAATTTATAGTTCACCTCTGCGGTTTTGGAAGCCCCAGAGGAGGTATGAGCCATTATGAGGATGGTGGATCTTTGGGCTGCTGACAACTCTTTGCGGAGGTCTTGTTCCCAATTTCGTAAGAAAGTAGGGTCTCTTGTGGAGGTTAGCGTTTGCAATGCTTGTTAAAAGTGGGAGACAGGCTTCTCCACTGGTTGGTCCTCAGAAAAAGCGGCTTCTAAGAGTGTCAGATCCGAGACGGACCGTAACGGTTTTGGGAGAGAATGCACAAAAAACGCTAGTTGGCGGTATCTCCACTGGTCCATGAGTGTCACTGTGGAGCTATGTATTGTTATAGACAAAGGCACGATACCCGATGAAGTAGTTACTTGATGTAGTTGGGCCGTAGCCCCAAAATTCCAAACGTGAATCCCGGGGTCAATGTTAGCTGGGGGAAAGTAGTTATGACCGCTCAATGGCAAGAGAGGAGAGTTATATGTCCATTTATTCGTCTTGCACAGTGAGTCCCACACCATGAGGGTGGAGCGTGTAAGCGGTAATGTGGTAGAGGATAAAGTTCTGTATTTCCTAGGGATTCAAATTTGTGTGAAAAGATCCCAAGCTTAGAGTCTTTGTGATACTTCCAATCAGATATTCTATTCAACACAATTGCCAAGAAATATCTTTTAAAATCTGGTAGGGCTAAGCCCACTTCCCTTTTGGGTCTAATGAGGAGGGTCCTAGCAAGCCTGGGTCGTCTTCTGTACCAGACATATTTACTGATTAACGATCTTATCAACGTAAAGAAACCGTATTCCATACGGAATTCCATATGGAATTCCGTATTCCATATGGAATCATTTGGAACATGAACAGCAACCTGGGTAGCACATTCATCTTCACAACTCCAATTCTCTCCAACCATGAGTGAGCAGTTTGGGTATACAACTTTTATAACCAAGTACACCGATAATTTAAATATTTTGTTATCTAGTGGTGAGTATATCCTAGATGTATGAATAATATGTTGGTTAAGCAATTTTCACCAGCAAGTGTACAGAAGTTCAGATTTTTGTTATAATGGGTATACAGAAGGAGACATGCAGGTATTCTCAGAAGATTATCAGCAGATTGTTAGCAGTTATTAGCGTAGCTATGTAGATCTTTTTTATACGGCTGCTGAATAGTATAGATTTTGCACTCAGTTTATGCAGATATACAGATATGCAGATTATGATATAGTTATTGCAAGGGTTGCAATATAGGTATGCAGGTATCTATGCAATTTCAGTTCCAGGGATGTAGGTTAAAGGCTAATTTATGCTCAATTTTTTACAGTCACAATCCTCTCATCCACTCTCATTACAGATCGTTTTTTTTTTTACTCATTCAATATTTCAGTCCTCGATATACCTCAGTGGCTCTTTCTGCTGCTCTGTTCTGCTTTTTTCAGATGCAGGTATTGATGGGCCTCTCGGGCGCCTGCCGCTCCGATGTCTCGGCCTTCCCCGAGGTTCTCCCAGGTGACCCGACCTGGCAGCTGATCGTGTCGGGCGGATCAGGTGACCAGATGACCAGCAACTCCCGAGAGTTACCGAAGGCGCCCACGTGACCTCCGATGGCTTCCGAGGAGCTTCCCGCACCCCGGGATATCACAGCTACTCAGCCGAACCAAGCCGAGCCCGGGGCTGTCCACCACTTCTCGATCCGCTTCGCTCCTCCGCACTCCTCTCAGGACCCACAGCGTTGCGAGGCAAGACAGCCAGCCAGGAGGCAGCGACCGGGTCGGCGGTGAGAGTCCCTGTACCTTTAACACCTTCCCGCCCCACCGTAAAATGAGGGCTGGACGGGATTTTCGCTGTTCTCAGTGGACGTCATATGATGTCCTCCCCAGAATGCACCTCGCGTGCCTCACATACCGCGCTGCAGCCGGACACAACGAATGACAGAGCTGCCGGTGCCATGTGATTGCTGTGACCAATCACCGCTGACCACATGACAATTATACACAATAAATGGCTTCTATTCATGCCATTGATTGTGTACTATTGTGTTGCTCTCTGTGATTGGCCACAGTGATCACATGGCACAGACAGGTCCAATCACAGCCTATCTGTACCATGTGATTAGCAATAGTAAACATGGAATGAATAGATTTAATTCAGAAAAAATGGTTGCCTATACTAGTGTAATATAAGCAAATCATAGTGTGTAAAAATAAAAATCCCGATCACCTCCCCAGAGTAGTACAGTGTTACTATGTATGGGAAGACTGTATTGCTCTGGTCACAGTATGTAAAAAAAAAAAAATCATTAAAAAATGTAATAAAAAAGGAAAATGAATTTAGAAAATTGAAAATGGAAAAAATATATATACTGCCACACCAGTTATATGAGGACACTGTACTGCACTGGTGACAGTATGTAAAAAAAAAAAAGGGAACTTTTTTTTTTCTTCATTTTCCAAAAAAATGCAACAAAGGATTAACACTTAAAAAAAAACCTGCTGTGCCTCTTACTAATTACATCAGACGGTCTACGTGCCAAAAAGGGGGTATTTGTACTGTCCTGTCATTTTTGGGGCCTCCAGAAATGGGATTGACTGTCAGTACATCAGAATTGATCCATTTTCAAATAGATATCCCACAGCTTGTGGACTCTCTAACTTTCCGACGGACCAAATAATATACACTGATTTGGGTTATATTCACCAAAGAAATGTAGCAGAATACATTTTGGCCTAAATTTATAAAGAATTATTTATTTGTTCCATTTTATAACAGAAACAAAGAAAAATTGTGTTTTTCATTTTTTTTTCTTTTTTTTGTTTATATAATAAAAATAAATAATAATAAAAAAACAGTGGTGATTAAATGCCACCAAAAGCTCTAGTTGTGTGAAAAAAAATCTAAAAATGTCATCTGCGTACAGTATTACATGATCGCGCAATTGTCATTCAAAGTGTGACAGTGCTGAAAGCTGAAAATTGGCCTGGGCAGGAGGGGGGTGAAAGTGTCCGGTATTGAAGTGGTTAATGAAAAGAAAAGCGGTAAAATGGATCCCCTGCAGCTGGCAACAATAGACTGACCCACTCCCCCTGAAACAATAGACCCCCAGCAACAATAACCCCTCCCCCCCATGCATTTAAAGCTAATTAAGATATAAGATAAAGAAATATATTTTCTTTCTCGAACATCACGGGACACAGAGCCACAGTAATTACTGATGGGTTATATAGGTATCACTGGTGATTGGACACTGGCACACGCTATCAGGAAGTTCAACCCCCTATATAATCCCTCCCCCTTGCAGGGATACCTCAGTTTTTACGCCAGTGTCTTAGTGATGGACGTGTAAAGATGTCCTGTGCTGAGCTCCAAAGGAATATCCTAAGATCCTATACTGGGGCAAGCCAGGAGAACCGGATCCATTCAAAGTGTCTTTTCATGGCCGAATTGAATGGTACCCGGGCCTCGTGTCCGAAGGAACAAGGTTTTACCCGTAACGCTTCTCTTTTTAGAGAGCTGGACCCCGCAGATCAGAAAATGGCTTTAAACTTCCTAATTTCTGGCGAGGTGCTTTACGGTCCCAGAACTGTTGGATCCCCCTATTCGTAGGGGGCCCCAGTCTCTGACGTTTTTTTTCAAACGGAGCCCACCGTGAGAGGTGAAGATTGGGTCTGTGTAAACAGCACCCTGCGGCTGGATAAGGTAAGAGGAGATTCCACAGAATTTTTGAGTTCTAGTGGCTTTTCTCCTTTAAGGTAAATGCATGCTATGCCTATTGTGACCACCGGGGGCTGCCAAGAGCACAAACCTTCACATGCTGACTGTCTGTCTCAGTGTTTTTCATCGCTGCACATGTCTCCCAGCGTCTCAGGGCGGCTGCAAAGGTAAGATGGAAGGGGGGATTTCTCATGTTTGAATGTTCCCCCCCAGGCTAGAGAGGGGCCACAGGGGTCTAGAAAGTGGTTATACCACCCGGGCTCTGTGGCCTAAGGCCACCATCTCTGACTATAGGGCAGATCTTACTACCAGCCTCTCTCCCTCCTCCCCCTCCCCCAGCCTTCCTCCAGAAGCATGACAGGAGGGTCGGCCAGCGCGGGGGGGGGTGTTGGT
This sequence comes from Lithobates clamitans, assembly GCA_037952925.1. NCBI lineage: Eukaryota > Metazoa > Chordata > Amphibia > Anura > Ranidae > Lithobates > Lithobates clamitans. The sequence goes on from JBBGZY010000250.1 coordinate 1,729,207, forward strand.
AGAGGGGGGGCACAGGTGCTTAGACTCCCACTCAGGCCAGCTGCAGGCTATTAGAGGCACTCTGTACAGGTGCACACAGCCTTGGGAGAGACACAGAGCTGACGGTCGCATGTAAGGTGGGACACAGGCATTCTCCTAGGCAGCATTTACTGAAGTAACACCAGACTGAGCATTGGGTATCAAGGCTTTTAGCCAGACTACATCGCTCAGCAGGCAGTGTTCATTTGTATACCTCACACCTTGTTGCTTTGCACTATGGGTAGAAGAGGTTCAAGCACCCCAGGAACCAGAGACACTAGGGGATCTCGTTCAGGTTCTGAGGGCCTCCTGTCGGCAGCATCCTCCCCCCCTAAAGATGGGCCAGGGACGGCTAGCCAGGGAGAGCCATCGGGGTCAGGGGCTACACCTGCTTCTGGCACTTCAGCCCCTGTATATATTACACAAGAGGTTTTTTCCTCAACCATTAATGGTCTAGAGGAAAGATTAATGGCCGTGATTACATCTTCACTCAGTGGAAGAAAACGCACTAGGCCTTCCTCTGTTCCCCAAGACCCTCAGGAAGAGGAGCTCTGGGATAAAGGAGATGAATCCCTTTCAGAGGATCGGGATGGGACGGATGATTCCTCTTCAGAGGAATCAGGTGGAGAGGGACCCTCTGCGACTTCCCAAGAGGAGAAAGTCTTAGTGCAGATCCTCACTGGATTGGTCCGCTCCACATTTAAGTTGCCCCTACCTGAAACTGCTAAAGAATCCTCTTCTGCTTTGGGTCACTGAAACCTTTCCAAGCAGCACATGCTTTTCCTGTTCATACTTTACTTGAAAAGCTCATTTATTCTGAGTGGGATCACCCAGACAAATGTTTTTTTCCGCCGAGAAAGTTTTCAACACTTTATCCGATGGAAGAAAAGTTTATTAAAATGTGGGGAATACCGGCTATTGATGCCACCATTTCCTCCGTAAATAATAGCCTAACTTGTCCTGTAGACAATGCTCAGATGCTCAGGGATCCTGTAGATAAAAGGATGGAATCCCTATTGAAGGATGTTTTCTCCTTAGCAGGATCAGTGGCCCAACCTGCAGTAGCAGCGATTGGAGTCTGTCAATACTTAAGAGACCATGTTAAGCAGGTCATCAAAGTATTACCTGAACAGCAGGCCCAGGGGTTTGCTAACCTTCCAGCGGCCTTATGCTTTGTGGTTGATGCCATTAGACATTCTATCGTGCAAACCTCCCGTCTTTCACTGGGGTTGGTGCATATACGTAGAATCCTATGGTTGAAAAATTGGTCAGCCGAAGCACCATGTAAGAAGCTACTGGCTGGGTTTCCATTTCGTGGTGCAAGGTTGTTTGGAGAGGACTTGGATAACTATATCAAGAGAATCTCTTGTGGGAAAAGCACTCTCTTACCTGTCAAGAAGAAGAGTAAGCGTCCCTCTTTTAAACGGACTCTTTCCCCAGCGCCGGGGGCTTCAGCCTCCAGGCAGTCTCGATGGCCGCCTCCATCGGGGTCCATAGACAAGAGTCAACCCCAGGGACAAAAGAAGTCCTGGGGAAAGAAGCCTACTAGGCAAAACACTAAGACCTCTGCATGAGGGGGCGCCCCCGCTCACTCGATTGGGGGGAAGACTGCGACAGTTCTCAGAGCTCTGGCAGGAGGATTTCCAGGACAGATGGGTAATCTCCACGGTAACCTTAGGGTACAAGCTGGAGTTTCAGGAATTCCCCTCTCCTCGGTTCCTCAGATCAGGTGTCCTCAGAGACCCAGAGAAGAAGCAGTCGCTCCTTCTAGCGTTAGAGCGACTTTTGTCGCAGGAGGTCATTATGATAGTTCCCGCAAAGGACCAGGGATTGGGCTTCTATTCCAACCTTTTTACGGTCCAAAAGCCAAATGGGGATGTCAGGCCCATTCTGGATTTAAGGGATCTGAGCCGATTCCTAAGGATTCAATCCTTCCGCATGGAATCAATTCGAACAGTAGTTCCCACCCTGCAGGGAGGAGAATTTCTGGCATCAATAGACATCAGAGATGCATATCTGCATGTGCCCATTTTTCCTGCTCATCAGAAGTTTCTGCGCTTCGAGGTAGGAGGGCGCCATTTCCAGTTTGTGGCTCTGCCTTTCGGGATAGCCACTGCACCTCGAGTGTTCACAAAGATCTTGGCTCCTCCTCTGGCCAGATTAAGGTCTCAGGGTATAGCTGTCATAGCATACCTAGATGACCTGCTCTTGATAGACCGGTCGGTAGCCTCTTTGAATGGAAACTTGAGGACCACAGTCAGGTATCTAGAACACCTGGGTTGGATCCTCAACTTAGAAAAGTCTTTCCTAAAACCAGTAAGAAGACTGGAGTATTTAGGTCTGATTATAGATACAAGCCAGGAGAAAATATTTCTACCCCAGGCAAAGATCGCTGCTTTAAGAGAGCTGATTCTGGCAGTAAGGACCAAGAAGGGTCCCTCTGTCCGCCTTTATATGAGGCTACTAGGGAAAATGGTGTCTTCATTCGAAGCAGTTCCCTATGCTCAGCTTCACTCAAGAATGCTGCAACACAGTATTCTGTCGACCTGGAACAAGAAAGTTCAGGCATTAGACTTTCCGATGCACCTGTCGCATGCGGTGCGTCAGAGCCTCAATTGGTGGCTCATACCCAAAAACCTGCAGAAGGGGAAATCCTTTCTACCGGTTACCTGGACGGTGGCAGTGTTGCCAACCGCCCGTAGATTTACGGGCAGCCCGTAAAAACGACCCGTTTTTCGGGGCGCCCGTGAATGCCCGTTACGGGCACCGGTGCCCGTAAAAATGATGGCCGCGAGCCGGCCACGCAACTGCGCATGCGCCGTTCCGAAGCCGGCCGGGCTCGGGAAAGCTCGTACGCACTCGGCCGGGGCGGCGCATGCGCAGTAACGTAATACCGCCGCCCGGCGCCATTTTCGAATCGATCGAGCGCGGCCGCGGCGGCAAGGCAAGCTGACAGCTGAGCTGAGCCAGGGCCAGGCGACTCTGCCACTGGAGCAGCAGGTCTCGGAGGCTGAGCAGCACGCGCCGGCGGAATGGAGGGGAGCCCTGCATCCAGGACCAGGCAATCCAGAGTCTACGGGGACCGGGGGAAGTCTGGGACAGAGTGACAGCCCAGCCGACGGTGACAGAAGGTGATGGTGGCAGAGGGGGATGGACTGGAGCAGGTCGTGTTGGTGGCAGAGGGGGATGGTGGCAGAGGGGGGTGGACTGGAGCAGGTGGTGTTGATGGCAGAGGGGGATGGTGGCAGAGGGGGGTGGACTGGAGCAGGTGGTGTTGATGGCAGAGGGGGATGGTGGCAGAGGGGGGTGGACTGGAGCAGGTGGTGTTGATGGCAGAGGGGGATGGTGGCAGAGGGGGGTGGACTGGAGCAGGTGGTGTTGGTAGCAGAGGGGGATGGAGGCAGTCTGGCAGAGGGGGGTGGAGGCAGGGTATGATGGTGGCAGAGGGGGATTGTAGCAGGGGGTGATGGTGGCAGAGGGGGTGAAGGCAGGGTATGATGGTGGCAGGGGGTGATGATGGCAGTCTGGCAGAGGGGGGATAGTGGTAGGGGGTGATGGTGGCAGAGGGGGATGGAGGCAGGGTGTGATGGTGGCAGAGGGGGGTGGAGACATGGTATGATTGTGGCAGAGGGGTCAGTGGCAGAAGGGGATGGTGGCAGAGGGGGATGGACTGGAGCAGGTGGTGTTGGTGGCAGAGGGGGATGGTGGCAGAGGGGGATGGACTGGAGCAGGTGGTGTTGGTGGCAGAGGGGGATGGTGGCAGAGAGGGGTGGAGGCAGTCTGGCAGGGGGTGATGGTGGCAGGGGGTGGAGGCAGAGGGGGATGGAGGCAGTCTGGCAGGGAGTAATGGTGACAGGTGATGGAGGCAGGAGGTGATTGGACTAGATAATTCCTTATGTCGAAAATACCAAAAATATGTTTTTTTTACCTTAAAATCTACCTTAAATCACATTGCTATTTGCTTAGCATACCTGTTTGTAGCCTAAATACTGAAATTTACACCTAAAAATGTAATTTTGGAACTTTTGTGAAATGCCAGTAAAAACGTGGTGGTGCCAGTAAATTTTGGGTGTTGTGCCAGTAAATTTCAATCTGGTAGGTTGGCGACACTGGACGGTGGTAACAACAGATGCCAGTCTGTCAGGTTGGGGAGCAGTTCTGGAATAGGCTGCGGTCCAAGGGGTATGGTCCAAGACAGAGAGGACCTTACCCATCAACATTCTGGAGATCCGGGCGATACATCTAGCTCTAAAAGCCTGATCAGGCTACAGGGTTGTCCGGTCAGGATCCAGTCCGACAATGACACAGCAGTGGCTTATGTCAATCATCAGGGAGGCACCCGGACCTGAGCTGCTCAAAAGGAGGTGAACCCGATCTTAGCCTGGGCAGAGATATCGGCAGTTTTCATCCCGGGAATAGAGAATTGGCAGGCGGACTATCTAAGTCGCCAGCAGTTACTTCTAGGGGAATGGTCTCTGCATCCCGACGTCTTTTGGGCCATATGCCAAAGATGGGGGGTTCCAGATGTAGATCTCTTTGCATCCCGATTCAACAAAAAGATAGACAGATTTGTGGCAAGGACAAAAGATCCTCTTGCATGCGGGACGGATGCGTTGGTGATTCCGTGGCATCGGTTCTCACTGATTTACGCATTCCCACCTATTCTGCTATTACCACGACTCCTTTGCAGGATCAGGCAGGAAAGGAAGTCGGTACTTCTGGTGGCCCCCGCTTGGCCCAGAAGGACTTGGTATGCAGAAATAGTAAGGATGACGGTAGGTTCCCCGTGGACACTACCGGTACGCCCAGACCTGTTATCTCACGGTCCAGCGTTCCATCCTGCCTTACAAACACTAAATTTGATGGTTTGGCTATTGAGACCCACGTTCTGAAGAGTCGTGGGCTCTCAGGTCCTGTCATATCTACCTTGATTAATGCAAGGAAGCCAGCTTCCAGAATGATTTATCATAGAGTCTGGAAAGCTTATATAACCTGGTGTGAATCCAGAGGTTGGCATCCCAGGAAATATGTCATAGGTAGAATTCTTGATTTTCTACAATTAGGATTAGAGATGAAGCTGGCCTTGAGTACCATCAAGGGCCAGGTCTCTGCTTTATCAGTATTAATTCAGCGGCCACTTGCTTCGCATTCTTTGGTCCGAAACTTTATGCAGGGGGTGATGCGTCTTAATCCTCCGGTTAAAGCGCCCCTAAACCCCTGGGACTTGAACTTGGTCCTGGCTGTGTTACAGAAACAGCCTTTTGAACCAATAAGTCAGATTCCTTTGGTCTTGTTGACAAGGAAGTTAATTTTTCTGGTGGCCATCTCTTCTGCTAGAAGAGTATCAGAATTAGCAGCTCTTTCCTGTAAGGAGCCTTATTTGATTATACACAAGGATAGAGTGGTACTGCGCCCTCATCCTAGTTTTTTACCGAAGGTGGTTTCTGATTTTCATTTAAACCAAGACATTGTCCTACCTTCCTTTTTTCCAGATCCCTGTTCTCCGGAAGAGAGATCTCTACATTCGTTGGATGTAGTAAGAGCAGTTAAGGCCTATCTAGGGGCAACTGTTCAGATCCGCAAGACGGATGTTTTGTTTGTGCTGCCAGAGGGTCCCAATAGAGGACAGGCAGCGTCAAAAGCTACCATTTCTAAATGGATTCGACAGTTGATCATTCAAGCTTACGGTTTGAAATAGAAGATTCCTCCGTTTCAGATCAGGGCACATTCCACAAGGGCTATTGGTGCTTCTTGGGCAGTGCATCACCGGGCCTCTATGGCTCAAATCTGCAAGGCCGCAACCTGGTTTTCAGTTCATACATTCACCAGATTCTATCAGGTGGATGTGAGAAGGCATGAGGATATCACCTTTGGACGTAGTGTGCTGCAGGCAGCGGTACAGGGTCCTCAGGTCTGATTGCACCCTACTTGGTTGTGTTTCCCCTCCCCTCAGGTGCCATTGCTCTGGGACATCCCATAAGTAATTACTGAGGCTCTGTGTCCCGTGATGTTCGAGAAAGAAAATAGGATTTTTTAAAACAGCTTACCTGTAAAATCCTTTTCTTTCGAAGGACATCACGGGACACAGAGGTCCCGCCCCTCTTCTAATACACTATATTGCTTGGCTACAAAACTGAGGTATCCCTGCAAGGGGGAGGGATTATATAGGGGGTTGAACTTCCTGATAGGGTGTGCCAGTGTCCAATCACCAGTGATACCTATATAACCCATCAGTAATTACTGTGGCTCTGTGTCCCGTGATGTCCTTCGAAAGAAAAGGATTTTACAGGTAAGCTGTTTTAAAAAATCCTATTTCTATCTATCTATCTATCTATCTATCTATCTATCTATCTATCTATCTATCTACAGTATTTTACAAAAGTGAGTACACCCCTCGCATTTTTGTAAATATTTTATTCTATCTTTTCATGTGACAACACTGAAGAAATGACGCTTTGCTACAATGTAAAGTAGTGAGTGTACAGCTTGTATAACAGTGTCAATTTGCTGCCCCCTCAAAATAACTCGACACACAGCCATTAATGTCTAAACCGCTGGCAACAAAAGTCAGTACACCCCTAAGTGTAAATGTCCAAATTGGGCCCAAAGTGTCAATATTTTGTGTGGCCACCATTATTTTCCAGCACTGCCTTAACCCTCTTGGGCATGGAGGTCACCAGAGCTTCACAGGTTGCCACTGGAGTCCTCTTCCACTCCTCCATGATGACATCAGGAGCTGGTGGATGTTGGAGACCTTGCGCTCCTCCACCTTTCGTTTGAGGATGTCCCACAGATGCTCAATAGGGTTTAGGTCTGGAGACATGTTTGGCCAGTCCATCATCTTTACCCTCAGCTTGTGTAGCAAGGCAGTGGTCATCTTGGAGGTGTGTTTGGGGTCGTTATCATGTTGGAATACTGCCCTGTGTCCCAGTCTCCGAAGGGAGGGGATCATGCTCTGTTTCAGTATGTCACAGTACATGTTGGCATTCATGGTTCCCTCAATGAATTGTAGCTCCCCAGTGGCGACAGAACTCATGCAGCCCCAGACCATGACATTCCCACCACCATGCTTGACTGTAAGCAGTGGTGGCCTGTCTTTTTTAGGGGCGCCCAGGCGCCGCCCCCTCTCTCTCCACCACCCCCTATTTGAGTAATGGATAGATTCATGCGCCGCCCCCTATTCATGTGTCCAGCCCCTTTCAGGTAACCGGGCGCATGAATTACAGCGGCCAGGGTTTTTTTTTTTTTTTTAAGCACCTGATTAGGGCCAGAGGCTCTAATAAGCTTCAAAATAGGGTGAGCTTGGGATGCCCAGTCTCCGAAGGGAGGGAGTCATGCTCTGCTTCAGTATGTCACAGTACATGTTGGCATTCATGGTCCCCTCAATGAACTGTAGCTCCCCCAGTGCCGGCAGCACTCATGCTGCCTCAGACCATGACACTCCCACCACCATGCTTAACTGTAGGCAAAACACACTTGTCTTTATACTTCTCACCTGGTTGCCGCCACACACGCTTGTCACCATCTGAACCAAATATGTTTATCTTGGTCTCATCAGACCACAGGACATGGTTCCAGTAATCCATGTTCTTAGTCTGCTTGTCTTCAGCAAACTGTTTGCGGACTTTCTTGTGCATCATCTTTAGAAGATCCTTCTGGGATGACAGCCATGCAGACCAATTTGATGCAGTGTGCGGCGTATGGTCTGAGCAATGACAGGCTGACCCCCCCACCCCTTCAACCTCTGCAGCAATGCTGGCAGCACTCATACGTCTATTTCCCAAAGACAACCTCTGGATATGATGCTGAGCACGTGACCTCAACTTCTTTGGTGGACCATGACGAGGCCTGTTCTGAGTGGAACCTGTCCTGTTAAACCGCTGTATGGTCTTGGTCACCGTGCTGCAGCTGTTTCAGGCTCTTGGCAATCTTGTTATAGCCTCGGCCATCTTTATGTAGAGCAACAATTCTTTTTTTCACCTTACAGAGTTCTTTGCCATGAGGTGCCATGTTGACACACCTGCTCACCGTTCACACCTGAGACCTTGTAAGACTAATGAGTCACATGACATCGGGGAGGGAAAATGGATAATTGGACCCAATTTGGACATTTTCACTTAGAGGTGTACTCACTCTTGTTGCCAGTGGTTTAGACATTAATGGCTGTGTGTTGAGTTATTTTGAGGGGGCAGCAAATTTACACTGTTATACAAGCTGTACACTCACTACTTTACATTGTAGCAAAGTGTCATTTCTCCAGTGTTGTCACATGAAAAGATAGAATAAAATATTTACAAAAATTGTGAGGTGTGTACTCCATTTTGGAGATACTGTGTATGTATGTATATATATATATATATATATATATATCTTAATTAGTTTTAAATGCTCTTTATTCTATTTTTCTATTCTATTCTATATAATAAGGTTGTTAAAAAAAATAGAATAAAGAGCATTTAATGCTAATTGAGATATAATTTATATATATATATATAAAAAACGCCTCCAGTGTGAAAGGGGTCTAATGGACCATCTCCTGTACTACCCTGTTTCCCCCAAAATAAGACCTAGCGTGATTGTCGGTAATGGCTGCAATATAAGCCCTACCCCCCAAATAAGCCCTACCCCGTTTCCCCAAAAATAAGCCCTACCCTGAAAATAAGACCTAAAAGGACTTTAACTAGGGCTTATTTGGGGGGTAGGGCTTATATTGCAGCCATCAACGACAATCACGCTAGGTCTTATTTTCGGGGAAACAGGGTATGTCTGCAGTAAGTATGAGCTCCAGCGTGTTCGCAAGCTGCACGTGCAGAGCCCGCCAGGAAGTCGGCACTGCACAGCGCTAATCACAGGCAGTGAGACATTTCCCAATGTGCGGCTGCAGAAATTGGGAAATGTGTCACTGCCTGTGATTAGCGCTGTGCAGTGCCGACTTCCTGGTGGGCTCTGCACGTGCAGCTTGCGAACACGCCGGAGCTCATCCTTAGTCTGCAGTCTCGGACCATCTCCTGTAGTATATCTGCAGTCTCTGATCGTCTCCTGTACTATATCTGCAGTCTCTGACCATCTCCTGTACTATGTCTGCAGTCTCTGACCAGCTCCTGTACTATGTCTGCAGTCTCTGACCATCTCTTGTATTATGTCTGCAGTCTCTGACCATCTCCTGTACTATGTCTGCAGTCTCTAACCGTCTCCTATATCATGTCTGCAGTCTCTAACCGTCTCCTATATCATGTCTACAGTCTCTGACCATCTCCTGTACTATATCTGCAGCCTCTGACCCTCTCCTGTACTATGTCTGCAGTCTCTAACCATCTCCTATATCATGTCTGCAGTCTCTGACCCTCTCCTGTACTATGTCTGCAGTCTCTAACCATCTCCTATATCATGTCTGCAGTCTCTGACCATCTTCTGTACCATATCTGCGGTGTTTGACCGTCTACTGTACTATGTCTGCAGTCTCGGACCATCTCCTGTATCATGTCTGCAGTCTCTGACCATCTCCTGTACTATGTCTGCAGTCTCTGACCATCTCCTGTACTATGTCTGCGGTCTCTGACCATCTCCTGTATGTACTAAGTCTGCGGTCTCTAACCATCTCCTGTACTATGTCTGCAGTATCTGGCCATCTCCGGTACCATGTCTGCAGTCTCTAACCGTCTCCTATATCATGTCTGCAGTCTCTGACCATCTCCTGTACTATGTCTGCAGTCTCTAACCATCTCCTATATCATGTCTGCAGTCTAGGACCATCTCCTGTACTATGTCTGCAGTCTCTAACCGTCTCCTATATCATGTCTGCAGTCTCTGACCATCTCCTGTACCATATCTGCAGTCTTTGACCGTCTCCTGTACTATGTCTGCAGTCTCTGACCATCTCCTATAGCATGTCTGCAGTCTCTGACCATCTCCTGTACTATGTCTGCAGTCTCTGACCATCTCCTGTACTATGTCTGCAGTCTCTGACCAGCTCCTGTACTATGTCTGCAGTCTCTGACCATCTCTTGTATTATGTCTGCAGTCTCTGACCATCTCCTGTACTATGTCTGCAGTCTCTAACCGTCTCCTATATCATGTCTGCAGTCTCTAACCGTCTCCTATATCATGTCTACAGTCTCTGAACCATATCCTGTACTATGTCTGCAGTCTCTGACCCTCTCCTGTACTATGTCTGCAGTCTCTGACCATCTCCTGTACTATGTCTGCAGTCTCTAAAAATCTTCTATATCATGTCTTCAGTCTCTGACCATCTCCTGTACTATGTCTGCAGTCTCTAACCATCTCCTGTACTATGTCTGCAGTCTCTGATCATCACCTGTACTATGTCTGTAGTCTCTGACCATCTCCTGTATTATGTCTGCAGTCTCTGACCATCTCCTGTATTATGACTGCAGTCTCTAATCATCTCCTGTATTTTGTCTGCAGTCTCTGACCATCTCCTATACTATGTCTGCAGTCTCTGATCATCACCTGTACTATGTCTGCAGTCTCTGACCATCTCCTGTATTCTGACTGCAGTCTCTAATCATCTCCTGTATTATGTCTGCAGTCTCTGACCATCTCGTGTACTATGTCTGCGGTCTCTGACCATCTCCTGTACTAAGTCTGCAGTCTCTAAACCAGTGTCGCCAACCTACCAGATTGAAATTTACTGGCACCACCAAGTTTTTACTGGTATTTCACAAAAGTTCCAAAATTACATTTTTAGGTGTAAATTTCAGTATTTAGGCTACAAACAGGTATGCTAGGCAAATAGCAATGTGATTTAAGGTAGATATTAAGGTAAAAAAACATATTTTTGTTATTTTCGACATAATAAGGAATTATCTAGTCCAATCACCTCCTGCCTCCATCACCTGTCACCATTACGCCCTGCCTCCAACACCCCCTGCCACCATCACCCCCTGCCAGACTGCCTCCATCCCTCTCTGCCTCCATCCCCCTCTGTCACCACCCCCCTCTGCCACCACCCCCCTCTGCCACCAACACCACCTGCTCCAGTCCACCCCCCTCTGCCACCATCCCCTTCTGCCACCGACCCCCTCTGCCACCATCATACCATGTCTCCACCCCCCCTCTGCCACCATCACACCCTGCCTCCATCCCCCTCTGCCATCATCACCCCCTGCCACCATCCCCCCTCTGCCAGACTGCCTCCATCACACCCTGCCTCCATCCCCCTCTGCCACTATCCCCCTCTGCCACCATCACCACCTGCTCCATCCCCCTCTGCCATCATCACCCCCTGCCACCATCCCCTCTGCCACCATCACCCCCTGCCACAATCCCCCTCTGCCACCATCATACCCTGCCTCCACCCCCCTCTGCCACCATCACCCCCTGCCAGACTGCCTCCACCCCCCTCTGCCACCATCCCCCTCTGCCACCAACACCACCTGCTCCAGTCCATCCCCCTCTGCCACCATCCCCCTCTGCCACCAACACCACCTGCTCCAGTCCATCCCCCTCTGCCACCATCCCCTTCTGCCACTGACCCCCTCTGCCACCATCATACCATGTCTCCACCCCCCCCCTCTGCCACCATCACCCCCTGCCACAATCCCCCTCTGCCACCATCATACCCTGCCTCCACCCCCCTCTGCCACCATCCCCCTCTGCCAGACTGCCTCCATCCCCCTCTGCCTCTATCCCCCTTTGCCACCAACACCACCTGCTCCAGACCATCCCCTTCTGCCACTGACCCCCTCTGCCACCATCATACCATGTCTCCACCCCCCATCTGCCACCATCACACCCTGCCTCCATCCCCTCTGCTACCATCACCCACTGACACCATCCCCCCTCTGCCAGACTGCCTCCATCACACCCTGCCTCCACCCCTCTCTGCCACTATCCCCCTCTGTCACCATCACCACCTGCTCCATCCCCCTCTGCCATCATCACCCCCTGCCACCATCATACCCTGCCTTCACCCCCTCTGCCACCATCACCCCCTGCCACAATCCCCCTCTGCCACCATCATACCCTGCCTCCACCCCCCCATTGCCACCATCCCCCTCTGCCAGACTGCCTCCATCCCCCTCTGCCACCAACACCACCTGCTCCAGTCCACCCCCCTCTGCCACCATCCCCCTCTGCCACCAACACGACCTGCTCCAGTCCATCCCCCTCTGCCACCATCACCTTCTGTCACCGTCGGCTGGGCTGTCACTCTGTCCCAGACTCCCCCGGGTCCCCGTAGACTCTGGATTGCCTGGTCCTGGATGCAGGGCTCCCCTCCATTCCACCGGCGCGTGCTGCTCAGCCTCCGAGACCTGCTGCTCCAGTGCTCCAGATTAGTGTTACAGATTTTAAATGGCGCGCCTGGTGGCGGGATGTGCTAATACATCACTCACCTCGCCACCAGTAAAGCGTGCCAGCGCCGCTCAGCCTCTGTGAGATACGCCCCCCCGCCGGCCGAATAGAGGATCTGCTCAGCCTCTGTGAGATCCGCCCCCCTGCCGGCCGAATAGAGGAACTGCGCATGCGCAGTTCCAAGCCGGTCTGATCACGGCTATTTTTTACTGGCACATTCCCGTTACTACGGACATTTACGAGCGGGAAAAAAAGTGCCCGTTTTTACGGGCTGCCCGTAAAAATACGGGCGGTTGGCAACACTGATCAACACAGATACATCATGCCTCTGACCACACAGATGTACAGGGAGCAGATTCTGCAGATATCGCAGAGCAAAGTGTAAGACCCAAACATAAAATAATACCAACACAGAAACTTAGAGAAAACTACGAAACCACTAGAGATGAGTTTTCCAGTAATCTGTCAGAACTGTGGGACAAAACTACATACTGCATGTCAGTCTTGCCACGCTTAAATCAACAAGCTGAATTAAGAAACTCTACAGATCACCTATCTGCAGCATACAAACGCTACCAGCTGTTGTCTGCAAAATACACAGCTTTCCTAAAGGACTCTAATATAGAGGGCTCTTTACCAGAACTGACTAAGACAGATGAACTAAACCAACAAAGAGATCTCTTAGTGCAAGATGCTAAGGATAAAACAGAACTCTGCATTGCTCAACTGCAGGAGACCAGATCTCATAAATCCACATCTACTAAGCTCACAGCACGTTCTTCTAGATCGTCTCACTCTGGAAGCTCAGCATTAAGCGCCAAGCTAATAGAGGCCCAAGCAAGCCTGGAAGCAAATAAAGTGCAAAGTTCATTTGCCAGAAAGGAAGCTGAGATAGCAGCTCACCAAACAAAGGCAGAATCCCAAATAAAGATTCTGCAAATCGAAAGGGAGGAAGCAGCTGCCCTAGCAAGGCTAAAGGTCCTTGAACAAGCTATGGGAGAAAGTACTAACTCAGGCTGTTCTATTCCGGCAGAAGTGGAAGATCCAATTGAATGCACCAGTGAATATGTGCTAAGGCATAGTGTTTGCAATGATACAGAATCATCTCTTGTACCGCCTACTATCATTACTGTTTGGACTCTCAACACAGAGACCTCCAACCTGCACAAGCTTGAGCCTCTTCAAGTCCACAAAGCAAGTGCATTTATACAGCAAACCACATCACCTCCTGCCAATGAGAAGGGGGCTCCCAGCAACAAGCCACAGTTTAAGCAACAGCCACCAGAAACCTTAGAGACTAAACCACAGCTAGATGCTCTTGGAACATCATTTTATCTATCCTGGTAAACCTCACCCTTATTCACCAGAGAACTTCCACGTCCAAGGGGTCCCACAAGTCACTTTGGCACCAAGTGATAGATCAGACCTGTCTGACTTCACCAGATATATGATTAGTCGCAAGCTCATTAACAATAGCCTCTTAAGGTTCGATGACTGTCCAGAGAACTATAGAGCTCGGAGATGAAAGCTTCTATTGCTGATCTCAACCTTACTGCCAAGGAGGAACTTGATTTGCTAATTAAGTGGCTAGGGCCAGAATCTGCAGATCGTGTTAAAAGACTGAGAGCAGTACATGTTGACTACCGATGCAGGCCTTGCTGCTGCATGGGCAAGACTTGAGCAAACTTATGGTAGCTCTGAAGCCATAGAAAGCGCTCTATTCAAGAGACTCCCAAACTTAAAAAATAGGTAGCAAAGATCATTGCAAGCTGCAAGAACTAAGCAACCTCCTCATGGAGCTAGAGTTGGCAAAGGCAGACCCTCGTCTACCTGGACTGAGCTATCTGGACACCGCCCATGGTGTGAATCCAGTGGTGTCTAAACTGCCATACCACCTACAAGAGAAATGGGCACAGCAGGGCTCAAGATATAAAAGAGACTGTAATTTCCCTCCTTCTCATTTTTTTTCAGGTTCATCAGTGAACAAGCCTGGACGAGAAATGATCCCAGCTTCAGCTTCAGTGAATCTAGCTTGCCTGCTTCATCATCATCATCATCATCAAGATATGATAACAAAGCAGCTAAATATAGAGACCTAAATAGAGCTGTATCTGCTAAAAAGACAGACATGTCATCTCCCGTATCCTCTCCTGCTCACCAGAGTGATTCGGGTGATAGAGATAAAGATCCAAATCGTCTTTCCCCTATTCACACAAAAACTCACCCTCTTAAGAAATGTTGTGGGCTTAGGGCAAAGACTATCCAAGAACGCAGGGAGATTTTCCAGAAACTTGGAATATGTTATAGGTGCTGTGCTTCCTATGATCATTTTGCTAGAAACTGTAAAGTTGCCATCAAGTGCACAGAATGCGGTAGTGACAAACACGTTACAGCTATGCATCCTACTCCACTTCCAGACAATCCACAGCAGCCATCTACATTGAACCCTGCATCAACTCATGGCGGGGAGCAACAAAGTCATGCTCCAGCCACCACAATTGTTTCTTCTTTATGTACTGAAGTCTGTGGAGAAGGATTAAGCCACTAATGCTGTGCCAAGGTATGTCTAGTCAAAATATATCCAATTGAACATCAATAAATCAAACATGAAAAAATTACATAGAGATGTGTTTTGTACAATATGTGGTAGTGTATCAAATATTTAGCCAGAAAACAGGTATATAGAGGTTAATTACATATATCACAGAAAAAAAAATACAAGCATAAAACAGCATGGATCGGTGGAGGGATCCTGAATAGATGAAGCTGGCAAGTGCATCACCCCCCCCCCCCCCCCAGGGCCAGGCAGAAGGATACCCCTGATGAAGTCATGTGACCATGATGACACACGTAGGGTAGAGTCAGGTGATACCATTGCACATAGGAAGTGAGGTGGGAACCTTTGTATCCAGCTGCCCATCACAGGAGCTGTTTGTTTTAAACTTAAATGTAAGTTACTATTTTTAAATAAATACCTGTTTTGAAATTACTACATCATGAGGACCCCATTTTTTGCATGAATCTTTATATGGAGGAAAAACAGCGGTTTTAAAGGGCCACACCCCACTAAAGAAAGGGTATCTGGATATACAGTGGAACAAACGAGGAGGAGGAGGACGCCAGAGGAGCTCACCGTGCCTACCCGAAATTTGACATAGTAATAGAGGTCATACTTAGAGGTGAGTGCATTCGTTGAGAGGTGGTGGGGATCACCAAAGCACCAACACTTTTTTGATTACGGATTATTAACCTAATTATATGGACTCACTTATGAATTGCTTATACATGTTCACTTTTACTGATTTTACAGTTTATGCGATTGTTGCTGTGATATTGGGTTTTTGTGATTATGCCATTTTGTTGATTTGTTTCACAGTACACATTGGGGGTTATTTACTAAAGGCAAATGCACTTTACACTGCAAGTGCACATGGAAGTAAAGTCGCTGTAAATCCGAGGGGGACATGCAAGGAAAATAAAAAACAGCATTTTAGCTTGCACATGATTGGATGATAAAATCAGCAGAGCTTCCACTCATTTCAGATCTACCCCTTAGATTTAGAGCGACTGCACTTAGAAGTGCACTTGCAGGTAATCCTAAAGGAACTACAAGAAGAACAGAAATGGAAGGCGTGTACACCTAGTGCATTACCAAAGATAATTTAATAATAAAAATGTTTTATATAAAAGTGGGTACTCACAAAATGCAACTGACAAAAAGCCATAAAAACAATGCATGGACATGCCCAGAACATGGGGTACAGCTAGGCCTAGCTCTGAGGAAGGGGGTGCGCCCCGAAACGCGTTAGCTGTACCCCATGTTCTGTGCATGTCCATGCATTGTTTTTATGGCTTTTTGTCAGTTGCATTTTGTGAGTACCCACTTTTATATAAAACATTTGTATTATTAAATTATCTTTGGTAATACACTAGGTGTGCGCGCCTTCCATTTCTGTTCTTCTTGTAGTTGCTTTGGGCTCCCGACAAAACTGGAGGCATTCTGTCAAACTCATAGAATCTCAGTGGGAAGATAAAGGTATCTTCCCACTTCCAAATGCAAGGGGGCATTTCACTGACCCCCAATGTAAGCGGCAATACACCAACCACCAATGGAAGTTAGCACTTCTCTACTGATCATCAATGTAAGCGGGCTTTAATCCACAGACCACCAACGTAAGGAGCTCTACACTCACCACCAATGGAAGGCAGTACATCTTCACTGATCATTACTGTAAGCAGGTTTTATTCCACTGACAGCCAATGTAAGGTGTAACCACCAGGACTCTTCCTAGAGCTAGCTGCCAGGTCAAACTGAGCGATCGGGGGAGAAGGGCCTTAGTCAGGGAGGTGGCCAAGAACCCGATGATCACTTTGACAGAGCCCCAGCATTTCTCTGCGGAGATAGGAGAACCTTCCAGAAGAACAACCATCGCTCCACCAATCAGGCTTGTAAGGTACAGTGGCCGGACAGAAGCCACTCCTCGGTAATAGGCACATGACAGCCCGCCTGGAGTTTGCCAAAAGACACCTGAAGGACTTTCAGACCATGAGAAAAAAAATTCTCTGGTCTGATGAAACAAAGATTGAACTCATTGGCCTGAATGGCAAGCATCATGTCTGGAGGAAACCAGCCACTGCTCATCACCTGACCAATACCATCCCAACAGTGAAGCATGGTGGTGGCAGCGTCATGCTGTGGTGATATTTTTCAGTGGCACAAACTGGAAAACTAGTCAGGATCAAGGGCGAAATGAATGCAGCAATGTACTGAGACATCATTGATGAAAACCTGCTCCAGAGAAGTCGGGACCTCAGTCTGGGGCGAAGGTTAATTTTCCAACAGGACAACGACCCTAAGCACACAGCCAAGTTAACAAAGAAGTGGCTATGGGACAACTCTGTGAATGTCTTTGAGTGACCCAGCCAGAGCCCAGACTTGAACCCGTTTGAACATCTCTGGAGAGATCTGAAAATGGCTGTGCACCGACACTCCCCAACCAACCTGATGGAGCTTGAGAGGTCCTGCAAAGAAGAATGGGAGAAACTGCCCAAAAATAGGTGTGCCAAGCTTGTAGCATCATACTCAAAAATACTTGATGCTGTAATTGGTGCCAAAGGTGCTTCAACAAAGTATTGAGCAAAGGCTGTGAATACTTACTAACGTGATTTTTTTAAATGTTTAATTTTTAATAAATTTGCAAAGATTTCAAACAAACTTCTTTCACGTTGTCATTATGGGGTATTGTTTGTAGATTCATTTTGGAATTTGCATGTTCTCCCTGTGTCTGCGTGGGTTTCCTCCGGGTACTCCGGTTTCCTCCTACACTCCAAAGACATGCTGGTAGGTTAATTGGATCCTGTCTAAATCGGCCCTGGTATGTATGAATGTGAGTTAGGGACCTTAGATTGTAAGCTCCTTGAGGGTATAGGGACTGATGTGAATGTATAATATATATATATGTAAAGCGCTGCGTAAATTGACGGCGCTATATAAGTACCTGAAATAAATAAATAAATAAATAAATAAATAAATAAGGCTGTAAAGTAACAAAATGTACCAAAAGTGAAGCTCTGTGAATGCTTTCTGGATGCACTGTAAGTATGACATATTTGTTATTTTAATAATAATACTAATAAAAAAACCTTTATGATCACTTTATACACACGAACACTTATATATCTATCTGCTCCTACACACACTATTTTATTTGGATTTCATGTAGGTCATTTTTATTTAGCATATATTACTACATTAGTAATTACCATTCAGCTTCTCCCATTTATTACATTGTCCAGAAGGTTTATACTGACAACACATATCTCCTAGACAACAAAACATTCAATGAGACAGATTCTCAAAATCTAGAAACAAAAATAATTGTTTTACAAGATCTAGCATGGAAAGTGATGTAAATCACATCAGCAACTGACCCCATTTGTGATCTTCCTGTCAATTGCTGAAATGCATATTCAATTAGAGCCCTGAAAGACTGAGTCAGCTAATGCTCATAATTTAGTTATTTAGGAGTTAATTTGAGCTCTTGCTTCAATGCAGAGAGCCGGTGTCAATTACGTCTGCGTAATAATTGGCGTAAATTTGAGTTCTCATTTGCAGACAAGGGGGGCGACCATGTTTTTGCAGTAAACCAAAGTGCACTATTTCAGTTCTAGTATCATCGGTAGGATAAAAGGAAGATAAAGTCTCACTGTTTAGGATTCAGCTTGTTTTCCAACTTAAAAGATTAATTAATGCAGGCAGGCATTGATTCTGTGGTATCTAATTAATCGAAATCCTGCGTATAATAATATTGACTGAACCCACCCACAAAGAAGCCTCTGGCATTGATTACAGGTTCACTTTAAAGGATGCTATTTGCACATTATATAAGTCATCATTTTACATTGTTGATGCAAGGCTGAACTTGAAATTTTACTTGACATAGTTTTCATACTGGTTCCCGGGACTTGTGTCATGTTTTCTATAACAATATTTCATATGCAATCTTGCAGACACTAGAGGGCACTGCTGCCAAGTCTATCAACAATATCAGATGGTGCTTTCAAATTCCCTACTTGATGACTACTGTGTGAGCAACATGAGAAGTTATTAGGGCTGTACTTTGGTACATTGGTAACCTTTGCTTTGAGGAAATTTTCCCACCACCACAGCTACTAAAGTTTCATTAAAAATCATTTGCCTCAGTTGTTAAAAGATTTTTGTTGGAATCACATACACTCACCGGCCACTTTATTAGGTACATCTTGCTAGTACCAGGTTGGACCCCCTTTTGCCTTCAGAACTGCCTTCATTCTTTTTGGCATAGATTAAACAAGGTATTGGAAACATTCCTCATAGATTTTGGTCCATATTGACATAATAGCGTCACGTAGTTGCTGCAGATTTGTCGGCTGGACATCCATGATGGGAATTTCCCTTTTCACCACATCCCAAAGGTGCTCTGTTGGATGAGATCTGGTGACTGTGGAGGCCATTGGAGTACAGTGACCTCATTGTCATGTTCAAGAAACCAGTGGTGAGAAGCGATGGACATGGTCAGCAACAATATTTAGGTAGGCCGTGGCATTTAAAGTGGTTGTTCATACAATTTTTAAGGTTTATCTCAGTCGTTTTTAAATACAGCATAGAATGCAAAATGGAACATTTTTTTTTTTTTTTACCGGGTGTACCTGTATATATATGCCTGGTTTCTCTTTGCTGCATACACTCTCTGCGGCTATAGGCGGGTATTTTGCGTAATTTCCTGCTTCGCTGCACTGTCTCCTGGGATCTCGTGTTATTGCTCCCAGGAGTCAGGGCGGAGGCCCGGCGCAAAATCTTGCGGGATTTGCTGTGTATACTATTGTTAGACATCACAACGGGGCGGGAACTTTCTAAGACGCCGCCCATTATGATGGCAACCAGGATTTTTACGACGCTCCACGCCGTTAAAACTGAGCATGCGTGGGAACCAGCAAGGAATGCTGGTAGATCTGCAATACTGGAACCAGGAAGTGATTGCTTGTTGGGCTTCAAATGCCCACAAGCAAGATGAAAATGGCAGTACACATTTTATATAACTTACTATTTGAAACAAAAACGGACATCTCGGGAGGAAATGACTGCAAAAAGTAAGTGTGACATTGTAAAGATGTGAATTTTTAAGTGTAAAAAAACAAACAAAAAAAAACAAACGCGAGTGCACATCCACTTTAAACAATGCTCAATTGGTACTGAGGGGTCCAAAGTGTGCCAAGAAAATATCCCCCACACCATTACACCATCACCAACAGCCTGAACTGTTGATACAAGGCAGGATGGATCCATGCTTTCATGTTGTTTACACCAAATTCTGACCCGACCATCTGAATGTTGCAGCTGAAATTGACTCATCAGACCAGGCAACATTTTACCAATCTTCTATTGTCCAATTTTGGTGAGTCTGTGCAAATTGTAGCCTCAGTTTCTCGTTCTTAGCTGACAGGAGTTGCATCCGGTGTGGTCTTCTGCTGCTGCAGCCCATCTGCGTCAAGGTTGGATGTGTTGTGCATTCATAGATGGTATTCTGCATACCTTTGTTGTAACGAGTGGTTATCTGAGTTAATGTTGCCTTTCTATTATCTCAAACCAGTCTGCCCATTCTCCTCAGACCAGCCCGTCTGGCACCAACAACCATACCATGTTCAAAGTCACTTAAAGTGGATGTAAACCCAATGTCATCCTTTCTAAACTCCTACCATAGGGGTTATCTATAAGGATATACACGCCTCCTGCACCTATCTTTACCTGTCAAATGTCTCCCCTCTGTCTGTTATGAGACCCGAAAAACTGCAGATTCTGTGGGCGGGTCTGTTGTCTGGAGCTCGGTGGGTGGAGTTGTGATGTCAGTAGACTCCCCGCCCACCTCTACACTCCCCTTGTCAATATGCATTTTCTCCTGTGTATTTCTAACACTGAACTTCTGCTGAACTTCTGCTATGATCTCTAACATCCAGTGAAAAGACAGGAAAGTAACCACATGACTTAAGCATGCCAAATCATGATGAGGTGTGGAACAGCCAATCCTTGCAGAGCTGCTGAAGAAAGGAGTGGGGGAGGGAATTAAAAAATAATGCCTGTGTCTTAGGCTGTCACTCACAGCAAGGGGGAGGATTTGACAAAGTTTTTCTCAGTTTGTCAAGATTTTTCTCACTGAACAATAAAAGAGGATTGCTCAGAGATGGATTAACTGTGTGGCAAGACTGGGCTCAAATGATAGGAAATCTTATACTCTACAGTATGATATATATATATATAAAAAAAATTCGGGTTTACATCCACTTTAAATCCCCTTTCTTCCTCATTCTGATCCTTGGTTTGAACTTCAGCAAGTTGCCTTCACCACGTCTAGATGCCTAAATGCATTGAGTTGCTGCCATGTGATTGGCTGATTAGCAATTTGTGTTACCAAGCAATTGAACAGGCGTACCTAATAAAGTGGCCAGTGAGTTTATGTTGTGCTACATCTATAACAGATTCACAGGCTTAAAGATAGCCAGTTTACAAAAGTATTTAATCCCCCACCTTCATTCTAGGGTACCAGAAATTCCAAAAAGCCAGTTTTGCATTGGTATTGGACTTCTGTGTTTTGAGAAGAGCATCATCTCACAAAATGAACAGCAGGTTAAGTAATGTTATTGAAAAGATGTGACAGGAACATGACAGTTGGATCTTGGATTTCTTCCCTAAGCTGTGGGAATCCATACCAGAGGGGAATCTGTGTGAAACCGGCTCAGCATAACTACTGGTGGCAAAGACAGATTACAGGAGAAGGAGACCTAGGTAAGGTAGCAGCTTTGGCTACCTTACCAAAGAGATGACCCTGTTTGCATAGTCTGTACTGGTATAGCCCCATCGATACCAACTTTCTTCAAGTACATTCTCGCTTGTGAAATTAGAGTACTTGTGTAGGAGGCACTAGATCTTCTGTTTTTAATATCCAATATTGCATGTGACCCAAGCAGTCAATCAAGCTGACTACCGTCCATGATGTTGCTGTTGTATGGCACAGCGACCCATCATGGGGGGGGGTCTTCAAAGAGGTCCAAAAATGTAAGAACAGATGTGAAAATCTTGTTACAATGGATCAAAAAAGCCAACCCATTTCAGGGGTTTAGGCATATTTCCATCACTAGGGCTTCAATGCTGTATAACCTGAATTAAAGGAGAAGTCCAGCCTGGGCTTGTTTGGCTGGGCTTCTCCTAAGGGTCACAGGAGTGCAATTCGTTTTGCACTCCTGTGACCCATTTTTAGCAGAGAGCAGTCTGAAGTCCACTCTCTACTGACGTTGCCAAGTTCAGTCCAGGGTTCAGTCCAGGCACTGCGTCATCCCAACTTCGGAAGTCTGGATCCACCAGGTGCCTGGACTGATGGCAGTCTCAGCCTCTCAGCGAGCCGCTGAGAGGCTGAGACAGCCGCTCCCCGCCCCTCTACAGCTCAGCGCTTCAAAGACGTGGAGGAGCAGAGCAGGAAAGCTGCTGATTGACAGTCAGCAACTCTCCTCTCTGGGAGCCGGGAGAAATGAGCCATTGGCGGTGTTCGATCGCTTGGTTCTCAGTGAAAAGGCAGCCAGGCCTGATCCGACAAAACTCTGGCTGTGGTGTACATAAATCACCAAGGTCTTACCAGAAATCAGGCCACTCTTCAAGAAGCAAAGCTGCTCCATGTTTCAGTTCTGTCTTTTGTACAAATTCCAGGTGTAGAAAATTGGTAAGTGGACTTTCCAAGCCACCAATCGCTAAATCCCAGAGAGTGGTATCTGCATCTGGAGGTCCTTTACCAACTTTGTCTTCAGTGGGGTATGCCAGACGTGACTCTAATGGCATCCAGACTCAACCACAAACTGGATAGTTTTGTGTCCAGATCCAGGTATCATTGGGCCTTCGGAGTAGATGTCTTAGTTACTGTGTGGAATCAGTTCAACGTGATTTATGTGTTCTCGCCTCTCAAGCTCCTGCCTTGCATACTTCAGGAGATAGAAAGGGTAGGCTTTCTCAAGACTCTCTCTCTCAAGGTTCCATGTTCCATCCTGCATTACAATTGCTGGCCTTGACAGCCGTTGAACCCCAGATCCTAAGGGACAGGGGTCTTTCGTACTCTGCAATTCCCACTTTCCTGAAGGCCACAAAGCCCTCCTCTCATAGGGTTTATCACAACATGTGGAAAGCATATTGTGCGTGATGTGAAGATCTTTATTACAGGAAATACTTTGTGTCATGGGTGACATCCTTCCTTTAACAAAGACAGGACAAGTCTGATGCTCTTTCGGAGAGCGTTGGCTTCTCTTCTCTTTAATCTGGTGTTGAGGAAAATGGTAAGATAGCACTGGACCCAAAGGCTTATTTTACTGGTATTATCACTGTTGGTGTAAATGATCTGGTTTCTGGGCAAGCGGCTTCTACACCCCAGAGGGTCTCCTTGGCTTTTAGTGTGATGTAAAAAGGGTTGAAATTGAAGCGCCACACCACTGCTAAGAGGTCTAGATACAACTGTATTCAATTAAAGGTCAGAGGTACAATTCAAAAAGTAGTGGCTACTTTTTGAATTGTACCCCTGACCTTTAGTGGATTAAAGTTGTATCAGGACCTCTTAGCAGTGGTGTGGCGCTTCAAGTTTAATCTGGCGTTGTCAGTCCTTTAGAGCAGTGGTCATCAACCCTGTCCTCAGGGACCACAAACAGGTCAGGTTTGCAAGATAACTGAAATACATCACAGGTGATATCATTTGCTGCTCAGTGATTGCAGTATTCTTGTCTGCATCTCCCCAAGGTAGTACATAAAACCTGGCCTGTTAGTGGGCCCTGAGGACAGGGTTGATGACCACTGCTTTAGAGGCCACCATTTGAACCATTTGAGATGTTTCTCTCCCTCTTCTATGATGCAAGGATGTCTTTCTCATAGCTATCAGCTCAATTAGGAGGGCATCTTATGCCGCATACACACGGTCGGACTTTTCGTCTACAAAAGTCCGACAGCCTGTCCGACAGACTTTCGACGGACTTTTGTCGGACTTTTGTCGGACTTTGGGCAGACTTGCAGCAGACTTTCTTACGAACTGACTTGCCTACATACAATCACACAAAAGTCTGACCGATTCGTACGTGATGACGTACACCGGACTAAAATAAGGAAGTTGATAGCCAGTAGCCAATAGCTGCCCTAGCGTGGGTTTTTGTCCGTCGGACTAGCATACAGACGAGCGGATTTCTGGGTCCGGCGGAGTTACGACGTAAAGATTTGAAGCATGTTTCAAATCTACAGTCTGTCAGATTTGAGGCTGGAAAAGTCCGCTGAAAGTCCGCTGAAAGTCCGGGGAAGCCCACACACGATCGGATTGTCAGCCAGCTTTAGTTCGTCGGCGTCCGTCGGACTTTTGTAGACGAAAAGTCCGACCGTGTGTACGCGGCATAAGCTTTTGGCTTTGTCCTATAAGGAACATTTTCTTGTGCTTCACAAGGCTGTGTTGAAATGCTGTAATTCAGTGGTTCTCAACCTGGGGGTCGGGACCCCCTCGGGGGTCGAATGACTATTTGCCAGGGGTCACCAAATCCTGGGCTGTTCTTGAAGCCCGCGCCACTCTCTCAGCCTTTTCGCAGCCGCCCAGCAGGGCTCTCTCTGGAGCCTGTGGTGGCCCAGCTGGGCTGTTCCTAGAGCCCGCAGCCGCCCACTCAGCCTCTTCGCAGCCACTCATTCAGTTCACGGCATGGGTGGGGGGCAGAGACTAGAGGTCAGCTGACTGGTGAGGAATGTGAAGTGGAAGGGGCTGGAGGAGACCCTATCTCCTGATTTCGGCACAGGTGTCACTGCTGCGAGACACCACAGAGCTAGAGACAAAGTGAAGTCGGAGACATAGTGAGTAACACTACCTGTGATTAGAGTTGCCATTAAAAGTTCCCACTACAGTTCTCAGATCAGCAGATGACCTTGATCGAGACCACCTAAGTTGTTTGATCAGAACTCCCCTCAGCAGTGCCACTGATCCCAACTCCACGCCAGCAATGCCACTCACCCCATTCCCCCCACTCCCCACCAAGGAATAAAAATAGAGAATACATGGAAGGGAGAGAAAAAAAGGAGGAGGAACAAAGAAAAATGGAGAGAAAGAATAAGAGAAAGAACAAGAAAGATGGCTAGAGAGAGGAATGGGGAAAAAAACAAGATATTAGGATAGAGAGATAAAAGGGACAGAAAGGAGAACAAAGAGAAAGAGTGGTACATCCTAAAATGTACCATAAGAGGTTTTAATACTATATGAGTGGAAGGGACTCGGGGAGCACTAAATGTCCGTTGGTTAGGGGCACAAATTACTTGTCTTGCCTTGGGTGCTGACAACCCACGCCACGAAAATAATTACTGTTAGGGGTCCCCACAACTTGGGAAATTTTATCAAGGGGTCACGGCATTAGAGCGGTTGAGAACCACTGCTGTAATTCCTTTCTGCTTATGGTTGTCTCAGTGTTTTATTTGAATCAGCATGTAGTGTTGCCTTAATTTTGTCTGGCTCCAAAATATCCTAAGGAGATTACTCTCCAATGCTTGGATGTGGTTAGAGCTGTGCAAGTCTACCTCACAGCCATGACCTCCATTTGTCAAATCTGAAACCCTATTTTTGTTTCAGGAAGGTTCCCAGAAGTCACAGGCAGCCTCTAGATCCACAATTGGTAGGTGGAATAGGCAAGTCATTGTTTAAGCATATGTCCTGAAAGGTAGAATTTCTCCCTTTCTGGTTAAAGCTAACTCTACCAAATGTGTTGGTGCTTCATGAGCTTTTTAACACCAGGCCTCAGTTTTCCAGGTCTGTAAAGTGGCAACCTGGTCCTCTGCTCATACATTCATTATATTTTGAGCGGTGGGTGTTCAGACCTCGGCAGATGCTGGCCTTAGTCAGAAATGTCCTATAGGTTGCCCTGTAAGTATCTTGTCAACGGTGTCTCTTATTGTTATGTTAAAAGGATTGCTACTGTTGGGTCTGTTGGCCATTGTTCACCAGCTTAATATTACCTATATTCAGCAGATCCCCAGCTCTGCTGATGCCCCACTCAGTACTGTCCCTGCTTTGCTGATCCCCTGCTCTGTAGTTATCCCCAGCTCTGCTGATCCCCCGCTCAGTAGTAGCTTCCAGCTGTGCTGATCCCCCTCTCAGTAGTAACCTCTTGCTCTGCTAAACCTCAGATTTTCTGATCCTCCTCTCTCTGGTCCTCTGCTCATACATTCACTAAGTTTTGACCAATGAATGTTCAGGCCTCGGCAGATGCTGGCCTTGGTCAGAAATGTCCTATAGGTTGCCCTGTAAGGATCTTGTAAATGGTGTCTCTTCTTGTTATGTTAAAAGGATTGTTACTGTTGGGTCTGTTGACCATTGTTCACCATCTTAATAGTATCCTTGTTCACCAGATACCCAGCTCTGCTGTTGCCCAACTCAGTAGTGCCCCCGCTTTGCATATTTTTTGATCATCCTATCTCTGGTCTTCGCTTACTTCATGCTATAATGCTCCCATACTGTGCACCACGTGTGACATCTGCTAGTTTCTTCTTCTCCGAACCCCCAGCTCTGCTGATTCTCTACCACTCAGTCCTCACTCTACAGTCCCGTTCAACTTCCGCTATAGCGCTCCCATGTAGCACAACCCGCGTGGCGTCTGCTAGCTGCTCCACTCCAGTCTGGACCCCGCTCACCTTTCTGCTGCTCCATGCTGCACACCAACTTCTGCACCAGACACTCCCAGAATATATACACATGAAGTGACTGCTGATGATATCCGTCTTCTGTCAGGCTGGCTGCTGTACACACGAGCTGAATGTCGACCGGTTTCTATTGAACTGGTCGATGCTGCCCGATATTTGGTCCATGTGTACGGCCCTTAGGCAATAAATGTAACACACCCAAAATATTTCCTTACCAGCAGATGCTCCTCTTTCTACAGACAAAATCTTCCTTGCACGAAACTTTCAGAAGTAGCTTCACATCTTAGCCGTGTTGCATGGTAAGCTTTGATCTGTTCCTCACTGTTATATGATGGTACTCAAAATGGTAGATTTTGAAACAAACTGTGGGACTGTTTTCTGATTAAAGACACGTAATACATTCTGGTATTGCGTGCTCTTCTTCTTATGTGTGAGCCAAGCTGGCAAGACATCTATGTAAATTCAGGATTTGGCATGGAACAAGGGTTGCAGGCAATGTCATTGAGTGAATTATGAAGATAAATGAGATTTTCCATTTATGTCAAAGCTAATATTAGGAAGATCACGTCTTGTAGATAACTGTGTGATGAGCTAGATGGCATGCTTAGTAATGAATCAATCAGCAGTCCAAAATAAATTTTGTCTATTAGAGAAGAAACTTTTGTCACAGAGTAGGATGTTTTTGAACTCTTGGTCTGCTTATACTTGGCTTGATAAATGTTGGCAAATCATCTGATTCGGCATGCTAGGACTGGCAGTTTGGTAACTCCTGTAGGTACTGTAAAGTTCTTGTCTGTATCAGTGGACCTGTAGGAGCTCCTCTGGACTTCTCAGGTTCAGTCAGTGGATGTGAAAAAGTGCATATTACTTCTATTTATTCTCTTTAACAGCCAGCAGGTAGAGCTCTTGGTCATTCCTCACACGTTTTCCAGTTCCTCCTTATTTCCTGTTGAAAAGGGCCTGTTGTTTATAGATCTCAGTAGCTCAAGCTAAACTGTACACACATATCTGAATGTGTCAGAATAGTGACCACCTTCTCCCTCCCCCCCCCCTTGGTATGGCTATGTCTAAGGTTTTATATATTTATAAAACATTAGTTGCAGGGGTGTACCATGAAAACAGCGGGACCCTTGTGCAAGATCAAAAGTGGGCCCTAGAAATTGAGGGTAAAAAAATGTAGTAAAAAGTGGGCGTGGTTTAAGTTGACTTACATCAGAATGTGGTTATGTTAAAATGGAAATTTACAGTGCGGAGTGTATGGCGGTGGGTGGTATGTGCAGGAGAGGGGTACGGAGTGTACGGCGGTGGGTGGTATGTGCAGGAGAGGGGTATAGAATGTGCGGCGGTGGGTGGTATGTGCAGGAGAGGGGTACGGAGTGTACGGCAGTGGGTGGTATGTACAGGAAAGGGGTACTGAGTGTACGGCGGTAGGTGTTATGTGCAGGAGAGGGGTACGGAGTATATGGCAGTGGGTGGTATGTGCAGGAGAGGGGTACAGAGTATACGGCAGTGGGTGGTATGTGCAGGAGAGGGGTATGTAGTGTATGATGTTGAGTGGTATGTGCAGGAGAGGGGTATGGAGTGTATGACGGTGGTCGGTATGTGCAGGAGAGGAATGTGGAGTGTACGGAAGTAGATGGTATGTGCAGGAGAGTGGTACATAGTGTACGACGGTGGGTGGTATGTGCAGGAGAGGGGTACAGAGTATATAGCAGTGGGTGGTATGTGCAGGAGAGGGGTACGGAATGTACGGTGGTGGGTGGTATGTGCAGCAGAGGGGTACGGAGTGTACGGCAGTGGGTGGTATGTGCAGTAGAGGGGTATGGTGTGTACAGTGGTAGGGGTTATGTGCAGGAGAGGGGTACGGAGTGCACGGCAGTGGGTTGTATGTGCAGGAGAGGGGTATGGAGTGCATGGCAGTGGGTGTTATGTGCAGGAGAGGGGTACAGAGTGTATGGCCGTGGGTGGTATGTGCAAGAGAGGGGTACAGAGTGCATGGCAGTGGGTATTATGTGCAGGAGAGGGGTACAGAGTGTATGGTGGCGGGTGGGATTCGCAGGAGAGGAGTGCAGATGGGTTGAAAGTATATGGTGAGAACAAGCCCTAATTCATTGCTCCAGCACTGCAGAGACCACTGGCATGCACTGAGAAACTGAAGCTAGCCGCAGACACACAGCTCCAGAGACCCGCCCTGCAAAAATATATCCATATATAAAATATATGAGGTGGCCCCCCCCCCCGGGGCCACCTCAACCCCCTTCCTCAAGTCGCTGCACAGAAATCTCTCCCTGAAATTTGCAAAACCCCTCCAACTTGTCAGTTGCAGCTCTGCCTCCTCCCCTGTAAGATTTATGCTGGCAGCCCTAAAACACACTGATTGGGAGCGCCGGAAGGAGCTGAGAGGGAGGGAGGATAATCCATGGCAGCATGCAGCAGTGTCTGTACAAACGTGACAGGGGCCAAAGTGACAGGAGCAGCTTTGTTTCATCAGTGGGTTCCCTGAAGGTCAGAGCACAGTGGGCCCCCCCCCCCTCGGGGCCTGTGTGCACTGCACACATTGCACCCATGGATGATACGCCACTGAATAGTTGTAAGAATGTCACACACATTTGTGCAGGGTGTACAACATTTGGTTGTAATTTCTTTAATAGATGAATTCCTATGATCGTCAGCTCTCTCTAGTGGCCAAAATGCGGTTTGTTTGTTTTTTAACCACCACCACAATACTGGGCATTTTCACCCCCTTCCTGCCCAGGCCAATTTTCATTTTTCAGCGCTGTAACATTTTGAATGACAATTGCGCGGTCATGCAACACTGTACCCAAATGACATTTTTATAATTTTTTTCGCCACAAATAGAGCTTTCTTTTGGTGGTATTTGATCACCTCTGTGGTTTTTATGTTTTTTGCGCTATGAACAAAAGAAGTGCGACGAGTTTAAAAAAAACACAATATTTTTTACTTTTTGCTATAATAAATATCCCAATTTTATAAAAAAAAAGTTTTCCCTCAGTTTAGGCTGATATGTATTCTTGTACATATTTTTATTTAAAAAAAAATCACAATAAGTGTATATTGATTGGTTTGCGCAAAAGTTATAGCGCCTAGAAAATAGGGGATATATCTATGGCATTTTTATTATTATTTTTTTTTACTAGTAATGGTGGTGATCTGCGATTTTTATCATGACTGTGACATTGCGGTGGACATATCAGACACTTTTGACACTATGGGACCATTGACAGTTATACAACAATCAGTGCTATAAATATGCACTGATTACTGTATAAATGTCACTGGCAGGGAAGGAGGTAACACTAGGGGGCGATAAGGGGTTAAATGTGTTACCTAGGGAGTGATTCTAACTGTAGGGGGGATGGGACTGATTAGGGGAGGAGACCGATGGGTGTTCATACTTAGTATGAACACCCATCGGTCTCCTCTCCCCTGACAGGTGCATCTGTGTGTTTACACACACAGATGCACGGTCCTGCTCTGTAATGAGCGATCGCAAGTGCCCGACGGACCTGTGGCTGCCGGGCATGTGCATCAGCTCCACGGTGACGCGGTGCACGCGCCCCCTTTACCGCCGGGAAGCCGAGGACGTTAAATGACACCTGCCCAGGATGGGAGAGCCCATCTGTGGACTTCATATGACAATGAGCGGGTAGGGAAGTGGTTAAATACCTCAATGAGAAAATATACCGCATTTTGACCACAAGATGGAGTGGACAATCAGATGAATTAAAGCGGAATTTCAGTCATTTTTTCATCTTTCCATCTATTAAATCTTCTGTCCTTGTTGCTTTAACTTTGGATAGTAAAACTTTTTTTTTCTGCCAGTAAATACCTTATACAGCCCACTTCCTGCTTCTTGTCTGGTAAAAAGTCTAGGCCAGTGATGGCGAACCTTGGCACTCCAGATGTTTTGGAACTACATTTCCCATGATGCTCATGCACTCTGCAGTGTAGTTGAGCATCATGGGAAATGTAGTTCCAAAATATCTGGAGTGCCAAGGATTGCCATCACTTTCCTAGGCATATGACATCATGCACAGCTTTCGCTCTCACTCTTGTGAGAGTTTGCCAGGAAGGGAGTGGGGGGGGGGGATGAGTTATAAGAGGGCCAATGAGAGCTGCAGAGCTGGAGGTGTGGCTCTGTGTGTCTGTGTAAATCCAGGAAGTGAACAGGCATGGTTGCAGCCAGACTCAGTGGAGGGAGATTTCTGCAGCATATTTGGCAAGTGCAGAGTCACAGTATATATAAATTAATATGCAAAGTGGTTGGAGGGAAGCTTCAGAATGGCAAAGATGTTTTTATTACATATTATGGGAGCAGACTGCAGTTCCTCTTTAATCAATTACAGAAATTACAGCCAAAAATCGTGAAGCCTGCATTAATGTGTTTAATATTCATCCAACGAATGTTATATACAGTCAGGGCTTTTTTTCACGCGGGGGAATGCAGTTCCGGCACCTCCTGGACTGACTGTATGTAATAGTAAGGGGTGCTGGGGTGTGCTGCAGGGTATTGATGCTCACTGCTGGGGGATCTATTCTAGCTGTAGGGGATATATTTTTGCAGGGCGGATCTATTGTTGCTAAGGGGGTCAATTTTTGCTCTTGGGGGACCTATTGTTGCTGGGGGGTTAGTTGTTGCTGGGGGGTCAGTTGTTGCTGAAAAAGATCTACTGTAGGGGGAGGAGTCTATTGTTGATGGCTGCCGGAGAGTCTATTTATGCTGGCTGTGCGGAGATCTGTTGATGCTGCCGGGAGTCTATTGTTGCTGGGGGGAAAATTTTGTTGTGGGTTGCTCCATTGCTGTTAGGGGGATCAATTGTTGCTGGCTGCAGGGAATCTATTTTACTACTTTTCTTGATATCATTACCAAATTCCATACAAATTACTTAGCAATACAAATTGGTTCTGTATTGTCTAAAAGGGATGGTACTGGGAGGTGGGTGGGGGATGGAACCAAGGGATAGTGCTCGGAGGTGGGTAGGGACGGACAAAAGGTGTGACTCGGAAAGGGGGAGTTCCTGCACCTATTGTCTGAGAAAAAAAACCCTGTATACTGTATCTAATGTGAGTACACCCCTCACATTTTTGTAAATATTTTATTCCATCTTTTCATGTGACAACACTGAAGAAATGACACTTTGCTACAATGTAAAGTAGTGAGTGTACAGCTTGTATAACAGTGTAAATTAGCTGTCCCCTCAAAATACCTCAACACACAGCCATTAATGTTTAAACCGCTGGCAACAAAAGTGAGTACATCCCTAAGTAAAAATGTCCAAATTGGGCCCAATTAGCCACCTCCCCCTTGTGTCATGTGACTTGTTAGTGTTACAAGGTCTCAGGTGTGAATGGGAAGCAGGTGTGTTAAATTTGGTGTTAGCACTCTCACTCTCTCCTACTGGTCACTGGAAGTTCAACATGGCACCTCATGGCAAAGAACTCTCTGAGGATCTGAAAAAAAGAATTGTTGCTCTTAATAAAGATGGCCTAGGCTATAAAAAGATTGGCAAGACCCTGAAACTGAGCTGCAGCACAGTGGCCAAGACCATACAGCGGTTTAACAGGACAGGTTCCACTCAGAACAGGCCTCGCCATAGTCGACCAAAGAAGTTGAGTGCACGTGCTCAGCGTCATAACCAGAGGTTGTCTTTGGGAAATAGACATATGAGTGCTGCCAGCATTGCTGCAGAAGTTGAAGGGGTGGGGGGTCAGCCTGTCAGTGCTCAGACCATACGCCCCACACTGCATCAAATTGGTCTGCATGGCTGTATTCCCAGAAGAAAGCCTCTTTTAAAGATGATGCACAAGAAAGCATGCAAACAGTTTGCTTAAGGCAAGCAGACTAAGGACATGGATTACTGGAACCTCCTGTGGTCTGATGAGACCAAGATAAACTTATTTTGTTCAGATGGTGTCAAGCATGATGGTGGGAGTGTCATGGTCTGAGGCTGCATGAGTGCTGCGGGCACTGGGGAGCGACAGTTCATTGAGGGAACCATGAATGTCAACATGTACTGTGACATACTGAAGCAGAGCATGATCCCCTCCCTTCAGAGACTGGCACAGGACATATTCCAACATGATAATGACCCCAAACACACCTCCAAGATGACCACTGTCTTGCTAAAGAAGCTGAGGGTAAAGATGATGGACTGGCAAAGCATGTCTCCAGACCTAAACCCTATTGAGCATCTGTGGGGCATCCTCAAATGGAAGGTGGAGGAGCGCAAGGTCTCTAACATCCACCATCACCGTGATGTCATCATGGAGGAGTGGAAGAGGACTCCAGTGGCAACCTGTGAAGCTCTGGTGAACTCCATGCCCAAGAGGGTTAAGGCAGTGCTGGAATATAATGGTGGCCACACAAAATATTGACACATTGGGCCCAATTTGGACATTTTCACTTAAGGGTGTACTCACTTATGTTGCCAGAGGTTTAGACATTAATGGCTGTGTGTTAAGTTATTTTGAGGAGACAGCAAATTTACACTGTTATACAAGCTGTACACTCACTACTTTACATTGTAGCAAAGTGTAATTTCTTCATTGTTGTTACATGAAAAGATTTAATAAAATATTTACAAAAATGTGAGGGTTGTACTCACTTTTGTGAGATACTGTATGTTAAATCAGGTCAGGGAGTCTCCAAACAAGACATTCAGATGTGATAGTAGATCCAGATCTTTGTAAAATAATATAATTAGGTGCTTTATTCATACACTGCAGTGGAGAGACACAACACACCGACATCAAGCTCTACCAGGCCGAATGAAGAAGTAAGTGTCTCTGACTTACAAACATCAAGTTTAACAATATATACGTATGAATATGCATAAGGTCTAGGCGTATTATAGGTGTGACTGTATAGTTTAGTCCAATCAGCATTCATATCTTCTTAACAGCAAGGGAACAGTTAAGTAGGTGGTTACATCATGTGATTGATAGAAAGTAAAAGAGCGCCGCCATAACTGTACTGGATCAGACCAGCTAAGACCAGGTAAGACAGTCCATTTCTTGGAGCAAAAAGGGAGTAAACTATTGCTTCTTATCTGGCGGTGAAGGTCATCATGGACTGAAAACTCTGTGTCTAAAAAGAAGCAAGAAAGTGCATTACAAATTGTTGAAGTGATAGTCTCTAGTTATATATATATATATATATATATATATATATATATATATATATATATATATATACAAAAATCAACATTATCAGACCTCTATAATTCTAC
Organism: Lithobates clamitans; assembly: GCA_037952925.1. Taxonomy (NCBI): domain Eukaryota; kingdom Metazoa; phylum Chordata; class Amphibia; order Anura; family Ranidae; genus Lithobates; species Lithobates clamitans. The sequence continues at coordinate 1,763,011 of JBBGZY010000250.1, forward strand.
TCATTTCCCTCCTCTTGACCCCTATGGAGGGGTCACTACCATATCGTCCCTACCTAATATGATACCACAGGGTCCACAGTACTACTTCACATCTAAGTGGAGTAAAGCTCTCCTTAGGGTGTATGTGGATACATATCTTTACTCATTCGCATCAACCATCTCGGCATCGCATGGATCTGCTATTCTGACTATCTGATAACACTCTATCTATCTCTTCCTTGGGGTCAACTTCCTTAGTTCTAACTGCCACTGTAGTAATCTTTGTATTTCACATTTAGCACACCTGAAAAAAACAAATAAACAAGCAATTCTTTAATGATGATTCCTATGAGGACAAAAAAATATCTGTTGAATCCATGAAAATTTACTATTTCTAAACAAAGTATAATCTGAGTTGGTCATATTTCATATCATGATGTCCAACTGTATACCTCTTTCCCTTACTAAACAAGGGGATATTCCCAAAGGCCTTACGTTATATTTAGCATAAAATGTATTTTCACAATAAAACATTTGTGGTATTCTGGACATACTAGTTTTTGGGCAGCTTTGTATTGCTTAAACTCAGCATGAAGGTAAATAAGTTTAACGTCTGGGGCCTTGTTAAGGCCAATTTCTGACTTGGCTCATAAGGATACAGTTTTCCAGGTGTTAAATTAATGGGGGGAAAAATATGTGATGTGTGCCTCTTTTTTTTTTTTTTTTTACTGTCTGGCCTATGTGAACATATCTAGCAATTACTCAAATTACTCCTTATGCCTGGTAAGAATGTGTAATTTGTACAGGTGATTTTCCTCTATAGCCTTGACTGCTAAGATCAAGCAAAGGCATAACATTACTTATCTTTTGGAATTAGCTGTACTTTTTATGCGATGGCTGGCATGTATCCACGTAACTTTACAACTGTGGTAGTTGTCCGGAGCACTTGGTTGGGTCTTTCAAACTTTGGTCCCAAAGGTACTTTCACATGTTCTTTTGCTAGGACCCAATCATCTTGTTGTAAATCATGAGTTCCAGTCACTTGATCTGGAATTGAATCCAAAACAAGCTTGTGCATCACAGTTAGTTGCTTGTGTTAGACAATTACATTAAAAAAACCCAAAATCATTATACATTACAGCAGGGCTCAAGTTCTCTGACCTATAAGTAGGGGTAATCCTTATGCTGTAAAGAACCAGAGGCAACAGCTCTGTTTCTTTACTGACCCGTCTTCCCTTTTCCTGCATTGATTTAGCTAGCTTGTCTTTAATGATTCCACTATATTTTTTTATTTTTCCTGAACTCTGAGGATGATAGGATCATGGGAGGCCTGCTCAATTGCCAAGTCCTTGCATATAATTTGCATGATCTGTCCAGTGAAATGTGTTCCTCTGTCACTCTCTATGGTTTCAGGGACTCCAAAGCGGAATATTACTTCGGAAAGGAGCTTCTTTGCTGTTGTCCGGGCAAGCTTCCATTCAGCCTTGAAAACATGTCTACGCACACCAAAGCATATTGATATTTGCCTGTTTTGGGCAATTGTATGTAATCAATCTAAACTCTTTGGAAAGGCAATAGTGGCTTGGCCAAATGTCTTTGTGTTACTCTGTTCGGTTTTCCTGGGTTATTTTTAGCACAAATTATGCATCCCTCAACAAAGTCTTGACATGCATTTCTGGAGTATTGAATAAACCATCCAGCCTTGCTTATGTTTCTCTCTATTGCCTTAGGGCCTACATGACTTGGGCCATGGGCTAGTTGCATGATCATCTTCTCTGTTTGAGGTAGGACACATATTCCATTTTCCTTGCACAAGAGTCCATCTTGATCAGTCTTTGCTCCGTCCCTTTACATGATTTTATTCCAATCATCAGGTGCAAATTCTTGCAATTTCTTAATCAGTTCCTTCTCTTTCTGTATTTGTTCTCTTCCTTTTCTTCAATCTGTTACGGGCTTCTTCTTATTCCTTTGCAAAATCAGTGATTAGGGTCATGATTGCTTCCATTGGTGTTTCAGCAGTCTTCCTGGCAGTATGATCAGCCAACTGGTTTCCTTTTTCTTCCATGGGTTGTCCTCCAGTATGTGCCTTGACCTTCAGGCTGGCTACTTCCTTTGGGAGGGTGACTGCTTCAAAAACTTCTTGAACATATTTCCAGTTTTGAATTGGTTCTCCCGTAGCAGTTGTGAATCTTCTGTTCTTCCTTATGGATCCATAATCATAGACTACTTTGAGAGCATACTTGCTATCAGTGTAGATGTTGTCTGTCTGATCCTTTGCAGTCTTACAGGCTCTTGTGAGTGCTACCATTTTGGCAACCTGTGCTGAAAGTGATGAAGGGAGTAGTTGGGTCTCAATCACTTCCTCCAATGTTGTCACCGCATATGCCATTCTTGGGAGTCCATTTTTGTACAGGCATGAACCCTCTGTAAACAGGATCAGATCAGAATTTTCAAGAGGAGTGTCCTTTACTGGGGAGCAGTGGCGGAATTACCAGGGTCACCACAGTCGCACTTGCGACGGGGCCCTGGCATTCTGTCACTGTTGAGGGGCCCGGCGGGGTTGCTATTCAAAGGGCTCTGAGGGGAGAGCTTGTCTGTCAGGTAACAGCAGCACAGAGACACCGGCATTGACAGTTTTATATCTCTCTCCGACAGAGACCGTCCGGTCTGTCCTCTCTCGCACGGGATGACAGAGGACACACAGCTGATCTCTCCCTTCTCCCCCCTCCCCTCGCCTGTGTGCTCCGCAGGCAGTCAAGTGTGAAGCTAACGAGCTCACATTTCCCGCGGAGCACACAGGAGAGGGGAGGGAGAGAAGGGAGAGATCAGCTGTGTGTTGTATGTCATCCCATGCGAGAGAGGACAGACCGGACGGTCTCCGTTGGAGAGGGATATAAAACTGTCAATATCGGTGTCTCTGTGCTGCTGTTACCTGAGAGACAAGCTCTCCGCTCAGAGCCGTGCTGTCCTGAGAGGACAGAGGACTCTGATGGGCACTATTAGGAGGCACTGATAGAGAACACTGATGGGCACTGATAGGGGGCACTGATAGAGGACACTTATGGGCACTGATAGGGGGCACTGATAGAGGACACTTATGGGCACTGATAGGGGCACTGATAGGCACTTATAAGGGACGCTGATAGGGGAAATTGATAGGGGACACTTATAGGGGACACTGATAGAAGACACTGATGGGCACTGATAGGGGGCACTAATAGAAGGCACTTATAGGGGGCGCTAAAAGAAGGCACTGATGGGGGGCACTGATAGGGGACACTGATAGAAGGTGCTGATAGGGAATGGTGATAGGGGGCACCGATGGGAGGCATTGATAGGATTTACTATTGAGCACTGAAGGGAGGCACTGATAGGGGGCACTGAGAAGGCACTAGGGGGCACTGATAGGGGACACTGAGAAGACACTAGGGGGCACTGATAGGGGGCACTGAGATGGCACTAGGGGGCACTGATAGGGGGCACTGAGAAGGCACTAGGGGGCACTTATAGGGGGCATTGAGAAGGCACTGGGGGGCACTGATAGGGGCATTGATAAGGCACTAGGGGGCACTGAGAAGGCACTAGGGGGCACTGATAGGGGGCATTGAGAAGGTACTAGGTGGCACTGATAGGGGGCATTGAGAAGGTACTAGGGGGCACTGATAAGGCACTAGGGGGCACTGAAAAGGCACTAGGGGGCACTGAGACTGGCACCGATGGGAAACACTGGTGGACACTGATAGGAGGCACTGATAGGAGGCATTGATGGGCACTTATAGGTGGCACTGATGGGCATTGTTGAACACTAATAGGCAGAACTTATAGGCTGCACTGATGGGCACTGAAGAACACTGATAGGCAGAGCTCAGGCAGTATTGATGGGCAGCATTGAAGAGTACTGATAGGTGGCACGGGATGGACGCTGTTAGGCAGCATTAATGAGCATTGATAGGTGGTGCTGATAGGCAGATTTGATGGGCACTAATAGGCAGCATTAATGAGCACTGATAGGTAACACTTGTAGGCGGCATTGATGGGCACTGATAGGCGGCATTGATGGGCACTGATAGGCGGCATTGATGGGCACTGATGATTGAGGCACTGATTATCAGTATAAACAATTTTCTGACATTCTTCACAGTTAATGGCAGTCCTTTCCTAACACAGACACAGCATGGGAGGAAAGAGCTGCGGATAACCGTCAAGTCTGTTTACATGTGATCAGCTGATATCACATGGTAAAGGGCTACTGTGATTGCGCTGGATGCACGTCCCAGGGGGCATGCGGGAAGCACGGTTTTGGGACAATGTACATGGACACCCTCCCAAAATTGGAAGTCCGGGGCTCGGATGGAAGGGGGGCCCATCATGGTTTCTTGCACCGGGGCCCTGAAGGTTCTAGTTACGCCACTGCTGGGGAGATTTTCTGCCTTTCTTTTTCCATGAGTTTTAAGTAGATGTGGTCACCCTCCTCTTCGAGGTTTTCTTCTCTCTCTAGGAAAACGCTGTCAGGATTGATTGTAGTACATCTTTTCACTTCTATTTCTCCTAATTCAAGCAGGATATCTTCCATTTTGTACAGCACCACTGGCACAGGTTGCAGCTGCAGTTTTCTTTTTGTGTTCTTGCCACGACATGGATCTTGGTGCATCCACCAACCAGATCTATTTTATACATGGTTTGAAAGGGTTTGCGGTCAACAGGGCAGGATGAGGAGGTTTCACACCATTTAAAAATGCAGGATATACAGAAAACGTGACAACAATCTCTTGGAAAGCCAACCTCCAGGGAAAGACTGTTCAGACAAATTGGACACCTCTCAGTTGAACTTAATGCTAAAGTACTGGCACCAGTCCCAGTTTTTGCATTTGTCACCATCTTTTCTTCATGTTGCTCGTCTCTGGCATGAGATGAGCATAAACGTTTACTCCTCATCTTTCCCACTAAACCTATTAATCTGATTTATCTCTGCAGGGTCAGAAGTGGATGCAACCATAAAATCACCAGCCAAACAAAGGCTGTTGTAGCTTTGATTCCTCAACTGCAATTCTATTATTCCATCATCTTGTTCACAATGTTCTTTGGTATCTGCGCCTTTTGACAAGATGCCCAATTTTATTATAATTTAAACATTTCCTGGTTTTTCTTTGAAAAACACATTATCTTCTTGAACCTCATCTTAAGCTATAACTTTCTTCTTATGCAATTCACCTTCCAAGCTCTACATTCCGGACTCTTGAGAAGTAAGCTGCTCTATTAGTCTATTCTTTTCCACTTTCATTGCTCCTTTATGCACTGTATCGTAAGCCTAATTCAGCTTCATTTTCTTTCTAGTGCAATTCACTTTTATGTTTCCTATCTACTTCTTTAAACCATAAAATAACCTTCTGATTTCTCTCTTCTGGCATGTGCTTCCTTGTCTAACTACTGCTTCTTAACTTGCATAATTCCATTAATTTTCTGGCATGCTAAAATACTAAATCAACCAGGTCTTATCAGTGAGTGGAACCTTTTCCCTTTTCATGCTCAGTTTCAGTACCTACAATATAATAACATTTGCGCCTGGTGTAATCCCTTTTGCTAGACCCATCAGTGATATGCGTTAGAAAAACTTTGACAGGCTCATAACTAGTCAAAATTACATCACGTTGCATACTTTCAAAAATCCAATATTGTACACATTTAAACCCCCCTATCCAACTCTGTTAATCTGCCATAAAAATTAACATACACAAAAACCCAAGTTGATCATAGTCTGTTTTCTTCGAGCCTATAATAGTCTAGGTGTCATTTCTTAACCACTGTCCATATCTGTGTTTCATGTCTGTCATAGGACTTAATTTACTTGTTCCACTTTTACCTCTCCTGGCTTCGAGAGGTCCATGGGAGAGCCGTGCTCCCAATCTAGAGTCCTCACTCTCAAGTCTCTAAAAATTTGTGGGTCGTCACCCAAATTTTTTTTTCTCCGGGCCTCACACAGTAGCCATCAAATGGCACCAGACTATATCCGAGTCACGTCACCATTCTGTTAAATCAGGTTAGGTAGTCTCCAAACAAGACATTCAGGTGAGATAGTAGATCCAGATCTTTTTAAAAGAATATAATTAGGTGCTTTATTCATACACTGCAGTGGAGAGACACAACACACATCGATATTCAGCTCTACCAGGCCGATAGAAGAAGGAAGTGTCTCTGACCTACAAACATCAAGTTTAACAATATATACGTGTGAATAGGCATAAGGTCTAGGCATATTATAGGCGTGACCATATAGTTTAGTCCAATCAGCATTCATATCTTCTCAACAGCAAGGGAACAGTTAAGTAGGTGGTTACATCATGTGACTGATAGAAAGTGAAAGAAAACATGGGAGCCGCCATAATGGTAATGGATCAGACCAGCTAGATAAGACAGTCCATTTCTTGGAGGAAAAGGGGAGTAAACTATTGCTTTTTATCTGGTGCTGAAGGTCATCATGGACTGAAAACTCTGTGTCTAAAAAGAAGCAAGAAAGTGCATTACAAATTCTTAGTGATAGTCTCCAGTTATGCAACCTTGTTATAATCAGATCTCAATTCCAGCTTGTGATTGTCACTGATTGTCAAAAACCTAAGTGCACCAATACGTAGTTGGAATGCATAAGGACTGCGAATGTCTTTAGAAGCAGGAACTCAATCAGGAGCAGCTCTGATGGATAATTATACCAGGGCCTCAGCTGTACATATTTTTCATTTGAAACTTTTAAAACAAATGTTTGCCAAACAGCAGAAACCGTAATCTATGTCCTTCTCTATTTTATTTATTTATTTATTTATTTTTTGCACTTTCCTTTTTGCAAAGATACACCAGCACTGAATGTTTGATAAATCACTGCTTTACTGATTCACTGCTTTACGAATATACCCCTTAAAGTATGTTGTATAACTTAAGGTGTTCTGTCCCACTTATACTGTGTGTATTTTTTATGTGTTGAATTGAACTACATCAAGTTATTATTGTTCTGTAGTTTGCTGACATGACTTACCAAAGTGCCTTAAAAAAGTATTCATTTCCCTTGAAATTTTCCACATTTTGTCATGTTACAACCAAAAACGTAAATGTATTATGTTGATAAATGTATTTTATTGGGATTTTATGTGGTAGACCAACACAAAGTGGCACATAATTGTGAAGTGGAAGGAAAATGATAAATGGTTTTCCAAATTTTTTACAAATAAAAAATCTGAAAAGTGTGGTGTGCATTTGTATACAGCCCCCTTTACCCTGGAACCAATTGCCTTCAGAACTCAATTAATTAGTAGAGACCACCTGTGTGTAATTTAATCTCAGTATAAATGCAGCTGTTCTGTGAAGCCCTCAGACGTTTATTAGAGAACCTTAGTGAACAAACATCATGAACGCCAAGGAACACACCAGACTGGTCAGGGGTAAAGTTGTGGAGAAGTTTAAAGCAGTGCTATCAGTGTTTTTAGGGAGATTTCCCTTTAAATCCTGGAATGGAAGAAGTTTGGAACCAACAGGACTCTTCCTAGAGCAGGCTGCCCTGCCAAACTGAGTGATCGGGGGGGGGGGGGGGAGAGAAGGGCCTTAGTTAGGGAGGTGACCAAGAACCCGATGGTCACTCTGACAGAGCTCCAGCGTTTCTCTGTGGAGAGAGGAGAACCTTCTATAAGAACAACCATTTCTGTGGCACTCCACCAATCAGGCCTGTATGGTAGAGTGGCCAGACGGTAGTCTCTCTTAAGTAAAAGGCACCACAGCTTGCATGAATAATTATGTGATAGACCAACACAAAGTGGCACATAATTGTGAAGTGGAAGGAAAATGATAAATGGTTTTCTAAACTTTTTACAAATAAATATGTAAAAAATGTGGGGTGCATTTGTATTCAGCCCCCTTTACCCTGATACCCTAACTAAAATCTAGTGGAACCAATTGCCTCCAGAAGTCACCTAATTAGTAAATAGCATCCACCTGTGTGTAATTAATCTCAGTATAAATGCAGCTGTTCTGTGAAGCCCTCAGAGATTTGTTAGAGTACCTTAGTGAACAAACAGCATCATGAAGGCCAAGGAACACACCAGACAGGTCAGGGATAAAGTTGTGGAGAAGTTTAAAGTAGGGTTAGGTTATAAAAAAATACCCCAAGATTTGAACATCTCGCAAAGCACTGTTCAATCCATCATCCAAAAATGGAAAGAGTATGGCACAACTGCAAACCTACCAAGACATGACCGTCCACCTAAACTGACAGTACGGGCAAGGAGAGCATTTATCAGAGAAGCAGCCAAGAGGCCCATGGTAACTCTGGAGGAGCTGCAGAGATTCACAGCTCAGGTGGGAGAATCTGTCCACAGGACAACTATTAGTCGTGCACTTCACAAATCTGGCCTTTATGGAAAAGTGTCAAGAAGAAAGCCATTGTTGAAAGAAAGCCATAAGAAGTCCCGTTTGCAGTTTGCGGGAAGCCATGTGGGGGACACAGCAAACATGTGGAAGAAGGTGTTCTGGTCAGATGAGACCAAAATTGAACTTTTTGGCCTAAAAGCTAAACGCTATGTGTGGTGGAAAACTAACACTGCACATAACCATGGTGGTGGCAGCATCATGTTGTGGGGATGCTTCTCTACAGCAGGGACAAGGAAGCTGGTCAGAGTTGATGAGAAGATGGCTGGAGCCAAATACAGGGCAATCTTAGAAGAAAACCTGTTAGAGTCTGCAAAAGACTTGAGACTGGGGCGAAGGTTCACCTTCCAGCAGGACCACGATCCTAAGCATACAGCCATGGCTACAATGGAATTACCGTAGATCAAAGCATAATCGTGTGTTAGAATGGCCTATTCAAAGTCCAGACCTAAATTTTATTGAGAATCTGTGGGAAGACTTGAAAATTGCTGTTTACAGACACTCTCCATCCAATCTGACAGAGCAATTTTGCAAAGAAGAATGGGCAAAAATGTCACTCTCTAGATGTGCAAAGCTGGTAGAGACATCCCCAAAAAGACTTGCAGCTGTATATGCAAGGAAAGGTGGTTCTACAAAGTATTGACTCAAGGGGGCTGAATACAAATGCACGCCACACTTTTCAGATATTTACAGTATCTCACAAAAGTGAGTACACCCCTCACATTTTTGTAAATATTTTATTATATCTTTACATGTGACAACACTGAAGAAATGACACTTTGCTACAATGTAAAGAAGTGAGTGTACAGCTTGTATAATAGTGTAAATTTGCTGTCCCCTCAAAATGACTCACATAGCAATTAATGTATAAACCACTGGCAACAAAAGTGAGTACATCCCTAAGTGGAAATGTCCAAATTGGGCCCAATTAGCCATTTTCCACCCCTGGTGTCATGTGACTCATTAGCATTACAAGGTCTCAGGTGGGAATGGGGAGCAGGTATGTTCAATTTGGTGTTATCGCTCCAATTCTTTCATACTGGTTACTGGAAGTTCAACATGGCACCTCATGGCAAAGAACTCTGAGGATCTGAAAAAAAGAATTGTTGCTCTACATAAAGATGGCCTAGGCTATAAGAAGATTGCCAAGACCCTGAAACTGAGCTGCAGGTTGGTGGCCAAGACCATACAGCGGTTTAACAGGACAGGTTCCACTCCAAACAGGCCTCGCCATGGTCGACCAAAGAAGTTGAGTGCATGTGCTCAGCGTCACATCCAGAGGTTGTCTTTGGGAAATAGACGTATGAGTGCTGCCAGCATTGCTGCAGAGATTGAAGGGGTGGGGGTCAGCCTCACAGTGCTCAGACCATATGCCTCACACTGCATCAAATTGGTCTGTATAGCTGTCATCCCAGAAGGAAGCCTCTTCTAAAGATGATGCACAAGAAAGCTCGCAAACAGTTTGCTGAAGACAAGCAGACTAAGGACATGGATTACTGGAACTTAGTCCTGTGGTCTGATGAGATCAAGAAAAACTTATTTGGTTCAGATAGTGTCAAGCGTGTTTGGCGGCAACCAGGTGAGGAGTATAAAGACAAGTGTGCCTTGCCTACAGTCAAGCATGATGGTGGGAGTGTCATGGTCTGGGACTGCACGAGTGCGGCTGGCACTGGGGAGCTACAGTTCATTGAGGGAAACATGAATGCCAACATGTACTGTGACATACTGAAGCAGAGCATGATCCCCTCCCTTCAGAGACTGGGCTGCAGGGCAATATTCCAACATAACGACCCCAAACACACCTCCAAGATGACCACTGCCTTGCTAAAGAAGCTGAGGATAAAGGTGATGGACTGGCCAAGCATGTCTCCAAACCTAAACCCTATTGAGCATCTGTGGGGCATCCTCAAACGGAAGGTGGAGGAGTGCAAGGTCTCTAACATCCACCAGCTCTGTGCTGTCGTCATGGAGGAGTGGAAGAGGACTCCAGTGGCAACCTGTGAAGCTCTGGTGAACTTCATGCCTAAGAGGGTTAAGGCAGTGCTGGAAAATAATGGTGGCCACACAAAGTATTGACACTTTGGGGCCAATTTGGACATCATTTTCTATTAGGGGTGTACCCATTTTTGTTGCCAGCGGTTTAGACATTAATGGCTGTGTGTTGAGTTATTTTGAGGGGACAGCAAATTTACACTGTATACAAGCTGTACTCTCACTATTTTACAAGTGTCATTTCTTCAGTGTTGTCACATGAAAATATATAATAAAATATTTACAAAAATTTGGGGGTGTACTCACTTTTGCGAGATTCTGTATTTGTAAAAAATGTGGAAAACCATTTATCATTTTCCTTCCACTTCACAATTATGTGCCACTTTGTGTTGGTCTATCACATAAAATCCCAATAAAATACATTTAAGTTTTTTGGTTGTAACATGACAAAATGTGGAAAATGTCAAGGGGTATGAATACTTTTTCAAGGCACTGTACATGTGATTTTTTTTCCCTTTTTATTTTTAATAAATTTGCAAAGATTTCAAACAAACTTCTTTAATGTTGTCATTATGGGGTATTGTTTGTAGAATTTTGAAGAAAATAATGAATTTAATTCATTTTGGAATATGGCTGTAACAACAAAATGTGGAAAAAGTGAAGCGCTGTGAATACTTTTCGGATGCACTGTACGTAAAGACTATGAGATTTAAAACATTAACAATGCGTAACCTCTATGACAATGATAACAGTAACTGTGAGCGCAAAGTACAGTGTAATAGAAATGGAAATAATAGTAATATTAACAACCACTATTACTGAGTCTGTATTGTAAGGAGATCATTAGTCCATAAGAAAAATATTAGTCCAAGGATAAAGGTAATGATAGGATGATAAGGGTGGCTGCTGTTCTCAGAGAGCTGGCTCTGTATATAGGAAGAGAGGGGGAGAACAATGGAGGCGCCACCTGAGTGCAGTATTAAAAGCTGATTTTTAATGGCAAGGTATACAAGTACACTTACAAGAAGTAAGATGTCATGGTTATGCAGTAATGTGTGTCTGTCAGTTTACCTCTCTCCATGTGTTCCTTTAGAGGTCAGCCACTCTCACCTGACTGCATATATAAATTTTCCTCAGCATAGCTCCACCTCAGCCTCTAATTAGGAACACTATATTAACCTGCATATTGCAAGCCAACCTTGCTGATCAACCATTGTGTGTTTGGCTTCCTGTTTCCTGCTTGCCGTGTGCTCTACGTTTGTCTCTGTTACCGACCTTGGCGTGTTCTCGACTATTCCTGTTTGCTCGTGACCCTGACCTTTTGGCATGTCCCCGATTATCCCTGTTTGTTGTCCTTGTCGGCTAGTTGCCCTGACCTTGCCTTATCCCCTTACCATTCTTGTTGTTCCAGCCTGCTGCTTCCTTCCTCTATCTCCTGTAGTCTACCGTGAGCGTGAGCTGTGAGACCCTGGGGGCCGCGACCTGGAGCCAGACTGCAGCGCAGTCCATCCTCACCATCCTCACCACTAGAGGTTCTGGTGAACACCTGCTGGCTCTTAGACTCCGCACCCTGGGGAATCTATGCTCTAGCTCCCAATGGGATCTGTGTTAGTGATCTAGTAGACCTGCTTCCTGAACCCCCCAGGGTTCAATCCACAGCAGTCAGTCCTAGGGTCCACTACCTTAGCGGTGCACTCCTGACTCCTATGGAGTGCATCTGTCACCTGGTCTCAGGTGACCTGACATAAGAAAAGCAAAAGCTCATCTGTATAGGTAGTCCCAGGGGCTCCTCAGGTCCAGAAGAGGTTCCTGGTGCGTGGTTATGTTGATAGCATGTCTTATGGCCACAGGAGAGAGACTGGAACCAGCATGGAACGCACGGAAGTGATGTCACAGGTCACAGGATCACATCCAGAGGAGCTGTCACAGGAAAGGAGGAGGGACTGGCAGGCTACACGCTCGGAACCAGGAACCCCTTCCGGACCCGAGGAGCCCCGGGACTACCCCGGGACTACCTATATAGATGAGCTTTTACTTTTCTTACTTTGTGTAAGTGTACTTGTATACCTTGCCATTAAAAATCAACTTTTAATACTGCACTCAGGTGGCGCTTCTGTTGTTCTCCCCTTCGTAACCTCTATGAAGCGATCTTCAAAATGATAGAACATTTAACTTATGTTATAAGATACAAAAGCTTTCCCCATTATCATACAACATTTTAGTAATTTATGGGGATAAAATTCCCCTCTACTAATAGTTCCTTGAACATAGATAAGGAAAAAAGAAGGAGGGGGAAGGGACCCGTCACAGAACTGGAGAAAAAAAGGAAGAAAAAGAAGAGGTGAGTCCATCCGGCGATCTACCGCCAAACTGACAGCAGTTTTAATCCTCCTTTACTGTATTAAAAAATGTCTTTAGATATACTTTAAACATTTTAAATTTCAATGTTTTCTATAGTGGTCAGGCTCACTCGCTTTTAGAAATACCTTCCAAGCTTGTTATCTCCAATGTATACCCCCACACTACTTTTTTTTTCCTTCTTGCAGTTTTTGCTAATTAATTTAAACTTTGATCACATCTACTTTGATGTTCTATTATACAGAAATAATTAAAATAATTAGTAGACATTCTCCTTGTTATAGAGATAAACCTGTTAAATCGTGTTGGGTGTGGGGGGGCTAATTGCTAGGCTTAACATCAAAGCCTGGGGGGACTTCAGCTCCCCGTTCTGCCAAGAAGACCTGTAATGACTGATGTTAACTTTTAGTAATTCCTTTACTGCTATCAAGCTTTTGTTTTGTTTGGGTAGCGCCTGAAGTAAGAAAAGAACAGAAAAGTTTTGTGAAATTCAGCAGGCAGGCTACAATGCTAATAAAAATATGTTCTCTGGACCAAACTTTGCTGTCCAACAGATTTAATGTTTTTATAAAACTAGTTCCAGAACTTCCAGGTAATGAGCGAAATCAATCAAAGTTCTAAGAACCATGCTTAGAAGCAGGTCCTTACTGTTGTGTCGGAGATGTGATGGTGTTGTATATGAGAAAAGAGGAAGCTAAACCTGAATTCCAAGCAACCAGCTAAATGTATAAATAAAATACATATGTAGCCCCGGCTGGCGGCTCCTTTCATTTACAGTTGCGCAGCCCAGGGGCATTACCAAGGCTGCCCCACCACCACTATTTTCTCTCTAACTCACCGCAATAAGACAAGCAGTAGGGGAAACAGCCTTGCTGTCCTACTGCAGTGGAGGGAAGCAGAACAGAGCGGGCTGAACAGTGTGGGCATGCTTCCTGTGGGGATTCAGGACGTGTATTGGGATGGAGACAAGAGGGGGATTGGTGGGAAGCAAAGCCAACATTTATTTTGGGGAAAGAGATAGCAATAAAAACCTGATACCCCTTTCCCTACTCTATCCAAAACTGAAAAAAATGGTTTTGGCTTTGCATACAGTACACTACAGTTTGTGTTTTATCTGCCTGGAGTACAGCTTTCAACTCACACAACTGAGATTTGGAATGTTACACCTTAAAGGGATTCTGTCATCAAATTTGCTACCCGCAAAGGAAGGCAATAAATAACTACAGTGATCTCTGCTAGCTTTCGGGTCCATTACCAAGCAGCTGGGCTGCTACCTACGAAACTCAGAAAGTTGTCCACTCAGCATGGATGCCATTTAGAGAACACTTTGGGATTTCTCAATTAATGCAAAGCATTCTCTGATTAGAAGGAGTGAAGATCGCAATGTCACTGCCCCACCTCTTCATCTCCAATCCAATCAGAGAACCCTTTGCATAAATTGACTACATGCAGAGTGATCCCTGAATGGTGCCCGTGCCAAGAAAGGAACCTTCACTGTTCACAATGCAGCAGGGCAGCTGCTTGGCATGGGACCCCGGAAACTAATGGAGATCACTGGAGTAGCATTATCTACCACAGTAATTTCCAGCTTGCAAGGGGATCCCACAGGCATGGTATACACATACTTACATTAGTCCAAGCTGGTCTAATATAACTATGTAAAAATTGCCATACCTAAACGTCAGCTTTAAAGGAGGCTCTGCTTGTCTGCCTCCCCCCCCCCCTCTGCTGCCACATTTGTCACCTTTTGGGAGTGAGGAGCGGGTACCTGTTTTAAAAGGTACCTGCTCCCACTTCTGGCTGAGTTTGCAAAGTCAGCTGGAAGTTCGGCCCCCTCCTCCTTCCCCTCGCAGCCAGCCTATTCACGCACAGTAGGAAACCAGCTGTGAGACCGCAAGTGGCTGTTGTGGCACCAGCACCCACGAGCTGATTCGAGAATCGGCTCAGGTGAGGACGCCGCTGGATGCCTGGACAGGTAAGTGCCCTGATAGTAAAAGTCAGTAGCTACAGTATTTGTAGCTGCTGACTTTGAAATTTTTTTTTGGGGGGGGGTGCAGAACTCCACTTTAAGTGCAGATATGGGCAGCACCTGGAATTAATACTGTAAAGTGTTATGTTACATAGTTAGGAAAGGTTAGAGATTCACTTTAATTCTAGACCATTCATTCCAATCCAGTTCTAATATTATGTCTGTATATTATTAACTGACATTTTTTTTACGATACAAATGTCTCAGACTTTACCATCTTTATAATTTACAGTAAGGTCTCATTTCCCCAGATATTTCTTGTGCCAACCACAAGTGCTAATTATTCTTACATAACAGGTCCCACTTTCCCGCCAGCTAGACTATGTGGCATCTGCCTGGCTTAATTGTAACATACAGTCAGGCAGATGTATAAATATTTGAGTGTAATTTCAGATTCTGAATATTACAATGTGGCAAGGTGAGCACAGCGTGTTTTATTTCCTTAATAAATTATCAGAGAATCACGATTCTGCTACAGGAAGGTGTTTTAATGGAGTATGGAAAAGTCCCAGAGCGATCTAGATAGATTCTTCTATCTCTGTTAAAGCTTTCATTTTATAAAGGCCATAAAGGAGCAAAGGAGAGGGTGGAGGTGGGGGAAATCTAAATCCAAGAACAAAAATTTAATATAAATAGATTACTAGTCCTGATGTGGTGGCTGCATTCGTTTTTTTTTCAGCCTGTTTTCCTTTATATTCACCTGGTGATTGTGCCAGTAACATACTTCCTGCTGTAAGGTGACAACGCCCACTTACTGTCCTGTATCTATGGAGGAGCATTGTTGCCATCCTAGGCTACAGAACACCTCCTCATCTTTTCTGTAGTGCAGCAGGAGAAAATTGGACAGATTTGATAAGTCTGCTTGAGATGATACTGCGGAGGGCAGAGGACAGCACTGGATTTCTGGCAGAATCAACAGGCAGTTTTTGCACTCGTAAAGGCTAAGCTCACCTTTGGTACATGTTCCACCCTTATTTATGTAACATGTTCTGTCTCCTGCCTTTTCTCCCTCTCGGCTCCCCCCTCCCGGTGACAGTGGGCAGCGGATCCTCTCCCCGCAGCAGCCGTCACAATTTAAAAACAGTGTGGCTGTACTGGGCTCTGCCTACACTTTTGTATCATTCAATCACAGAGTTCTAAGAATGAATGAACTACAAGTACCATCAGCCACCGTGCCTGCTGGCTTGTAGTTCTCAATGAACTGGTGAGCGCTCTCATAATTCATTGATTCCTCCTGCCATTCAGTAACTGCCTGCCCGTATTGGAGGTACAGGCAGACAGTGTACTGAGAGTCTGAAGGATCCTGGCATTGCACCCACGATCTGCTGAGGCCCACAGCCCACAGATGCTGAGGTCCAGGCTTTTAATTTATTGCCTTAGTGGAGCTGCAGCAGCCCCAAGAGAGAGCTGAAACCCTCCCTAGAGGGAAGGAACACTCTGGCAAAGCTTCCCAAAAATGTCCCACCTCCCCATCCACCTTCTGGATGCCTCCTACCAGGGATTGGCTAGGGCATGATAATTATTCATACTGGTCCTTTGAATCTTCAGGCCCTATATTCTGGAAACTTCTTTCAGAAGCAGGTGGGAGGAATCAAACTCTCAGCCCAGAAAAACCCTGAGCAGACCAAAACAATAAATCACTGCACCATTCACTATAGTGGAGCCAAAAACTATCTATCTATCTATCTATCTATCTATCTATCTATCTATCTATCTATCTATCTATCTATCTATCTATCTATCTATCTATCTATCTATCTATCTATCTATCTATCTATCTATCTATCTATCATTGTACATTGTCCAGACCATAACCTTCTCTGCATTCTTTGGCCCTGATAAAAGGTACCTTATAGAACACATGTTGTTCTTTTTATGTATTGATTTGTATTTATATGTAGCACAGTGCTTTTCATATTGTACCTTCACATCAGTCCCTATCAGGAATAGGCTGGAGTTCAGTCTGAATCCAGAAAGTAGCTATCATTGCTGCGCCTTCGCAGCTATACTTATACAAAGGATGGAGTCACTCATGACGTCATTAGCCTAATACAGGTATGTGGCCATATTAGGTTAATTTAATTGAACTAATATGGCCATGTTGTCATATTAGGTCAATGATGTCACAAGCACCCCGTCTCTTTGTATACGTACAGCTGTGCATTGGCCCAGCAATGACAGTTAACTTTTGACTCTGGACAAACTTGGGTTTGGACTGAAGCCAAGCCCAAACACAAGCTCATTATTAGTATTCCAATATCAAATATACCTGATCCGGTTTAAAGTTCTAACTCTGGCCCTCTCTTCCTTGCGCCCCCTACTAGATTGTTATTCCAATCCACACCAGGGCTTCTGTATGTAAAGAGTAACCTATGGAGATTTTGCATAACAACCACCTACTAAAATCATATCTAAACCCAAAAACAACAACTTACTATATTGAAGCTTACCTGTTCTCAGATGTGGTAGCTGCATTCGTTTTTATTTTTTCAGGCTTTTTTTCTTTTCTTTTACCAGGTATTCCTGCAAAAAAAACACACTTCCTGTCTCTGGGTGTCTATGCTCACTCCTCTACTGTATCCATGGAGGCAGCCATGGTTGTCAACCAAACTGGACTAAAACCATATCTGGCTTTGTTTATCTTCCTTACATGGGGAATGGGGAGAGTAGTAGGTACACATAGTAGAACATTACGGGCTTACTTGAGATGGTTGTACAAATGCTGAGGCATTCATACAGTGCTTCTTTTACAAATAGACCCTTCTGTGCTTTCTCAGGCAAAATCAGACTTTCAACTATACAAAAAGCCACACCTCAGGGGCGGATCCGGGGGGGGGCAACGATGCAAATGCCCCCTCCGAGAAATTTGTAACAGACCAGTCAGCAGATGAGTGAGCGGGCGGGAGGCAGAGTGTGCCGATTAACGAGCAGGCGGGCCAGGTGAGAGAGAGCCTGAGTGGGCAGGTCGGCGGACAAGTGGGGGGGTTGCCAGCCGAGTGTGCATGTTAACGAGCGGGCAGGTCGACGCCGGCGGACGAGTGAGGGGGGGGTCGCCAGCTGAGTGTGCATGTTAACAAGTGGGCAGGTCGGCGCCGGCGGACGAGTGAGGGGGGGTCGCCAGCTGAGTGTGCGGGCGTGCAGGGCAGACATTGAGTGAGGGGGCGGGCCGGTCCACAGGTGAGCGGAGAGACTGGCCAGTCAGTGAGCCGGTGGGCCGGGAGCAGAGAGATGACATCATCTCTCACCGCCCGCCCTGCATCACTGCAGTTCCGCCCTCACTGTACAGCCGTGGGCAGCAGAGAGATTACATCATCTCTCTGCTGCCTGCCTTCACTCTGACAATCTGCACCTTAGCAGGCCAACAACAATGAGCAACATGTGGCAGGTGAGGTGGCAAGTGTAATCCGCAATGTGTGGCAGGTGACGTGGCAAGTAACAATCAGCAACATGTGGCAGGTGAGGTGGCAAGTGTAATCCGCAGTGTGTGGCAGGTGACGTGGCAAGTAACAATTAGCAACATGTGGCAGGTGACGTGGCAAGTGTAATCCGCAATGTGTGGCAGGTGACGTGGCAAGTAACAATCAGCAACATGTGGCAGGTGACGTGGCAAGTAACAATCAGCAACATGTGGCAGGTGAGGTGGCAAGTGTAATCCGCAATGTGTGGCAGGTGACGTGGCAAGTAACAATCAGCAACATGTGGCAGGTGACGTGGCAAGTGTAATCCGCAATGTGTGGCAGGTGACGTGGCAAGTAACAATCAGCAACATGTGGCAGGTGACGTGGCAAGTAACAATCAGCAACTTGTGGCAGGTGACGTCTCAAGTAACAATCAGCAACATGTGGCAGGTGACGTGGCAAGTGTAATCCGCAATGTGTGGCAGGTGACGTGGCAAGTAACAATCAGCAACATGTGGCAGGTGACGTAGCAAGTGTAATCCGCAATGTGTGGCAGGTGACGTTGCAAGTGACAATCAGCAGCATGTGGCAGGGGACCTGGTAAGTGACAATCCGCAGCTTGTGGCAGGGACTTGGCAAGTGAAAAGCTGCATCTGAAGGCAGGTCGACGTTTACTAGCCTAAATGTGCTTATGATGGAAGGTATGGCTTAGAATGACAATGTGTAAGTACAATAGTTAACCACTTAAGCCCCGGACCATTTGGCTGGCCAAAGACCAGAGCACTTTTTGCGATTCGGCACTGCGTCGCTTTAACTGACAATTGCGCGGTCGTGCGACGTGGCTCCTAAACAAAATTGTAGTCCTTTTTTCCCCACAAATAGAGCTTTCTTTTGGTGGTATTTGATCACCTCTGCGGGTTTTTTTATTTGCGCTATAAACAAAAAAATAGCGACAATTTTGAAAAAAACGCATTATTTTTTACTTTATACTATAATAAATATCCCTCAAAAATATATAAAAAAAACATTTTTTTTCCTCAGTTTAGGCTGATACGTATTCTTCTACATTTTTTTGGTAAAAAAATCACAATAAGCGTTTATTGATTGGTTTGCGCAAACGTTATAGCGTCTACAAAATAGGTGAATAGTTTTATGGCATTTTTTTAAATAATTTTTTTTTTTACTAGTAATGGCGGCAATCAGCGATTTTTATCATGACTGTGACATTACGGCGGACAGATCGGACACTTTTGGCGCTACTTTGGGACCATTCACATTTATACAGCGATTAGTGCAATTAAAAATGCATTGATTGCTGTGTAAATGTGACAGTGAAGGGGTTAACACTAGGTGGCGCTGTAGAGGTTAAATGTGCCTAGGGAGTGATTTTAACTGTGGGGGGGAGGGGCTATGTGTGATATGACACTGATCACTGCTCCCGACTACAGGGAGCTGTGATCAGTGTCCTGTCACTAGGCAGACCAGGGAAATGTTTGTTTACATCAGCATTTACCCGTTCTTCCTTTCCGTGAGAGGATCGCGGGTATCCCCACGGACATCGAGTCTGTGGGACCCGCGATCACACTCACGGAGCTCGCTGCGGGCGCGCACCACCAGCGGCGCGCGCGCGCGATGACACGGCGGCAAATTTAAAGGGACGTACCTGTATGCCTATTTGCCTGTCCGTACTATTGTGTCAACGTATATGTACATGCGGCGGGCAGCAGGTGGTTAATGTTTGACAGGTAGCATAATATATTCAATTTGTAGGGCATGAAGTTTTTACGGATATAAAGTACTTAATGTGCCAAAGGCACTGATCCGAAGGGGTGT
Organism: Lithobates clamitans; assembly: GCA_037952925.1. Taxonomy (NCBI): domain Eukaryota; kingdom Metazoa; phylum Chordata; class Amphibia; order Anura; family Ranidae; genus Lithobates; species Lithobates clamitans. Next base: position 1,783,006 of record JBBGZY010000250.1, read on the forward strand.
ATTATAATATTAATAAGGTATCATATTTTATGGCCACATCAGTGTCACTGCAGTAGAGTGAAGTCTTGTGAAGGAGATTCGATTCCTGTTCAGAGTGTTAATGAATTACTGTTTTAATACATTAATATTTTCTAATTTACTTGTAGAGGACTTTGGGAGATTAGCAAAGAATAAAAAAAAAAAATAAAAAAAAGAAGACGGCTAAGGTTATATGGTATTTAAAGCTGGCTGGATAAGGACAAATTCAAGGATGTTTTTCTTTTTCAAGTTTGGGAAAGTGTTTCTTACTTGTTGAAGGACTATAATTAGGAAGTGATAGAAGAGATTTATTATTTAACAAAGTTGTGAGAAAAGTAAGCGGAGACGTTGCCTACATCCCAGCTAGTGAAAGCTACCACCTGATGTGCTGTTGAGATCCACCCATTTTTTTTTTTTTAAATTAAAATATTTTTAAGATCTGACGATTTTTTTTTCTTTACATCCTTAATTTGGAAAGGTTGTGGGTTGTACATGACATCCAATAAAACTATACACAGGCAGTAATGGGAATGATATCTCAACATGACAAATACAGGATAGGTGCATTGATGAAAAAAGAGAACAATAAAATCACAGAAGATGTATACATTAAATGTAGACTGAAAAATCACATGCTCAGTTGTGGAGAAGCACCGTACAACCAGCTTTTGTGTAGCCCAACAGAAATGGGTGGGTGGGGGGGGGGGGGTAAGCTGAAGATAAAGGAGAAAATCGTTAATGAAAAAGAATCTATGTGTAAGGGGATCCAAGAAAATCCTATTGAGAAGGTAAGGGGACGTGAAACTGTAAGAAACTGGGGGGAAATGTAAATGGGGGAAGGAAAGAAGAGCCATAGGGGGAAAAAAAATGGGTAGGGGAAAAGGGATGGATGGTGAAAATAGAAAAAAAAAGGGGGGCCCGAGTTTCCGATAAGAGCCTTCATTCTTCGCCAGCCAGAAGGGTCTCTCCTTCCTAAGGGTCCTGTTTGTTCTGTGAGTAGAAGAGTGAAAAACAAAAAGCCAAAGCTTACAGACTTTAACGGTACTAAACCACATTGAAGTCACATAAAATATATTTTATTACAAAACAATTACATATAAAAGAGTATAGAGTAAATGCTCTTAAAAAACATCATGTGATAGGCTAATACATATATACTCCACATATTGTTTCTTCGTAAAGATGGCCAGGAGGTTGACGCGTTTCACAAACAGCTTCCTCAGGACCTCAATTCCTTGACCACAAAGAAACTAGACCTATATGTATCTCCTGAAGTAGAGCAAGAACCAGCAGCACATCATGCAGCAAAATATGCCTCAAAACAACAGTTGTTTGTAGGGGTACACCAGGGTTGTATCAATTTAAGATATTATTCTCCTGCATAAGCAAAAGAATGATGGTCATGAAGATTAATATCCCCAAAATAGGTATGGTGAATGTATCGGAGGACCTAGCACACAAAGACAGTATTCCACATCCACATGGTTCAGCAAGAATATTATCACGGTACTTCTTTGAGCTGTGTCACATAATGAAAAAAGATGGGTTTTAGCCTAGAATAATGTCTGCCTTTGAGTAGCACCAGATATTTCTTATTTTCAGTGTATTAAACCACCTCAGTATGCCAAACCATCTCTCCAGTGCACAGCCAAACTCAAACAGCCTCCTGCTACATAAGCCCGTTCTTTATAATATATTGTGAGTAGAAGACAAAATTTTCCATATGGTTGATATCCTTGACTTTGCGTAATCACATACATAGGATGGACAAAATTATGAAAACAAGTATGGTAAAAGGATGAAATTTCTACCTAATATGGTGTTAGATGCCTTTGGCATCAAAGATGGCCTGAATTCTCCTGGGAATTGACAAATATAAGTCTTGGATGGCGGATAATGGAATCTGATATCACACTTCATTGAAAAATCCTGGCACATTCCTGCGCAACATCCGTTTGTCTCTTTCGGTCAGTCGACCATGTCGTTCGCACTTATGCTTATCAGATGAGTTTTCTTGGAAACTGTATATGTCGTTATAACCTTTAATACTGTACTTTGTGACGCTGCAAATAAATAGGCAACTACAATCACAGAGGAACCAGCTAAGCGGGCACCAAGAATTTGCCGCCTTTGAAACTCATGACTAGGGTAGTTCAGATAACCCACTACCATCCTCAAACTTGTACTCTAACCCTTAAAGTAATGACACAGAAGTAGTGTTGGAGTTAAAATAGCCGGTACAGCCTTTTATTTAAACCAAAACCATAGTTAAAGAAAAACATTGTAAATTCCAGATTAAATACGAATAACTGGTTGTAGATCCTAGACAACATCATCTCCCCCAACTTTGGAGTCTGTGGTACCACTAAGCCGGGTTCTGTCCCCAGCCGCCAAACACCGCCTCGAGGACTCCCTAACTGACCACAGACCCCTACCACCTTAACTACCCAGTCAGTCTAGACTGAAACCAGACCAACCGGGAGGACTTCATACCTGAGATGGGTCCCACCATTTCATCAATATACCACATGTTGTATACCTTCGTCAAGGACCCCAACAAATGTCTTCCTCCAGGACTTAAATCAGACCTCTTCTCCAGGGCGAGAAGGAGGGACGTTCCTACTCCGATTTCCAGTTTGCAAGTGATGCCCCTTTTCGCTTCTTCCCTCAACTACTAGCATCTGTCTACTCCCCCTACCCCATAGCTCGTCCAATCAGGTAAGAGCCTATTTCTCCATTTTGACCAGCCCCATGACTTAACCTATTATTGCCTGGTAGTTACTTCAGCCCTGTTATGTACGTCCTTCACTTCCATTTTATTTCAGCTCAGTACATGTCTGTAAGCTCTGACAGAACTCCGTTATACTAGCAGAATACGCATCTGCTAGGTGTCTCATCATACAGTAGAAGTAACAGAATGTTACATCACTTCAACGTTAAACATGTTGTCACTTTTTCACACCTGCAAATCATGTAGTGTTTCCATATTTTTGTCCAACTCCTGTAGAGATTGAGGGAGGGTTAGTGTTTTCTATTTCAAAGAGATGCGGGTTTTAGCTGCATTCAGGAGGTGACACTGTATACATAAGATCTGCCCATTTTTTTTAACAACATAGGAGGCAGAAGGTTTTTGCTAGAGATCCTCATGAAACCTGCCCTTAAAAATGTAATTTGTAACTGCAGATTCTAAAACATTGATTTTGCTGTGAAATTACTGCTTTTGCTGTCTGTTAAAGTGGTTGTAAACCACTGATTTAAAAAAACAAAACAAAACAAAAAAATCCTGCAATGTAATGGCATAATGTGCTAGTATGGATCGCTCTGAAGGTCCAGCACTGTAAGCAGGACCTTCAGAGCGCATGCGTCGATGATGCACTCTGAATATCTCCTAAACTGTGCAAGTTTAGGAGATATTCACAGTACCTATAGGTAAGCCTTATGCACATTACAGAGTACAGAGTTTACTACCACTTTAAATTTCATTGAAGAAGAGACTTTCAATTTTGCTCACCGACCTGGAAAGTTGCTTGAAGAAAAATTAGCTTTTTTTCTTTAGAGAATATGATTTTTGGGTGTATTTTTTTACTATTATTATATGCTGTAAAGTCAATTTTGACTCATAGAAACCCAATGGAGAATGTTTCTCCAGAACGATCTGTCTTCTGTTTGGGTCTTCAGTCTTTGCAATGACATGTTCAAAATTTCTGTGACTGTATCCTCTTCCCTAAACTTTTCCATGAATGTGTGTGGAAGAGCGATGTACAAAAGCTAATTTCATGTAATGGTCTTTTTATAACTTTTAATAGTTAAGAGCATCAAATACAACCCTTCAACCTTTTCACCATAATTATATTTCCCAGTGAGCTGGTTCTCATAAAATGACATCTTCCGTCTAGTCATCTAGAGTGCCAGGGAAATGTTGGGCTTAAATTTGCTAAAGGATTGATTTTTATTTTTATTTTCCTTGCTGTGCTAGTCAAGTGCTGTGAAGTCAATGTCGACTGCTGGTGACTGAATGGATAGTGTTTCTTCAGAATTATCTGTTTTCTGTTTTTAATCTTTAGTCTTTGCAACGGCATGTTCAGAATTTCTGTGACTTTATCCATAAACCTTATTGCTGGTCTTCCTCTTCTTTCCTTTTCAACTGTAGTGCCACCCTTGAAGGAGCCGCTTGGTAATTTTGGATTCTCTGTTCTGTGCCTCAACCCCAAGAACAATCTCAGCCCCTCTGGCAAACCTGGTTAACTAAAATCACTGCAAACACAAGTGCAAAAGATACCAAAAGGAATAATAGATTGTAAGATAATACTGTACTAGAGATTAAATCAACAAAAAATGAAAACTATAGGTATTCACCAAACTACAGGGTTTAGTATCAAACAGAATTATAGTGATATGCAATGAACTGGCAAAGACAGAGAACCTGACTGTGGGGCCAACAGACTTCAAGTGGAACTATGATCCCAGGAGCAAGAGGGGGAAGAAGACTCTTAGTCAGCTCCCTCTAAGCCCTGATCCCACAAGCGAAAAGAAATAACAAAACACTATATGTGAAACCTGTGTAGTAGTTCACCTTTAAGATCAACAAATACCACACTTTGAACAGTTTAATCAGTAACAGATTCTGTAGGTTAATTCCTTTGGAAGGAGGAGTCCTTGAAGTAAGGGAATCCAGAATCTTCAATTAGCTATGAAGGGGCCCAAAGATGTTGCTGTGCAATGGCGACCAGCAAAGGTGAATAGAATCAGCAAGGTGCTTCCCCAGCTGAATGTAAAGGTGTCTGCATGCAGTGTCTCTCAATGTAATACTAAGGGTGGGCTTCTGCCCGCTCGACAATCCTGAAGATACCAAGGCCTGTGCAGTAAAATGTCCCAGAATAAGCTTTTAAAGGTTCTGCAGTCAGATGGAGGATGCCAGACTGGCAAACCAGGGATTCAGTGGCGTCTGCCTGTGTGTAAGTGAGAGTGGCCCCTGATAGCCACGCTGACAATGAGAAGCCAGCAGCTGAGGATCTGCCTCCAGGGATAATGCTTACTCATGGAATGGCTCTCTACAACGTCCAGGCCTCAGCACCTGCTTACATTGACCAGAGGAGCCTAGCCTCTCGCTCCAGTAGCTGCAGGTCCCTTGTCCCAAGAGGGACAGCCCGCCATTTAGCAGTGGAATTTAACTCCTTTCCCAGTGTCCTGTCAGCTTTCTGGTGAGTGTAGTCCAGTCAGTGCTGAAGATTGCAGTATGTCCTGACTGTGGGACTACATGTCCCAAGATTCTCTACCTGTTGATAGAAGGTATCCCACTCTGCTGGCAGGAAATGATGCAACTGTCCCAGCACTGAGCACTAGGCAGAAAAGGCTATAGCTCAGTCTCATCTGTGAGTGTTCCTGAGTTGCAGAACAACATAGCTGCCACTTGGCTACACAACATTTACAAGCATAACTGTCTTTTCTAGCAAGTTGTTTCTTCTCATAATATGCCATTTTTAACCTTGTCATCTGGGGTTCTAGTTAAGGGGTAAGGCTTGACTTGCTAAAGGATCCATTTCTTTGTTTTTCTTAATGTGTACAGTATTATTGTAACGGTGTAGTTGCCACTAGTAACAAATATCCACCATATCACCCTGCTTCCAGACTCCCATACATCACTTGCAGAGACAATGAAGTCATTTGCTGTGTTTTGGTTTTTGGGGGTACAACTTGGTTGCGGAAATGGGTATATGGGATGCCCATAGAACAGATCACTTTGCCATCACATTTAGAGATTGTATAGATTAGCACATAGGTTGAACCTGAAGGAATGATGCACATGTTTAATAGCTACAGTCCTCTTCCTGCATCACCATGCAGACTATTGCTCCTCCTCTGCATAACTCCTGCAGACTATTGCTCCCAGGAATTCCTCATTAATTACAGTGTAAAGAATAAGGACTTCACCCAAGACCGTGTAAGGGTGAAGTTCCCAGAAAATCCTCTCATCCTGCACAAACTTATGCTGTAGTACATTAGTTTCCTGTAACCTCTTCTTCTGTAAGCAAAAGAACCCACTCTGAAAAGCTCCTCTTGCTGGCTCTGGTTTCTTGCTGCTACTAGGCCAGAGGCCTCCAGTACCTCTCCCCGAAGGCCTAGTAGTTTAAAAGCCAGGTTCTGAACGGTGGACTACTGTTCCCAGCCGGCCCAGCTTGCAAATCCTGTGCCAACAGGCCACATCGATTTGACACTACTCCCCACAGTCTCTCCTCTGATCCAGGACTCCTCATCAATGACCGTGTAATGATGAGTACTTAAAGTGTAAAAGTGAAGTTCCCTCACAGACTTCCTGGCACATCCAGCCCTCCACTGTGGTACACTCATCGACCTTTCTCTGACCCGAGTCCTTGATGGAGAACTTAACCGGACCGTACGTTCCGACAGCTTCGCCTGCCCCTCTGCTCCAGGAGTTCCTCATCAATGACCGTGTAATGATGAGGAATTCACTAATGACCATGTAAAAGTGACGTTCCCTCACAGCTCTCCCCGGGCCTCCTCCTGCGATCGGCGCACCCCCCCAGATGGTGGTGCCCTCCTGCTGCTGTCTAGTACTCCATTCTCCACTTCACCCGGCCGACAACTCCTCCCAGTGGCATGTTACCTTAGCTTATATAGGAGGCCCGCCCCCTGCCAATACCAGTTGGGGATTGGTCAGGGCTCCCACATGAGCTGCCTGCCACTCCAGCTCTAGGCCCTGCCCCTCTTCCAGAACATTCTCCCTAGTAGCAGGGGAGGTGCCTCAGAACTAGAGCACAGGTGATCACACCCACTGGTACACTAACCACTCCCTGCCCCCAGGTCAAAACAGACAGGCCTAGCTCAAAGCATAGGCCTGCCTAAATTTACCCGTGCTGACAGTCTCCCTAGTAAAAATCCTATACTAGCACCTACTTATTGGTAGAGGGTGCTACATTATTAATTGCCGTCAAGTCAATATCAGCTTCTGGTGACCACATAGGCAAGGTTTCTCCAGAATGGCCTGTCTTCTGTTTGGGTCTTCAGTCTTTGCACCATCTTGTTCATATTTTCTGTGATTTTATCTATCCACCTTATTGCTGGTCGTCCCCTTCTTCTCATTAAAACTTTTTCCCAGCATAATTGTCTTTCCTAGCAATCTCCTCTATGGTCTAAGAAACTGGAAGCAATGAGTATTTTTTTACTTCTGGTTTTGCCGGTTGTATACAAACCATTGCTAATTTGAAAAAGGCATCGGATTATACCGATCTTGGTAATAATCCAAGGCTTTTAAGGGCAGAGGAGACCACAGATGTCTCAGCTGGAGACCCCAGATGTCTCAGTAAAGAGGACTTGTCACTGCCTATTGCTGTCACAAGGGATGTTTACATTCCTTGTGGTAACAATAAAAATGATGAAAAAAATTAAAGGTACATTGTAAAAAAAATAAAAAATAAAAAAAAAATAAAAAATTTTTTTTTTTTAAAGTTCCCCTGTCCCCCCGTGCTCGTGCGCAAAGGCAAACGCATACATCAGTCCCGCGTAGTACTTAAACAGCGATCACACTACACATGTGAGGTAGCACCACAAACATCAGATCGAGAGCAATGATTCTGGCACCTGATCGCCTGTGTAAATCTAAAGTGTTAAAGGGGTTGTAAACCATTCTATGCATTAAGGTGAAAAACCTTCGGTGATGCAGCTGCCACCCAGAGCCCCGCTTTTACTTACCTGAACCTGGTCTTTCCAGCGACGGGGACGAGCACACCAGCTCCAGCCAGTGTCTCGGGTCCTGATTGGATAGATTCATAGCAGCGCAGCCATTGGCTCCCGCTGCTGTCAATCAAATCCAATGATGCGAAAGCCGTGGGGTGGGGCTGAGTCCTGCTGTCTGTGTCAGTAGACGCAGCAGCAGGACACGGGAGCGCGCCCACACGAGTGCCTCTCCAACGGGGCACACGAGAAGAGGAGGAGCCAGGAGTGCCACTGAGGGACCCAGAAGAGGAGGATCGGGGCCACTCTGTGCAAAACCAACTGCGCAGAGGAGGTAAGTATGATATGTTTGCGTAAAAAAAAAAAAAGAACCTTTTGATATATTTTAACCTGTAAACGCTTTTAAAGCGTTGCCTATAGATAGTGTAATGTGCAAAGGTGTGTGCAATTTTAAAGCATGACATGTTCGGTATCTATTTACTCGGCGTAACATTGTCTTTTATATTTTACCAAATAACTGCATATTATATTGTTTTTGTGCATTAAAATTCATAAATTTATTGCAAAAAAAAAAGAAAAACCTCTGCACAAATACATGTGACTTAAAAAAATTGCAACATCCACCACTTTGTTCTCTGGGGCCTTTGCTTTAAAATATATATAATATTTGGGGGGTTCTAAGTAATTTTCTAGAAAAAAATGCTGATCTTTACGTGTATGTGAGAAGAAAAAGTCAGAAAAAGGCCTGGTCTTCAAGTGGTTAATTTAAACTTCCCCATCGACTTCAATGCGTTTTGCAAAAATGGTGACATTTTGCTGAATGCAATGCCTATTGTGTAGAGAATCTACAAATTTCTTCACGAAGCATGTCAAGAAAGCCATGAATCTATGGAACAGAAAGCATGTAAACATAAAATTACTTCTGGGAAATGTTATAATAATAGCTCATAATGTGTACGTGCTGAAAAAATGCACTCTAGTTTGCCTGTAAAGTAATAAGCAACTTTCATTTTGTAGTATTTTATTGTCCTTTGCCTGTCCTGACAGTTTTTTTTTTTTTTTTTTTAATGCAATACATTTATAATTTTCAACAAGTCTTGGATCTTGACCTCCTCTTAGCCTGAGCTGTTTATCTTTGCTTGGCTTTCAGACTCCCGCACAACTCTCCTTTAACCCTCTGTGTTCCTTTACATCCTTCCAGCCTTTGAAGTTGGTGTTGGAGAAGAAAGGATGTCTTATTCTCTGTGAACAGAAACCCTGGGCTTGTTTCCTTTATGTTCATATGCTTTGAGGTTTTTTTTCAGATTGATTTTCTCACAATTTTTGGTTATTTACTACCTCCACTTGTTCAGAGTGTTTTCCTCTCTGGTGTCCTTGGTGCTTGTATCGTAATGCAGAACACGCAAGCAAAAAATCCACAGAGCATAAAAGATCTGTCTTGGCTTAAAGTGTCTAGGCAAAATAAAAAAAAGGCATGCAGACCACCTCTGCAATGCGTGCATATTTCCTAATATTTCCTTGAAGAACACTGCAAGTACAGAAAAATACCTGGTGATCCTGCAATAAACCTAGTATGCTCCAAACTTCCTGTTGTTTGTTAATACTGCCTCTCCTATGCTAAAATCTGAAGCCCTGCCTGAGCCCCCTAGTTCTAATTGGCATACCTGTGTTAAAGAGGAGCCCCCAACCACACACAATTATGTTTTTTAAATATCTTCTTACCTAATGCTGTATTGTCCTCAGATCACATACCGCTCACCCAGAAGACCCAGTTTAGGACCTCACTCTGGTCTGACATATAGTCCTACTTCGAGAGCACAAGTCGCATGGCATATTAAAATTAATGGTTCCATATGAGAGCCATTTTAACTGGTCCGAATTGTGTCGATCCAACTTTGAAAAAGGTTCCTGCATTGCTTTAGTCAGACTTGGGCATGATTTCAGCCCATTGATTTGAATGTAAGTCGCATTCAAGTTGGATCATCATCTTAACTGATCCGACTTGTGGCATGCGCCTTGTGGTCTGAATCTTAAGGGGAAACCCCACGCCAAAATAAAACATGGTGTGTGGTCCCCCCCAGATCTCGAGGGGAACCCCACTCGTCCCCCCGAAATCCATACTAGACTCTTATCTGGGAGCGCAGCCTGGCAGGCCAAGAAGGGGGAGGGGGGCGAGTGCCCCCTTCCTAAACCACTCCAGGCCACATGCCCTGCAGCATTGTCCTGCTGCTCTGCCAAATTCTTTAGTTCCCAGCCCCAACTGAACTATATGTGGAACCAAAGAAAAAAGAAGAAGATTTTGCACCCAGTTGAACATTTTCCTTGAGTGTACTTACAAGGTGTGTCTAAAAAAGTTTGAGGAATGGTATCAGAAAACAAACAAAACAGAAGATACAAATAAATTACCTTTATTGGCCTTCAAAATATTCGTCATCCTTCATCCTTCGTCAATGAGGTTGTAGCAATGTTCCTGCATGATGTTAGCCCTCCCACTTCACTTGTTCACTTGTTTTTGTTTGCAAAATTAAAGTGGGCCGGTCTGGATAAAGTCCAGGGCCAAATTTTTGTCTCAGTCCAGCCCTGAATGCTGGTCTCCAGAGGTTTCCATTCATTTTGCTTTCAGTTTGTCTGTGCGACACAAACCAGGAACAGATCTTCTGCTTACCCAAAATCAGTGCGGACAATGTCCTTGCTAATGCCCAATTCCTCTGCCATCAATCGTAGAGTCAGTCTCTGAGAGTCAGTCAGGCACTTCTAAAAGTGTCTCTGGATAGCCATGTATATTCGCATGCACCTTGCCTATTTTGCCTTTGAGATATTGGACTATTCGCTAAACTTTTTAGACATCCCTCATAGCAAGGGCTATATTGCACATGGTCGTGTGCTCACCATTTAAAATGTAAATGTTTGTAAAGGGTATTCAGCCTCCTACATGCTAATTGTAGCACAGACCCTTGAAAGGCCCTAAAGATTTGTCCCAGGTAGCTCCCTCTGTCTCACGCACAATTTCCAGGCAGTAGGTGTCTTTTATTGGCTTTATTGCTGGTTAAACTTGGATGGGGTGTGGGAAAGCTTTGGAATACTCCATAATTTGGTGCACATAATATTTGGAGGACTCTTTCTATTCAGGGGCATTCCTCTTCTTTGCAGAGACTAGAGGCACAAGTACTTCTGGGACCCCCAGTAGGGCAAACCCCACTTTGATAGCACTTGAACAGTCACAAAAGGGGTTAAACAGCAGAAAGTCACTAGTATCCAACTTCCAGGCCTCTACTCACTGTGTCTTCAGATACTTAGATTGATCCTGGACAATACTGGCTAGACACTGTACTGTGAATTTCAAGCTGGATCCTCAATCCACCTCCTTGACTTGACTCTGAACTGCTTCCAGGAAAATAGGCCTCCTAAGCTGGGATCTCGATAAACAGCAGCCCTTCCAGGCTGGGATCTTCTCCTTCAGGACAAGAACCCTGCTGCTCCAGGGCTCAGACTATTTATGGTCTCTCCCTCTCTCTCCACCTTCCTAGAGATTGACTAGAGTCCCATAAATATTCACGCTCAGGGTCTGCCTATTCCAGCCCACTACATTCTAGAACCTACTAGAAGGCAGGGAGAAGTAATTGGGACTGCAGACTGTGAGACCAAGAACAGACAAAAATAATCACACTCTGCTCTACTGGCAACAGAGAAGCCAAAAAAATCTAAATTAACCTCACTAGCAACTTAACCTAGGAGGGTAGTACATAATCACATGACAACTCTCCTAATGCAGCAATATAATGCTTGCCATAGACATCAGAGAACATACAACATGCATGTATGATCTGAATATCTCACAATTTCTCCCTTAAACAAGAGTGCTGTAGTTACAAGAACACTCTTGTTTAGGGCTATGCAGGTAAAAAGAGAACTCAAATGTTCTGGCCCCAAGGAAAACAATACATTTCTGAGAGTCATCAAGGGGAATGCTCCAGGATAACCAGCAAATGTGTTCCAGGATCACTGAAATACAAACTGAAGGAGCAGGGATGGACTGGTGCAGTTTAGCACCTGAGATCTACACAGCTCTCTCACACAGCCCTGTCTGGCAGGGTGAAAAGAACATGGTCTTTCTCTGCGTGTGTTTGAGGGGGTTGTCTGTGTGTGTTTGAGGGGGTTGCTAGGTTGTTGCTGGCTTTGGGCAGCATGAAAGAGAGTGTAACAGACACTCTCAGCTTAGACAACTGCAGCCAGCAACCCTGCTGGGAAGCCATGGTCCAGTCTGAATCATGTGTCCGGGTTCCAGGCAGTCTGAAACCCGGACATACAATTCCAAACCCAAACAGTCCGGGTGAATCCTGGACAGGTGGCAAACCTAACTACAGATGGAGAAGAAGTCAGGAGGAGTATGGTTCCTCTGTGGTTCCCAGGGTCACTGGTGGAAGCGATCCGATTAGATGCCGCTGCCCCATGTTACTCTGGCAACCTTCTTGGTTCATGCAGAGCCTTTTAAAGGACCTTGGCTGCCAAGCTTGGCGCACTTTTGAGTAGAGACAGGTACCCTGCCTGTGAGGTAGTACTAGCAATAGGTAAAGGTTCCTGACGAGGAGGAAAAGTGTAGGGTTGCATCTCTTCTAGAAACCTTCCCAATTGCCAATTGGGCACAAGACGGCCAGACCGCATTCTGCCCCCTCTCAACAGACGCTGTCAGTCCAGCTGGAATCCCACTCCTCCACATTGTTGGAAACTGTAAATGCACCGGGCTGGGTAGCTTTCCTACCAGGTTTGTTGTAAACTGTTGCTGCATTACCTCAGTACAAGTTTTATGTTGCACCCGACTGTGTGAATTATTACCTCCACACACACTGCACCTCACCTACAAGCATGCTCAATCCTTAAGCTCTCTTTCTCTTTCCGAAACTACTATCAGCCCGTCTTCGCATGCCAAGGTTCTAGGTGTAACTCTGGACTCTGAACTATCCTTTCGGCCCCACAACCAAACATTGTCAAAATCTTGCCGCCTCAACCTTCACAACATCTCCAAAATATGCCCCTTCCTAACCAATGACACCACAAAGCTCCTAGTTCACTCCCTGGTCATCTCCCGCCTTTACTACTGCAACTCCCTCCTCACTGGATTACCTTTACATTGGCTATCCCCCCTTCAGTCCATCATGAATGCTGCTGCTAGACTCATCCACCTTACCAACTGTACAGTGTTTGCTACCCCTCTCTTTCAATCCCTCCAGTGGCTTCCACTCATCCAACTAATAAATTCAAAATTCTTACAACAACTTACAAAGCTATCCACAACTCGGCCCCCAGCTACATCACTAACCTAGTCTCAAAATACCAACCTACTCGTTCCCTTCATTCCTCCCAAGTCCTCCTGCTCTCTAGCTCCCTTGTCACCTCCTCCCATGCTCGCCTCTTGGACTTTTCCCAAGCCTCTCCAATCCTATGGAATTCCCTACCCCAATCTATGTCCGATTATCTCCTACTCTGTGTGCTTTTAGACGATCCCTGAAAGCCCTCCTCTTCAGAGAAGCCTATCCTACCCACACCTAACAACTGTACAATACTTTCATTTTCTCCATCAGATCATCCCCCACAGTTATTAACTTCTGTATAACTTGACCCTCTCTTTTAGATTGTAAGCTCTAACGAGCAGGGACCTCTGATTTCTCCTGTATTGAATTGTATTGTAACTGTGCTGTCTGCCCTCATGTTGTAAAGCACTGCGCAAACTGTTGGCACTATATAAATCCTGTATAATAATAATAATAATAATAAACACAGATATTGTCCAAAACACCAAATCAAGGTAATTACCGATCCAGGTGGTATCGCTTGTGTTCGCACCTTCCTAGTATGTAGGAGATAAAGGGTGCTGGCTCATCAAAGTCAAATGGCAGAAAATGGAGAAAGGACGGCCGCACTCTATAATAATGCCTTTATTAAATGGAGCTTGATCCATACATCAATCAGAGACACAGGTCCAGATGACAACTGACGCGTTTTGTACCGTTAATGGTACTTAATCATAGCTGGGCTTCATTTAATAAAGGCATTATTTTGGAGTGCAGCCATCCTTTCTCCATTTGCCATCAACACAGATATGTATACTTACCCAGCCACACTCCCTGCCTGTATAAGTGCCAGTATTGACTGGTGTTGGGGCTTAGAGATGGGGGAAAATGTCATGGCACCCCCACGTGACAGTTTTTGGGTGCTGATTGGCTGCTCAGACCAGACCCTCACGTAGGGGAGGCAAGGTGCTCCTCTATGCTCTTTGTTAGTGAGAGTTAAGGCAGTGGCAAGGAATAGTGGCAGGATAAGTATACATGCCCGGGGTGGGCAGACACTATCACTTTTTTTATTACTAACACATTTTATTACACTTACTCAGCAGCAAACTGTCCATGGAAATGATTGAAACTATTTACAGCAATCAATGTCTTTTGATTCACGAGGCCCCTTGTAATCTGTAATCTGAAGGATCAGTTTTTTTTTTGGCAAAGACAGAAACATCATCCCTCGTGAATTTCAATTCACTGTGTATCACTTGCTATCTCTTACTGCAAAACAAATGTTTTAATTCTATTTTCAGATTATTTTGGAAAACGTTCATCTCCTGGAGTTTCAATGCTGTTTTTCTTTTTCTTTCTTTTTTTTTTTTTTTTGCCAAGCGATGACCATTTCAGAAAACCCCAGTTACCATTTTAGGGCAAACAAGCACAAGGAATTGTTAAAGGAGAAAAAAATAGATGTTCCTTTAGATATGAAATAATTCTGGCAAACAGGAAATAGTTCTCCCACCTTCTGACGCCAACTAAATGGAGCAGCAGATGTTTCTCATAAGGCGATCATATTTAGTATGTCATAACTAATTTATATTAAGGTGATCCTGAAGGCTTAGCATCGGTGACAGTGATAAAGAGCAAGACTCTGCTAATGATCCTAAGTGGGGCTTTAAAAACCCTGCTAAAACAGGCTATATATTGTGTGCTGTTTAATGGCAAGGAAGAGGATGCTAAAACCTCCGCACTGTGAGAGGAAGTGTTTCATCACTGGTGCCTGGAAATATGGGGATTATCATCTGAAGTGAAAAAGCTGTTTAGTGTCAGTGACAGATCTCAGTTTTCGTCATATAGAAAATGTTTTATTTCCCATAGGGCCCATGGTTGGCTTCGTAGTTGGCTGATTTTGGTGCCCAAGCACAAGACCCTACCCCCTGCCCTAGTCCTAGTTTGTCCAATCTTATTATGTGCCTTATGCCTATATATTATGTGTAATGAAAGCTGCATTTAGGCAGGTGCGGTTTTATTTTCTCCACTGCAGGTGGCAGTCCCGCGACAAGGTCATCTAAAGCCCAGGGCGAAGATGCCAAGTGGCGCCCCTCACCACCCCCAAAATGTATGAGCATTATGTGTCAGCAAAAATCCCCCTCCATCCAAAAAAAAAAGAAATTGAGCACTAAATTTCACACTTAGTACAGATTCCCTTTGCAGGCCAAAATTCTCACTAAGCAAAAATCCCCCCTCTTCCAGTACAATCCCCCCCCCCCTCCCAGTTCAAATCCTCTCCCTCCCCTCGAATCCAAAAATGTCCCCTCTGAGCAAGAATCCTCTACCCCCCCCCCCAAATCCCCCACTCCTAGCACAAATACCCCCATATCCCTTCTCCTAGCATTACCCCCCCCCCCCAAATGTCCCCTACTAGCAAAAATCCCCCCCAATTACCCCTACTAGCACAAATTCCCCAACACATACCCCTTACTAACAGAAATCCCCCCTCCCACTCCAAACCCCCTAAATCCTTACTGTGCCCAGGTC
Organism: Lithobates clamitans; assembly: GCA_037952925.1. NCBI lineage: Eukaryota > Metazoa > Chordata > Amphibia > Anura > Ranidae > Lithobates > Lithobates clamitans. The sequence continues at coordinate 1,798,530 of JBBGZY010000250.1, forward strand.
AGCTACCCCTCCTGCCCACCCCTTGTCCCGGCCCTGGCAGGTGGCACACACCTGCAGTGACTCTGCAGCTGGAGAGGAAGTCAGGAGTAACCTGGTTCCTCTATGGTTTCCTGGGTCACTGGGAAAGCTAGCCGGTTGGATGTTGTTGCCCCATGTGACTATGGGGACATCTTGGGGTCAGCCGGAGCCTATTTAAGATCCTGGACCCTGGGTTTGGCACGCTTTATGCGAGTGGGTAGTGCAGGGAAAGGCACCCTATCTGTTAGGGACAGTACTAGCAATAGGGAAAGGTTCCTGATGAGGAGCAAAAGGGTAGGGTCGCATCCTTTTGGACATTTTCCAGATTGTGCATGAAACGGCCATTCTACCCCTCTCTACAGATGCTGTCATTCTGGCTGGAACCCGGTCTGTTCACTTTGCTGTAACTGTGAGTGCACCTGGTTGGGCAGTTTTCCCATTGGGATTGTTGTGAACTGCTGCTGCATTGCTTGAATATAAGTTTATCGCCGTACCTGACTGTGTGAATTATTGTTACCGCACCCCAGCTTCAGGCTCCTATAGTGTCAGTAGGGCATTGAATAGTGTCAGTAGAGCAGTGGTTGTATCAGTAGGACAAAGGTTGGTGTCAGTAAGACATAGGATGGTGTCGGTCAGTAGAGCAGTGGACATGTCAGTAGCACATTGGATGGTGTCAGTAGAGCAGTGGTTGTATCAGTAGGATAGAGGTTGGTGTCAGTAGGACATAGGATGGTGTCGGTCAGTAGAGCAGTGGACATGTCAGTAGCACATTGGATGGTGTCAGTAGGGCAGAGGACAATGTTAGTAGAGCACAGATTGGTGTCAGTAGGGCAGTGGATGGTGTCATTAGTTTTTTTATTTGTATTATTTTATTATTATTTTTTTACATATTTTTTTTTTCCCCCAGGGGTCGGCAAGGAAAATTCACAGTCTACCCTTCACCTGCCCATGATTGACGGGTAAATCGTGATTAGTGGGTTGCCAAACCCGAGATTAGGGTGTGCCCAAGCACACTCGACACACCCTTTGCACACGCCTATGGCTGTGTGACAGAGCTGTGTAGATTTTTAGGATTGAATGAACAAAAACAGAAATCATTTGGCCGGTAGAACAACTGCCATATACTGTATGTGTTTCATCTGTGTACTTATCTCATTGCCTGGAGTTCAGTTCAAAACAAATGTAATACAGGTAGAGAAAATGTTTTCCAACACACTGCTTAGGTCCAGTAGTCATGTCAGTGGTCACAGATCAAAGCCTACAGTGATGACATTCAGTCCTTTAAGTCAAATAGCAACTAATCACACCGTCTCTACTACCTATAATGGAAATAAGTATCCTGATGCAGGAACACATAGCAAAAAATGAGGTGCGATTTCTAAATGGAAAAATAAGTTGTAAACAGCCTACAATTTTCCATAAAAGCATTTTGCCTAAACTCTTTTCGAGCAGAGAACATTTAATTTTTGTATTTTTTTCTTTATAGTTCTGAAATATCTTTATCACCGTAAAAGGTGATAAAGATATTACCTCCCATGTAATGGAAGGTAATTTGGTGTTCTACTTTCAAACTTTTCAAACTTTGAGTGGCTCTGCCTCTGGCGTTTTATTACACCTCTCCGTCAAAGAAATAAAAATTCTAAATATATTTCTTTGCACAGAAATATTGCCTGTTCTGTACAAGACAAATCAAGTTCTGTTAACTATGTTAAAAAAGAAGCCTGTGTTCAACTTGTCTCACATCGTGCTTTTTATCATGAGCCAACACTGTTTGAAAAAGGATATAACTGCTGTCTTTAGAGCAGTCATTCTCAACCAGGGTTCTGTGGAACCTCTAGAGGTTTCTAGAGTTTCCTTGAGCTGTCGTTGATTGACTTCCCATTTAGTTAGTTAGTTTAGAAAGTTCCCATAGGTGTGCACACAGGGTGTGCCAGGTGTGCCTGGGCACACCCTAATCACCCTGTGTGGCGCAGATTCCCCCTGTTTAAACCCCTGATATTTCACCAAAGCCCCCTAGCGGGGCTCCTAAAAAGAAATTGAAAAAAAAAAAAATCAAAATTTTTTAAAAATAATAAAAATAAAAACTACTGACACCATCCACTGCCCTACTGACACCAATCTCTGCCCTACTGATACCATCTGCTGCTCTACTGACACCGTCAGTATATATACACATGCACACACACATATGTGTTTGAACTCTGAGGTGCACACCCTAGTGCAATAGGCTGTGCATGCCTATGATAGCTTCTGCATAGTTCCAGGGGCCAGCGCCACTTGACGAGTCAAAGGCATTGCACCACAATCTTTTTAGCTATCTGTAAGGGTGGAATTCTGACCACCACTGTAAGGGGGGCATTCTTTCCACTGGCCAGCAATGTAGGGGTTTGTTGAAGTGAGAAGTAAAGATGACAGGAGTTCCAAATAGCCCATAATTTGCTAGGTGGAGATATAGTGCCCCATCCTTGGTATCATTTGGAGGAATAATGCCCATTGTTGGTGTCAATGGGAGAAATGGTTCCCCATTGTTGATGTCAGTTGGCAGAATAGTGTCTTGTATCAGTAGGAGAATAGTGCCTCAAGAGATGGATAAAGGCAAGCAAAGGGCTGCATCTGGCACCCTGGCCACAAATTGGAGACCACTGCTCTAGGTAAAGAGGTTGAGAAAGTCAGATGATGCTGAGGGACATAAGGAATAGGAGTGTCAAGAGTTGTTCAAGGAAAGGATGGGACCAAGACTGCGGTTCCACCTTAAAGCGGAGTTCCAGGCTTTTTATGTTTATTAAGAGTCAGCTGCTACAAAAAGTGTAGCTGCTGACTTTTAATAAACAGACACTTACCTGTTTCATGGTCCAGCGATGCGGCCGAAGGGAGCGTCACTCCTCTCCTCCTCCTCTCCCCCGGCACCTCCATTGCCACTCTGGACAAACAAGATATTTGGGGGGCACACCCTAAAAGATGCATTAAAGGTGGTGCAGCCATAAGACCATACAACAGAACATAATATTAAAGCACATACATGCAAAAAAGACATTTACCTCCTGCAAGGCTTATTTAAAACACCTAGACATTTTCAAAAAACATTATCAAAAAATATGGGATTTAGTCACACCATATTGCTATATGGTGCTTAAGCCCACTTACTGCGACAAAGTACCCCATGATTAGTGGATCCTACACTATCCATAGACTGGGAGATCCTGGTTCTCTGAACCATGGGAGCAATACACTCCTCTATATGGGAGAACTAAGGTCTCCAACCATGACACAGGTGGACACTAATGAGAGGCACTGATGAGGGAGTGGGGTGCTCCATAGCCACTCTGGCCACCTGGCCGTAACAGCTTTCGGCTTCACGGCCGGGCACGCATGGCGCATGCGCGAGTCGTGCTGCGCTCCCGGAGTGGACAGGCGATCTCCTGGGACCTGTCAGGAGATCGCCTAGAGGGAGAAGCCACCTAAGGCGAGAGGAGGAGTCGCCTAGACGGTCCCTGGGCGGAAGGAGGAAGTGGGCCAGGAAGTCCCACTCCTAACGAAGCCCCCACTCCCCCCCAAAAAAAATTACATGCCAAATGTGGCATTTAAGGAGGCGAGGAGTGCTTAAAGCGGAAGTTCCACTTTTGGGTGGAACTCTGCTTTAAGCTAAGAAATTACAAACCTGCCTCCAGTGAATATGTTCCAGGTTGAAGTGAGAAGTAAAGATGTGAGAAGTAAAGAATTTCTTACAATTTCCTGTAAGGGGTGCATATTTCCCACTGGCCACCAATGTAAGGGGTATTTTTTCCCCACTGACTCACGATAAATTGCTTTGGTTCCCTGAGACCTGAAAATTATCTGAAAGGTTCCTCTAGGGTAAAAAGGTTGAGAAAGTCTGTTTTAGAGGGTCAGACCACCCAAAAATGATATCTCACTTATAATTGGTGCATGGTGAGCTTACGTTGTAGATACCTACTGGTTTATTGTTGGTCTTATGGACTCCAGCAGGAGGTTTTGGAGATTTAGATGTTCTTTCCCCCACTTGGGGTTTTTCCATGCTGTTTCTTCCATTCTTCATAGAACCCAGTCACACTTATGGGGCTTCGCTGGGCAGCCTTGCCCAGTGCAGTACCATCAGATGGACAAAGCAATTTGCCTTATGCTCTCTTTGTTCAGTTCAAACTACCGGGCTGAGGTGGTATGCAGTGAAAACAAGTAGGACATGCAGGTCCAGTGCTACCATTAGGCAAACTAGGCAGCTGCCTAGGACGCATTGCTGCCTAGGGCGCCCAGCCACTGGTGTTCCTACTCTCTTCTCTCTGCAGCAAGCAACTAAGTCTCAGCATCAGCAGGCAGTTGCTGCTCCATTCGCACATAGTACCAGAGGCGCAGCAGCAGCGGAGGACTGTGTCCCGACTCCTGGATGAATGGAAGCAAGCAAACATTCATTGATGAGCACTGGTAGGCTGCATTGATGGGCGCTGGTGGGCTGCATTTGATGGACACTTCATTAAAAAGGTGGGGTATACATGGGCAGGGCAAAGGGGGTGGAGCCAGGGGTGGGCGGCAAAATGAGGTTTCGCCTAGGGTGTCAAAAATTCTTGCACCAGCCCTGCGGACATGCACTACTTTTTTTACCACAGTGTAAAGTGACACACTACACAGTATCGCAATGCGCAGCAGTACCTAAAAATGAATGAAATGTAATTTTGACATTTTAACAAAGCTGAAATGGAAAAAATGGTAATGTCACGTACCTGATATGAGAATGAGATGACGAGGGCAGCCTTTCTTGTATCTCCAGCCCAAGCACCCCTGAAAGTAAGACAGATGATGCTAAGGGACATGAGTGCTAAAAGGTGTTCAAGGAAGAGATGGGCCCAAGACTGGGGTTCCACCTGAAGCTAGGAAATGACAAACCTGACTTTTTTTTTTTTAAATCAAGTAAAAGTTTATTGTACCAAAACAGATACAAATACAGTCAGTTACAGGACAATTGCAGCAATATAGTCAGGTACAGTAGACATTATAATTATTATCATTATCACACAGCTTTTAGGTAAAATCAACTCACTGTACAAACATATTATTATTATTTCCGAAAGTGCTGCATAAATCGACAACAACATTTACCATTGAACTTCGACTGTGTCTTTTGTAGTAAGGGAACTATTGCAAAACATAGGACTCATAACAATGGATATGTTAAATGGAGAACAAATATAACCTCTGCTTTAAGGCACATAGGACGAGGATAAAACCATACCCTCAATACCCGCTGAAATTGCTTTTAGGGTTCACCATGGTTTCATCAAAGGCAAATGTCACAAAGGTTTGATATTGTTACCAGCTATCAGGCTCTGTTTTCTATTTAACCAAATTACATTTGTAACAGTCTGTTTTTGACCAACTGAGTTGGACCTAGTCCTACTGTGTCTAACCAGGGTTGCCACATTGAATAACATTTTTTTAGGGCGTTTCTGTGTTGGTAAGTGATTTTTTCTCATATTATTCACCAGTTCGACCCAACCTTTACCCGCTGGCACCCACTGGGTTTTCCAGAGCCTCGCTATGGCCTTGCGTGCCATGTATAGTAGCCGCAGAATCGCAGTATGGCCATTCGGTGAGAGTGAGGGTATCTCCAAGGCACCAAGTAGACAAATAACTGGGTCTTGTGGGACTGGTGTTTGAAAAACTTGGGAGATTGTAGACAGAACATACTGCCAGTAGCGGAAGAGTTTTGGACATTTCCACATCATGTGTAACAAGTCCCCATTGTGTGTGCAACATTTTGGGCATATTGGGGAGTCTCTAAATACCCACCTATGTAGTATAGTTGGTGTTCTATATACTCTATGCAATAAGAATAAATGCGACAGCTTATGTGACACAGATACTGATACCAGTGGAGCGGACGTTAAACATAGTTCCCACTTCTCATCGTCAATAGGGTCAAGGTCTTTTTCCCACCCTTTCCTACATGGCAGTTTAGAAGCATCATGTGTAGAGTGAATCAGTCTGGAATATACTCTCGAAATCATTCCTTTCCTATCTTCCATTAGCAACACATCTGTCATCAGAGGATGTGTCACAGACGCAAGTGAGGATATTCTGTTTTCACTTTGAATAGCATCCCTTAGTTGTAAATACTTAAAAAACTGTGTTCTGGGTATTGTGAATTCATTCTGCATGTCTGGGAAAGATTTGAATATATTACCATTGAACAGCTGGTAAATATATTGTACACCTTTTGTTTGCCATGAACGAAAGTCTTTTAGTTTTAAGAGTTCTTTATAGTATTTATTCCTCCATATAGGTGTAAACTCACAGGGGCCTCTAATTTTCAGAATAGATCTGGTATATTTCCATAGAGTATTTAGTAAAATTATTGTAGGGTAAGTTTGTGTTATATGTGTGAGACCTGCCTCTAAATGAGATAAAGCTGTGTACGGTGAGCCCTCAGGAAGCAATAGGGACCGGATGGGGTCATTGACATCTAGACTCCCCCAGTTACCCAGGTGTTGGAGCTGGGCAGCCACAAAGTAAAAGCTGGCGTGCGGCACAGCCAGGCCCCCTTGTTCTTTGGTTAGTTGTAGAGTATGTAAACTAATCCGTGCTGATTTGTTACCCCATATTAGATCTCTGAACTGGGCATCTATTTGGGTAAACCATTTGTGTGGAATCCATTTAGGGGCATTGTGGAATATGTATAAATGTTGCCCAGACCATTTTAATTAAATTTGCCCTGCCTGTGACTGAAAGAGACAATTTTGTCCATGCTGAGCACGTCATTCGAAATTTACGGAGTAATGCCGCGTACACACGGTCTGACTTTTCGTCTACAAAAGTCCGACAGCGTGTCCGACAGACTTTCGACGGACTTTTGTCGGACTTCTGGCAGACTTTTGGCGGACTTGCGGCAGACTTTCTTACGAACGGACTTGCCTACATACGATCACACAAAAGTCCGACGGATTCGTACGTGATGACGTACACCGGACTAAAATAAGAAAGTTGATAGCCAGTAGCCAATAGCTGCCCTAGCGTGGGTTTTTGCCCGTCGGACTAGCACACAGACGAGCGGACTTTTGGGTCCGGCGTAGTTAGGACGTAAACATTTGAAGCATGTTTCAAATCTAAAGTCCGTCAGATTTGCGGCTGGAAAAGTCCGCTAAAAAAAGTCCGCTAAAAGTCCGGGGAAGCCCACACACGATCGGATTGTCAGCCACCTTTAGTCCGTCGGCGTCCGTCGGACTTTTGTAGATGAAAAGTCCGACCGTGTGTACGCCGCATAAGGGTAATAGATTCAATTTAATATACTGGTTTGGGTCAGGGGTTACCTGAATACCAAGGTATCGGAACTCACCAACTGTAATAATGTCTCCTGCACAATCAGGTAGAGGCTGTGGTAAGGGGTCTAATGGCATAAGCACTGACTTATTCCAGTTAATACTGAATCCCGACAGCTCTCCAAAGTCGGCAATTAAATTATTACATTTTTCACGGAGCTGTCGGTGTCTCCTAAATAAATCAGTGTGTCATCTGCGTATAGTGAGATGACCTTGTGATTAAGGTCTCTGCGGAAGCCTATGATGTTTTGTGATGCTCTGACATGTATAGCTAAAGGTTCAAGAACTAGGGCAAACAACAGGGGTGATAAAGGACACCCCTGTCGCGTGCCCCTGAAGAGGCTGAAGGGTTTTGATATATCCCCATTGATACGCATTCTCGTCGTTGGATCATTGTATAGCAGCTGAACCCATTTCAAAAAAGAGGGACCCACCCCAAATGTTATCAGTGTTTCCCACAAATAGGGCCATTCAACGATGTCGAGCGCTTTGGCAGCGTCTAAAGAGAAGATGGCCCTATTACCTGGGTTGTCTGTAGGCAGTTGTAGGTTTAGAAACAGTCTACGTAGGTTTTGAGATGTGGATCTAGTCAGTATAAAACTCGACTGATCTCTATGGATCACCTTTTGAATACACCTAGCCAATCTGTTGGCCAGGACTCTGGCCAGCAGTTTGACGTCAATCGTAAGCAAAGATATAGGTCTATATGCATCTGATGATAGGGCGTCCTTACCAGGTTTCAAAAGTACTACAATAAGTGCCTCACTCATAGAGGGGGGAGCCTCCCAGTTTCAAATGCCTTGTTATAGACTTGCAGGAGTATTGGAATTAATTGTGCTGTGTAGTGTTTATAAACTTCCGCTGGCAAGCCATCGGCACCAGGCGCTTTTCTATTTTGTGCATGGGCCAGCGCTTCTAGGAGCTCCTCCTTAGTCAGTGGGGCATTTAACTGTTCTGCATCTGAGGTGGACAGGGATATGCAATTAGCGGACCTCCAGCTGTTGCAAAACTATAAGTACCATCATGCCTCTGCCTCTTGGTGTCATGCTTGTGGCTCTCAGAGTCTTGCTATGCCTCATGGGACTTGCAGTTCTGAAACAGCTGGAGGTCCGCTAATTGCATATCCCTGGTATAGGGTATTTATCTAAAAAGGAGTGGATGTCCTCAGATGGTGGGTGGACTTTAGATGTGTAAACATCTTGAAAGAAATTTTTAAAGACATCTATAATGGCCTGAGTGGAGTAATAGGGTGTGCCCTGTGCGTCCATCACCGCCACTTTGTGTGAGGGGCTTTGTTGGGACTTGACCAGTAGTGCTAGCATATGACCCATTTTCCCCTTCTTCAATATGTTTTTGTTGTAAAAAGAATCTCTTATTTTCTGCCAACTGAAGGGATAATTGCTTAAGCATGGACTGGGCCGCAAGCCATTTTCTCTTCGTGTCATTCGTAGGGTCTGCTACGTAAAGTGCTTCTGAACTCTGTGCTTCTGCTAGTACTACATTTTCCCATTCTTTAGCTTTAGTTTTTATATGTGAGATTTCTATGATGAATTGCCCACGTAAATATGCCTTGGCCGTCTCCCATACTATATTAATGCTCGCAGATCCTATATTCTGTTTGAAAAAGGATGTGAGAGCTTTTGGGATTGGATCAGGTTCTGGTAATAGTGACAACCAAAAGGGGTTAAGCTTCCATAAACTATTTCCTCTGATCGCTCCCACTCGGATATCAATCGAGAGGGGGGAGTGATCCGAGATCTGTCTAGCGTGGTGCTGTGAGGAATCCACTAATGGCAACATGTGTTCGTTACCTGGTTCTAAATCAATCCATGAGAGACTGCCTACTGAGGTTGATTGACATGAATACATCTTAGTGTCAGGGTTATGCATCCTCCACACGTCTGTGAGGTCCATCTTCATAAGAAGACGGGCAAATGATGTGGGTTCATTCCTTCTCCGTAATACGTCTCCAGTACTGGTACTTAATTTGTCTTTCCCAGGATCAATGTAATTATTAAAGTCACCTATAACTAATACTGGTATGCTCGGGAAGCGGGACATAAACTTAGCTAAGATTGAAAGGAGACTGGCTGAGAACGGAGGAGGGATGTACAATCCTGCTAAAAGACATTTTGTTCCATACAAAGAGCATTAAAGGAATACATAACGACCCTCAGGGTCAATTTTAACTTCCAGAGGGGTGAATTGAGTATTTATTTTAATCAGGAGACTCACACCCCTCGCATACACCGAATATGTAAAATGGTATTGGTGACAAAACTGTCGTTGTGCGAATAGCGGTGTGGATGTCGGGGGGAGATCGGTCTTCTGTAAACATATGATGTCAGCGTTCAAACGCTTGATCGCGCGCAGCACGGCCAATCATTTAACTGGATTATTTAAACCCTGGATATTCCAGGACAGTATTCTAGTTAGCTTAGACATTGTATCGACATATTAATAGGCATGGTTAAAGATCCTACTTGTGTTACGTAATCATATGACCATACCTTGTGACAATTAGTATTTAAAGACTGTGTCCAGATGACTTTTTTTCACACAGGTGGAGCTTTCTTTTGGTGGTGTTTAATCACAGCTGGGATTTTTATTTTTTGTATATTTTTTGTGCTATAAATGCGCTATAAATAAAAAAAAAAGACTGAAAATTTGGTGAAAAGATGCCTTTTTCTTTGTTTTTGTCGTAAAGTTTTGCAGATTGGTGGTGTTTCTTCATGGGTTTTGGCCGGGATTTGTGCGGCTGCATATCTTTGGTGAAGATAACCCTAATTAGTGTGTGTTGTTTCTTTTTTGGGAAGGTTGTGGAGTCTATGACAAGCTGTGGTGCAGATCATTGAAAGTTGATCACGCCTGATCACAGGTGTACTGGGGACATTTTCATTTCTTGAGACACTGATGGGCCAGGAAGGTGCAGGTGCCCACAAGATGGCCCCATTTTGGAAAGCAGACATCCCGATGTATAATCTATGAGGCATAATGAGTCTTTTGAACTGTTCATTTTTTTCAAGAAGTTTTTTGAAAATGTGGAAAAAAAATGAAAACGCATTTTTTTTCCACAAAGTTGTCAATTTTTAGGATGTTTCCGGCACATAGCGTGTGCATGGCAGGAGTGGCACCCCAGGATACATTCTGCTACTCCTGAGTATGGCGATGCCACATATGACACTACCTGCCTGGAGTTTGCATGTTCTCTCTGTGCCTGCGTGGGTTTCCTCCGGGTACTCCGGTTTCCTCCCACACTCCAAAGACAAGCTGGTAGGTTGATTGGATCCTGTCTAAATTGTCCCTAGTATGTATGAATGTGAGTTAGGGACCTTAGATTGTAAGCTCCTTGAGGGTAGGGCCTGATGTGAATGTACAATGTATATGTAAAGCGCTGCGTAAATTGACGGCGCTATATAAGTACCTTAAATATATAAATAAAAATAAAGATGACATTTTTTTTTTGAAAAACGCATCTTGATTTAGTAAAGGGTTGAGTGGAAGGTCCATATGTGTGGCAGTGTTATGAAAAACAGCAACCTTAAATGTTGAACATGATTGTGGAGAAACTATAGTAAAAAAATCAAAAACAGAAAAAAGTAAAAACAAAAACATGGTGGGGTTGGCCAACAGGGCCTCACATACTTGCCAGTAGATGGCTGTGGGTCTGTGCCAGGCCACCCAGGGAGCAACAGTGGAAGCACACTTCAGTGTCTTATAACTTCTCAACAGCGAGAATAAGAGCCGCAGTTTCAGAAAACCTATTTGGAGAACAAACAACTATCTCTGCCTTGAGAACTGTCAGTGGGGAAGAAGGAAAGAGAGTTTTGCGTTCAGCCTTAGAATGCGATAGTTCATGAAGGTGCCGGGCATCTATTGCGTGCTTTATGAATTGTTTGTTCTTCTCGATCCAGCCATTGTGCAGCTGCTGACGGGGAATCAAAGAATTGCGCTGAGCCCATCACCTCAACTCTCAGACAGGCTGGGTACAGCATAGCATATTTCAAATCAAGATCTCTGAGGTCACGTTTGACATCAATAAACTTGGCTCTCTGCTTCTGTAGATCCGCCGAGAAATCCGGGAAGAGGGAAACTTTAGCATTATCCATTTTCAGTGCAGCAGGTTTTATCCTGGCATTGTGCAGAACTGCATCTCTGTCCTTGTAGTTGAGGAGTTTAAATAGGAGAGGCCGCGAAGGGGCTCCTGGTGGAGGAGGCCTAGCCGGGACTCTGTGCGCCTGTTCCACGGTGAACATAGGAGAAAACACCTCTCTACCAAATGCCTGGATCAGCCATTGTTCAATACTGGTGCTCATCCACGGAGGACGCTTCAAGCCCCCTCAAGCCCATGTGCCGTGTCTATGCCTTCAAAAAAATTGCTGTGAAGGGAATCGCTCCCTCAGGACAGTTCAACTGTGCCTTTACCAGGGACTAGACCACTAGAATTTGGTGTCTATCTCCATTTGTAGAATCCACACTGGCTGGGAGACTTTTATGTTCCTGGTCAGGATTAACAATTGGTTCTATTTAAGGGCCTGTTCAAACACTTTATATACCCCTGTGGTCACCCTATGACAGTGAGGTTCCACCTTTATGAGAATCCCCCATTTCTAAGTTGGCATCAGCTCTATCCTATGCGGGCATTTATGCTACATGGTTGTACTACAGCTTGAGTCCACTACAATCATTTGCCTTTAAATACTCCTGAAGAAGCTCACATTTGAGCGAAACATGTCGAGCGAGCGGCAGATTGTCATGGCACCTTTAAGTAGTTGCTTTATGTAGCACTGTATAAATGTTAATGAATTTAGTTCAAATCACTTATGTTTAAGCATTTTTAGAATTATGTCTCTTCTTTTCCATGTGAGACACAGATGTTTTTAATCTTTATCTAATAAAAATTAATAATTTTATAACTGGTACGGAAATTACTGTTTAAATCGTTGAGTTAAGAAGCACCTTAAAAGTCCCAGGGGAAAAGGGAATATTTCTTTTCTTTTTTCCCCTATCCCCTTACAGGCTAATGTAGCCTTTGCTTTCACTTCACAGTCAATTATGGGATGTGGTGCGGTCAGTTGACTATCTTTGTCCTTCCTAAATTCCATTGTTCAATAAACTCCACAGGATTTTTTCCCTCTATTCTTTCAGGAAAACCTATAGCTCTCACATTATTTCTTCTCATTCTATTCTCTAGCTCTTCTAAGCGAGTAGTATGTTGTGTCAGCAGGTGATTATTATATGTAAGGTCTCTTTGCATGGGCGCCATGTCATCTTCTATGGAGCTCACTCTCCCCTCCATGGCTGATGTTCTTTCCCTTAGCTTTTGAGTGTCTTGGCGTAGAAAGGTTATTTCTGTTTTTACTCCTTTTATTTCAGCTGTGAGGGCTGCTATAGAAAAAGCGCAAGTGTTTACAGCCGTAAAAATGTCCCACAACGTGGGTTCACCTTCCACATCAGGGCTGGTGGGGATATGAGACCTAGCAGGGGTAGTTTCTGTAGTACTTACTGCGTCCCATGCAAGACCGGCCCCATTGGTGTCCTCCAGCGGTACTGTGTCATCAGCCTCTGACATTCTCCAAGATGAGCCCTCCGGAGCACTGGAGGAAGTTGCTGGTTCTGCGGAAAGCGGCACGGAGAACAGCTTTTCAGCCGCCTCTCTGTGTATGTCCTTTGCAGAGCGCTGCACGAGGGCGCCATTTTGGCCCATGAGGTCTGCGGACCTGGACTGAATTTGCCGTTTTGTAGAGGCCATCGGGGTTACAGTACCGAAAGATTGGGGTGAGCAGGCACAGGGGACCTTCCGACACCTGGTAAGCCGTATGTGGAACGGAGTATATTGTATCCTCAGGATATTTGATCGGAGTATCGGCGGAGCGAGCTAAAAGAACGTCCGGCTACATCCACTGCCTGGCCACGCCACATACCTGACTTTAGCAGTCTCCAATTATTTCTTAATAGCCCAGAATTTCCTGCTTTCTTTGGAGAAGAGTTCTGGTGAGCATGGCCGGATTAACATAGGGGCTATTGGAGCTGCAGCACCAGGCCACTACCATAATTTAGGCCCTGGCTGGCCAGATTCACTGTCACTGCTATTTTCTGTCACTTGTAAACACAGAAGCCCGGGCCGGCGCTGCTCCCTCAGAACCTCCCAGCACAGCACTCGGACACAGACACAGCTGCCGAGGCACGGATATGTTATGGGCATCAGAGGGCTTGCTGGCTAAGAAACAGCCTGATGCTCAAATGCCGACACCCCCTGCTGGACAATCTCACTGCCGGCCACTGCAGTTGTCCAGTGGAGGAGAAGCAGAGCCACAAATGGACTGTGTGGGAGGCTGAGACTGAGTCCTTCCGAGGTGAGGTGAGGGGAGGGGGGGTCCGTTTGTGCAAATGTGAGCGAGGGTCAGTTTGTGCAAAGGTGAGGGGGGTGGGGGGGTCCACTTGTGCAAAGGTGAGGGGGGGTCAGGGGAGGGGGTTCGTTTGTGCAAAGGTGAGGGAGGTGAGGGGAGGGGTAGTCTGTTTGTGCAAAGGTGAGGGGAGGGGGGGTCTGTTTGTGCAAAGGTGAGGGGGGTCAGGGGAGGGGGGGTCCATTTTTTTGCAAAGGTGAGGGCAGTGGGAAAGCAAGACTCAAAGCTGAAGCAGCAGAATGCAGAGCTTAGCTGGTGAGGGAGGGATAGGAAGTGGCTGCAGAGATCTGTGAGGGGAAGGAGAGAAGGGTGCAGAGGTGAGCTTTGGATGTGGGGGAAGAAGTGTCCCCTGTGCATAGCAAACCTCGGAACCCAGCATTCTGTATATTTTGCTCTTCTGAACCCCGCACTCTGTGTATTATGGTCTCCTGAATCCAGCACTCTGTGTATTATGGTCTCCTGAATCCAGCGCTCTGTGTATTATGGTCTCCTGAATCCAGCGCTCTGTGTATTACGGTCTCCTGACCCCAGAACTCTGTGTATTATGGTCTCCTGAACCGAGCACTCTGTGTATTACACTCTCCTGAACCCAGCGCTCTGTGTATTACGCCCTGGGCCCAACCGCCCAAAAAAGAACAGGCAGCGCATCGGAAAGCAATTGGCCGTCAGGGAAAAATCTCCCCTGGCCTGACCGGTCCTGCATTCTGCATGCGCCACCTGGGCTGGGTGGTGGGATTAATAATGGGCACTGCGGGCAGTCCTAATGGAAGCCTGGTATTTAGCTTCTGTAGTGTTGTGTTAAGTCTGCACAGCTGCGCCATTTATTTCACCTCATGGTGCGCCACGCACGGCGATGCAGGGCTCTTATGGAAACCTGGGACTTCCATATCATTGGACCTGTGCCGTTGCACCCTTTCACCTCAAGGCACACGCCAATGCACAGCCCTTAAGGCCCCCCAAAATCCTCAGCACCAGGCCCATAATGCTCTTAATCTGGTCCTGCCGGTGAGGGGGAATAAGTAACTTCTGTAAATGTGATAGTAGGTGCAGGAACAGATGTCAGGTCGAAGAAGGTAATGACCTCTCAGAGACTGAACTCACCTCTCATCCCCCTAATGAAGATAGTCATTTTCCACAGCAGCCTGTATCTCCTCTGGCAGCTGTGGTTGCAATCTTTCTTGGTCTATCTCCTTGGCTTGGCCTGGCCTGGTGCCAATCTAAATAAGTGATTGAACAGTACTGACTGGCATATTTAAGGCTTTGGATATCTATTTATATCCTTTCCATTACCTTATTATGCAGGCCTTTTGACAGTTTTCTTTTCTGCTCCACATGGCTCACTATCTAGCCTGCTCAGTGTAAGGATTATTCCTGTGTCTAGGGTTCCTTAACCTCTCAGACCTCGGATCGATGTATTATTCAATTTCAGATATATCTGGAGTCAAGTCCCAAGAACAAATGACATGCACTCGAAATTATGTTCTGGGAATCGTCTGTATTGATGCGCATCCTAGCATCTTTTTTTTTGCAAATTACAAATCACACAGAAAATTCATAATAAAACATGCGCAGTAGATATTAATTTCATATGCAGTTACAACTGGTTAAAACAAGTAGCCTTTGTTCTTTGTTCTCAGCCGCTGAATACAAGAGAAAACTTAGATAAGAAGCGTGTGAAACAGTTCATCTACAAGAACTCATGCTGATACAGATTTCTGGAAAGCTAAAGAGATATTAAAACTGTACATACTGTGTAAAATGGAAGCTTGTGAATATGAGATGGCTGACAGAAAACAAGATGGATGCTTAGCATAACCTTTCACTCAGTGCATTCACGTGAGAGCTAACAAACAAACTGACTATATACAGACACTAATTGCAATTGAAAAAAACAGAGATGTGGAAAATATACCTTTACTTGCCATTTTAACCTGTGTGTCACCTTGTGTGTCTGTGCCAAGCTCAAACATTCCAGGGCCATTTGGGTGATTTCTGTTATCATTATGATTTAAAAAGGAGCCAAACAACTATGTGATGATAAATGGCTACATATGATCACTATCCTTGAATAAAAGTTTTTGGCATGATCAGTCATATTTTCAATATCAATGTCAAAATTTCACAATTTCTGCCAGGGTATGCAAATTTTTGAGCACAACTGTATATTTGGATTTGTATATATAAAAAATATATATGGAGATGTGTATGCATTTGTACTATTAAGAGGATCATTGTTTTTGGATTACATCTTGGAGCTGCATAGTGTAAAAAGCAGTGTGACAGTATATTTTCACTCTGTTTGTTATTGTAGTGGATAGAGGGAGAGTGTTGCAATCATGAGATAATCCTCCAATGAGAAGTATAGATACTACAGAGACTAGATTGGATTGTGAAATGGCTTATTCAATTGTTTCTACTCTGGCAGTTTTACTTATTCAATTGTTTCTACTCTGGCGCTGGCTTTTATTTAGTTTTTTTGGTTGTACAGTAAGTAACACTTGGGATAGTGTATTTGCTGGCTGCATACCAGAGGGAGCATGCATATTATCATCAGTTTATTATAAAAGCTGCTTTTTATTTTGTTCAATCTAACGCAGCATTTAAAAAATACGGAGTTCCACTTTAACTGTCCAGTATCTACCAAAAGTGAAATATAAAATATGAGTAGAATAACATTTCAAAGGCACTCTATCACAAAGGAAGTCATGACTCAAACTGTGTGATTGAGGAAACGCCATGACGCAGTCTTACGGCCCGCACACACGATCAGAAAATCGGAAGTAAAATTTAGTCTGATGAATGATCTGCCGATTTTAGAAGCCTGCAACTATCAGTTGTTAAGGAGCGGGGCCGTCACGTCCTTAGCAACTGATGATTCATTCAGCTGTCAGCGGGGTTCCTCTGTTGACAGCTGAAGTGTAGTTGAAGTCCCGACTATTGGAGCTGTCAAAAAAAAAAAAAAGAAGAGCAGCCATGCAATGTTGTCAACAACATTGTTCAGCCACTGAAACAGAGGGATAAAAAGAAACATTGTTTCTTTCTGTTTCTTCATCTACAGATCAGAGGGATGAACTTTGATCTGCTGATGAAGTCAATTTAAAGCAACCTGTTTTTTTTATTATTATTAAAGGCTCCTCTGTTTAACCTCTGTTTAACCCCTTATTAAGCCTTAATTTACTCAAATCAGCCTTAATTAACTCCTTATTCTTATTTTTGTTCACTTCTATTTTATAAACTATTATTAATTAAAACTTTTTTTTGTTTATGATCTGATGGAGAAAATGAAAGTACAGTTGTTAGGTAGGATAGGCTTCTCTGAAGAGGAGGGCTTTCAGGGATCGTCTAAAAGCACACAGAGTAGGGGATAATCAGACAAATTGGGGTAGGGAGTTCCATAGGATTGGAGAGGCTTGAGAAAAGTCCTGGAGGCGAGCATGGGAGGAGGTGACAAGGGAGCTAGAGAGCAGGAGGACATGGGAGGAATGAAGGGAACGAGTAGGTTGGTATTTTGAGACTAGGTTAGTGATGTAGCTGGGGGCCGAGTTGTGGATGGCTTTGTAAGATGTAGGAATTTTTAATTTATTAATTGGATGAGTGGAAGCCAGTGGAGGGATTGACAGAGAGGGGTAGCAGACACTGTACGGTTGGTAGGGTGGATGAGTCTGGTCGCAGCATTCATGATGGACTGAAGGGGGATAGCCTATGTAAAAGTAATCCCATGAGGAGGGAGTTGCAGTAGTAAAGACAGGAGATGACCAGGGAGTGAACTAGTAGCTTTGTGGTGTCATTGGTCATTGGCGCGCTTTATGCGAGTAGGTAGTGCAGGGAAAGGTACCCCATCTGTTAGGGACAGCACTAGCAATAGGGAAAGGTTCCTGAAACAGCCATTCTGCCCTTCTCTACAGATGCTGTCATTCTGGCTGGAACCCGGTCTGTTCACTTTGCTGTAACTGTGAGTTCACCTGGCTGGGCAGTTTTCCCATTGGGATTGTTGTGAACTGTTGCTGCATTGCTTGAATACAAGTTTATCACCGTACCTGACTGTGTGAATTATTGTTGCTGCACCCCACCTACAGGTTTCTACCCATCAGCACATGAGCACTAGCATTAGGGAGGGGTGGTTTGGTCAAATGCTGGGAGCTGGAGACAGGTGCTTGCTAGCAAATCAGTCATCTTCCTGTTTGCTGCAGTATCAAACAGCTGTGTGCTTTTGGGGGGGGCAAGACCTGTAAATGTCATTAACCACTTAACCTCCCTGGCGGTATGATTATTTCTGATTTTAGGTGCTGAAAGCGGTACAATTATTTTGCACAGAAATTTGGCGTTTTATATTGTAGGCCTGTAATTCTTAGGAATAGTTCACTTAAATCTGTCCAAACAAGAGTCTAGTAGACATCCCGGGTATGATAAAGTTTGAAAAACGAAATAAAAAACTATAATATAATAAATAACTATAAATAATTATAACAAATAATAATATAATAATAATAAAAATTATATAATAATGTAATCAAATCAAAAACACTGAAATTTGCTCAGTTGCAGAATTGTCGCTTTTGTTACTTTTAGTGTTTGGTGACGGATTTCCCCACAAATCACTATCGCTCAATTCTGCGAGTGATTCTAATTTATTATCGCTTTTTTCTAGCTGGTCTAAAAGCACTTTTGATGTAAAGAGACAGTTTTGGTTGCTATGGGCAATCTCCAGTTTCCTGGCAGAAAGAACAGTTTTATATATATAAAACTGCATGCAGGACACTGGGCAGACCACTAGGGACCAAGGGGGATGTGTAGTTATTTGATACAGTACTGTAATCTGTAAGATTACAGTATGCTGTATCTATACTGTGTGTTTCACTATTTGAATTTACCGCCGAACTCCGTCCCCGTGCGTCGCAACGCTCGCAGGGAACGGAGCTCGGCACTGTGAATCGAGCGAGACACAGCGGCTCGCCGATCACAGCGGGGAGACATCGCAGGATCCAGGGGACAAGGTAAGTATGCTCTTCCTGGATCCTGCGATGCAAGCCCGAGTCTGGCTCGGGGTTACCGCTTTTGGTATGAAAAATCCAACCCGAGCCAGACTCGGGAATACCACCAGGGGGGTTAAGGACCAGCCTCGTTTTGGAATTTAGGTGTTTACATGTTTAAAACAGTTTTTTTTGCTAGAAAATTACTTAGAACCCCCAAACATTATCTATTGTTTTTATTCTAACACCCTAGAGAATAAAATGGCAGTCATTGCAATACTTTTTTTCACACCGTATTTGTGCAGCGGTCTTTTTTGGAAAAAAAATCACTTTTTTTAATAAAAAAATAAGAGAACAGTAAAGTTAGCCCAATTTTTTTTTATATTGTGAAAGATAATGTTACGCCGAGTAAATTGATACCCAACATGTCACGCTTCAAAATTGCGCCCGCTCGTGGAATGGCGTCAAACTTTTACCCTCAAAAATCTCCATAGGCGAGGTTTAAAAAATTCTCCAGGTTGCATGTTTTGCATTACAGAGGAGGTCTAGGGCTAGAATTATTGCTCTCTCTCTAACGATTGTAAACATCCCTTGTAATAGAAAAAAGCATGACAGGACCTCTTAAATATGAGATCTGGGGTCAAAAAGACCTCAGATCTCATATTTACACTAAAATGCAATAAAAAAAAAAAAAGTCATTTAAAAAAATTACATTGAAAAAATGTGCCTTTAAGATGTATGGGCGGAAGTGACGTTTTGACGTCACTTCCGCCCAGCAGTGTCATGGAGATGAGTGGGCGCCATCTTAGCCTCACTCGTCTCCAGGCACAGCAGGCAGACAGACGCGATCGCCTCCGGTGATCCGGTGCCCTCCGATGGCTCCGGTAAACGGCGGAGGGCACCGGATCACGGCGGGAGGGGGGGCCCTCTCCTGCCACCGATTAAAGTGATCTCGCGGTGAATCCGCCCCAGAGACCACTTTTATCTGAAAGCCAACCGCCGCACGAAAACGGGGATACCGGGGTTATGGCAGCTAGCTGCTGCCATAACAACGATATCCACCAGCAAACTTTGGACGTACATCGGCGTGCGGCGGTCAGCAAGCGGACTACATAAGAGAAAGATGTGGTCTCCTGTGCTGTATGCATAGGTGTGCACGGACCATTGCATTATGGTGTGCAACCCAAAGCTCAAACACACATGCATGTGTGTGTGTGTGTGTATGTATACAGTGTCAGTAGGGCATTGGATGTATCAGTAGGACAGAGGTTGGTTTATTGGATGGTGTCGGTCAGTAGAGCAGTGGACATGTCGGTAACACAGTGGACGTGTCAGTAGCACAGTGGATGGTGTCAGTAGGGCAGAGGACGATGTTAGTAGAGCACAGATTGGTGTCAGTAGGGCAGTGTATGGTGTCATTAGTTTTTTATTTGTATTTTTTTTTTAATATTTTTTTTCCCCCAGGGGTCGGCAAGGAAAATTCACAGTCTACCCTTCACCTGCCCGTGATTCACGGGTAAATCATGATCAGTGGGTTGCCAAGCCCCAGATTAGGGTGTGCCCAGGCACACTCGGCAGACCCTGTGCACATGCCTATGGCTGTGTGACAGAGCTGTGTAGATTTTTAGGATTGAATGAACAGAAACACGAATCATTTGGCCGGTAGAACAACTGCCATATACTGTATGTGTTTCATCTGTGTACTTATCTCATTGCCTGGAGTTCAGTTCAAAACAAATGTAATACAGGTAGAGAAAATGTTTTCCAACACACTGCTTAGGTCCAGTAGTCATGTCAGTGGTCACAGATCAAAGCCTACAGTGATGACATTCAGTCCTTTAAGTCAAATAGCAACTAATCACACCGTCTCTACTACCTGTAATGGAAATAAGTATCCTGATACAGGAACACACAGCAAAAAATGACGTGAGATTTCTAAATGGTATAATAAATTGTAAACAGCCTACAGTTTTCCATAAAAGCATTTTGCCTAAACTCATTACGAGCAGAGAACATTTAATTGTTGTATTTTTTTCTTTGTGGTTCTGAAATATCTTTATCACCGATGTAATGGGAGGTAATTTGGTGTTCTACTTTCAAACTTTTCAAACTTTCAGTGGCTCTGCCTCTGGAGTTTTATTACACCTCTCCATCAAAAAAAATAAAAATTCAAAATATATTTCTTTGCACAGAAATATTGCCTGTTCTGTACCAAACAAATCAAGTTCTGTTAACTATTCTAAAAAAGAAACCTGTGTTCAACTTGTCTCACTTCGTGCTTTTTATCATGAGCCAAAACTGTTTGAAAAAGGATATAACTGCTCTCTTTAGAGCAGTCATTCTCAACCAGGCATCTGTGGAACCTCTAGAGGTTTCTAGAGGTTCCTTGAGCTGTGGTTGATTGACTTCCCATTTAGTTAGTTTGTTTAGAAAGTTTCCATAGGCGTGTGCACGGGGTGTACCAGGTGTGCCTGGGCACACCCTAATCACCCTGTGTGGCACAGATTCCCTCTGTTTAAACCCTAATATTTCACCAAAACCCCCTAACGGGGCTCCTAAAAAATGTGCAAAAATGTTTTTTTAAGTAATAAAAAATAAAATAATAGAAATAAAAACTACTGACACCATCCACTGCCCTACTGATACCATCCGCTGCTCTACTGACACTGTCAGTATATATACAAATGCACACACACATATGTGTTTGAGCTCTGGGGTGCACACCCTAATGCAATAGGCTGTGCACACCTATGATAGTTCCTGCAAAGTTCCAGGGGCCAGCGCCATTTGACGAGTCAAAGGCATGACACCACATAATTTTTAGCTATCTGTAAGGGTGGAATTTTGACCACCACTGTAAGGGGGGGCATTCTTTCCACTGGCCAGCAATGTAGGGCTTTGTTGAAGTGAGAAGTAAAGATGACAGGAGTTCCTAATAGCCCAGAATTTGCTAGGTGGAGATATAGTGCCCCATCCTTGGTATCATTTGAAGGAATAATGCCCATTGTTGGTGTCAATGGGAGAAATGGTGCCCCATTGTTGATGTCAGTTGGCAGAATAGTGTCTTGTATCAGTGGGAGAATGGTGCCTCAAGAGATGGATAAAGGAAAGCAAAGGGCTGCATCTGGCCCCCGGGCCAGGAAATTGGAGACAGTGATACAAAATACGCCACTTGCTCCCATCTATAGCTGGCTATCGCAGTAAGAAGCATTGGAAGGCTAACAACAGGTACAAACAAGGCCAAGGATAAATCCAAGGGAAAAACCAAGCTTAACTTGCCACCAGCCCGCAGACAACCAAATAACCGTCTAACAGTATGCGTTAAAAGTAGGGGTTTAGTCTGCACACATTTGCAAATACATGCGTAAGCCACAGAGCCTCATCAAGGTTAAGTTAAACTTGTTTTTTCCCTTGGATTTATCCTTGGCCTTGTTTCCTTGGACTGGTTTATTGCTGGTCTTATGGACTCCAGCAGCAGGTTTTGGAGATTTACATGTTCTTTCCCCCACTTGGGGTTTTCACCATGCTGCTTGTTCCATTTTTCATAGAACCCAGTTACACTTAATGGGGCTTTGCTGGGCAGCCTTGCCCAATGCAGTCCCAACAGACTGACAAAGCAATTTGCCTTATGCTCTCTTTGTTCAGTTCAAACCATCGGCTGAGGTGGTATGCACTGAAAACAAGTAGGACATGCACTACTTTTTTCACCACAGTGTATAGCAGTGACGGCCCATCCACAGGGGGTGCCCTCCTCCAGGCAGTAACAAAAAAAAAAAATGTCAAAATAAAAAAAAATTTAAGCTGGCCCTTTAAAAAAAAAAAATACAAAAAAGGTCCTTAAGTGCACTGTGTTCGGACGCCGGACACAGTGCACAAATGGGAAGTGCCACGTCTATGCAATCATGAGATTACAGACGTGGCGCTTCATTTGCGGGCGTTTAGCCTGACTTTCTAAAGCGCCGAGTAGCTTCCGCCCGGCGCTAGTATCTATTACTATGGCCGGGCGGTTTGATTGACATCTGAGTATGATGTCACTTCCTGTTTATCTGTCTCCAATTGCGCCCCGGGAGAGAGGAAACAGGAAGTATGAGAGGAACGGACCTCTCCATAAGAGACACCGCTGGAGAGGACAACACACAGCAAGGTAAGTAACCGGGGGAGGGGGGGTTTGATGGTGACACATGCTGCTGCAATTTGGTGGTGACACATGCTGCTGCAATTGGTGGAGACACCTTCAGCTGCAATTTGGTGACACATGCTGCTGCAATTTGGTGGTGACACATGCTGCTGCAGTTTGGTGGTGACACATGCTGCTGCAATTTGGTGACACATGCTGCTGCAATTTGGTGGTGACACATGCTGCTGCAATTTGGTGACACATGCTGCTGCAATTTGGTGGTGACATATGCTGCTGCAATTTGGTGGTGACACATGCTGCTGCAATTTGGTGACACATGCTGCTGCAATTTGGTGGTGACACATGCTGCTGCAATTTGGCAGTGACACATGCTGCTGCAATTTGGCAGTGACACATGCTGCTGCAATTTGGTGACACATGCTGCTGCAAATGGTGGTGACACATGCTGCTGCAATTTGGTGACACATGCTGCTGCAATTTGTTGGTGACACATGCTGCTGCAATTTGGTGGTGACACATGCTGCTGCAATTTGGTGGTGACACATGCTGCTGCAATTTGGTGACACATGCTGCTGCAATTTGGTGGTGACACATGCTGCTGCAATTGGTGGTGACACAGGCTGCTGCAATTGGTGGTGACACAGGCTGCTGCAATTGGTGGTGACACAGGCTGCTGCAATTTGGTGGTAATACAGGCTGCTGCAATTTGGTGGTGACACAGGCTGCTGCAATTGGTGGTGACACATGCTGCTGCAATTGGTGGTGACACAGGCTGCTACAATTTGGTGGTGACACATGCTGCTGCATTTGGGGGTGACACAGGCTGCTGCATTTGGTGGGACACAGGCTGCATTTTATGTGACACAGGCTGCATGTAAGGAGGGATTCCGCTGGGGACACCTGATGGCATCTGGTGGCAGACGACGTGGCTAGTGACACGCTCAGGGCTCCCACTGATTCTGCATTATGGTGAGTTGAATGATTTCATTTTATATTACAATGTAATAATAGAAATAATGCGCTTCAATCATCCTGACACCATAACAACCATGGTGTCGGGATGATTAAAGCGCTAACGCCAGGTGTTTGGAGTATCGTTTACCTGCTGATTGTTAAACTTTCTAGAATACACATATTTCTATTGTTGTGTAGGATCTGGGCCTGCTGTCTCTCCATCCCTCTCTCCCTCTATCCCTCTCTCCCTCTTCCTCCATCCCTCGTTCATCTCAGACACTAACCACACCACCTTTGAGCCACGCCCACAATTTTGCTGAAACCACGCCCATTTTCACCAAGTGGGAGGGGTCAAAAAGGAAGGGCGGGGTCTGGCGCCCCATCCTAAAACTTCACCAGCCGCCACTGGTGTATAGTGACACACTACACAGCGTTGCAATGCGCCGCAGTGCCTAAAAATGAATGAATTGTCATTTTGACATTTTAACAAAGTTGAATCGGAAAAAAGGTAATGTCATGTACCTGATATGAGAATGAGATGACGAGAGCAGCCTCTCTTGTATCTCCAGCCCAAGCACCCCTTAAAGTGAGACAGATGATGCTAAGGGGCATGAGTGCTAAAAGGTGTTCAAGGAAGAGATGGGCCCAAGACTGCGGTTCCACCAGGGCTGGACTGGGACAAAAATTTGGCCCTGGACTTCATCCAGACCGGCCCACTTTAATTGTGCAAACAAGCACAAAAACAGTATATAAACTATACGCAATTGTACAAAAAAACATAAGTTACATAACATAAGGAGTCCTCACTAACCTCTTTTATTATTTCACTTATTCTCCTCTGTATTTTTCTCATCTTTCTCACATCACTGTGTGAGGTTGAGGGCGAACCGTGCAGCCATTACTTTGACAGGCTGTCACTGAAACCAGCCCACTGAGCCATCGGCCAACCGGGAAACTCCCTGTTGTCCTGATGGCCAGTATATGCCTGGGTTCCACCTGAAGCTAGGAAATGACAAACCTGACTTTAGCAGTCTCTGATTATCTTTTAATAGCCCAGAATCTCCTGCTTTCTTCTGAGAAGCAATTGGTCATAGGGACCATGGGTTCTGGTGAGGGGGAATAAGTAAGTTCTGTGAACGTGATAGTAGGTGCAGTAACAGATGTCAGGTTCAAAGAAGGTAATGACCTTTCAGAGACTGAACTTACCTCTCACCCCCCTAATGAAGATGGTCATTCCATTAAAATGCGTTGGGAATTAGGAGAGCACAAGAGCGATCAGTCTAGTTGCCTAGAGTTACCTCTTAAGGACCTTGGTTAGCCTGGTTACAATATGCCTGACAACACCTTGACATGCCTCACCAGGATTTTTGGCGGCATTGGTTCAGTAAAGGCTTCTTTCTGGCAACTCAACCATGCAGCTCTTTTTTGTTTAAGTATTATTGTATTGTGTTTCTTAAAAACAACCAAACCGTAATTTTCCACAGCAGCCTGTATCTCTTCTGGCGGTTGTGGTTGCAATCTTTCTTGGTCTATCTCCTTGGCTTGGCTTCAATCTTAATAAGTGATTAAACAGTACTGACTGACAAATTCAAGGCTTTGGATATCTTTTTATATCCTCTCCATCTTTATAATGTCTCATTACCTTGTTATACAGGCCTTTTGACAGTTTTTTCTGCTCCACATGGCTCACTATCTAGCCTGCTCAGTGCATCCACGCGAGAGCTAACAAACAAACTGACCATAAACAGAAACTAATTGCAAATAAAAAAGCCAGAGATGTGGAAAATATACCTTTACTTGCCATTTTAACCTGTGTGTTTTACCTTGTGTAGGTCTGTGCCAAGCCCAAACATTCCAGGGCCATTTGGGTGATTTCTGTTATCATTATGATTTAAAAAGGAGCTAAACAACTTTGTGATGATAAATGGCTACATATGATCACTATCCTTAAATAAAAGACAGTTTTTGGCATGATCAGTCATATTTTCAATATCAATGATAAAATGTCATGATTTCTGCCAGGGTATGCAAACTTTTGAGAACAACTGTATATTTGGATGTGTAGATATATAATATATATATGGAGATGTGTATGTATTTGTACTATTAAGAGGATCATTGTTTTTGGATTACATCTTGGAGCTGCATAGTGTAAAAAGCAGTGTGACAGTATATTTTCACTCTGTTTGTTATTGTAGTGGATAGAGGGAGAGTGTTGCAATCATGAGATAATCCTCCGATGAGAAGTATAGATACTACAGAGACTAGATTGGATTGTGAAGAGGCTTATTCAATTGTTTCTACTCTGGCAGTTTGGGAAGTGCTGGCTTTTATTTAGTTTTTTTGGTTGTACAGTAATTCCCGCGTACACACGAGCGGACTTTACGGCAGACTTGGTCCGGCGTACTGGATTATGTCGGACAATTCGATCGTGTGTGGGCTCCAGCAGACTTTGTTTTCTCAAAAGTTGGACGGACTTAGATTTGAAACATGTTTTAAATCAATCCGTTGAAATCGAGTCCGGTCGAAAAGTCAGCTCGTCTGTATGCTAGTTCGACGGACAAAAAGCCACGCTAGGGCAGCTATTGGCTACTGGCTATGAACTTCCTTGTTTTAGTCCGGTCGTACGTCATCACGTACGAATTGGACGGACTTTGGTGGATTGTGTGTAGGCAAGTCCGTTCATTCAGAAAGTCCGTCGTAAAGTACGTCAAAGTGCGCCGAGCAAAGTCTGCCGTAAAGTCCGCTCGTGTGTGCGCGCCATAAGTAACACTTGGGATAGTGTATTTGCTGGCTGCATACTAGAAGGAGTACGCATATTATCATCAGTTTATTATAAAAGCTGCTTTTTATTTCGATCAATCTATTGCAGAATTTAAAAAATACGGAGTTCCACTTTAACTGTCCAGTATTTACCAAAAATGAAATATAAAATATGAGTAGAATAACATTTCAAAGGCACTCTATCACAAAGGAAGTCATGAATCAAACTGTGTGATTGAGGAAACACCATGACCCAGCCTTACGGTTCGCACACACAATCAGAAAATTGGAAGTAAAATTTAGTCCAATGAACGATTTGATTTTAGAAGCCTGCAATTATCAGTTGTTAGGGAGCGGGGCCGTCATGTCCTTAGCAACCGATGATTCATTCAGCTGCCAGTGGGGTTCCCCTATCGAAGTGTAGTCGAAGTCTCGACTATTGGAGCTGTAAAAAAAAAAAAAGAAGAGCAGCCATGCAATGTTTATCAACAACATTGTTCAGCCTCTGAAACAGAAAGATAAAATGAAACATTGTTTCTTTCTGTTCCTTCATCTATAGATCAGAGGGATGAACTTTGATCTGCAGATGAAGTCAATTTAAAGCAACCTGTTTTTTTTAATTTTTTTATTAAAGGTTCCTCTGTTATAACCCCTTATTAACCCATAATTTACTCAAATCAGCCTTAATTTACTCCTTATTCTTATTTTTGTTCACTTCTATTTTATAAACTATCAATAATTTAAAAAAAAAATTTGTTTACCTTGTTCACTAATATTTTTACATTTTTAACATATATTTATTCGTTTCACATTCAAAAAAAGCGCAAAAATAAAAAAAATACATTTAGTTAATTTGCAAATAACTTTTCAATGCTTTGTACCATTGCTGACAGCTGTAGTGTAAACAGAAAAGTTGCGGTAAGTACCGGTTATAGGTATCGGCGAATACTAAAAAAAAAAAGTAGTGGTACTTGTACTTGTAAAAAAAAAATGGTATCGGTTAATCCCTAGTTACAGAACTCCTGGGGATTCACTGCTATAATGTGCAAGCTATTATAAGTGGTGTAATGAATAGGGGTTTCTATTTTTCTGGCCACCAAATGTGTATCTACCATTAAAAATCGCATCAGTGGCAATCTGCCAGAAAGTCTGATGATTTCTGTTGAAGGTTTTTTTAATAGGAGTGTAGCATTGTATATGATGTGCCACCACTATGCTCTCAGCAGGGTCATAATTTGAGTAGAAAAGGAATATGGAATATTTTTACCATGAATGGTTGCACGGACAAGAATGCCGGATTTATATAGTGTGCGGCAGACGGGCCTCTCATGTTTTCGCTCTTTCTCTGCTCGGCTATATTTAACATTGATGGGATTTTGAAATGTTGATAAAACACAGACAAATGGTGATTCAGCTGGAAGACTCAGCACTGCATCAGCTAAGTATGTGTTACAAATATAATGAAGCTTCTTCGGTGACGGAGCCTGATGGGTTTTCCTGTCTCCTGAATTATGCTGTGGCTAAAAGCAGAAAAACGCTAATTATAGAGAGACAGGTACTCTTTACAGGGGAGCATAGTCTGAGGGGTTGGGGGCTGGGAAGGTTGACATTACCTGCTGAATACCAAAAAGTTTAAATGGATAACCTCAGGGCATTAGTTACTCCCGCTGCCCTCTTTCATTGCAACATACTGTACAGTATATAGTTTGGGGTTGATTTACTAAAACTGGAGAGTGCAGAATCCGGAGCAGCTGTGAATGGTAGCCAATCAGCTTCTAACTTCAGCTTGTTCAATTAAGCTTTGACAAAAAAAAAACAAACAAACTGGAAGCTGATTGATTTCAATGCAGAGTTGCACCAGATTTTGCACTATCCAGCTTTATAAATCAACCCCAATGTGACTGTCCCACTTTAACTACTTCCAGTCTGGGCCAATTCTGACATTTTTCTTCTACATTTAAAAAACATAATTTTTAGCTAGAAAGCGATTTAGAATCCCCAAACAATTATATATATGTTTATATCTTTTTTTTAAGCACAGGCCCTAGAGAATAAAATGGTCAGTGTTGCATATTTTTATGTCACATAATATTTGAGTAGTGGTTTTTCAAACGTAAATTTTTTGGAAAGGATACACTTTATTTTGCTGTTACGGGTTCTCTTTCTTCAACCCCTGATGTCTTACCTTCCCTCAATTAAGGTTAATAGAGTGCAGCTTTCACTGCATGAGCTTTCTCCCCGGTCACAGTAGCTGGGAAAAGTGACAGCTGAACCCAGAAGTGCTGTAACATACATCACTTCCCGGTTCTTACTAGGTAGGAGAGATCAGCAACAGACAGTCTCTCTCCTCACTACCTAGCAAGACCACCAGCTATGGGGTTCCTAGGCCTTTAGGTGAAGTATGGAGCCTGGAAAACACGTTTGGGGGGGGGGATGCATGTACCGGGGATGCGTGGAAGTGAACTGTTTTTGTACATCCTGTTGCCTACCTAGGAGTTTTTCAGACAGGCATAGAAGAGGTTTGTAACGGAACGTCCCACATTCTGCTTGAGTACTGTTATATACGGCTTCCTCCAGTCTGAATATAGATATTATATAGATATTAGATATTATAGCCACATATTACAACCAAGAACTAGGCAGGACTCATTTTGGCTGCTGAGCTGGAACATGAACTGTTTATTTGAACACAGGTACAGCATAGTTGCCAACAGTCCCGATTTTCCTGGGACAATCCCGATTTTGGGACCCTCATCCCGATTGGAGGCTGTCCCGAATCAGGATTTTCCATAAGGAAAATCGGGAATGTTTTGTTTTTGTTTTTGGAGCAGCTGGCTCCAGCAAAATGGCGCCACCGCTCGATCTTCCCCCTAGTGACAGTGTTGAGTATATGAGACAATATACAATATATATATATATATATATATATATATATATATATATATATATATATATATATATAAAAAATACTCCAGTGTGGTTGTACAATGAGTCTGACTAGTGCAGATCAGACTTGGGTTCTCGGTCACCCTGTGCCTCTAATA
The DNA here is from genome assembly GCA_037952925.1 of Lithobates clamitans. Taxonomy (NCBI): domain Eukaryota; kingdom Metazoa; phylum Chordata; class Amphibia; order Anura; family Ranidae; genus Lithobates; species Lithobates clamitans. The sequence goes on from JBBGZY010000250.1 coordinate 1,828,149, forward strand.
GACACAGGTTGACTTACACATAGCGGGGGCCGGGGGAGCTGGACAAGGAGATTCCAGTGCTCTCCAAGGTAAGCTGGGTTCCACAAGCCCCTAGGCCAACTGTAACTGTAGACAATAGATTATTTGTACTGTAGATACTAGCTATCTTGATGCTTTGTCCTCTAATTGGCTGGAGTGTCCTGGTTTCAGGAAACATAAATTAGGCAAGTTGGAAATGACAAACATAAACCAATGCTGCCTTCAGTGTCGAGCTTATTATTCCTCCCATGAAGCAGGCAAAGCAGCAATCTTGTGTTTTTGCAACTTGCAAAGGATTTATAATTAATAAATGAAGTAATTACAGCGTATCTAAACTCAGGAACTATGAAATCTAAAATATTTCAGCTTAAAGCTTAAAGGTATTGTAAAGTTCAGAAGGTTTTTGTATCTTAATGCGTTCTATGCATTAATCCTTTCAATTAAATATGATAATTTAATAAAAAGCATAAATAGTACTCACAAACATCATCCTCATATGGATGGGCACAAACCACATTTCACCACAACTGATGTTATCATTGGTGTGCGCAGCCTATTGCATTAGGGTGTGCACCCCAGAGCACAAACACACATGTTTGTATATCAGCAGGGCAAAGATTGGTGTCAGTAGGGCAGTGAATGGTGTCAGTAGCTTTTTTTATTTTTATAATTTTTTATAGTTTTTTTAAAATTATTTTTACAATATTATTTTTTCTTTTTCTTTTTTTTTTCTTTTTTTCTTTATTTTTTTTCTAGGAGCCTTGATGTCTCACTTTTGAGACAGAGAAAGGACAGAGATTCCCTGGTCCCTTTCTCTGAAGCCTGCAGTAAACATAGTTTACTATGCTTCAATTAAGAATGAAGACAGAAGTGATCAGTACAGATCACTCACTGTGTTCATTCAGAAAAGGAAGGGGCCAGTTAATTAAATATTTACCAGCCCTTTCCCCGCTCCTGAGAGGAGAGGAGGGAAGGTGGCAGCACTGCAGGGGGGAGACAGAAAGCAGGGGCAATCAGCACAGCAAGGGGTGATTAGGGTGTGCCCAGGCACACCCAGCACACACTGTGCGCACGCCTATGGATATTATCTGGGGCAAGGAGAACTCACTGTACTAGGTTATGGTAAACTCCACCAAACTAGTGTTTGAAGTTTCTTATGGGTTCCATCAAGTAGAATCACAGTTGGCTTCTTATGTCTTTCTTTCAAATGCCTCTCTTTCCCTCCAAATACCATGCCATTACAAAGTCAAATGATAGCATCACGCCCCACTAGTGGATTCTATACAATGCTTTATTAAAGTGGTTGTAAACCCTTTACAACCACTTTTTACTACAGGCAAGCCTATAATAAGACTTACCTGTAGCTACACTGGATATCTCCTAAACCTGCACGGTTTAGGGGATATCCCCTGTATTTGCGTGTGCCGACGTCATTGGCACATGCGCACTTCAAGAAAACTGAAGCAACAGGACGTACGTGTCGTTGCTTCAGTTAGACTGTGCCGTTACTGACTGCTCCTGCATGCATGCGCGGGAGTGACGTCATCGCGTCTCCGGCCAATCACAGCGCCGGAGCCGCGATACCCAGAAGTAACCCCCTAGGGAGCGATGTCGGCCGCCGGAGCGGTGAATGAGGACCGCTGCAGGGGCTTCGATCTCAGGTAAGTAATTAACAATGAGCCAGTATGCTATGCATACTAGCTCATTATGCCTTTGTCTTACAGGTTTTTTTATTTTATTTTATAGGGTTTACAACCACTTTAATACATAATTAAGATGATTAGCTGCAAGAGAGTGACACTTTTGGGAAGATACAGGTGCTCAGGTTACCATAGGGAAATATTGGCATGTATGATTTGGAGGAGGCTGAGAGCAATAGACTTTAGGAGTTAGGAATACATACTTGAATTGTTTTTTTGTTTTTTTTTTAAACCATTGTTTAGTGTCACTTTAAGTTTAGGCTTAGGAGGTTATAATTAGGGCAAGGAGAACCTTTGGGTTAATGATCACTTTCTGCACCAAGAGCCCCATGCCAAAAAAATGAATCGTGAAAACACTGCATATCAGTAAGTAAAATGTGAAGAATGTGCCAGATTTTTTTTACAGTGCTACTTTTAATTTAAATAATTCGCCGAACGCACAAAAAAGTTCCTTTTGAATAACATACACCATAAAATAATGTATAGTCGGTTGTGATGATCATGAGTATGTTAGAAAAATAAAAATAGCAACAAAAATCTTCTGTATAACTTCACATTAGTAATTGTGTTTCATTACAGCCTTCTGAAGATTGGATGATCTCCAAATCCCAACACTGTACAGACGCTAATAATGTCATGGAATTAGGATGGGAAAACAAGGTAATACGACAGAGAAGGCAGTAAGCTGGGCTTGTGTTTTGGTGTAAGTGACAGCCCGGCCTGCGTCCAATAAACACAAGCAGGGCTAATGCAAAATGTGTCTATGTTACTGGGATTTTTTTTTTTGTGAAAAATGGATCATCAGCTGTGCCTAGGCAATATAATAAAATAGTCTACTTATCAAAAATTTTTCAGGGAATGCATGAATAATTTATTTACTCAGCTAAATTGATCTTTTAATCCAGGGGTCTCCAAACTTTCTAAACAAAGGGCCAGTTTACCGTCCTTCCGACTTTATGAAGGCCAGACTGCGCCCAGTGGGGGTAGAAAAGGTCCTGATGTCTCTGGGGAAAAAAAACAATGCCCCATCTTTGGTGACAGAGGGAGGAATTGTGCCCATCATTGCTGTCATTGGAAGAAATAGGGTCTCATCATTGGTGTCATTGGATCCCATTGTTGGTGTCATTGGTAGAAATTATGCCTCAATTAATGATGCCATTGGGAGGAACTGTGTCTGTAACGACACCCCGAGTATGAGAGGGGTTAAAGTCGTTTAGGACATTCCATACCCAAACACAAAGGCAGCTACCGAACACTTCAGTCAGCCGAACAAGGAACCCATACAAATAATCCACCCCAAAAACGAGACAAGATGCTCTGTTCTTCAGGGTCAAGCAGGAATCAACTCATTTATATAACACATGGACTCAACAGATAAAATAACTCAGAGACTCTTTCCCCCCCACCCTTGGAAAAGAGGGCGGGTTAAACGGTCCAATGACAATGGACACACAGGTCAGGTGTGTTTAACGTCTCATCAGTACACAGTTTTAGCAGGGAGAGCTGTGGAAGAATCCCCCCTCCCTCCAATGCAATACACATCCTGTGATCCAAGGCAGACAAACATAATAGAACATTGGAATACAGCCCCACCCAAAACTAGCACAGCAAACAGTATACAACACAATGAAACAGCACACATTATATATACACACATATACAGCATTGAGTCTCTGACTAGAACAGATCATAGTGGGGTTCTCATTCACCCTGTGCCCCTATTAGTGACTCCCATCACAATGGCATATCCAGGGTCCCCAGAGTCTGTGTGTCTTGGGGGACATGGACCTGAATCTAAAGTAATGCCACCTCATGGGTCCCCAGGCATACAGCTCACAAAGAGCACTGTTCCCCTAAATGCCAGGGCCCATAATGGGCTGGCAGGAGGCTGGCATTCAGTCCCCTCCAAAAGCCTCTATCCCGGCTAGGTCTGTCACAGTGTCCCATCATTGGTGTCATTGGGAGGAGTTGTGACCCATCGTTTGTGTCATTGGGAGGAGTTGTGACCCATCGTTTGTGTCATTGGGAGGAGTTGTGACCCATCATTGGTGTCATTGGGAGGAGTTGTGCCCCATCGTTTGTGTCATTGGGAGGAGTTGTGACCCATCGTTTGTGTCATTGGGAGGAGTTGTGACCCATCATTGGTGTCATTGGGAGGAGTTGTGCCCCATCATTGGTGTCATTGGGAGGAATTGTGCCCATTATTGGTATCATTGGGAAGAGTTGTGACCCATCATTGGTGTCATTGGGAGGAATTGTGCCCCTTCATTGGTGTCAGTGAGGGGGAATTATGTCCCATTGTTTGTATCAGTGGATGAAACAGTGCCCCAAGCACTAGGTGAAAAAAGCAAGCAAATGGCTGCATCTGGCCCCCGGGCCATAGTTTAGATTAATAATATAATCATTTATATGTAACTGACTTATCATTATTCTGAATTATTTTGCCAAGCAGAAATCTTTAAATAACACGATAAGATCAGTATAAGTATAGACTGCAGAATATCAAAAATAAAGTATTATTTAATTACAATAAGTCACTTACAAACACCACTAACAGTTTGATTAATAGGTTGACACAGACATTATATTTTGCTTTGAAGTTCTAAAAATTATTTGTTACTGTAAAGTATATAACTCTGAGATTGAATACAATAATGAATTTCCCCTTCTGTTGATATCTTTACCGATTAGATAAAATTTGGCAGATAATAATCTGCATTTGACTAAGTCGATGCGTGAACCCGCTGCAGTAGAATTACCAGGTGAATTGCGGCTAAAGTTATGCCAATACAGCAAATTAAAACAACCAAGTTTTGGGGTTTTAGGATATCTAATGAGGTAGCAAATCAGCTGGCATAAAATAATTGCACAATATTTGTATGGTGTTGACTGCATAGAACTGCAGCAGTATTGCATATGATTGCAATTTTTAATCGTATAGGATCATCATTGGTTATATAGTATTAGATTGCAATTTTTTATTTCATAGGATTGAAATACATGCATGGTTTTACTATATAGGATTGCCACATTTTACAGCCCCAGATTTTGGAATTTATATGACAGCCCTTTTATCGCATTTGGATAGCGCAGCATTTATTGATTTATAGATAAAATAATTGCAAACAGAAAAATCAATAATAGATATGAAAACTATAGTTACCCTTTAAATAGGCTATTGGCCAGACTCTTCTTCAAAGGCTGCCAACTAACGGTTGGAGTTTGTCTTCCCAAGATGGCTCCTAGCTTGGTTGAAGGTGTGTTCTCTGGCTTCAGAGGTGTGAGATCTAGATGAGGCGGTCTAACGGTCTGATCAGTGGCGTACCAACTGGGGGTCGGGGGGGGGGGTGTTCGCCCCGGTTGCCACACAATGGGTGGGGTGTTAGGCCTCTGAAAGACTCTAAAAGCTCCTGCCACTAAGTGCTGCTAAAAGACTATGGGGTTGAGTTACTAAAGACTTTGCAAAGTGCAGTTGGTCCAGAGCTTAGTAAATGAGGTAAAGCTTCACTTTGCAAAGACTACCCAATCACAGTGGCGGCTGGCGGAGACACTACCCCCCACACGCCCCCCCCCTCCCCCTTGCCGCTGTCTGTGGGTCTGGCACTTACCCCATCTAGGTGGCGGGCTGTGGGCAGCGGATCCGGTATCCTCTTCTCCAGCATGGCGGACCCGATCTAGGTGGTGGGTGGCGAGCTGCAGGCCTAAACTGAGGAAAACATTTGCTTTTTAAAAAAAAAAAATTGGTGCTATTTATTACAGCAAAAAGTACAAAATATTGTGTTAAAAATCCATGGATTAAACTTTTTTAGCTTTAGTACCATCATTAGTGTGCAGCCCTTTTATTTGGTTTGACGCTAGCCTGCAGAGTGGGGACATGTTCTTGGGTGGGCATAAGATAACAGATGGAAGATCAAGGAGGTGAGAGCAGAGTGGCGTAGATCTAGAAATTTGAAATAATTTTTTTTGTTTGAATAGAGTATGAGCAGCTGATTGGTGGCAGCCACTGTTCGGCTGACAGTTTCCCACCTGGCTCCTTTGACCTTTATTTTAAACTTTGTTGAGCCAGGTGGTGCAGGAACTGAACAAATTTCAATCAGTGTATAGCCAGCTTGATTCTTCAATGGGGAACAGAATGGCATTAAGGGCTGCCATGGAGATACACTATAATGCCAAAAGTATTGGGACGCATTCCTTAACATGCACATGAACTTTAATGGCAATCCCAATCACAGTCAGTAGGGTTCAATATTGAGTTGGCCCACCCTTTGCAGCTATAACAGCTTCAACTGAAGGCTGTCCACAAGGTTTAGGAGTGTGTCTATGGGAATGTTTAACCATTCTTCCAGAAACGCATTTGTGAGGTCAGGCACTGATATTGGACTAGAAGGCCTGGCACACAGTCTTCGCTATAATTCATCCTAAAGGTGTTCTATCGGGTTGAGGTCAGGACTCTGTGCAGGCCAGTCAAGTTCCTCCACACCAAACTCACTCATCCATGTCTTTAAGCTCTGTGTGTCCATTTAGACACGGAGCCGCGGTTCAGCCCCGTCCCTTCTCTCCTCATTTGCTAACTGACTTTGATTGACATCAGCGGGAGCCAATGGCACCGTTGCTGTGTCTCAGCCAATTAGGAGGTAAAGTCCCAGAGGACCGAGGCACTTGTGCAACATCGCTGGATCGAGATAGGGCTCAGGTAAGTATTAGGGGGGCTGCTGCATGCAGAATGTTTTTTATTTTAATGCATAGAATGCATTAAGATAAAAAACCCTGTGCCTTTACATCCACTTTAAAGTGTTTGTACACCCTGTCCAACCATTTTTACCTACAGGTAAGCCTATATTAAGGCTTACCTGTAGGTGCTTGAAATATCTCCTAAACCTCCACGGTTTAGGAGATATTTACTAATTAGACAAACACCGATGACTACGGTGCATGCGCCCTTTAGAAAGGGAACATCGTACCCTTTCTAATAGGGGTCATGTCGTGACTGGCGGCTCCCGCGCGCATTTGTGCGGGAGTGATGTCACGCGACTCCGGCCAGTCACAGAGCCGGAGTTCACGGCCCCAGAAGGAAGAGGGGCGAAGATGGATGCTCCCTGCTAGTGGGGACAACGGAGACATCTCAGGCTTCGGTGTCAGGTAAGTGACACATAGTAGCCCATTATGCTTTACCTTTGCAGGGAAATAAAGAGGAGGTAAAACCCACCAGGGTTTACTTCCTCTTTAAAGATCAACTAAACATGCCATTTAAATCAGTTAAATCAGTTTCAGGTGCATCAAAACAAAAAGGGTGTGCAAAGTCTTAAAGTTTATTGTCTTTAAAAGCAGCCACAACCTGGGTAGTAAAGCCTGTCGTCTGCCAGCCTGTTGCAGAGAAAGACCTTTGTTCTCTGCGTGGAAGCAAAGGTATCACCGCAGAGGTTCGATGCGCCCCCTGCTGAGACAGAGCTTGAGCTCTCCAATCAGCTGGGATCTTGAGCTTAGTTGATTGCAGAGCTATAGGTTGGTCCTCTGCAGAGAGACCTCTGTTTTCACATAGAGAGCAAGAATCTTTCTTTACAGCATGCTGGCAGGCTTTTTTTTTTTAACTTAGGCTGTGGCTGTTTTTTTTTTTAACACACTGTAAGATTTAAACACCTTTTGTTTTGATGCACCTAGAATGTATTTAGCCGATTTAAACTGAAAGATAAAAATTATACAACAGTCATTTGCATTTAAGTGTTAATATACACAGCATTTGAGATCATATGGAGGTCAGTGTACACTGCACCATACAACCCAAAGGTCATCGTCTTGGTGGGTTGGTAGTACCCAAGGCAAATGTTCCATAAGTTGGGCAAATACACTCTGACTAGGCTGTTATTAACAACAGTTAGGGGCGTATTCATAAAAAATATAATGATATTCATCCTGTGAAACTACAGGAAAATTCATTCTGCACAAATAGGTGCAAACATCGAATTTTACTAGGCTATTTTCTCTTTGGCTTGGATCTTCTTCATTCATAAAAATAGCACTAATCAGGAAAATACTACATTATGATCAGTAGATGGCGCTCACAATTACAACAAATAAATATTTATTTCCTATGATCATCAGCTCCATCTAGTGGTCATAATGCTTTGGCTTGGATCTTCTTCATTCATAATAATAGCACTAATCAGGAAAATACTACATTATGATCAGTAGATGGCGCTCACAATTACAACAAATAAATATTTATTTCCTATGATCATCAGCTCCATCTAGTGGTCATAATGCAGTATTTTTCTGATTCAAGCTATTCTTATGAATGAAGAACATCCAACCCGAAAAGAAAATAACCTGGTAACATTTGATTTTGCTGGCATTCACATAGACTAAATGTGTATGCAGTATTATAGGACAAATAGCTCAGCATTTTTTTTCTTTTTTATATATAAATACATGCTGAAAATGCAGTCAGTGATCACTGTCATATTACAATGATTAGCTGACAAAACAATATAACAAAACTTTGCTTTCTCATAAAAATCTGTCCCCCTTTGTCTCCTAATATCAAGGACCAGAGAGAGAGGCAGACCAGCACACTTTGTAGCCAAAAAAAACCAAACAAACAGGTTAATAATATACTTATGAAGGCACAAAATACCCTGGTAATTGAAGCATAGATTATCCCTGGTAATGAAGGGATTAACTTGTTTGTGCCTGAAATAATTATTCACTTCATCTAGTGTAATTATCAGACATTTAAAGGAGCATTGAACCCTTGACTTGTTTTAGTTTAACTAACACATTGAGCACTATAAAATAAACATTCCCTAGCAAAATATATATAATGTAAAATGATTGCCCCAGCACTTGCCGTTTACACCTTTCAATGCTGCTTGCCGACTCTCCCAGTGCTGCTCCCCTGAACCTTCAGTCTAACAGAGTTCAAGCGGAGCTCCACCCAAAAGGGGAAGCTCCGCTTATCTGCCTCCTCCTCCCCCCCCCCGCTACCACATTTGGCACCTTTCGGGGGGGGGGGGAGCAGATATCTATTTTTGACAGGTTCGGCCCCCCTCCTCCTTCCCCCGCAGCCGGCCCAATTAGAAAACGCAGCGCGCTTTGCGCATGCGCAGTAGGGAACTGGCTGTGAAGCTGCACGGCTTCACTGCCAGTTACCTTTAGTGGAGATGGCGGCGGCAATTGAAAAAATCGGCTCGGGTGAAGACACCGCTGGATTCCGGGACAGATAAGTGTCCGAATATTGAAAGTATTTGTAGCTGCTGACCATAGGCACGCACACAGGGTGTGTCAAGTGTGCCTGGGCACGCCTTAATCACCCCCGTGGCACAGATCCGACCTGTTTAGACTTCTGATATTTCAACAAAGCTCCCTAACGAGGCTCCTAAAAAACTTGTAAAAAAAAATAAATCAATTAAAATATTTAAATTGTAAAAAATAATAAAAAAATAAAAGAATAAAAATAAAAACTACTGACACTATCCACTGCTCTACTGACATCAATTTCTGCTCTACTGACACCATCCATTGCTCTACTGACATGTGCACTACTTTACTGACATCTACTGCTCTACTGACACCAATCTCTGCCCTACTGACACCATCCACTGCTCTACTGACTCCATCCACTGCTCTACTCACATGTCCACTACTCTACTGACACCATCCACTGCTCTACTGACACTATCAGGTTTTTATTAGAACAGTTACTTGGATAGCAATGGGGAGCATGGGATACCCCAGAATTGTAGGACTGTACAACTTGAGGACTGCTTGACCTTAGGCTGTTATGTACGAAATTCAAGCTGTATTGCACAACCTCTGGTTGCACTGAACTCTCCTGACTGTTTTGCACAACTCCTGGCTATACTGGACCTGCAAAGCAAATATCCTGCACGACTCCTTGCACTGATAGTGGTCTGTACTCCCTTAGGAAATCATACCACCCCACTGTCACTTCTCCTCTGTAAAGGGGGTGGGGGGGTCAATTACTCACTCAGCCCAAGGATTGTTGAACTTCTTCACACCAGCTTCCGTCTGGCTCAGCTCAGTCTTTGGACAAAGGTTCTTCAGTAGGCCCTTTTGCTAAGCCTAGTTGTGACCTTGATGTCTTTGCTGGGGCTTATCTAGTTTTCAATCCACTTGTTGGTAATATTTTTTCTAGTTTGGATCAGCAGGATCACCGCATGGAGCATGGCGTTTGCCATGGCGTTATAAATGCTCCTGAGTCACACAGCTCACCTGGAATCTCCCGCTGTGGCTGCTCCGGTACAGCCTGTGTTGCAGGCCGTCCCCGCTGCTCCGGTACAACCTGTTTTGCAGGCGTCCCCTGCTGCTGCTCCAGTCTCTGTGCAGGCACCCGCCTCGAGTATTACCTCTATAAGAGGAATGTCTGGTTCTGCTCTGCTTCCCCAGCAATTTGGGAGCAATCCAGTCCAATACAGAGGGTTTCTCAACTAGGTTGAGATATACTTTGAGATGCTGCTCCAGGTGTTTCCTATGGATAGAAGCAAAGTAGGTTTCGTAATATCTTTGCTTTCTGAGAGAGCCTTGGCCTGGGCAAACCCTCTATGGGGGACGCAAAAACCTGTTGTCTTGAGTTACCCTGAGTTTGTGACTTCTTTAAAAGGGTATTTGACGTTCCCGCATGCTCCGCTTCTGCTGTCAAGTGCCTCATGTCCATCAAACAGAGTATGAGAACTGTTGCAGATTACGCCATTGAATTCCGTACTCTGGCAGCAGAGGTTGCATGGAACAATGAGGCCCTTTTGGCTGCTTTTTCTCATGGTCTCTCGGATACCTTCAAGGATGAGATAGCAGCCCAAGATATACCCACTGAGCTGGAGAAATTGATCACGTTTGCCATACTCATTGACTCCAGACTTGCGTAAGCCTGCTGCACATTTGTCTCTGAACTTTGCAGTCCCACCCTTGCCTCCCTCAGCTCCCATGCCTCCTGGTACCGAGTCGGTCAGTGAAGATGAACCCATGCAGCTGGGCTTCACGCGTCTCTCTGCGGATGAGAGAACCCTTAGGAGGAGGGAGAGATTGTGCCTTTATTGTGGCCAGGCAGGTCACTTTTTGAAGTCTTGTCCTACCCCTCCAGGGAATGACCGAACCTTAAGGTCCTGTCACAGACAGACCTTAGGCGGCATTTATTCGTTCCCAGTTATCCTGAAGGATAAGTCCCTGGTTTCGGTTACCCTTGTGCCATACCCCCTCGAGGACGGGTTTACCCTTTGTCGGTCTTGGAGGATAAGGCTATGGAGGAGTATGTTGCACTTTTTCGAGGTTTCATCCGCAAATCCTCGTCTCCTGCTGGTTTCTTCTTTGTGAAGAAGAAGAGTGGTGAATTGAGACCTTGTATTGATTATAGGGGTCTCAATCGTTTCACGATTAAGAATGCCTATCCGATTCCGTTGATTATGGAGTTATTTGTCCGCCTCAAGGGAGCAACAGTTTTTACGAAGCTTGATTTCAGAGGGGCATATAATCTCGTGAGGATTAAGGAGGGCAACAGGTGGAAAACTGCGTTTAATACCAGAACAGGCCATTATGAGTACCTTGTAATGCCTTTTGGCCTTTGTAATGCCCTGGTAGTTTTCCAGGAATTTATTAACCATCACCTCCGAGATTTGCAGTTATGTGTGGTGGTTTATCTCGACGATATCCTCATATTTTCCAAGTGGCCCCGATTCGTGGGTTTACGTCCTCTGCAGCGTTTTCCTGGCTTTGCCAACTATTATCAAAAGTTTATTCATAACTTCTCCTCTCTGGTCAAGCCCCTGACTGATATGACCAGAAAAGAAGGTAACCCACAGAGTTGGTCTCCGGAGTCCATTAAGGCCTTTGAGAGTCTCAAAGCTGCCTTTGTTTCTGCTCCTGTGTTGGCACATCCTGATCCTACGTTACCTTTTATCATTGAGGCTAATGCTTCTGAGACTGGAGTTGGCGCCCTTCTGTCTCAACGTCTTACCTCAGAGCGCTATGCATACTTGTGGCTACTTTTCCAAGAAATTGTCACCTGCAGAATGCAATTACGAGATTGTTGACAGAGAGCTGTTAGCGATCATTTTAGCCCTGAAAGAATGGAGACATCTCCGCGAAGGTACCACTGTGCCGGTTCTCATTCATACTGACAATAAGAATCTCACATTCTTGTCTGAGGCTAAACGCCTCTCTCCCAGAAGGGCACGATGGGCTCTTTTCTTGTCTAGTTTCAATTACATTGTCTCATTCTTAATATTCGGTACTAAGAATGTAAGGACTGACGCCTTGTCACAATAATTTTCCTCCACTTCCAAGATGGAGTCAGTTCCGGTTCCTGTGATTCCTCCTGATTGTAGTCTGGCTATGGTTCACACCAGTCTCACCAGTTGACAAAATTCTTGCTGCTCAGGTCCATGCTCCTCCTGAGAAACCTTTTGACTGCTGCTTTGTCCCAGAGAGTCTCCGTACTGCCATGCTCCAGACTTACCATTCTCCCAAGACTGCTGGCCACCCTAGGAAGAATCAACTCTTTTGGGCCATTTCCCAACAATTCTGGTGGCTTAGTCTACATGCTGATGCCTTCGTAGCTGCCTGTTCCGTGTATGCTCAGAGTAGGACTCCACAACACCTTCCAGTGGGCCTCCTACAACCCATACCCAATGGAGAGAGGCCCCGGACCCACCTGTCTATGGATTTCATTGTGGAGTTACCCAACTCCCAGGGCAACACAATTATCCTTATGGTGGTTCTCGAAAATGTCTCATTGTATTCCACTTAAGAAGTTGCCCACTTCTAAGGAACTGGCTTCCATTTTTGCTCGGGAGATCTTTTGCTTACATGGGCTACCCAAAGTGATTGTCTCGGACAGGGATAGTCAGTTTGTGTCCCGGTTCTGGTGAGCCTTTTGTGCACAGTTGGGAATTCAGCTTGCTTTCTCCTCTGCGTATCACCCACGGTCTAATGGGGCTGCAGAACGAGCGAGTCAATCCTTGGAGCAATTCCTACATTGCTATATTTCTGATGATCAGAACAACTGGTCAGACCTCTTTCTCTGGGTGGAATTTGCTCACAATAGTTCCTTGAATTCTGCTTCCCGGTTGTCCCTGTTTATGGTGAACTATGGTTTCCAACCTTCCATGTTGCCTGACATATTTGTTCCACAGAGTATTCCTGCATTAGAGGAGCATCTCCGTGGTCTTCGTTCCACTTGGGCACAAGTCGAGGAGGCTTTGCTAATGATAGGTACAGACTCCATGCTGACCGCAGATGCCTGCCTGCGCCTTCCTACCAGGTTGGGGACAGGGTCTGGCTGTCATCTCGCATCCTCCAACTTCCTGTTCCCTCTCTGAAGTTCACACCTCGGTTTATTGGGCCTTTTCATACTCTTCACAGGATTTACTCAGTGACTTACGCATTAGAACTTCCTTCTAATATGCGTATCTCAAATGTATTTCATGTCTCCTTATTAAAATCTTTGGTCTGCAACCGCTTTACCACCTTGGTGCCTCGTCCTCACCCTGTACAGGTTGAGAACCATGAGGACTATAAAGTACAGTCCATTGTTGACTATGTTTACTCTGTTTACCTTTTTTTATTATTATTAAACAAGTGTGATTTAACTGTACTTTTAGTGCAGTGATATGAACCAGAGGTCATCCCCCTCTTCTTCCCCCACAGTCTTCTGGGACACATCACAGGTCCTAGAAGACTACGGGATCATTCACAAAACGCAGTGTGGCTCGCTCAAGTGCAGTAGGAAACTGGCTGTGAAGCCATAAGTCTTCACTTCCTGTTTCCCTTACTTTCTATGCCAGCGCCTGCACCTGAAGTTGATTGAAGAAACTCTTTGAGTGAGGACATTGCTGGATTCCTGGATAGGTAAGTGTCCGTATAATAAAAGTCAGCAACTGTCTGATAGACCCCCTAGAATATTTGGCTTAATTATACCCCTACGCCCAACTACAGTTTACTATTATGGGCTAGTTTTAGAAGAGCCCTGAGAGGACAGGCACTGAAGCCACAGTCCATCACACCCCTCCCCCTTTTCTATTGTTTCTAACCCCCGTTGGTTGGACACGAGTGCGTAGTATTAGGCTGCGCACAGTCTGAAAAATTATAGTTGACGGGACGCGGGCTCCTGGGTGTGCCCCTATACCCGCCCTATCCGGGGTGGGGGTGGGGGTTCACACGGAGGTCCGCTCTAGTCCAGGCCTGTTGGCCGTTTATAGATGGAATATAGGGTTGAATCTGTGTTATTTTTATGCACTAAATGTACCTCTCTCTTCTTTCCATCTCTCCTTCTTTTTCCAACTTTCCAGCCATCCTACTTCGTACATGGATTTGTACATGAAGATTCCTGGTCTCCTCCCGGAGGGTGCCCACTCTAAACCTGGGGTCCTGAAGGTTAACAACCCATCACCGGGTAAGCGCGCAGTCCCACACACCTATCCACCAACACCATGACCAAGGTATTATCATTAAATGTACATGGATTGAACTCCAATAGAAAAAGACATCTGGCGCTGAGGGAGTTTAGACAATCGGGAGCTGATATTGTTATGGTCCAGGAGACCCATTATAATAAAGAGGGCTCGTTTGCATTCGCATCCAGATATTATTCCCAAATATACATCGCATCGGGTAATCGCAAAAAAGCTGGGGTAGCCATACTTTTTAAACGGGGGGCCCCCTTCACCTGCGTGACCCAATATAGGGATCCAAACGGCCACTTCATAATCTTGAAAGGTCTCTGGCAAACACAAGAACTGACGCTGTGTGCGATATATGCCCCCAATGTTAATCAGCATAGATTCCTATCCAATGTACTTTCACGAATTTTTAAGTCCACCCCCAAGGTCCTTATTCTGGGAGGTGATTTTAACCTCATTCAGTCGACTACTGCGGACCGCCAGGCCATAACCCCTCACGCTCCTTCACCTAGATCCCATAGAGACTCAAGACTATTCAGACAAATTACCAGAAGATACGCACTTTTTGATGCATGGAGGGCTCTCTGCCCACAAAGCCGACAGTACACGTTCTACTCGGCACCCCATCGTACACACACCCGCATTGACTATTTCTTTGTTAATAACTATACACTAAAACTGACACGCAAAGCACAAATATGCCCCATTTCATGGTCGGACCATGCACCCATCTTGATCACACTAGATCTAGAGAGCCCAATCCGTAGACCCTATAATTGGAGACTGAACACATTCCTCCTCCAACACCAACCAACCCTAGCAGAATTAACCTCTACGCTCAAGCATTATTTTCTAGAAAACTCCAATCAGGAAGTCTCGCTCCCTATACTTTGGGAGGCCCATAAGGCGGTCCTTAGAGGTAAATGCATAGCAACTTCATCAGCATTAAAAAAAGACGCCTTAGCAGCCAAAGTAAAAACAGAACGGGAACTCAGAACACTCGAAATCCAGCTCCAGACAAACCCCACAATCTCTACCTTAAAGAGAATAACTGATCTCCGCACAACTCTCCGTGACCTAGCCATGGGACAGGTAGAGAAAGCTCTGACGAGACTGAAACAGAGGTTCTATGACAAGGGGAACAAGGCACACTCTCTCTTAGCCAACAAATTACGGGAGAGATCCCATATGCAATCCCCGAACCAAATTAAAAATAAAATGGGACAGCTATTATCACACCCTGAAGACATTGCATGCACATTTGCGGACTTTTACCAGAACCTATACAACAACCCGGACATACCCACTAATCCTCCCTCCACAGACCTGACCCACACGATGAAACAATATTTAGAACAAAGTGGAATTCCCCATCTCCAATCAACCGACCTGACAGCACTTAATGCCCAGATCACAGAGGAGGAAATAGAGCTTACCATTAAAAACTTACCGTCCCATAAGGCCCCGGGCCCGGACAGTTTCCCGTACGAATACTATAAAGCATTTCTTCCTATATTACTCCCCCATCTCAGTAGACTGTTCAACGCCTTCCTTCAGGATACCCAAATACCCCTGGAGATGCAGAAATCCTTTATCACCCTAATCCCCAAACCAGATAAAGACCCATCTATATGCGCAAACTACAGACCCATTGCGTTGCTAAATTCTGACTTAAAAATTTTTACCAAACTTCTATCCAACCGCCTGAATATGATTTTACCATTACTAATCCATAAGGACCAGGTGGGATTTGTACCAATGCGGCAAGCAGGGGATAACACTAGAAAAGTGATAGACCTAGTGGAAGTGGCGAACAGGGATGGCACCCCTTCTATATTACTAAGTCTAGATGCTGAAAAAGCATTTGATCGGCTGGGATGGCCGTTCCTGTTTGCCACGTTGACCCATATGGGCTTCCGGGGCCCCTTTCTGCGGGCAATAAAACACTTATATTCTAACCCCTCCTCACAGGTCAGGACTCCCTTCGCCCTTTCAACATCATTCACAGTATCAAACGGCACAAGGCAGGGATGTCCGCTTTCACCTCTATTGTTCGCACTATGTGTAGAACCCCTAGCGGCCTCCATCAGGAATAATTTAAACGTACGAGGAATAACGGTTAGAGACAAGGAGTTTAAGATCTCCCTCTTTGCTGATGACATAATACTCACCCTGACCCAACCCCACATCTCCCTCCCGAATCTACACGCTGAACTGGACCGTTTCCGCGTCCTTTCAGGATACAAAATTAATGCTTCAAAATCAGAAGCTTTACCCATTAATCTCCCGGAAGCAGAACTGGAACTCCTGAAATCCAACTACAACTATAACTGGCAGACAACAGCCCTGAAATACTTAGGGACCAATATCACCCCAAAATTTAATACCCTATACCAAGAGAACTTTCCTCCCCTCTACGCTAACATTAGATCCCTCCTGCTCCAATGGAAAAAACATCGTATCTCCCTATTAGGACGAATCGCGTCAATAAAAATGACCATTCTTCCGAAACTTTTATACCTTTTCCAAACACTCCCTATACCCATACCACTCAAACATCTAAAAAAGCTCCAAACAGACTTACTCCACTTTGTATGGAATTACAAAAGGCATAGGATCTCAAAAACAGTGCTGATGGCGTCGCGCAGTGAGGGGGGTCTTGCCTTCCCGAATATAGTCAAATACTACCAAGCGACACAGCTGAGAGCTGTGGCATCATGGTTTACGCAAAAATCATATAACAAATGGACAGAGATAGAAAAGCTATGGCTAGCTCCAATACACCCGAACAGTCTACTATGGAATGCGGATGCGGACGTAGCCCCGGAACGCCTGCTGGGCCCCATGCTCATGTTAAAGAGAGCGTGGCGCACATTGGCTAAATCCAGTAAACTAATCTCGGAGAAATCAACTCTGACTTCTTTTATGTGTAACCCCAAGGTGCCAGATAGTCTCACACGCCAGATGTCACACCCCTGGTCCTCCAGGAATTTGTTTCATTTTGGGAGTATAGTAGATCCTAGAACCCGTAGGCTCTTGTCTTTCTCAGATCTGCAGGCCAAACACGACATACCAAAACAAGCATTCTATGGGTATCTACAAATAAGGCACTATGCGCTAACCATAGCCCCTGATCTACAATTTTCACCACCATCCCCGTTTGAAACCATTATTCTAGCAGGCAATACACAGAAGGGAATTATATCAGAGATCTATAAAATCTTGAACACCATCTCCCTAGAGGAACAAAGTAAGCATTACTACATGCTTAAGTGGGAAAAGATCCTAGGGGAAGACATCACATTAGCACAGTGGCAGACAATATGGAACCAAGCAGCGAAGAGCTCAATGTGCACGTTGTATAAAGAAAACACATATAAAATCCTCTACTTTTGGTACATGACCCCGGATGTACTACACACGATCTTCCCAAATAGCTCAGATAAATGCTGGCGTTGCCAGGGAGCCAAAGGAACCCTTTTGCACGTTAGTCACCTCCTTGCCCACCTCTTAGAAACCGAAGTACAAGCGACTCCAAAATTCTTCTTATTAGGACTATCACCACTTAAAATTTGTAGACCATACAAAAAATTAGTGAGACACATACTTACGGCAGCGCGCTGTCTAATAGCCTTGAATTGGAAACGCACTACCCCGCCTTCAGCTGAAGACCTATACGCTAGAATCAGAGATGTAGAGCTGATGGAGAAAATGACAGCTAGAATCCAAGATAGACTAGAGGCACATAACAGGGTTTGGGAGCTGTGGCACCTCCGGGAGGATCCACCATGACCAGGTAATAAAATCAACTAGAAGGCTATTCTTCTCTTCCCCCTTCTTTCTTTCTTTCCTTCCTATCCTATCTCTAATCCCTATATGCCACAGGTTTATGCAACATTGTTTTCAACTACAAATATCTGTTTTATTTTCATATTTTTTTTTGTTTCTTTTTTCCTTTTTTATTAGCTCCATTCCAGTCAAGAAGACTGGAATACCAGTTAGTAACTAAATGAAGTTCGCATTTGCTTTCTTGTTTAACATAAGAACTAAAGACAACTAAGCCATACAGGACATATGTTTAAAACTACTTATAGATGCATTGAACAATGTATGTGATTATTCATGTTCATTTATTCTGTATCACTAAAACTTATAATAAAAATTCGTTATTTGGAAAAAAAAAAGTCAGCAACTACAGTATTTGTAGCTGTTGACTTTTAATTTGGCAAAACTTTTTTTTTTTTTTTTTTTAGTTTTGGATAGAGTGAAGAGGCAGTTGAATGTTTGTTAGTTTTTTTATTGCAGTCTGTGTCCCCTTTAGGGGGATTCACCCTCTTTATTTGTCCTGTTTACCATTATCATTGAAAGTGAAAGTAAAAGAAAATCCCAAATTTTGGGTTGTCCCCAGAAAAGTGATAGAGGGGAAATCTTCCAGTGGGGACACTAATTCTGGTGACCTTGGGGTCTCAAAGGAATTCCCTTAATTTGCAGGTATTTCCTCTCATTTCCTGTTTTGGGTTAGGAAGTGAAGGGAAATCTCCTTTGCTTTATCCAAAATGAAAAAAAGTTTTTCCTATAGTTCTACTCAACAGTGAGCATAAACTTTTGCATTGCTGAATGCAATAAGGTTTTCTCTTCCTTGCCTGTAGGGGTAGCTGTTCCTCACATCAATATATTCCAGTAACAACAGGTCCTTATGGAATGGTCATAAAAACTATCAACAGACATCTAATATGAAAAATTAAGCTCATTTGTTTAGAATGATTCAGTGTGCGTGCGTTGTTTATAAAAGGTGATTATGGCGTGGGCTTTAGGAGCCATCATTGTTAAATAATTGATGACCTGTTTGCAATTTTCAGCAGCATTTTAGATGTTTTCATTTTTCAATCTGTTGTCCTTTTATCATCAGCGTCGCTACAGTTTTGTAGGATTCATATCCTGGGGCCGAAGACAATTTAAAGTCACAAGAATTGCACAAACCAAGTAATGGTTTGTTACATTATTAATTTGCTGAGGTCCACACTCTAGGGAGTGCTGTCTTAGAATTGTCTACAAATATTCATTATTGAAGACGTATGCAAATAAACAGTGAGGGTTCCAGAACAATGGAAAATATGACCTTCTTATATCTTTATATAATATAATACACCATCTTTCACTACCATACGCTGTGGTGCGCTGTGTCACATAAAATGGTGCCTGACCTGTCCAATTTTTTGTGTAGTCTGATGCTTTGGCAGCCCATTAAAATAAATGGGCTGCATTAACGCAACACATGTTGACACGTGGCACATAGATTTGGGCGAAGTTGGACCAGAACATCGCCTGTTTGCCCCTTTGGCGAAAACCTGAATTTGCGGGGTGCTCGGTGGGATGTTCGCCTGCCAAACGCCCCACAATGCACTGTGCACTGCACAGTGCATTCTAAACTCTGATTGCGCAAAGCTTTTCCTAATAAGGGTATAGTGAATAGCTGGTTGTTACGGAGTGGGCCAGGTAGCCGGCCGTTGCATTCTTAACAACTGATGACTCATCAGCTGTCAATGGGCTTCCCTGCTGATAGTTGAATGAAAAACAAAACATTGCCGGCAATAAAAAAATGTGAAAAAAAAAAAACGGTGTGGGGGTTCCCCCACTATCCATTCCAGGCACTTGGGGTCTGGTATGGATTTTAAGGGGAACGTCATGCCAAAATAAAAAAAAACAGCTTGGGGCCCCCCAAAATCCATACCAGACCCTTATCTGTGCATGCAGCCCGGTAGGCCAAGAAAGGTGGGGGACGAGTGAGCGCCCCCCCCTCCTATAACCTCACCAGGCCACATGCCCTCAACACAGGGCTCTGCCCCCCCACCCCAAAGCATGTTGATGGGGACAAGGGCCTCTTCCCCACAACCCTGGGCTGTGGTTGTGGGGGTCTGCGGGTAGGGGGCTTATCAGAATCTGGAAGCCCCCTTTAACCAGGGTGTCCCAAGATCCAGGCCTCCCCTCCCCCATGTGAATGAATATGGGGTACATAGTACCTCTACCCATTCACCAAAAAAGTATCAAAAAGAAATAAAAACACACACGCAGTTTTGACAATAAAAAAACAATGTCCCTCGATGCAGATCTATCATCATTCACGACAACTACACCCCTGCCGAACCCAAAATACCTTTTTTTTTAAACGTTTCGCCTGCCATGAAGGCTAACCGCTATCTGCCTGCTCCATCATCTGACAGTTCTTAAATAGGTAAGGGATGGGGCCACCTGGCGACGTCACCTGGTGGCACCGCCCCAGGTCACGTCACCAAACCAGCACCCAACCCTTTCATGGGATATGAATATCTCACCTGAAATCATCCATGGTGGATACTTTAATGGGAAAGAGACTAGGGATGGGCGAACGGTTCGGCCCGAGCATAAGTTCGGGCTGAACTTTCTTTGTTCGGATGTTCGGCGAACAAATGGGTCGTTCAACCGTTTGTTCGCCCCCCTGAACCAACCACAATGCATTGCGGTGCTGAACAATGCATTGCAAGCCCTGATTGGCTGAAGCAGAGAAAGCTTCAGTCAATCAGGGCACAGAGGACTGTCAGTTTAATGCCATATAGTTCTGTGTGCGTTACTGCCAGTTTAACGCCTTATAGTTCTGTGTGCGTTACTGCCAGTTTAAAACCACATAGTTCTTTGCGCATTACTGACAGTTTAACACCACATAGTTCTTTGTGCGTTACTGACAGTTTAACACCATATCATTTTGTGCGTTACTGCAAGTTTAACGCCATTTACTTCTGTGCGTTACTGCCAGTTTAACGCCATATCTTTTTGTGTGCGTTACTGCCAGTTTAACGCCAGATAGTTCTGTGTGCATTACTGCCAGTTTAACGCCATATAGTTTTTTTTGTGCGTTACTGCCAGTTTAATGCCATGGTTCTGTGTGTGTTACTGCCAGTTTAACGCCATATCTTTTTGTGCGTTACTTGCAGTTTAACGCCATATAATTTTGTGTGCGTTACTGCTAGTTTAACACATATAGTTTTGTGCGCGTTACTGTCAGTTTAACTCATATAGTTTTGTGCGTTACTGCAAGTTTAACACCATATAGTTCTGTGTGCATTACTGCCAGTTTAAGGCCTTATAGTTCTGTGTGCGTTACTGCCAGTTTAACACCACATAGTTCTTTACGCGATACTGACAGTTTAACACCACATAGTTCTTTGCGCGTTACTGACAGTTTAACACCATATCGTTTTGTGCGTTACTGCAAGTTTAATGCCATTTACTTCTGTGCGTTACTGCCAGTTTAACGCCATATTGTTTTGTGTGCGTTACTGCCAGTTTAACACCATATAGTTCTGTGTGCATTACTGCCAGTTTAACGCCTTATAGTTCTGTGTGCATTACTGGCAGTTTAACGCCATATAGTTCTGTGTGCGTTACTGCCAGTTTAACACATATAGTTTTGTGCGCGTTACTGCCAGTTTAACACATATAGTTTTGTGTGTTACTGCAAGTTTAACACCATATAGTTCTGTGTGCATTACTGCCAGTTTAACGCCATATAGTTTTGTGTGTTACTGCCAGTTTAACGCCATATAGTTTTGTGCGTTACTGCAAGTTTAACGCCATTTACTTCTGTGTGCATTACTGCCAGTTTAATGCCATATAGTTCTGTGTGCGTTACTGTCAGTTTAACGCCGTATAGTTTTGTGTGCGTTACTGCCAGTTTAACGCCATATCATTTTGTGCGTTACTGCCAGTTTAACACCATATAGTTTTGTGCGTTACTGCAAGTTTAACGATATTTACTTCTGTGTGCATTACTGCCAGTTTAATGCCATATAGTTTTTGCATTACTACAAGTTTAACGCCATTTACTTCTGTGTGTGTTACTGCCAGTTTAATGCCATATAGTTCTGTGTGCGTTACTGCCAGTTTGACGCCATATAGTTTTGTGTGCGTTACTGCCAGTTTAACCCCATATAGTTTTTGTGTTACTACAAGTTTAACGCCATTTACTTCTGTGTGCGTTACTTCCAGTTTAACGCCATATAGTTCTGTGTGCATTACTGCAAGTTTAACGCCATTTACTTCTGTGTGCGTTACTGCAAGTTTTTTTTTAATCCTTTTTTTATTTATTTAAACAAACAACAAAGACAAACAAAACAACACATTGTACACATTGTGCCAACATATAAATACAGGTTCAAGATCCAATCACACTGCTTTCATCCAAAAGAAAAATAATTAACAAAATTGAAAAAAAAAAGGTATTTTAACAGGGCTATGGTCTAAGCAATATCTTTTGTCAAATGTAATATCTATCCACATCTAATGTAGCAAGAGTAATCTTTTGGTCACTACTATCCACAGTAGCCCCGAGCATCCTGTGTATAAAGACATCTATATTTATAATAATCAATAACCCCCATGGGCAATAGATGCCATATATGGCTTATTCAGGCCCTTTGCCCATACCTTATCATATTTACTAGGACAACCCCTGTTAATGTAGGTATCGCTATACTGTGGGAGATAATTAATTACACCTTACTGCAAGTTTAACGGCATTTATTTCTGTGTGCGTCACTGCAAGTTTAACGCCATTTACTTCTGTGTGCGTTACTTCAAGTTTAACCTCCCTGGCGGTATTTCGGATTTTAGGTGCTGAAAACGGTACAATTATTTTGCATGGAAATTTGGCGTTTTATATTGTAGGCCTGTAATTCTTAACAATAACACACTTAAATCTGTCCAAACAAGATATCCTGGGTATGATGAAGTTTGAAACACAAAAACATAAATTATAATAAATAAATATACATAATTAAAAAATATATACCGTATTTATCGGCGTATAACACGCACTTTTTTCCCCTTAAAATCAGGGGAAAATCGCGGGTGCGTGTTATACGCCGATCCCCTGCGATCCTGACCTGTCAGAATTAAAAAATCGCTGACCGCGATTTGAAAATGGCGCCGCCGGCGCCGAAATACGCAGTGCCGGTCCTCGGCTCTTCTCGGCGGCTTTCGGTTTCACTCGAGCGCCGCCCGAACCTAGCCGAGTGTACTCGGCTAGTTTCGGATAGCTCCGCTCACCGCCCGAGTGAAACCGAAAGTAAACGAGAGCCGCCGAGAAGAGCCGAGGACCGGCTCTGTGTATTTCGGCGCCGGCGGCGCCATTTTCAAATCGCGGTCGGCGATTTTGAAGCTCACAGGCTTCAGCAAGGCTGGACTGGGGCAAGGCTGGACTGGGGCAAGGCTGGACTGGGGCAAGGCTGGACTGGACACTGGGGAAGGCTGCACTGACATGGCTGCACTGACATGGCTGCACTGACATGGCTGCACTAGCAAGGCTGCACTGACATGGCTGCACTGACATGGCTGCACTGACATGGCTGCACTAGCAAGGCTGCACTGGCAAGGCTGCACTGGCAAGGCTGCACTGACATGGCTGCACTGGCAAGGCTGCACTGACATGGCTGCACTGGCAAGGCTGCACTGACATGGCTGCACTGACAAGGCTGCACTGACAAGGCTGCACTGACAAGGCTGCACTGACATGGCTGCACTGACAAGGCTGCACTGACATGGCTGCACTGACAAGGCTGCACTGGGGAAGGCTGCACTGACAAGGCTGCACTGGAGCAAGGCTGCACTGAGAAGGCTGCAATGATGGGCATTTAAATGTAAGTTTTTTTCCCTTCAACTTCCCTCCTAAAAGTTTTTTTTCCTTAAAATTCCCTCCTAAATTGAGGTGCGTGTTATACGCCGGTGCGTGTTATACGCCGATAAATACGGTATATAATAATAATAAAATAAATTTCCCCACAATTCACTATCGCTCAATTCTGCAAGTGTTCTAATTTACTATCGCTGTTTTCTAGCTGGTCTAAAGCCACTTTTGACGTAAAGGGACACTTTTTGGTTGCTATGGACAATCTCCAGTTTCCACACAGAAAGAACAGTATATATAACATAAAACTGCATGTAGGGCATTGGACAAAGCACTGGGGACAAAAGGGATGTGAAATGATTTCATACAGTACTGTAATCTGTAAGATTACAGTACTGTATGTGTTATGGTTTTTACATTTTTTGAATTTGCTGCCAGGCTCCGCCCCCGTGCGTCGCGACGCTCGCAGGGAATGGAGCCTGGCCCAGAGAGGCTTCGGAGGAGACAGAGCCCACAGACACAGCGGGGGACATCGCAGGATCCTGTGGACAAGGTAAGTAACGCTGCACCAGGATCCTGAATGTACTCCCGAGTGTGGCTCGGGGTTACTGCTAATAGGACTGAAATTTAACCCCAAGCCACACTCGGGAAAACCGTCAGGGAGGCTACTGCCATATAGTTCTGTGCGTCACTGTATGTTTGACTGTAGAAATAGAGAGTGCAGCGCTGGACTTATGACAAAAAAATATGTGAGTGATAATAAATCAATTATTCAATTAATTAATCAAAATAGTAATCCACAGTGAATAATTTCCAATCATTGAAAGGAGATCAACAACAATTGGGTGCTCAAAAATATTAAGTGTTGAAAAAACAATAAATCAATAAAATAAAGTCCAAAATAGTGATGTGTAAAAATTTAATACAGGCTCCGGGATCAATTTTCCACCGTGTAGTGCTGCCCACCACCTAATGGTAAAATGGAGTCTTACCAGAAAGCCTGTGACCGGCCTTACTCAGGGGGGTCAAAACAGGCTTAGTAGAAGTGGACCATCAAGGGAATACTCCAGGACACACTGCTAGGAAGAGACATCAACCTCCTGCATGGACGACAAGCTGGCGAAGTGCTTCACAAGGTGCTGTCCCAGGATCGCTTTTCATAGAGCAGTCAGGTAGTGCTTCCACAACTCCAGCAAAAATGAATCATAAATGCCAAAAGAAAAAAGGGAGAGACTCCAATGGTGTAGAAAAACTTTTGGCTGGTTTATTAAAATATCAAAAGTAAAAACATAAAATCTTACAGAGATGGAAAAAAAACGACACCACCGCCATTTAAACTAAGAGCGCGCATACGCGATGCGTATTGCGTTGTGACCCAGGCATCTCCCAAGGATCGTGTCACGGAGTGGCTGAATGGGGAAGTGCCTATGTAAACAAGGCATTTCCCCATTCTGCCTTGTGTCATGACAGAGATCACTGCTCCCTGTCATCGGGAGCAGTGATTGCTGTCATGTGAGTAAAAAAGCCCACCCCCCCACAGTTAGAATAACTCCCTAGGACACACTTAACCCCTTCATCGCCCCCTAGTGGTTAGCCCCTTCCCTGCCAGTATCATTTACACAGTAATCAGTGCATTTTTAAAGCACTGATTGCTGTATAAATGACAATGGTCCCAAAATAGTGTCAAAAATGTCTGATGTGTCCACCATAATGTCGCAGTCCCGATAAAAATCACAGATCGCCGCCATTACTAATGAAAAAAATATTAATAATAAAAATGCCATAAAACTATCCCCTTTTTTGTAGACACTATAACTTTTGCGCAAACCAATATACAATATACAATATACGTTATTGCAATTTTTTTTACCAAAAATATGTAGAAGAATACGTATCAGCCTAAACTGAGGAAAAAAATTGTTTTTTTTAATATATTTTTTGGGGGATATTTATTATAACAAAAAGTAAAAAATATTGCGTTTTTTTCAAAATTGACGCTATTTTTTTGTTTATAGCGCAAAAAATAAAAACCACAGAGGTGATCAAATACCACCAAAAGAAAGCTCTATGTGTGGGAAAAAAAGGTCGTCAATTTTTGTTTGGGTGCAACGTCGCACGACCGCGCAATTGTAAGTTAAAGCGTCGCAGTGCCGAATCGCAAAAAAGTGCTCTGGTCAGGAAGGGGGTAAAATCTTCCGGGGCTGACGCGGTTAAAAATCAAAAAATCACTCATTTATACTTTTTTTTTATTGATACATGTCCCCCAGGGCAGGACCCAGACCCCTATAACCATCGTATGCCCAATTACCTGCATATAAGCCTTCAAAATGGGCACTTTTGATTTTTGACGTTCGGGTCCCATTGACTTTAATGGGGTTCAATATTCAGGTCCGAACTTTGGCGGTGTTCAAAAGTTCTGGTGCACACCGAACAGGGGTCCGTTCGGCACTAAGAGAGGCACCTAAGACTAAATCTTGCTGATTCCTCTGAAATTCATGCCATAGGTGGCCCTGCTGATACCTTGCGGCTTGACAAACCTCAATTAAGAAACCGAAGGAGCCAGGTGGAAAAAATCAGGCCAACAGCGACTGCAGCCAATCAGTTCCTGATTGGGCAGTCTGAATGTTGTGGGTGCCAGCTATCTGCATACAACAACCGGCAGTGGGAGATTCGGCAATCCACACTGTTTGGTGTAACAAGGGTAATCTAAGAGCTGAGGGTGTTTTTGGAGTTAAAGAAAAGGACAGAAAACCCAAATTACCAAGCGGCTCCTTTGGAGGTATCGCTATATACAGATTTCTCTTTAAGTGTATGGCCAGCTTGATACCCACATACTGCCCTGCTGCCCCATATATGCGTTATGGAAGAGGTTAAAAAACGAAACGAAAATAAGAAAACAAAAACCGAGGGGCATAAATAAAGTGTATTACATATGATACATTTCTGCATTGCAGTAGGGAAATAACATTTTATTTTTACAGCTTCCAGTACAAGGTGAGCGGTGAAATAATTATATTACCCTGTAAATCTCTTCAAAAATGTAACCTCATAACAAGTCTAATTTCCTTTGAATGGGCAGTAAAGTATGTGGAGAGAGTTCATTAGGTACAGACTAACCAAATATATTTTACCCAAAGGGCAGAGAAGGCTAATTATCACTCTCCAATAGGTTGTATACAAGGCAGTGCAGAGTCTTGCAGAAAGCACAGTTGATTAACAATGATGTTCTGTAACGTGTAAAGCCAATACTATACTATTCATTTTGGACACAGTAGGCAATAGATAAGGCCCCTGTCAGGTTTCTTTTTGTCCCTCTTCTTAGACAGTCAGGTTTCTTTGGGTCCCTTATCTTAGACAGTTGTCACAAGTGTCCCCATTGGGAGGTTTCCAACAATCTCTTCTTCCCGTGAAAACTCTAAAATTTTGGAGACTTGCAGCAAAAATAGGAAGATGGGACTTTTTGGGTGCAAGGACAAAACGACTGTTAAAAATACGAAAAAATTATTTTTTTTTACAAAAATCCGATTAAAAAAATTGTAACAACCACATGTGTGCATACGCCAAGCAAAAAGGAATTTCCCATCACCCTTGCAATTCTACATGTTTTGCCATTCGGGCTTCTTCAGGAAAAGCGTAGTGATGATAGAAATAAGTTGTAATTCCCAGTGAAAGCAATCCCTATCACCAAAACGTGATTAAAGGTAATAGAGCAAAAAACAGAGGTCATATGATAAAGAGTCTGTCCTGTAGCACCACACATGCCCACCACCAGAGGGGAGTATAGGGCCACAACAATTTTAGTTAAGCTGTGCTAAGGGTGTAGGGAGCCTTTTTTCTAAAATGTTGGTTGGTTTTAATGGTCACCGTGACAAAAAGAGAGGGTGATTCTCCCCAGTAGGGACACAGACAACAATAAAAACCCAACAGGGGATCTAAGCCTACCATACTGTTCCTAGAATGAAAAACATTTTGGCTTTAAATACACCCAAAGGCCAAGCTGACAAAAAAATCTTGCTGCATGGCTCTACTATCCAGGACTTCAAATTATACAGGAATAGAGATCAGTTGGTCACGTAGGATATTTTGAGCCAATGCTTGTCTATCTACAGTGCCTTGCAAAAGTATTCACCCCTCTTGGCATGTTTCATGTTTTGTTGCCTCACAACCTGGAATTAACATGGATTGTTTAAGGATTTGCATCATTTAATTTACAGAACATGCCAACAACTTTGAAGATTTTTTTTTTTATTGTGAAGCAAACGACAAATAGGACAAAAATAACAGAAAAAGTCAATGTGCATAACTATTCACCTCCCTAAAGTCAATACTTTGTAGAGCCACCTTTTGCGGCTATCACAGCTCCAAGTCTCTTTGGATAAGTCTCTATGAGCTTGCCACATCTTACCATTGGAATTTTTGCCCATTCCTCCTTGTAAAACTGCTCCGGCTCCTTCAAGTTGGATTGTTTGCACTTGTGAACAGCAATCTTTAAGTCTGACCACAGATTTTCTATTGGATTGAGGTCTGGGCTTTGACTAGGCCATTCTAACACATTTACATGTTTCCCCTTAAACCACTCAAGTGTTACTTTAGTAGTGTGTTTGGGGTCATTGTTCTGCTCTTAACCTCCATCCTAGCCTCAAATCACACACAGAGTGGTACAGGTTTTGCTCAAGAATATCCCTGTATTTAGCACCATCCATCTTTCCCTCAACCCTGACCAGTTTCCCAGTCCCGACTGCTGAAAAGCAGCATGATGCTGCCACCACCATGTTTCATGGTGGGGATGGTGTTCTTTGGGTGATGTGATTTGTTGTATTTGCGCCAGACATAGCGTTTTCTTTGATGGCCAAAAAGTTAAATTTTAGTCTCATCGGACCAGAGCAACTTCATACATTTTGGGAGTGTCCCACATGCCTTTTCGCAAACTCAACACGTGCCATTTTGTTCTATCTATCTATCTATCTATCTATCTATCTATCTATCTATCTATCTATCTATCTATCTATCTACTCTCTAAACTCCTCTGAAACTTAGATTTCTCAGTCGCATGGACTTGCCTAGTTGTCCCAGCCTTTACATTCACCCAGACCCTCTCTTGGTCTCATGTACTCCTCCAGCATGGAGTACAGTCTCTTGGATAGAGCGCCTTGGTCTCCAGACAGGATCACACACTTGTCTTCACCCATAGACTGTGTCTCAAAATGGGAGCCCTGAGCTATGATCAGGCCGGGCTTAAAACAAGCATGCACACCTGAGCACTCACATGGCCTGCAGGACTGCAATAAGACCTGGACACAGGATTTGAGACTTATTCCCACTCCAAGCTCCAGACCCTAATCTGGAATTACTAAACCCAGACAAAACTGAAACCACAGTCTTCTCCATTAAGTAATAGTATTCTGGAGCTAGATTAGTGCAAATCTTGTGTCATTTTTATGTCCATATTTATATAGCTCACACCTCAAGCCTCACACTGTCACTATCTATCTGTTTATCTATCTCATTCTCTACATTTGTTCTCAAGATACTCTTAACATAAATGTAATACCCCAGCAATACTTGGGCCTATTCAGACCCTGGCATCCTCATGTGTTGTGTTAATGAACATTTGTGTAGATGGGTGCTTAGCTGGCCAGAAGGAGCAACTATAAAGATACTGTGCTATAGCTGTTCTTGTACTCACACAGGACTCCTAAGTTGAAAAAGCCAGGGCAGTTCAGCCACTAGAGGGAGCCAGTGGGACACAAGGGCTTAAAAAACTTGTTGATGCAACCACTCTGGATTATCGGAGATGCAGCTTGTAAAGAGAACTCTGTTGTGACAGAGGATGGAGGGGAAACTGCAATCCCCAGAGGGGAGGGGAGAAAATGGGGAGAGAGCAGTTTTCCTGGGTAAGGGAAAAGGGACTCTTTCTGTGAAGGGACCGAAGAGACTCATTTCCACTTGCTGTGCACAACCTGCAAAAGAGGCTACTCTTGGACCGGTGACTGCAACTAAAGAGGGTGGGAGCTGGAGCTGAGGACAGCACATGAGCAGTTCCTGTTTGCCAAATGCCTGCACTGGAGTCTGCTGAGTGCACAGGACTGGTGGGCAGCCGCATGCATGGGTTCGCAGTACTGCTGCTAGCAGACTATTACATAGGGACCTCAATCCACTTCATACAGAATCAGTATTAAAGTACACAACCACCTTGTAAAGCAACCCACTCAGTTTAAAATAAATAAAAAGCAAAACATTTTTGTATACATACATTTTTTTTTATAAATACTCTCTGTACGCAGCAGCATAAGTGTTTGTTGGGGGGAGAAGCAGCAGCACACTGAGCTTGCCAGTGAATGGCTGTGCAGTGGGGGCATGTCAGGACAAGTACGGTATGATCATTGTGGGAGAGCAGGCTGAGTTCCCAGCATAGCTAGATAACTCTCCTGCTTAGTGTTGTCAGGAAAAGCTGAGGGGCTGGCAGGAACATCATAGATTTCACACAAAGGAAGCAATACAAAGAGAACAGGATACTTTTTCATACAAGTGCATGGTAGAGCAGGCACATATCAGGAATATGAAGTGCTGGGGTAACAAATGCTTTAAATGCACCACCTTAAAGACTGGGCCCCACCATATAAAGGGCATAAGCTTGAGAGCCATGAGCCAATTAACTGCTGATTGTCTCACAGTGATCACCCATTGAGTTGTTTAAAGCCATAAACACCCATAAACACCTATAAACTAAGTACACCTTGAGACATTGCCTGGTTACTTCCAGATAGGAAAACTAGTTTTGCTGAGCTGAGCCATTATAACTCAATGCCAATAACTGCTAATACATTTAGAGCATAACATCTTTTTGTTCACTGACTGATTCATTCTTGCACAGTTGACTACTCCTAACTTGTGACAATATACTTTATTTGCAGCCAACCAGTTTGGTGAAAATTCCTTGTGTCTTTCTAATAGCTGTCTGCAGGATACTTATGTTTGTGCATATATAAGTGTTTGCAGCAATCTTTTACCCAGCCTGGTGTGTCAGAAAGGACAAAGCTGTTTAGAGTTGTGGCACTAGAACAGAGAACCTGATATATCCAGTGACTCTTTCGGGTGTAAGTGCTGCATTTGTTAACAAGGTTTTTTTTACCTATTAATATGTGTTGCATTAAAGTGATTGTTAACGCAAATTTTTTATTTAAAAAAAAACCAAACAAACAGGTTTATACTTATAGAATTGCACAGAACAGCTCAAACCTCCTCTTCTTGGGTCTCCCCCGGTGCTCTTAGCTCTTGTGCTTCTTGTTGTGACACCATAGGAATCCTGAGCTCAATCCTGAGCCACGCTGCCTGCATCTAGAGAGACAGACACTGCGGCTTGTCCCTGCCCCCTGCTCCCCTGTCAAAGGATTTGACTGACAGCAGCGAGAGCAAATGGCTTCTGCTGCTCTCAGCCAAACCTGTGAAAGCAGGGAGAAGGGAGAGAGCTGCTACAGATGGGCACAACACTGGATCAAGTGAGGATTCAGGTAAGTATAAGGGGGAGGGGAAGGTGGTATACTGCTACCTAAACACTTTTAAGTGGTTGTAAATCTCAGACATGAAATATGAACAAAACATATCCCTCTATAGTGTGTACTGGTCTCAATCCAGAGCACTATGGGGTTGATTTACTAAAGGCAAATAGACTGTGCACTTTGCAGTTGCTCCAAAGCTTAGTAAAGCTTCACTTTGCAAAGAAAACCCAATCATGTGCAAGGAAAATAAAAAAAAAAACAGCATTTTTGCTGGCACATGATTGGACGATAGAAGTCAACAGAGCTTTTACTCATTTACTAAGGTTTGGGGCAACTGCACTTTGTGAAGTGCACAGTCTATTTGCCTTTCGTATAAAAGAGCGAAGAAGGTGGTCTGACGAAGGAGCCGTGCATGCTCCGAAATGCGTTAACGCCCACCGCCTTCACCTGATGTTACATCGGCCGCATGCGTTCCAGCTTGGTTCCAGAACCCGGGCCCCCTCAATACATCTTCACCTCCTCGCTAATCCACATCACCAGGGAATCTGACAGCTGCAGGACGGCTCTCTCTCTCTCCCCCCGACAGACGAGGATTACAGCGATCCGCATGAGGACTAATCATTATATGCCTATGATCTCTTACTCTCTTGTAGGTGTTTTTAATCCCATTGTGCCTGTAATAAATATTTTAACTACTGCACTTAGAGGCGCCTTTCTCTTTCTTTTATGACCCTCCAGAGCTGCTTCTTCTCTACAAAGCGCTGCCTTCAGTGCCATCTCTCCACTGCCACAAAGGACCAGATACCCAGCCTCACCAGAGCGCCCTTATCTCTCCCTCATTTTTGCCTTTAGTAAATCAACTCTCAAGTGTCATTTCTGTCTGCTGTCACCTTCCTCTGCTATAAGCATGAGTCACTTCTGACAAATTTTCCTGACACCAAGAGAAAAATGGTGACAGGGAGGGACCTCCAGCTGATTGACAGCCTCAGCTCCCTTCCTGTGTGCTGTGTAAAAGAGGGTGTGTCCCTTCCCTCCAATCAGCTTTCAGAGTTCTCCTCACTGATGTAGCCTCAGCTCTCCACCCCCTGCTTTTCAGAGCTAAGAGATCGTGTGTAAAATCTGCACTTTGAATGGATGTAGGGCAAAGACGGCTGTAGATAAACAAGTACAACTTATGTATGAGGATTTGTTTCATCTCTGTTTATCACCTGAGGCCACTCACTTTACTGGTTTCAGTTGGAGGAGTAGTGATCCAAGTGTAGCAAAGTCCCGGGGCCCCTGAAGCCCAATGGTGACCTCCAGAGTTAAGGACAGCTGACATCCTTCAGTCTAGAGTGGGTTACAAGGCATGTGGGTGTAATGCAAGATGAACAGGTGGGTGCCAGACAATTATTGAATGCAAAGAGATTTATTGTGTCTTAAACAGAACTGTGGGAGAGAGGATTAGGGCCAGGACACCCTTAGGTAGATCCAATGTTAATTGGCAGACTCCGAGACTTCTATAGGTAGACAGCTATACATGTGATGGCCTCCAGCCGCACACCACTTCTGTATAGGTAGGACGCTATCTCATATGGCAACAATCTTGTATCTGTTACTAACAGTAAAGATATTCAACTATCTGCAACATGAACAGTTCTCTTTACCCCACACTCACTCACTGTGGGTCTTCACTCAAGGAGCTCCCAGTCTCTCTCACTAGACTTCAGATCCTCTAGCCACTGGATCCCCTGAGCTCTTTCACTGCAGCACTCAGAATCTTCCTCAAGCGTCACCCCCTCTTCCCTGCTGTGTCCCTGGCTTGGCACTCACAGATACTCCTCAAGCTTCACCCCTGCTGACACGTTAGGTCCCTGGCTTGGCACTCCACAAGCATCACCTCTGCTGTCCCGCTGGGTCCCTGACTTTTCACTTGCCAATGCTTTCCCACTTCTTCACCATCCCCGGTTGGTGAGAAGTCTGCTCTGGTACTGGCCTCAGCTCACTCACTGTGGTCTTCAGTAGCAAGGTGTATGGTCTCTTTGTGGCGACAGCTTCCCCTCTACCTCCGACTATGACAAGTTTTCCGGCCAGCGGAACCATTACTTCTGGTTGGACTACAAGCCCGCAGTCCCAACCCTGCACTATTTCTGGATAGGCTCTCAGATAGCCTAGCAGCCAGATGTCCCCAAAATAGGCCTTTTCTCTTTCCTAGCAGCCCGGGGCAATACAACACACGTCCATCCAGACAGCCATTCATGTGGCACAGAACCCCCGATCACCTGATTCCACCCAAATAAATAGGTTCTCCCAGCAGGCCAAGGGACCCAAGAAAATCCCTGCCTATTGGCTGAGACACCCCATTCATTCCTAATCTGTCCTTGAAGTGACCTTGTCTTATCTAATGTCACCAGATACCCGGCCATCTAGTGACAGAAGAGAGAACTGCAGCAATTCCAGAATTAGGTCGAAATCAATTGACCTCCTAACAGTTGGCCAAGGCAACTATCACTTGGCAAATAAGTTTGATAGCAACCCTACCTAAACATCAGGGTGCTACACAAGGGCCTGCTAAAGGCAAGCACATCTGGCCCCTGAGCCTTGGTTTGGAGACCACTGGTCTATATGGAGTTAACTTTCTATCTACTATTCATCAGTCCTCCGGATCAGCTTTAGGTCGACGTGCCCTTTAAATCCTTTTACATTCTAAGTATCACCCATAGTGATCTCAAGTATTGTCAGCAGTAAACTCTCCGTAGTTTCAGAAATACTGGAATAATGGACCAGACTGAAGGTTAAGTCATGTCTCATGTCTCATGACATATGCCTATCGATAAAGTTCATCTGATAGGGAACAGCATGCATTGTGCTTATGCTTATAGATTTATGTCATACGTCTGTAATAAATGTCTCTGTTCTACTTATTTTCCATGGGGGTGACGTTAAACGCCTGACAAGCTTCAAGCTGAAATTTCGCTAAATGGAATTGAAAGGGGATGATGGATGCTGTATGTCCTCCAGATAAATGGGAGGCATTAATCTATCCTGTATAGACAATGTATTGCATTACTGTAAACGGGGAGGCATTACCCACGTAATACATTTCTACATGCATTAAAACTTTACTGTCAATCAATAAAAAGACATCTGACAAGCAAACAGATACAGAGTGGAATGATAAGGTGCCGTATGAAGCACAAGCCAGAATTTAAAGGGGGAGTGTAATGATAGCAACGTAACAGCTGTCATTGCTGACATCTTATTTAAGTGATTGTAAAGGCTGAAGGTTTTTCACCTTTGTGCATTCTATGCATGAAGGTAAAAAAACCTCCAGTGTGCTGCTCCCCCCTCAGCTCCCCTAAACACTCACCTGAGCCCCGTCTCGACCCAGAGATGTGCACAAGAGCCAAGGTTCTCCCGGGACTCCCTCTCCACATTGGCCATTGGCTCCCACTGCTGTCAATCACAGCCTGTGAGCCAATGAAGAGAGAGCGAGGGGCGGGGCCAAGTCATGGCTCTATGTACGCTTATGGACACATAGAGCAGGGCTCAGGAGAGAGCAGGCACCGATGCCCCCATAACAAACGCCTTGCTATTGGTGGCACTGATCAAGTGGGAGGAGCCAGGAGCATCAGCGGGGGACCCGATAAGAGGTGGATAGGGGCTGCTCTGTGCAAAACAATTACACAGAGCAGGTAAGTATAGCATGTTTGTTATTAAAGCGGAACTTCAGTAATTTTTTTTTTAAACAAAAAGCTTTTATTAATGTTTGAAAATAACATTAGTACAATCATATTAACATTTGTACATAAGTTTCATATAACAGTGAATAATTGACTTCAATAATAGAGTATTTACTGGTAGGGCCACCAAGGTGGTTTCGTATCCGACCTATTGTTATATTGATAAATTATTTGGAAATACTCTAGCTTTGTATAACTTTCCATCTATTAAATCTTCTGCCCTTGTTGTTGTTTTAACTTTGGTTAGTAAAACATTTTTTTCTCTGCCAGTAAATACCTTTATACAGCCCACTTCCTGTTTCTTGTCTGGTCATTAACCTAGGCTTATGAAATCATGCACAGCTCTCTTTCTCTCTTCCGTGCCAGGAAGGGAGGGGGGATGAGTCTAAGGAGGGTCAATGAGAGCTGCAGAGCTGGAGGTGTGTCTGTGTAAATCCGGGAAGTAAACAGGCAGCAGCCTTGGCTGCCCACAGTTAAAATGGTTGCTGCCAGACTCAGTGGAGGGAGATTTCTGCAGCATATTTGGCAAGTACAGAATCACAGTATATATAAAATAATATGCAAAGTGGTTGGAGGGAAGCTTCAGAATGGCAAATATGTTTTAATTACAAATTATGTGAGCAGACTGCAGTTCCTTTTTAAAAAAAAAATCCCAAACTTTTATACTAATTTAAAAATACAGGCTCCAGGTCTGTAATCCCGATCTTGGCTTCACTATCTAGTGAGTCACTGACCCTATAAAGATAGGTGAGCTTTTATATAATCTTTCTGTGTTGCATTGAATTCCATTAGGTTACTGTTTTTCTGCAGTATGCTGACATCTAGTGGTGGTCTTGGGAAGCTACAACTTGTTTAACTATGTGATCTTGGGTTCTCCCTCTGTTCTCCCCTCCTGTTTTGTGCTAGTTAATTCAGTTCCAGCTAGGCCTTCACCATGTATTCCATGTTCCCCCAGTCAGTGTTAGTACTTCTCAGAGACAGGACTTAGAAAAGGCATTGTCCTCTTAACCTTTAAAAGGCTGGAAAACATCCTCTGTACTGCAATTAGTTGAAGACAAATGAGAGGAAAATGGGGTAAGCAAACCCTGGGACTTTTATTTTTTTATTTGATTGACTGATTTTGTTGATTTTCTTGACTTATTGATTTTTCTAGCTTCATATAGCACTATATGACACGTTCTCCAGATATATATTAAATATTCAATGTCTTGTCATTTTTATATGTAATATGATATCTTATCCATGTCTCTTTATCATTTCCAGTATTCCATACATTGTACCAAACTCCTGAGGAAGCTCAAATTGAGCGAAACATGTTGAGTGGTATTCATTGAGTGATATCTTTTGCTCCAACCATCTACTTTTTTCAAAATTGGATGTGGATATTGAGATAATTTTAATCTTAGTATTGTTATTTCTATCAATTGTAAAAAACCCTTTTTTATGGATACGTTTAGTATGTCTATTTACCCTATTTATCCTATTGTAGAAGCACCTTAAAAGTCCCGGGGGTTTGCTTACCCCATTTTCCCCTCCTTTGTCTTAAATTTATATGGGATGTGGTGTTAAGTTTGATGTGTCTGCCCTTATCATTGTTTTGCAATTAGTTGAAGTAAAATTGCCCTGGATTCACCTTCTGTATCTTATTGAAGAGTTAAGTTGCCCGTAGATGGTGCCAAATCAGTAGGTGACCATACTGTCTGGATCTATGCAGGTATGTCAATGCATACGGAGGCATTTAAAACAGAACACTAACTGTGTGCTTGTTAGAGGTTAGCATTCACTTGGTAGGATGACAGTCTTGGTGTCTGCACGTTTAAAGCAGTTTTAACCCAAAAGAGCTAATTTTAATATTTTGCAGCTTACCAAATCTTAGTGATGGCTGCATCCGTTTTCTCTTTTATGATTTCTTTCTTCTATTTTCGTCTGCTGATCTAGTTAGTAAGCCTATTGTATTTCAAAAGAACAAGCTCTCCAGCAGAATGTATCAGTTTACATGCATGAGGCACACCATTTACTACTAGCAGCAGTGCCTTTAATGATAAGCTTTTATTTATTTATGTAAAACCTTTACCCAATCGATAAAAAAAAAACTGTTTGCTCTAACCACTTATAAAGAATTAGCTGGAGTTTGGCTTCAGTTTGTTAGTGTATTTAAACTGCCAGCATAATTAAAGTGTTACTAAACCCAGGACTCTGCATTCACTATATCTGGTCTCTCACACAGTACACAGAACATGGAAACGTAATTATTTTAGTAATAATAAACTGCTAAATACCTTTTCTCATTAGCAGTATAAAACATTCATGTGGCTTCTATCAATGTCCAGCCAAGCACTGATTAACCACTTGAGCCCCGGACCATTATGCTGCCTAAGGACCAGAGGTCTTTTTCCAATTTGGCACTGCGTCGCTTTAACTGCTAATTGCGCGGTCATGCAATGCTGTACCCAAACGAAATTTGCGTCCTTTTCTTCCCACAAATAGAGCTTTCTTTTGATGGTATTTGATCACCTCTGCGGTTTTTATTTTTTGCGCTATAAACGGAAAAAGACCGAAAATTTTGAAAAAAAATGATATTTTCTACTTTTTGTTATAAAAAAAATCCAATAAACTAAATTTTAGTCATACATTTAGGCCAAAATGTATTCGGCCACATGTCTTTGGTAAAAAAAATGTCAATAAGCGTATATTTATTGGTTTGCGCAAAAGTTATAGCGTCTACAAACTAGGGTACATTTTCTGGAATTTACACAGCTTTTAGTTTATGACTGCCTATGTCATTTCTTGAGGTGCTAAAATGGCAGGGCAGTACAAAACCCCCCCAAATGACCCCATTTTGGAAAGTAGACACCCCAAGGAAATTGCTGAGAGGCATGTTGAACCCATTGAATATTTTTTTTTTTTGTCCCAAGTGATTGAAAAATGACAAAAAAAAAAAAAAAAAAAAATATTTACAAAAAGTGGTCACTAAATGATATATTGCTCACACAGGCCATGGGCCTATGTGGAATTGCACCCCAAAATACATTTAGCTGCTTCTCCTGAGTATGGGGATACCACATGTGTGGGACTTTTTGGGAGCCTAGCCGCGTACGGGGCCCCGAAAACCAATCACCGCCTTCAGGATTTCTAAGGGTGTAAATTTTTGCTTTCACTCTTCACTGCCTATCACAGTTTCGGAGGCCATGGAATGCCAAGATGGCACAAAACCCCCCAAAATGACCCCATTTTGGAAAGTAGACACCCCAAGCTATTTGCTGAGAGGCATATTGAGTCCATGGAATATTTTATATTTTGACACAAGTTGCGGGAAAGTGACACTTTTTTTTTTTTTTTTTCATAAAGTTGTCACTAAATGATATATTGCTCACACAGGCCATGGGCATATGTGGAATTGCACCCCAAAATACATTTAGCTGCTTCTCCTGAGTATGGGGATACCACATGTGTGGGACTTTTTGGGAGCCTAGCCGCGTACTGGACCCCGAAAACCAATCACTGCCTTCAGGATTTCTAAGGGTGAAAATTTTTGATTTCACTCTTTACTGCCTATCACAGTTTCGGAGGCCATGGAATGCCCAGGTGGCACAAAACCCCCCCAAATGACCCAATTTTGGAAAGTAGACACCCCAAGCTATTTGCTGAAAGGCATGGTGAGTATTTTGCAGCTCTCATTTGTTTTTGAAAATGAAGAAAGACAAGAAAAAACATTTTTTTTTTTCTTTTTTCAATTTTCAAAACTTTGTGACAAAAAGTGAGGTCTGCAAAATACTCACTATACCTCTCAGCAAATAGCTTGGGGTGTCTACTTTCCAAAATGGGGTCATTTGGGGGGGTTTTGTGCCACCTGGGCATTCCATGGCCTCCGAAACTGTGATAGGCAGTGAAGAGTGAAATCAAAAATTTACGGCCTTAGAAAGCCTGAAGGCGGTGCTTGGTTTTCGGGGTCCCGTACGCGGCTAGGCTCCCAAAAAGTCTCACACATGTGGTATCTCCGTACTCAGGAGAAGCAACAGAATGTATTTTGGGGTGTAATTTCACATATTTCCATGGCATGTTTGAGCAATATATCATTTAGTGACAACTTTGTGCAAAAAAAAAAAAAAAAATTTGTCTCTTTCCCGCAACTTGTGTCGCAATATAAAATATTCCATGGACTCGACATGCCTCTCAGCAAATAGCTTGGGGTGTCTACTTTCCAAAATGGGGTCATTTGGGGGGGTTTTGAACTGTCCTGGCATTTTATGCACAACATTTAGAAGCTTATGTCACACATCACCCACTCTTCTAACCACTTGAAGACAAAGCCCTTTCTGACACTTATTGTTTACATGAAAAAGTTTTTTTTTTTTGCAAAAAAATTACTTTGAACCCCCAAACATTATATATTTTTTTAAAGCAAATGCCCTACAGATTAAAATGGTGGGTGTTTCATTTTTTTTTTTCACACAGTAATTGCGCAGCGATTTTTCAAACGCATTTTTTTGGGGAAAAAACACACTTTTTTTAATTTTAATGCACTAAAACACGCTATATTGCCCAAATGTTTGATGAAATAAAAAAGATGATCTTAGGCCGAGTACATGGATACCAAACATGACATGCTTTAAAATTGCGCACAAACGTGCAGTGGCAACAAAATAAATACATGTTTAAAAGCCTTCAAAAGCCTTTACAGGTTACCACTTTAGATTTACAGAGGAGGTCTACTGGAAAAATTACTGCACTCGATCTGGCCTTCGCGGTGATACCTCACATGCATGGTGCAATTGCTGTTTACGTTTGACGACAGACCGCCGCTTGCGTTCGCCTTAGCGCGAGAGCAGGGGGCGACAGGGGTGTTTTTTTTTTTTTTTTTTTTTTCTTTATTATTTTTTTGCTTTTTTAATCTTACTTTTAAACTGTTCCTTTCATATTTTTTTTTTTAATCATTTTTATTGTTATCTCGGGGAATGTAAATATCCCCTATGATAGCAATAGGTAGTGACAGGTACTCTTTTTTGAAAAAATTGTGGTCTATTAGACCCTAGATCTCTCCTCTGCCCTCAAAGCATCTGACCACACCAAGATCGGTGTGATAAAATGCTTCCCCAATTTCCCAATGGCGCTATTTACATCCGGCGAAATCTAAGTCATGAAATACTCGTAGCTTCCGGTTTCTTAGGCCATAGAGATGTTTGGAGCCACTCTGGTCTCTGATCAGCTCTATGGTCAGCTGGCTGAATCACCGGCTGCATTCTCAGGTTCCCTGTTGAGACAGGAGAGCCAGAGAAAAACACGGAAGACGGTGGGGGGGGGGGCATTCCATCCCACGGCTTGTAAAAGCAGTCTAGAGGCTAATTAGCCGCTAGGATTGCTTTTACATGAAAGCCGACCGCTGGCTGAAAAGAATGATACCAAGATGATACCTAAACCTGCAGGCATCATTCTGGTATAACCACTCAAAGTCGTGAATGGCGTACCTGAAGACAAAAAAATGGTTAACAATGGTTAACAATAAAGCACAGTAAAGTGTAAATAATTACACACCTGAAAAACAAACATGATAAAACATAATAACAATAAAACATTGCAGAATAGAATACAGTAAAAAAGAGCAGAACAATAGAGAGAGAGAATAGAGAGAGAGAGAACAATAAAACAACAACTATTTTTTTTATTTCATATTTTTTTTTTTTTTTACACTTTTTTTGTAACTAACTTTTATAACTGTAACCGGTTCCAGGTTCGGGTCTCTCAAAATGCGATGGCATTTTGGGAGACCCTGTGAAAGTGTGCCTAGTCTGTGCAATGCTGTACCCTACGCTAATACTCAACTAGTGAATGGTAGCGTTCAAAACATTCACCAATGCAAAGACCAGGATTGTCAGGACAGGAGGGACAATAATAGTGGGCGTCACGCCTATATCCGCGCTTGCTGCAGACACGACATCTTTTTTGGGGGGTTCGCTGGGTAGGGGTACTCGGGAGGACATAAAAATGCCTCTCATGCAGCCGACTGCATTTGGTTGGGGATGTGAATGGGGGAAGTACGGGCGCTGCAGAAGCGGTGGGTTCCCAATTAGGATTGGCGAATGCAGCAGGAAGGGCACTATGGGCACGACGGGCCTGTGTTTGTCTTTTTGGTGGCAGCGGGACACTACGTGTGCTTGCCACCTCACCAGCTTCAACTGCACTTATGGGACTCGCCACGTCACCACGTGTTACTGCAGTGCTGGTTTGACTACGACCGGGGTGTACTAGGCCGCTGGCGCTTGCCAGTTCACCAAAACGCTACCAAAAAACTGTTAGCGATCGCAGGGATCAGGCCTGACTCTGCGAACGCTGCAGTTATGCGTTTAGTGTTTTGTAAGTGACAGTGATCGATCGATACTGCACTTGGGTGGGCTGGGCCGGGCCGGGCGGAGGGGCAAAACGCAGGTGCTAGCAGGTATCTGGGCTGATCCCGCTAACACTGCGTTTTTGGGAACCCTAAACTGCTGGTGACGCTAGTATAGATCTGATCGGATCAGATATTGATGCGATCAGATACTATACCACTAAGGGAGGTGTACGGTGCGTGCGTGGGTGTTAGCGGTACTGGCGCTAATCTGACGCTGCCTGGGGCTGGTGCTTGCCAGTTCACCAAAATACTACCAAAAAAACTGTTAGCGATCGCAGGGATCAGGCCTGACTCTGCGAACGCTGCAGTTATGCGTTTAGTGTTTTGTAAGTGTCAGTGATCGATCGATACTGCACTTGGGTGGGCTGGGCCGAGCGGAGGCGCAAAACGCAGGTGCTAGCAGGTATCTGGGCTGATTCCGCTAACACTGCGTTTTTGGGAACCCTAAACTGCTGGGGACGCTAGTATAGATCTGATCGGATCAGATATTGATCCGTTCAGATACTATACCACTAAGGGAGGCGTATGCTGCGTGCGTGGGTGTTAGCGGTACTGGCGCTAACCTGACGCCTGGGGCTGGTGCTTGCCAGTTCACCAAAATGCTACCAAAAAAACTGTTAGCGATCGCAGGGATCAGGCCTGACTCTGCGAACGCTGCAGTTATGCGTTTAGTGTTTTGTAAGTGACAGTGATCGATCGATACTGCACTTGGGTGGGCTGGGCGGAGGCACAAAACGCAGGTGCTAGCAGGTATCTGTGCTGATCCCGCTAACACTGCGTTTTTGGGAACCCTAAACTGCTGGGGACGCTAGTATAGATCTGATCGGATCAGATATCTGATCCGATCAGATACTATACCACTAAGGGAGGCGCATGCTGCGTGCGTGGGTGTTAGCGGTACTGGCGCTAATCTGACGCTAAACCTTTATTCGGTAATAAACGGCGGGTGCCCTGACACTATAAAAAATAAACAAACTAACCAGCGTCAACCGTAACGGTTATACGGTGATCAGTGGTGAAAGGGTTAACTAGGGGGCAATCAAGGGGTTAAAACATTTATTAGGTAGTATATGGGGGTCCCCGACGCTATAAAACGCTGACGGCGAACCTAAATATTTACCTCACTAACTAGCGTCACCAGCGACACTAATACAGCGATCAGAAAAATGATCGCTTAGTGACACTGGTGACGGGGGGTGATCAAGGGGTTAAAACTTTATTAGGGGGGGTTAGGGGGGTACCCTAGACCTACAGGGGGGTAACAGTAACTGTCCCAACACTGTAACTGTCACAAACTGACACGCAGTAATCAGAAAAAAAAAAAAACTGCTGGTGTCAGTTTGTGACAGGGGGGGGGTGATTGGGGGGGGATCGGGGGGCGATCGGGGGGGGGATCGGGGTGTTTTGTGTGCCTGGCATGTTCTACTGTGTGTGTGTGTGTTGGTGCACTCACATTAATGTCTTCTCTCCTCGGGCCGGAACGGAAATTACCGAGCCGAGGAGAGATGACATCATTTCCTTTGCTGCTGTTTAGCATACAGCAGCAAAGGAAGATTCTCATTGGCCGGCGGCGATCGCGAGGGGGGGGCCACGAACGGATGGTCTCCCCCTCATCACTGATCGCCGCTGGACAAAAGACGACCGCCTCGGGCACCGGGGGGGGGTCCGATCGGACCCCCCACCCGCGGAAGGCAAATCACGTACCCTGTACGTGATTTTGCCTGTCCG
This sequence comes from Lithobates clamitans, assembly GCA_037952925.1. Classification (NCBI taxonomy): domain Eukaryota; kingdom Metazoa; phylum Chordata; class Amphibia; order Anura; family Ranidae; genus Lithobates; species Lithobates clamitans. The sequence goes on from JBBGZY010000250.1 coordinate 1,871,266, forward strand.
TGCCACTTTGCCGACGTACATCGGCGTGAGGCGGTCGTCAAGTGGTTAAAGCTTGTAGGAGGAGTTTTCTGGCTGTCCTATGAGACTGCAGGACCCCTGACTTTCTGTCTGGACAGTGCTGATTGGCCCTGTGATGACCACATGCACTCTACCCAAAAAAAACCCAAAAAAACCTCTCTTGCACTACACACCAAACTGAGCATGTGCAACATGACTCCATAGACTCTGTGTTATCAGTAAATTATCAGGGGACAGTGGAAGAAGGGGAGGATCCAAGGAGACAGGATCAAACAGCTTTTTAACACAAAGCAGAGGATGAACCCCTTAGGTTCCACAGCGAGTATAACAAGCATGCTTTCATGCATATACAGACTGATTTTACTGTTGTGGGTTTAGTAACACTTTAACACCCCCCTTCCCCCAGACTGACAATCCTATTGTCCAAGGGTGCCCCCTGTGCTCCTTCTTCCAGAGTGGGGGCACACTATTAAAAAAGGTGTGTTACTGGCCCGATCACGAAGTTAAAACAGAGGGAAAAAGCCTAAAAAAAGAAAAACAAATGCAGTCACCACATCTAATGATTGGTAAGCTGCAATATAACACATTTTTAGAAAGGTAAGTAACTCCTGCGCTGTCAAGATGAAGGTGAAGATAGGGGGCTAAATACACTGCAGCAAGCACCTGATTAACTGATCCTAAACAGAAAAAATATATAAATGTATACGTGATGGCGTTGCGCTGTGTGTGGTATACAAATGTATCAACTCAATATACAAAATATATAAATTACCATGTAATAAAAAAAAAAAGTCTAGAACCAAATATATGAAATCTAAATCTAACAAAATGTGAGATCGAACGAATAAGTGAACAAATGAATAAACAGTGTGTCCAACATGCACCACTGAGTGTGCAATAAAGCTGGATAAAACCAATATAGTCCAGTAGTGAGAGTGATAAAACAGGAAACAAATTCCACTGTAACAGTCTGAAATAATGCTCCACACAAATAGTGAATCCCTCCACCATGAGCAATCAATCGATCGGTGCCCAGCTAATCTTCCAATGGTGGCACCTCTGTGCGCACAAGCCTCTCACCTTACTAAGGTATACGGCATAGAAGGAATTATAGGTGATCTTCAAGGTGACGATACGCGTGCTGTGACGATGATCCTCTGATGAAGTAACGTGATGTGACGATACGCGTCAGGATTGGAGCAATAGGTTTATATAGGCTATCTGCTGCCGTTACCCCGGTATATAACGTCAAAGTAGCAACGTATATATACATTGGGCGGTCCGGAAGTGGTTAAATGTGCACCAAATTAGCTGTTAGTGGACCGCAAATATACCACTACCATACAACTCGACGGGGCTGATTTACTAAATGCAAATGGGCTGTTCACTTTGCAAGAGACTTTTCCGCAGTGAGTGCGGTGATGTTTTACTTTTTAAAGAACACCCAATCAGGCACAGGGGAAAAAAACCCAAAAAACTGCATTTTTGCTTCCACATGATTGGATGATGGAAATCAATAGAGCTTCATCTCGTTCTCAAAGCTCTGGGGGAAATATCCCTTGCAAAGTGAACAGCCTATTTGCCTTTAGAAAATCAACCACAATGTTATTTGCACTTGTATTTCATCTATATAGTTTGCATTGATGCGTACCTTCAGATCTTCATAGTCTCCCTGTACTTCTTTGTTCTGTTTATATAACTTTTCAATAAAAATGTGTGGAAACTGAAATTGCCGCAGGGAATTTTAGGTCGTCTTCCCTGCTAGAAAAGACAGCGCTGTTGGGCAGAGCTCTGCAAATCTTATTGGATGCTATAAAAATGAAAATCCTTTGGCAGGTAACGCATCTCCCATATACTGTATATTACTTCTATGTAGCTGTCTGCCTGGGGTTCAGCTCTAACTCTTTTTTTTTTCTGACGCCGCCATAAGTATTACATTATGGCAGTTTCAGGAAGTAACAAACTTTTTAAAAAAACTTGTAATACCAAAATAAATTTTTCAGGTTTTTTTTGGCATCATGCCTCCCAGTTTTCTTATGCCGCGTACACAGGAGCGGACTTTACGGCAGACTTGGTGCGGCAGACCGGACTCCGTCGGATAATTCAATCGTGCGTGGGCTCAAGCTGACTTTTTTTTCCCAAAAGTTCGACGGACCTAGAAATGAAGCATGTTTCAAATCTTGAAAAATTTGCTCGTCTGTATGCTAGTCCGACGGACAAAAACCGACGCTAGGGCAGCTATTGGCTAATGGCTATCAACTTCCTTATTTTAGTCCGGTCGTACGTCATCACGTACGAATCCGTCGGACTTTGGTGTGATCGTGTGTGTCCAAGTCCGTCCGTTTGTAAGTCCGGCGCACCTACGCTACAAAGTCCATCGGAAAGATCGTCGGACCAAGTCTGCCGTAAAGTCCGCTCGTGTGTACGCGGCATTAAACTTTAACAATACATTTCTCTTATTTACTCTCTTCTGGTTTGTTACATATCCAATTGAAAGTATTATTTATATCAATTCAACAAGTGCAAAAAAAAAATCATATGAACTGATAACTTTCTATGCTCTCTGCCTCTAGATCAGGGGTCTCCAAGCTTTATTTGTATGAGGGCCACATCATATCATTTTCAGATATTTGCAGGCTGAACACAAATCCCCATCAGGGTCCCCCCTTAGATCAAAGTTCTTCTTACATTAGGACCCCCATCAGAGTCCCCCTATACATCAAGGTCCCCATTAGGGTCCCCCCTACATCAGGGTGCTCATAAAAGTCCACCTTCCCACCTTCCCATCAGGGTGCCCATCAAAGTCCCCTTACCACTGTAAGGTGGAGACTAAAGGCAGCCACTGCTGACCTTAAAGTGACACTAAAGGTTCAGGTTTTTTTCTTAAATAACAAACATATCATACTTACCTCCACCGTGCAGCTGGTTTTGCACAGAGTGACCCCGAACCTCGTCTTCTGGGGTCCCTCAGCAGCTCTCTCTGCTCCTCCCCACATCAGATAACCCTTCGGGGGGGTTACCTTGGGGGCGTGCTCCAGAATACAGCATTCAGCGTCCATAGACGCCGAATGCCGGACTCAGCCCCGCCCCCCGGCACTCGCGTTATTGTATTTGATTGACAGCCAATGGCTACGCTGCTATCAATCTATCCAATCAACAGCCAAGAATCCCGGGCAGAGAGGCAGCGCATCCCTGTGGGTCAAGTATGTAAAACGGGGGGCTGGGGGGCCGGTCACTGCCAGGTGTTTTTTCACCTTAATGCATAGGATGCATTAAGGTGAAAAAACACGAACCTTTACAACCCCTTTAATCTTCAATCAGTGCACGTTGAGGATACCTCACTGACTGCTAGGGGCCTGGACCTGAACCCAGGACCTCTGCTGTGTCTGGAAGCATTTATTCTTGCTGAGCCACCGGAAATGCTGGACAGCTCCCTGCTCGATTGCTTAGACCAGTGTTTCTCAACCTTTTTCCAGTCGGGATGCCCTTAAAAAGTATTTTCAATCTTGGGGCATCCCAGTCCAAGGCTTGGTTCACGTTACTGTGTGTCGCGGAACACGCACAAAATGTGCTCGTTCCTGACACACAGACAAATGCTCTGCTCTTTAGGGGTGCCATTAATTCTTAATGGTACCCCACACATTGGAAAACGTGGGGTGCTTTTGGTGCAGTGCAATTTAAAAAAAAAGGTTGGGGACTGAATGGGCTGCCCTACACGCAGCACGCAGCCACACAGATGTGAACCAAGGGCTTGTTCACATGCCAGGTTGGAGGGGCAGGAAAACCACATGGTTGAACTATTTTTACCACCCCCAACTTCTCCCCCTTTAGCTGCAGAGGCAGCAGCTGGGGGTGTACACATGCAGTGGCTGCAGCTGGAGGTATGCCCAGGGTGAATGAGGCTGCACTGCAACTACCCCACAACTGTGTCCATTGCACGGTTGCAATGTAGTGATGCTGCATTTACGGGCTTAAAATAGGTGGTGAGGAGGCAACATAATGCCTCTTTACTGCCTGTCAAATGCCTCTGAAAAGCGATACTTGTATGAATTGCTTTTCTGAGGATCAGCAGTCCTTGCTGCTATCACAAACAAGCCCTACAAAAGCAGTTCTGATGGTACAGGAATGGGGGAGGGAGGGTCACGATTAAAAGTAACATACACATATAGACACATGCGCACACGCATACAGACACATACACACATACAGACACATGCACACACATATACAGACACATGCACACACATATACAGACACATACACACATACAGACACATACACACATACAGACACATGCACACACACATACAGACACATACACACATACAGACACATGCACACATGCATAAAGACACATACACACATACAGACACATGCACACACACATACAGATACATACACAATACAGACACATACACACATACAGACACATGCACACACGCATACAGACACATACACACATACAGACACATGCACACACACATACAGACACATACACACATACAGACACATGCGCAAACATATACAGACACATACACACATACAGACACATGCACACACATATACAGACACATACACACATACAGACACATGCGCAAACACACACATACAGACACATGTGCACACAAACACGCATACAGACACATGCACACACACACATGTTCAAACACACACATACAGACACGTGTACAGACACATACACACATACAGAAACATGTACAAACAAAGACAGAGAGACAGACACTCACACAGACACATGTATAAATCCCTTTTAAAACAAATCCAGCTTCTAGCACAGTACCTTTTCAGTTTCCTCATTCAGCCAGGTACTGCACTGTAGGGGGAAGAAGAGAGCACAGCACACTCCCCTGCACTTTACTTACACTTTGCTGAGGTTGACGGAGCTTCTCACAGTGCCGATGTACAGTTTATCAGGGGATCGGGAGATCGGGCTCATCTGACAGCCCCTCTCTACCTTGATCCCGCGTCACACCGGAGAACCTCTGACGGCACACCAGTGTGCTGCGGCACACTGGTTGAGAAAGGCTGGCTTAGACAACCTTGCCTTATGTCTTGTTTGTAGTGAACCTTGAACCCTTTGCTCCGCCCATGAACTTCCTGATTTAGGCCACGTTATTGAACTTCTTGTCTGGCAGATTCTTGTGCTCTCTCCAGCCAATATCTCGCTCTAGTCACTCCTGCTGCTGTCTATATCTTTGCTACAAATCGTTACCAACTTTTGGCTTGTTACTTAACTCCACTTCTGCCTATTCTGAATTTGCAACCATTCGCTTGTATACAGACTATGCTTCTGCTTGTTGCTCACTTCATGGTGGGGCGCTCCTGAGGACCATGACCTGGTACTAACATTCAGCAAAACCCATTTCCACCATCGGGAGCTCTGGTGAATACCAGTTAGTACTTAGACCCCACACCTCGGTTGAGTCCATGTCATCCGCTAGTGACCTGTTTGTTCACTCATTCATCTGGTCGGTGGGAGCTTCTCTACTGCTATAGCTGCTGGTCTCCAAGCCTGACCCCGACTGTGATACTATAGCAAGTGCTGTGGCTCCTTTCAGGTGGCAAATTGCAGAGCTACAAGAGTTCGGTGTTACCTACCAAGAAAAAGTTGCCAAATTAGAAAGTGTGGTGAAAGAGCAAACAGGAAGTGCAGAGATATGGCTTTAACCACTTAACAACAGGCCCATAGCCAAATGACGGCTACAGGGCGGTTGTTTTACTCTGGGAGGGCGTCCAGGGACGTCCTCCCAGAATTCTGCTCTCGCGCGCCCCCTAGGGCGCGCACTCGAGAGCATCCGTGACCGCCGGGTCCAGAGGACCCGGCGCATCACAGATCCCGGTAAATGGCCGCTGATCGCGGCCGTTTACCATGTGATCGCTCTGTCAAATGACGGAGCGATCACATGTCAACAAACCGGCGTCATCTGATGACGCCGGTTCCTCTCCTCCCCCTCTCCTCCCCTCCTGTGTACCGATCGGTACACAGTGACCGGAGAGGCGGATGGATGGATGGCTGCAGCGTTGTGGGCTGCATCTGTAGTGCCCACAGCTCTGCACAGAGACATCCAGCCATCCATCCATCCATGCTCAGCCATCCCTAATACTCTGCATGCTCTGCAATTCCCTCTGCAATGCCCCACAATACTCTGCATACCCCGCAATACCCCTGCAATACTCTGCCATACCCTGGAATACCCCTGCAATACTCTGCATACCCTGGAATACCCCTGCAATACTCTGCCATACCCTGGAATACCCCGCAATACTCTGCCATACCCTGGAATACCCCGCAATACTCTGCCATACCCTGGAATACCCCGCAATACTCTGCCATACCCTGGAATACCCCGCAATACTCTGCCATACCCTGGAATACCCCGCAATACTCTGCCATACCCCGCAATACTCTGCCATACCCCAAAATACCCCGCAATACTCTGCCATACCCCAAAATACCCTGCAATACTCTGCCATACCCCGCAATACTCTGCCATACCCCGCAATACCCTGAAATACCCCGCAATACTCTGCCATACCCCGCAATACTCTGCCATACCCCGCAATACTCTGCCATACCCTAGAATACCCCGCAATACTCTGCCATACCCTGGAATACCCCGCAATACTCTGCCATACCCTGGAATACCCCGCAATACTCTGCCATACCCCGCAATACTCTGCCATACCCCAAAATACCCCGCAATACTCTGCCATACCCCGCAATACTCTGCCATACCCCGCAATACCCTGAAATACCCCGCAATACTCTGCCATACCCCGCAATACTCTGCCATACCCCGCAATACTCTGCCATACCCCGCAATACCCTAGAATACCCCGCAATACTCTGCCATACCCTGGAATACCCCGCAATACTCTGCAATACCCTGAAATATCCCGCAATACCCAGCCATACTCTGCAATACTCAGTGATACCCAGCCATACTCTGCCATACCCAGCCATGCTCTGCAATACCCCGCAAAAATCTGCAATACTCTGCCATAACCCGCAATACTCTGCCATACCCAGCCATACCCCGCAATACCCAGCCATACTCTGCAATACTCGGTGATACCCAGCCATACTCTGCAATACTTGGTGATACCCAGCCATACTCTGCCATACCCAGTCATACTCGGCGATACTCTGCAATACCCAGCCATGCTCAGCCATACCCAGCCTCTGTATATGACCAGGCTGTGGAAGTCTCACACATGTGGTATCGCCGTACTCAGGAGGAGTAGGAGAATCTATTTTGGGGGGTCATTTTTGGTATATACATGCTAGGTGTTAGAAATATTGTATAAATGGACAACTTTGTGTTAAAAAAAAAAAAGCGTTTTAACCACTTCCCGCCTTCCGTCATACGACGTCCTTGACTTTGTGCAGGGATATCTGAATGATGGGTGCAGCTACAGGCATCATTCAGATATCATATTTTTCAGCCGGCGATTCCCTATACCATGAGAACGATCATAGCGGCTGTTACACTGCTTGATCGTTCTTACGGGAGGCGAGAGGGGACGCCCCCCCTCCCGCCGCCCTTCGGTGCTTCTACCGACTCACCGCTACGATCGAAGCCAGGATCTTTTTTTTTTTTTTTTTTTTTTTTATTTCAGGAACAGCCTAGAGGTGAGATGTGGGGTCTTATTGACCCCATATCTCACTGTAAAGAGGACCTGTCATGCCATATTCCTATTACAAGGGATGTTTACATTCCTTGTAATAGGAATAAAAGTGATCAAAAATTTTTTTTTTTTTTGAAAAAAGTGTCAAACTAAAATAATTAAAGTAAAATGAACAATAAAAAAAAAAAAAATTTTTTTAAAGCGCCCCGTCCGTGTGCTCGCATGCAGAAGCGAACGCATACGTAAGTCCCGCCCACATATGAAAACGGTGTTCAAACCACACATGTGAGGTATCGCTGCGATCGGTAGAGCGAGAGCAATAATTTTGGCCCTAGACCTCCTCTGTAACTCAAAATTTGTTACCAGTAAAAAATTTTAAAGCGTCGCCTATGGGGATTTTTAAGTGGCGAAGTTTGGCACCATTCTACAAGCGTGTGCAATTTTGAAAGGTGACATGTTAGGTATCTATTAACTTGGCGTAACTTCATCTTTCATATTATGCAAAAACATTGGGCTATCCTTACTGTTTTGTTTTTTTTTAAAGCAAAAAACAGTTTTTTTTCCAAAAAAAACGCGTTTGAAAAATTGCTGCGCAAATATCGTGCGAGATAAAAAGTTGCAATGACCGCTATTGTATTCTTTAGGGTCTTTGCTAAAAAAACATATATAATGTTTTGGGGTTCTATGTAATTTTCTAGCAAATAAATGATGATTTTTACATGTAGGAGAGAAATGTCAGAATTGGCCTGGGTGCTCCAGAACGCCTGAAGGTGCTCCGTGCATGTTGGGCCTCTGTATGTGGCCACGCTGTGTAAAAGTCTCACACATGTGGTATCGCCATACTCAGGAGTAATAGCAGAATGTGTTTTGGGGTGTAATTTGTGGTATGCATATGCTGTGTGTGAGAAATAACCTGCTAATATGACAATTTTGTAAAAAAAAAAAAACGAAAAAAAACAAACTTGATTTTGCAAAGAATTATGGGAAAAAATGACAACTTCAAAAAACTCATCATGCATCTTTCTAAATACCTTGGAATGTCTTCTTTCCAAGAAGGGGTCATTTGGGGGGTATTTGTACTTTTCTGGCATGTTAGGGTCTCAAGAAATGAGATAGGCCGTCAGTACTTTAGGTGTGATCAATTTTCAGATATTGGTACCATAGCTTGTGGACGCTATAACTTTCACAAAGACCAAATAATATACACTAATTTGGGTTATTTTTACCAAAGATATGTAGCGGTATAAATTTTGGCCAAAATATATGAAGAAAAATTACTAATTTTCAAAATTTTATAACAGAAACGAAGAAAAATTCATTTTTTTACAGATTTTTCGGTCTTTTTTCTTTTATAGCGCAAAAAATAAAGAACCCAGTGGTGATTAAATACCACCAAAAGAAAGCTCTATTTGTGTGAAAAAAAGGACAAAAAATTCATATAGATACAGTGTTGCATGACTGAGTAATTGTCATTCAAAATGTGAGAGCACCAAAAGCTGAAAATTGGTCTGGTTATTAAGGGGGTTTAAGTGCCCAGTGGTCAAGTGGTTAAGTTATTGTAAAGGCTTGTTTTTTTTTCTATAAAAATAACAAACATATTATACTTACCTTCTCTTTTGCAGTGGATTTGCACAGAGCAGCCGAGATCCTCCTCTTCTCGGGTCCCTCTTCGCTGCTCCTGGCCCCCCCCCTCATGTTCAGTGCCCCCACAGCAAGCAGCTTGCTATGGGGGTACCTGAGATGAGTCACTGCTCCCTGTGTCCATTCAGACACTGAGCCCCCAACCCGGCCCCACCCCCTCTATCCCCTGATTGGCTATCTGACTTTGATTGACAGCAGCGGGAGCCAATGGCGCTGCTGCTGTGTCTCAGGAAGATCAATCTTGGACGGCTGAGACATTCATGGACATCGCTGGACAGAGAGGGACCTCAGGTAAGTATTAGTGGGTGCTGGGGCAGCTGCTGCACACAGAAGGCTTTTTATCTTAATGCATAGAATGCTTTAAGATGAAAAAACCTTCTGCCTTTACAACCCCTTTAAATCAGGAAGTTCTTGGGAGTAGCAAAGAGTTCAAGGTTCATGAGAAGCAAGACGTAGGCAAGGTTGTCTAAGCAATCAGGCAGGGATCTGTCCACCATCTCAGGTGGCTCAGCAAGAAGAGTTACTGCCAGACACAGCATAGGTCCTGGGTTTAGGTCCAGGTCTTGACACTGACCCTAGCTGTGGGTCAGATAAAATCTTGTAGCAGGCCAGATATGGCCCTCAGATCATAGCTTGGAGACCCTAGCTGTAGCATGTTATCAGTTGGCATTGTTTGTTCCCGGCTATTACCATGGACTACACAACAGAGAGGGGTGGGTAATGCAGTCCTAACAAACTCCTTCCTAGGGTGACGGTCATCACCCTAGGACAAGAAGAGAGCTAATAGCAGTGTTACCAGGTTAAAATAAAGGAAACAAGTGTGTAAACTTGAAACCACCAAGCTCCTCATTCACTCCCTTGTTATCTCTCGCCTTGACTATTGCAACTCCCTTCTCATTGGCTTACCTCTCCATAGGCTATCCCCTCTTCAGTCTATCATGAATGCTGCTGCCAGACTTATCCACCTTACCAACCGCTCAGTGTCTGCCAATCCTCTACTCCAATCCCTACACTGGCTCCCAATCACCCAGCGAATTAAATTCAAAATACTAACCACAACATACAAAGCCATTCACAACTCTGCCCCGAGCTACATCACTAATCTTGTCTCCAAATATCACCCAAATCGACCTCTCCGCTCTTCTCAAGACCTCCTGCTTTCAAGCTCTCTCGTCTCCTCCTCTCATGCTTGTCTCCAGGATTTCTCCAGAGCCTCTCCCATCCTCTGGAACTCGCTACCTCCATCTATCCGGCTATCCCCTACTCTTGCTACCTTCAGGCGATCCCTGAAAACTCATCTCTTCAGGAAAGCCTATCACGTCTCCAACTAATCTTCTACCACTTCCATCAGCTCATTCCCCACAGTTACAACCTTTTGTACCACCTGTCCCACCCTATTAGATTGTAAGCTCTTCTGAGCAGAGCCCTCTTAATCCTCTTGTATTTTATTGTATTATAACTGTATTGTCTCGCTTTTATATTGTAAAGCACTGCATAAACTGTTGGCGTTATATAAATCCTGAATAATAATAATAATAATAAACTAATGCAGCCACTACATCTAAGGATTGGTAAGATACAATACTATAAATTTTTGTTCTTGAATTTAGACACACTTTAAGTAAATACCGTAGTTTTTTGTGATTCTGTTTGAAAGTTTTTTTGCCTGAAGATCCTGCCAGAAACAGGACTTCCTGTTGTGGGCTATTCAACAAATTGTATCATGGGTTTACGGGACCTTCCTAGCCCTGAATACAATCCGATCAACTTCAAATATATGCAAAAACTATTTATTACAACTTTATTTCAAAACATCAATAAAAACATTAAGGCTCCATTCACACCATGGAGGTCGGTTTTGCAGGTGGAACCACCGAGATTCTTGAACTTCTTTTGGGCAACAGGCATCTAGCGATTCTGTTTGTGTGATTTTACCACTATTCATCAGGTGACAATCGCTGCAAAATCACGTCGCGATTTGGGTGCAATTCAAAGTAACGGGGTATGCCAGGGTGTCCTGCAATGTGGCAGTTTCCAAATTGCGGGCAGAATCACGGTGATTCCACCCACAAAACGGAACACCATGGTGTGAAAGGAGCTTAAATGTGGGCTTAAACCATGGAGAAACAAAAACAGCCTCACAACTCTCTAGTTAAAGTACAGCAATCTTGATTATATGATCTGTTGTCACTAGAAACGTATTTTGAGTATCTTCATTGGGGCAAAAGAAGAACCTAACTTTACAAGAGTAAGTAGACGTCAGAACAAAATAGTTCTACAAACAGAAATTGCATAACAAAGCAAGGCAATTATATGAACACATTTATAAACTGAAAGAGCAGTGTGAAGCTGCAAAACAATACCGATAATGGTTTGGTTGCACAATCCCCAGTTTGTGCCTTCCCTAGTGTTGGATTGTGTGGCCGGCCATGCCTCTGGATGGACCCCACTCAAAGCTTTAGGATCTGTAAGCTGCCCCTGGGATCTAAGCATTTTCAGTTGTCCATTTCTGTATTGGGACCCTATCATCATGGGGCTGTGATAAGGTTACTGTACTTTAACGTAAAAGAGTGTGTGGGGTTATTTTTGTCACACATGGTTTAAGCCTACATTTAAGTTTTTTTTTCTGATGTTTTACTTATTGAAATAAAGATGTAATAAATAGTTTTTTGTATACATTTGAAGTTTATGGATTGTATTCAGTGCCAGGAAAGTCCCATACACCCATGTTACATTTTAGGAAGCTGAAACTTTAGTAAATCAACCCTAAAAAGTCAGAGCAGTGGCATCCTCCTGCTCTCCTAAAGCAGAACTAAAGTCTAATGCCGCGTACACACGAGCGGACTTCCAGACTTTGCCCGGCGGACGGGATTTGGTCGGACAATTCGATCGTGTGTGGGCTCCAGTGGACTTTGTTTTCTCAAAAGTTGGACGGACTTAGATTTGAAACATGTTTTAAATCTTTCCGTCGAACTCGAGTCCGGTCGAAAAGTCCGCTCGTCTGTATGCTAGTTCGATGGACAAAAGGCCACGCTAGGGCAGCTATTGGCTACTGGCTATGAACTTCCTTGTTTTAGTCCGGTCGTACGTCATCACGTACGAATTCGACGGACTTTGGTGGATTGTGTGTAGGCAAGTCCGTTCATTCAGAAAGTCCGTCGTAAAGTCCGTCGAAAAATCCGCCGAGCAAAGTCTGCCGTAAAGTCCGCTCGTGTGTACGCGGCATTAGGTTCCTCAGCGGCAACCAGCATCTTCTCGGCGGTTACTTCCGGGTACCAGGATTGGCTGATGCAGGAAGATGTCACTCCTGCGCATGTGCAAGAGTGCAAGAGTGTGCAAGAGTGCAGTCAGCCCACAGTCATTCATGTAGAGAAGGATATCTTGGGGCTCCCTTATCTTAAAGGGGGCTTCCAGATTCTAAAAAGACCCCCAGCACCCCCCCAACCACTGGGACAGGGAAAAGGCCCTTGTCTCCATCAACATGCCCTTCCATGTTGAGGGCATGTGGACAGACACTGTGCTGGGATGTAAACTGAGATGTGCATGCACTGCTTTCTGTAGATTCTATAGATGATGTTTTGCAGGCAGTTAGGTTTTATATTATTGAGACCGCCTGCTTGCTGTTTTTTGAAATGAGACTGCCTCTGCAGTGTTCTTTCTTTAGAAATCTCTAATTATTGTTTTATTTGTGTCTTAAATGTGTATTTTAAAAATAAATGTAGCACCCTCTAGCGTGCCACTTGTTGACTCATGGTAGTTGTGTGAGTCTGAAATTGGGTCCGGTTACTCTAGATCAAGCTGGATGGCTCTGCAGGGCAGGTCTCTGGTACCTACCCCTGGTTCTAGAAACTTGGAGAAGCATCTGGAAGTTAGTGGGCGGAGGGTAGGAGGTCCTTATCTGCATACTTGAGGGAATCTGACCAATCCCCAGGCAGAAGGCACTGGCAGGGTGGCTGGATCAGCCTTTAAATATGGTGGAGTCTGAGCAGCATGGGAGTTGAGTGAAAGATGATGTGCTGAGGTTTCTGTCGTGAGGCCTGTAAGGGGAACCCGGGACTCTGCCTCCAGGCTGGAGCTGAGGAAAGGAAAAAGAGGAAGCCTAAGAGAGGGATCTCCATTACCTTTGGATCTTGTGCAAAAGACATCCTGGCTGGCGTTGGAGGGATCTGGACAGTAGGAGGCCTGAACAGAAGTCTTGCCTGGTGCAGCAGGAAGCAAGGGACAGTGAGTACCATAGCACACCCAGGGGCACACAAGAGGAAAGACTGCCAGACGTAGCATACTTTCCATTGACACCGTTGTGCTAAATCCCTATCCCTTGTCCTCTGGCATTCTTCAGAGCAGCCAGGTGGGCTGATAGTCAAAGCAGCCAGGTGGGCTGGTAGTATCTGCAAGCATCAGAACTGTGTGAGGTTCTACTGAGGAGACACTATACTCCTGCATACAGTTTGGGACTTTGTGCTATTTCTCTAAAGGGGACTGAGAGCTCCTGGTTCATAAAGAACTTTGCCACTGATAAATAGAGGCTGCGATTATTCCGAAGAGGGAATACAGCCCAGGATGTGCATTTTTGTGTACATAGAGAAGGAAGTTTGTCCTCATCTGTTGTTCTTCAAGTCAAGTTGGGCATCCCAAAATCCCTATGCACTATCCAAGTTGTTTCCCCAAATAAAACAACAAAAAAAAAAAAAGCTCATGGACTGATTTATTGTGTCTGGATGCAAGCTGGAAATGCATGTTGGCTGGCTGGGCTGGAATAGGGGGACTTAAGATCCAGTGGCTTCTGCAGGGGTAGCGCTACAAAAAAATGTTATATTAAAAAAAAAAAACATATAAAAAATACAAATAAAATAGACTATAATCATTGTAGTTTGCTTGTAATAAACTGACATCCCATAAGCTACCTATCATTAGCAGTAAGTGGATGAATAGCACATAAGAATAAACAATGAGAGCAATCAGTGTATTCAGTACAGCGGAGTGAAGCGGCCATTTACCTTATGAAGTGGGATTTTACAATTATTCCTCTAGTGTGAGTCATGAGAATATCTCCTAATAGAGTTACAAGCTGAGACCGAGGACGTGCCTAACAGTGCAATCACTCAGATTCCGGCTACGCTGAAGGTCACTCTGTGTTTGTCATTTACAGGCAAAAGCAATTTTTTTAAAGTGTAATAAGAAAACGCTGGGCTATTTATATGTCGGATTAGAAGTATGGAGCTTCCATTGAGGACCTTTGGATGAAGACGTAGCCCCTGTTTATTTCATCCTTCTGCTGGCTTCACTGCCTAGGAAGTCATGTGCCTACTAAGTGTCACAAGGACAGGAAGTGGGAGAAATCTCCCCAATGGGTCAGGGATAAAAAAATAAAAACTTGAAAGAGGAAAAAGAAAAAAATTAACTGCCCCTAATTCTATCCAAAATGTGGCTAAAGGTAGGTTTTCCACAAAGAATAGAAGACTGCTCCTTGTCCAGAACCAAATACATCACCACCCCTCCCTTCCACCTCGTCCAATCAAAGAATGCCTTGTAGTCATTGAGAAAAAGCATAAGCCCCCCCAGTGCGACTTCAGGCGTGACATGCGATTTACGCTTCCAGACTCATCCAGCTTACAATCCGCTCAGTGTCTGCCACCCCTCTCTGCCAATTCCTCCACTGGCTTCCGCTCATCCAACAAATTCATTTCAAGACACTAGCAATATATCAATTATATCAGATATGCCTTAAAGCGGTTGTAAAGGTAAAGAACAAGTTACAGCCAGCTCCTCTGTTCTTTTAATCTCTCCTACACTGTGTAATTACTTTTTTTAAACGATGCCTCTAAATACCTTATCTTTGCTCTTTTATGGCCGGTCACATGACCTCTGGCTGCTGTATTCCTCCGATCTAGGGCTGCAGAGGGAGGGGCCGAGTTCCCCCTCCAACTTCAGCCAGGAAGGTCACGTGACCGCTGTGACCGGTCAGAAGAGATCAAATATATTGATCTCTGGCTGTCATTTATGTTGCAGTCGATATCCATCCTATTGTCTCAAAGAAGGCCCTGAAGAAGACTCATCGAGTTGAAATGCGTTGGGGTCTCTTTCTGTCATTCATGTTCTTTTGACAGATGGAGACTTTCCTTCTTATTGTATACACTGTATATTGTGCATGTTAACTGGATGGATTTTTTAACAAACATATTGTTTTTAATTGATTATTTTATATGCTTTTTGCATTTTACTATAACAGTTTCTATTGGTAGCCTAAAAAATTATTTCCATATTATTGTTTATTTAAAATACTAACAATAACTTACAAAGTCATCCTTAAAGTGGTGTTCCGGCCGAAATTATACTTTTATACTTTTTTAAATAAAAATACCCCTATAATACACAAGCTTAATGTATTCTAGTAAAGCTAGTCTGTAAACTAGGGTCTGTTTTGTTAGTTTACAGCAGTAGTTTGTTATTTTATAAACTTACACCAGGCCGTGGCCATCTTAAGTGTGGGCATCTAAAGCCAGACTGTATTTCTTCCTGGATCTCATCCCTGCAGATCTCGCACATGCTCAGTGCAGCACAAGCAGTGTAATTGGTTTCAGGTCAGGTTTCCATAGCAACGGCAGTGTCAGAGGAAGTTGCCGCCCCTTCCCAGAAGGCATTGCAAACAGGAAATGATGCGATGGGCCACGGCCAGGGAGGAGGAAGTGAAAAATGAATACAGCAGATATACAGTAGGTGCTGAGAAAAATTTTTTTTAAATATCCAACTCATTTACAGTGCATAGTTTAGTGAGGGATGCTGAAGAGTTGTAAAAGTGGGTGGAACTCCACTTTAACTCGGCCCCCAGCTACATCGCTAACCTAGTCTCAAAATACCAGCCAAATCGTTCTCTTCGTTCCTCCCAAGACCTCCTGCTCTCTAACTCCCATGATCACCTCCAACACTTCTCCAGAGCCTCTCCCATGCTCTGGAACTCTCTACCCCAATCTGTCAGACTATCTCCAACTCTGTCCACTTTCAGACGATCCCTGAAAACTCATCTCTTCAGAGACGCCTATCTGGCCCCCACCTAACAACTGTACATTTATTTTCTCCCTCAGGCCACCCCCCACAGTTATTACCTTTTGTATCTCTTGATCCCTCCCTCTTAGATTGTAAGCTCTAATGAACAGGGCATTTTGATTCCTACTGTATCAAATTGTATTGTAACTGTACTGTCTGCCCTTATGTTGTAAAGCGCTGCACAAACTGTTGGTGCTATATAAATCCTGTATAATAATACAGTAGTACCTTGGGTTACGAGCATAATCTGTTCCAGAAGCATGCTTGTAATCCAAAGCACTCGTATATCAAAGCAAGTTTCCTCATAGGAATCAATGGAAACTCAGATAATTCATTTCACAGGAGACACAATTCATATAGTTAGGAATTTCTTTTTTTAACAAATTTGAACAAATTCGTTAATTCAGAAATATCTCTATATCAGTGTTTTTCAACTCCAGTCCTCAAGGTGCCCCAACAGGTCATGTTTTCAGGATTTCCCTCAGATGAAATGGCTGTGGTAATTACTAAGGCAGCGGAACTGATCAAATCACCTGTGCAAAATAATGGAGAGCCTGAAAACATGTCCTGCTGGGGCGCCTTGAGGACTGGAGTTGAGAAACACGGCTCTATCTTCTAAAGAAGAAGGGAGGGGTGGAGTTCTGTAGTCCTGTCTTGTTTCTGTTATCCTGATACAGTAGGGTAGGTGAGCGTTGCCACCCTAGGACAAGAAGAACACTTCAAAAGAATGGGGACACCTGCCTTTACATGCACATAAACTTTAATGGCATCCCAGTCTTAGTCCGTAGGGTTTAATATTTAGTTGGCCCACCCTTTGCAGCTATAACAGCTTCAACTCTTCTGGGAAGGCTGTCCACAAGGTTTAGGAGTGTGTCTATGGGAATGTTTGACCTTTCTTCCAGAAACGCATTTGTGAGTTCAGGCACTGATGTTGGACGAGAAGGCCTGGCTCACAGTCTCCCCTCTAATTCATCCCAAAGGTGTTCTATCAAGTTGAGGTCAGGACTCTGTGCAGGCCAGTCAAATTCCTCCACCCCGAACTCGCTTTGTGCACTGGTGAGCAGTCATGTTGGAACAGGAAGGGGCCATCCCCAAACTGTTGCCACAAAGTTGGGAGCATGAAATTGTCCAAAATGTCTTGGTATGCTGACGCCTTAAGAGTTCCCTTCACTGGAACTAAGGAGCCAAGCCCAACCCCTGAAGAACAACCCCCACACTATAGTCCCCCCTCCACCAAACTTTACACTTGGCACAATGCAGGCAGACAAGTACCGATCACCAGGCAATTGACAAACCCAGACACGTCCATCAGATTGCCAGACAGAGAAGCATGATTTGTCACTTCAGAGAACATGTCTCCACTGCTTTGGAGTCCAGTGGCGGCGTGCTTTACACCAGTGGTTCTCAACCTTGTCCTCAAGTACCCCCCAACAGGCCATGTTTGCAGGTTTCCCTTTATCTTACACAGGTGCTTTAAATCAGAGTCAATGGCTTGGTATTTTGGACAGCTATTTTATCTAAGAGAAATTTCCAAAACATGGCCTGTTGGATGTACTTGAGGACAGGGTTGAGAACCACTGCTTTACACCACTGCACCCGACGCTTTGCATTGCACTTGGAGATATAAGACTGCAGCTGCTCGGCAATGGAAACCCATTCCATGAAGCTAGGCACGGTTGTTGTGCTAATCTGAAGGCCACACGAAATTTGGAGGTCTGTAGCTCTTGACTCTGCAGACAGTTGGAGACCTCTGCGCACTGTGAGCTTCAGCATGCGCTGACCCCGCTCTATCATTTTACATGGCCTACCATTTCGTGGCTGAGTTGCTATTGTCCCCAGTTGCTTCCACTTTGTTATAACACCACTAACAGTTGACCGTGGAATATTTAATAGCAAGGAAATTTCACGGATGGACTTATTGCACAGGTGGCAACCCCGTTTGGATTCACTGAGCTCCTGAGACCGACCTGTTCTTTCACAAATGTTTGTAGAAGCACTCTGCATTCCTAAGTGCTTAATTTTATACACCTGTAGCCATGGGGGTAATTGGAACACCTGAATCCAATGATTTGGAGGGGTGTCCTAATACTTTTGGTAATATAGTGTATGTTTTTGGCGAAAGTTAAAGGAAAGAAAGCTTGAAATAAGTAAAATTAATGCAGCCACCACATTTAAGGACTTGTAAGCTCCATTATATTACATTTTTGATTTTGGGGTTAGATACGCTTTACATTCCACACAAAAACTGTTAATATGTTGCAGACAAAAATAAGTTGATAATGTTTTAACATTATTTACATCGAACACTTTGCTGCTGATTCAATTTCCTTTGGCTTGTAATGGATCATTCTATCTGCCTTGGATCTGGAGCATTAATTACTAATTTACAAGGTACATAATTAATCAGATTGTTAACGACACATGCAACTAATTCATTGCATCACGAGAACCATTAACCTGCAGTTGATCTAGATAAGAGGAAGGAAAACCCTTATTAGGCACGATCCAATTTTCTTTAAAAAGAAAAAAAAAATCCTCTAAAGAAAACTCCCTGAATCAACTTTCTATGTTATAGGTAAATAATTTGATATTTACTTAAAGTGTATCTAAACCCACAACAGTAAAATCAGCCTGTATATGCAGCAAAGCATGCTTGTTATACTCACAGTGGAACCTAAGGGGTTAAACCTCTGCATTGTGTAAAAAGGGTGTTTGATCCCCCCCCCCCCTTCTCTTTCCCTTTTTATGATATACTTTAACCAGGGATTGGAAAAATTGTCTGAGATGTCCCTGATAAAGTCCAACCATCTTCCGCCTACTATAGGTGTTTGATCCTGTCTTCTCTGATCCTCCCCCTTCTTCCACTGTCCCCAATCCACCTGCTGATAGTACAGAGCCTTGGAGGCACTCTGCACATGCTCAGTTTGGTGTGTATTGCTAGAGAGTTTTTTTGTTTTTGGGAGGGTGCATGTGATCAGCACTGTCCAGACAGAGGGTCAGCCTCATAGGACAGTCAGAGGAGAATGAAAACTTCTCTTACAAGCTTTAACCAAACACTGATAGAATTCACAAGACTGCTGTATACTGCTGATGAGAAAAGGTATTTAGCAGTTTATATTTACTAAATTAATTGCATTTCCATGTTCTTTGTATGTACAGTATATGTATATATGTATATGTCTCAAAATAACCAGGCTATGCTGGGGGTTTAAGTAAAGCCTGGGTTAACGTATGCAACCACTGGCGATTACAGGCCATAGTCCAACTATACACCACCATTAATATCTGCACCCAGAGGTAGATGGTGTGACGAACGCGGGTGTCAGATCCCTGCCCTCCTCGCTAACTCGCGACAAAGGACCAGCCAACCTCACACCACGCTGTCACTTACGTAACAATGCCACTCTCAGCCGCGCCCAGCACAAAGATTTTCCAGCTTGCGGGACCACAATCTAGGTGCGAGCAGCCTGAGAGTGATTGTCACTGGGCTAATTACACAATTAACCCTTTAACTGCCACCACCCCCGTTTAAAAGACCGAGCCGGGGGAGACTCGTAATTTTGCAATACCAATTATAATTTGAGAATAAGCGTCTGCCACACACACTGCCACTACAGACAGGTCTGCTCAGAGTCTTACTCTATAACAGTAGCGCCCTTCAAGAGGCAGGTTCGTTTATAGCTTGCATTAAGAGCTTTAGAGACAAGGTTAACACTTTTCAACATAAGGGTTTATTATGAAAAGGTCAAAGTTGATGCAAATAAAATATTTACAGAAAAAAGATGTTTCAAAAGATAAAGACAATATACAGCCACAAAGCAATAAGGTAGAATTGGGAAGAGAGAATACTTGCAATTAATGTCCGAGGGTTGATCAGAGTTCAATCGATGAGCTAGGTAATCGGTTCTCGACTTGGCAGATGTTTCTTCTTGGATGGTAAAAGGAAAACTGCCCATTGTCTTGACATCTCCTCTTTTCTGTCAAATCAAAGGGGGTGTTGACAGCGACCAGTAACCAATCATCTGGCCAGCTGGTTTTAGGGGTTGGTTGCTGGGAGGTGTCTACACTCATGACCATGTCCCAGGTAGATTTCTTTAATACATATTCATATATCTGCATCTGTAGTGTTGACAGACTCCAAATATCCATATTATTATTCAACTTGAGATTTCCTTCAAAACAAGTCTAAACATGCCATATCTATAACGTATAGCTTGCTTTGGAGGAATAAGTGGTCCCAGGGGTTTCCCATATGACCTGACATAGGGGTGTCTGGACTTGAAACGTTCCATATTATCTGAGGAAGCTAAATATGTCCAGATTATGGCTGTGCGATTACTAAGTCAGAAGTTATGAAACATGCTGAAATTTCATACTTATTCTATTGAGGTGTATTCAGACATTTTTACAACCGAGGCCTGTTCTGTCTCTGAATGGGGAGGGTGACAGTTTTACGACAGGCCTGAACACTGCCCTGACAACAAATGTTTTTCTACTGACTTAACCTGGTTCTGTTTTCTCTGTTGAGATAACCTTTTCTGTTGAACTTAAAAAGCTTTGAATTCCTAAGGTGGGGAAGACGGAGTTCAGAGTTCTCTGTGAGGTTACATGGTTAGCCAAACTGTCATGGCTACTTCCACACAAGATGGCAGCTAGCTACAGCTTGTCATGTCCCGTACTTGATATCGTTACAGATGGGTCTTTACAAGATCCTGGGGATGAAACTTAAAGCGAAGTGGAAAGTGAAGTGGAACTTCCACTTATCTGACTCCTCCCCCCTCCGGTGCCACATTTGGCACCTTTCAGGGGGAAATAGGTACCTGTTTTTGACAGGTCCCCTTCCCCACTTCCAAAGAAGTTCAGTCCCTCCCTCTTTCCTCCACTGCCGGGCCAATTAGAAAGTGCAGCACGCTTCGCGTGTGCGCCTTAGGGGACCAGCTGTGAAGCCGAAAGGCTTCACTGCCGGTTTCCCTTACCAGGAATGGCTGGAGTGCCGACATCATGGGAACCTTGGACAGGTAAGCGTTGTAGAATATATGAATATTCTCTCGTTATTTTGTAAACTTATATTGATGAGAAAAGTCCCGAAATAGAGAGTCCGATCAGTTGTTGTGTAAAAACTCAAAAGTGGATTCAATAATAAAATATCATAAGATTACAAGAACGATATTAAAATACAAAATGTAAAAATAATATCAATAATGTAGTTATATTCTTGAAATCATATACAGTGCCTTGCAAAAGTATTCACCCCCTTGGCTTTTTATCTATTTTGTTACATTACAGCCTTTAGTTCAATGTCTTTTTAATCTGAATTATATGTGATGGATCAGAACACAATAGTCTAAGTTGGTGAAGTAAAATTAGAAAAATATATACATAAAACTATTCTTCAGAAATAGAAAACTGATAATTGGCACGTGCGTATGTATTCACCCCCTTCGTTATGAAACCCATAAAAAGCTCTGGTGCAACCAATTACCTTCAGAAGTCACATAATTAGTGAAATGATGTCCACCTGTGTGCAATCTAATGCCCTGTACACACGACCGGTTTTGCCGTCGGAATAAACTCTGAAGGTTTTTACGACGGGGTTCAGACGGAATTCCACTCATGCTGTCTTGCATACACACAGTCACACCAGATTCCGACCGTCCAGAACGCGGTGATGTACAACACGTACGACGGAACTAGAAAACGGAAGTTCAATAGCCAGTAGCCAATAGCTTCCATCTTGTACTTGCTTCAGAGCATGCGTCGTTTTTGGTGCGTTGGAACAGCATATAGACGAGTGGTTTTTCCGATAGTAATTTGTTCCGTCCAAAATATTTAGAACATGTTCTCTATCTAAGTCCATCTGAATTTTCGACAGAAACAGTCCGATGGGGCATATATACGGTCGGAATATACGATGAGAAGCTCCAATCGGACTCTTTCTGTCGGAAATTCCGCTCAGTGCCCACGGCATAAGTGTCACATGATCTGTCATTACATATACACACCTTTTTGAAAGGCCCCAGAGGCTGCAACACCTAAGCAAGAGGCACCACTAACCAAACACTGCAACGAAGACCAAGGAACTCTACAAACAAGCAAGGGACAATGTTGTTGAGAAGTACAAGTCAGGGTTAAGTTATAAAAAAATCCAAATCTTTGATGATCCCTAGGAGCACCATCAAATCTATCATAACCAAATAGAAAGAACATGGCACAACAGCAAACCTGCCAAGAGACGGGAGCACACTACAATTCTCGGACCGGGCAAGGAGGGCATTACTCAGAGAGGCAGCACAGAGACTAATGTAACCCTGGAGGAGCTGCAGAGTTCCACAGCAGAGACTGGAGTATCTGTACATAGGATGACAATAAGCCGTACGCTCCATAGAGTTGGGCTTTATGGCAGATTGGCCAGAAGAAAGCCATTACTTTCAGCAAAAAACAAAATGGCACGTTTTAAGTTTGCGAAAAGGCATGTGGGAGACTCCCAAAATGTTCTGGGCTGATGAGACTAAAATCAAACTTTTTGGCCATCAAGTCTGGCGCAAACCCAACACATCACATCACCCAAAGAACAGCATCCCCACAGTGAAACATGGTGCTGGCAGCATCGTGCTGTGGGGATGTTTTTCAGCAGTTGGGACTGGGAAACTGGTCAGAGTTGAGGGAAAGATGGATGGTGCTAAATACAGGGATATTCTTGAGCAAAACCTGTACCACTCTGTGTGTGATTTGAGGCTAAAATGGAGGTTCACCTTCCAGCAGGACAATGACTCCAAACACACTGCTATAAGAAACACTTGTGGTTTAAGGGGAAATATGTAAATGTGTTGGAATGGCCTAGTCAAAGCCCAGACCTCAATCCAATAAATCTGAGGTCAGACTTAAAGATTGCTGTTCACAAGCATGTGTGTGTAAGTCTGCCCCAAATGTCATTTTGTCCAAAGCTTATACTGCACAATTCAACCCCCACCTTTTCCTAAAAAGGGTTGATTTGGTGTTATAGTCCTACAAACTCTAGTGACCAATGCATTGAACTAACTTCATTAGTAACATATGCAAGCTCTTCATAGTGATGCTTAGGCTAATGAAATCTTTAAATATCTTTTAACACAGACTATAACATCTATTTGATACTTTTCCAAATCTAGAATTGATAAATATATATAACTCAATTATAATAATAAAGATCTAACCCATTCATACATATGTTAGTAATGTTAATTGGTAAATATTAGATATTAGATTAAGGAAGGCTGCTAACATTTCTCTTTCAAAATGTTTGATTAAGTAATCTTAATCATTTTCTAATTTATATCCATCCACATCAGCTGCATCACATTCGTGTCCATACATGCTTTTTAGATCTTAAGATAATTGACTTGAATATATCTTAAATTTTAATTCTATATAAGGAAAAGTAAATTTGGTAAACCTTTTGTTTCACATACCATAAAAATATTTTCACCCTTATTATTTTTTTTTACCAATTAATCAATACCCTTAATAATTACCGTATTTATCGGCGTATAACACGCACCGGCGTATAACACGCACCCCAATTTAGGAGGGAATTTTAAGGAAAAAAAACTTTTAGGAGGGAAGTTGAAGGGAAAAAAACTTACATTTAAATGCCCATCATTGCAGCCTTCTCAGTGCAGCCTTGCCCCAGTGCAGCCTTGTCAGTGCAGCCATGTCAGTGCAGCCATGTCAGTGCAGCCATGTCAGTGCAGCCTTCCCCAGTGCAGCCTTCCCCAGTGCAGCCTTCTCCAGTGCAGCCTTGCCCCAGTGCAGCCTTCCCCAGTGCAGCCTTCCCCAGTGCAGCCTTCCCCAGTGCAGCCTTCCCCAGTGCAGCCTTGCCCCAGTGCAGCCTTCGATCCCCTGTCCCTGCTTGCTGGGCTTCAAAATCGCCGACCGCGATTTGAAAATGGCGCCGCCGGCGCCGAAATACACAGAGCCTGTCCTCGGCTCTTTCCGGCGGCTCTCGTTCACTTTCGAGTAGGTTCGGATAGCTCCGCTCGGGACTACGAGTGAAACCGAAAGTAAACGAGAGCCGCCGGAAAGAGCCGAGGACCGGCTCTGTGTATTTCGGCGCCGGCGGCGCCATTTTCAAATCGCGGTCGGCGATTTTGATATTTTGACAGCTCGGGATCGCAGGGGATCGGCGTATAACACGCACCTGCGACTTTCCCCTGATTTTAAGGGGAAAAAAGTGCGTGTTATACGCCGATAAATACGGTAATTCATAAATTAAACACTTTAGTATAATACTTTGAAGTGTGGATGTCACTTCATAAATAGATGTTCCATACTTTCCCTCCAAATCATGTTTAGCATAAATCTATAATCCATACAACCTTTCATATAACCTTGTCAAAATCTAAACATAAAATATGTTTCCTAACTTCAATTCAATCATATATGTGAAATGATTTTAAAAATTCATATTACAATGTAAAACCTGTCCTAACTTGAATTAATCAACTTTAGGAAAAAATGTACTCTTATCTTAATTAACACCAGATGTTCCTCCTAACTAAAGTGACTCTATTGTAAAGAGGTTTAACCCTTTCAACTCTGAAAGTGCACAACATGTGATGGTAAAAGTTAATGTGTAAACAATATCTCATCTTGATATTATAAACATATCACGTCACATTAAAATGTATATACAAAACTGCAGAATATCTGATGGATAAATTATTTCATCAGTAGTCAATTGTTTTTATAAGTACCTTTCGTTATGAAAGGTCTTTTTCTTCTTCCTGCACTCTGTAAAGTTGGAAAAACTTTATTGAACATGAAAAGACAACAATAATTATGACGAATGAAACTCTTGTGTCAAATTTTCTCCCAGAATAGATATTCTTAAGCTTCAAGGGGTTTTTTTTCCTCTGGAAGGTCTAGAAATATTAGATTTATTTTCTATCGGTGACTTGTAAGTCATTTTCTGTAACAAAAAATGCAGTATAATTATTTTGGCATTGATACTATTGCATTGGTTAAGATATACCGTATATACTTGAGTATAAGCCGAGATTTTCAGCACATTTATTGGTGCTGAAAGTGCCCCCCTCGGCTTATACTCGAGTCAGGTTGTCACTTACTGGTCTCCGGTATGTGCGGTTGTTCTCCAGTGACTCCTCTACAGCAAGGGTCTCCGTATCCCACATCCGGCCCGTTCCTGTGTTTTGCCTGTAGCTGGCAGACAAAGCCGCACCCTTTACTCCTGCCCATGCTGACGCTGTGCGCTAGTATTGGCTGCTGGGTCTGTCGATGTCCTAGCAGCTAGTGACGTAGTTGGCGTGGCACCTCCCGGTGTCCTGTAGAGAATGATCCCCAGGTGTGCTGTAGAGAATAGTTCCCCGGCGGATAATGCCTGCTCTGTACTGCGCAGGCGCAGCGCTTGCGCAGTACGGAGCACAACGGAGCCATCGAAAGTCGCAGAAGATTTTATATAAATAAATCGGCGGCTCCGTTTGCTAAAGCGCTGCACCTGCGCAGTCCAGGGCGGGCATTACCCGCCAGGGGGAGAACACCGGCTCCCCGCCCGCTGTTTGTATTAAAGATCCTTCTGCAGCAGGCGGGAGTCGGGAGATGAAAGAGAGCTGAAGTCAGCTCTAGTACTAAGTAAGTAATATGTACAGTATGTACCGTACACCACACAGCTAATGGGGACACTTTGGTTGGACACTGATGGGACACTCTGATTGGACATTGATGGGACACTCTGATTGGACACTGATGGCGTCACTCTGATTGGACACTGATGGGGACACTCTGATTGGACACTGATGGGGACACTCTGATTGGACACTGATGGGGACACTCTGATAAAACACTGATGGGGACACTCTTATCAGATATATAATATTTTAAAAATATTTAACCTACTGATGCCTCAATTAATGTATGGTCATTTTATTGGTATCTATTTTTGAAATTTTACAGTAACAGTAGCTACTGCATTTCCCACCCTAGGCTTATACTCGAGTCAAAAGGTTTTCCCAGTTTTTTTTTGTAAAATTAGGTGCCTCGGCTTATATTCGGGTCAGCGTATACTCGAGTATATACGGTACCTTAATTTACTTATTCATTTTACATATCACAATCCTAGCATTTTTATCATCACATGGAAGACATATTTTAATAATATAATTTCTAATTACCTTTCATTGCTCTATTTTTCTTAAAATTAACTGTACTCCTATGCTAGTATTCTGTGTATTTTAAATATAACAGGGTGCAAATTCTCCCTTTGCTCATGACTCAAACCCTCGTTTTCACAAACAAAGAAAGGTTTTAAATCAACCCAGAAGTCTGAAGTGGACTGTGTCTGTCACATACCTGGTGGAGATCGAGCTGTAGAGAGGGCTTCTCTTGCACCTGCTGTCCAACACCCCAATATGGGGTGACAGGGAGTGAAGGACACAGAGTGGCATGAGGGCCGGATTAGCAGGTGACACCAGCTGAGGCTTGACAGGAACCCGATGGCCGTAGATCACTGGACAGGTGCTGGAAACTGGAACATTGTGTCGCTGGATCAGCAGGCAGAAGCGTTGCCGGAACATAAGCCAGGGGGTCATCAACAGCCGGGCAGAGCAGGTACAGAAACGTGAGGCTGAATCGGAGACAGGATACAGGCCGTGTTCGGTACACAATCGAGCAGCGAGGTACAGAAGCATCAGACAGGAGCAGAGTCAAACACAAGCCAAGGTCACAGGTAGGCAGGTGGAAGTCCAAAGGAAGGTACAGGAGAAGCCGGGTCAAACACTGGTAACTGGAACAGATTCAAGCACAGGTTAATAGGAACAAGTTGAAAGGCCACTCAGCAATGTGTCTGTGTCATTGCTTGGTTTAAATAGGGTGACTGGCGCCAATGCGTGCACACGTATGCATGTGCCTGCTCGCGCCCACGCACACTCACGCATGCATCAATACAGGCTTCTCCCTGTGCACACCCTGGTATGCCCGCGCCTGCATGCCAATGCGCGCTTGTTAACCGGGTTTCTCTTACAGTGTCCATTCACTTCTCTTCTTTACAGTTAGAGTCATGCGTGCTGTACTGTAACTTTTGGCATTTTCCAATTCTGCATTTTCCGTAGAATTTTTGCTGAATAGCATAACCATTCTTTGGGTAACACATAGAAAGACCTGCTGAACGAATCTTGATAGCATCAACTAATACTGGTTCAAAGTCTTTCTCAGCACTTGATCTAAAAAAAAAAGTTTAAATGTTTTCAGGATGCATTTGTACAAGCATCAGTTTGTGCAGATTGCTGCGAATGTTCTGTTACCAAATCTACCTGTATAGATTTAAATTGTAAAGTTTTAAAAAATGGGGAATACTAGCTGTCACATAATCCACCTGAATACATTTTCTTAATTTTGTTACTTTGACTGTGAATTAAACACTTAACAATTGCTTAATATGTGCATCAAAGGTCTTTTCCATATTTTTCAAACCTCTTGAGAAGAAGACTATTATTTTCTGATCACCTTCTTTTAATTGAGACAAAGTCACTGAGATCAAATTCTCAGATACATCAGTATTCAATGAAGGATCGTTCTGCAGATCCCTTTTCAAAATGTTAAAGGCATCTGTCTGTGTTTGACCCCATTGATCAAACACAACATCTTTTTGTCTCAAAAGATCAAATAGTGGTTTAACTTTATCATTACATTTCTGTACAAACTGTCTGCAATGATTTACTCAAAATTTGCTCAAAAAATGATGTAATGCCTTGAGAGTTGTTGGAATTGATAGGCCAAATACAGTTATTTACCACTGATTGTGCTTTCTTTAATATTCCTTATTGTAAAAACTCAAAGAGTGGGATTTTATGGGCGATTGAAAAAAAAAGATACTATATTTATAGAACATTTATATTTATTAAAAATAGATGTGAATACAATTCCAAATGGAAAATACAAAACATCACAGCAATGATGATATAACATCGTATGCAGAAATTGATGTAAACATAAAGTGGTAGTACCCATCTACTTGCAGTTCCTTCATCGGTGAATTACGATGAGATAAAGTAGGTGGGAATATCCAACATGTTTCAAACTATGCTGATATAAGTAAATCTTCTTCAGGGAATAATACCACTTCTGCAAAAAACTGTTTAAATTGAAGAACAAAGAAGTATTGCATATGACCATGTCTGTAATTGCACTCAATAATATACATACAGTCATAAACAATTGAAGATGTTCATATATACACTTACAATTTTTGAGTTTTCTAGCAAGAGCACTCCTTCCAGTGACAAGAGAACTATGTATCAAAGTATACTCTTCACCAAAACTGCAGGAACCCAACAGCAACCAGCTTCACATTACCCCAAAAGGGGAGATGAAAAATGCACTATAAAAGGGAAAGGAAACAAGACACAAAATGATGAAGAATCCCTTGTAAGATAATTAATATCTATTCCATGTGATACTGGGTCAACCTATATGATGTTCAGCCGAAGGCTGGCCCAGTAGATTCCTGCATTCAAAAGTTTGAATGAACTTACTTGTATAAAAAACCTATCCCAATCTTGCATTGAAAAATAGATTTAGTGTGCAGATGTCAGCTGTATTATGTTGCAAGGTTCTGGTGTGCTGCTGATCATCCTGGGGTGTATGTCATGTCTTCACATCAGTGGAATGTCCACACCCTGCACAGGTGAGGAAAGAATGTCGCCGGTGTGAAAAACCGGCGTTCCTGATGTACTGCGCATGCGCGGGAAAATGACACACATTGCGTCTAATGAACACGATCGAGTCAACATTGTACCCCGTGTTGCCGGATCATATCCTGTCTCCAGGATGACAACATCCGGAGACCAGGTTGGCGGCCATGATGGAGACAAACAAGAAAGATCTTGATGTGAACAGCGCACAAGCATAGGAAAAAACAAGATGACCAAAACCCTATTGACGAACTAACAGTAGATGAAATTAAGGGTCTCTTTTACATCAAACAGCAAAGCCCCTGCTATTACAAATTGTTTGTGGCATGTAATTTGCCTAGCTTAATTAAAGTGTCCTAATAAGGACATTACGTGCAAATAATTAAAGAAATAACCCAAAGACGTACCATCTTATTCTAAACTATCAAGCCAAAGATAGGGAATTCACATACAGGAGAATCCTGTCCAGAACCCAATCCCATCATACAAACCAGAATAGTTGTCAATAAAAAAAAAAAAAAAAGGAGAAGACAAGAGAGAATAAAACCAACAGATGATGAATATCAACGGATGCAAACATAGAATGGAAAAAGTGACTCAATCACATAACATTGAAGTTAGTCCGTTTTCCCTGAACAAAAACCCTCAAGAAAGGGTCTAAAACTCTCACATTCATTGAGGCCTGGTGGTGTGGTGGCATTAAGAAATCTGATCCAATGCATCTCTCGCTGGAGCAGAATCTTGTTCCAATTCCTCCTCACGGGCTCGAGAACGGTGAAATTGACTTTCGGCATCCTGTAATTGTGTTCCTTGGCTATGTGTCGTCCAAGTGACAAATACAGATAACCAATACTCATGCTGTGCATATGTTTAATAACCCGTTGACCTAGTTCTTGTTTGGTTTTCCCTACATAGAAGGACCCACACTGGCACTGCATAAGATACATCACACTTCGCATTTTGCAACTGGCAAAATGCTTCTCCCGGAAGCGATCACTAATGGGCAATGTGAAGTGTGTCCTCCTTCCAATCACAGGACATTGAGAACCCTACCCACATGGAAAGGTACCCCAGGTCTTGCAAGGATCCCCCCTGGAGTCCCCTTTATATTCACTTTGAACAAGGCTCCCACTGATCTATCCAGCTTTTCTATAGGTAATCTGTGGATGTTTAGTTACTAAGTTGCCCAAAATATGATCCTCAGTAAGAATTGGCCAATATTTTGTGAGAATCTTTCTAATTTTGTCATGTTCATTAGAGTATCTCAAAATAATTCTGGTAGTACTGTCCTCCTTATTTTTCCCTTTTTGTTTAAAAATGAGATCCTGTCTTTTGGTAATTTTTACCCGATGAAATGCCCTATTTAAACATATTTTTGTACAGCCTCACGTTAACAATCTGTTGGTAAGTGCATCGGCCTCCAATTTGAAGTCAATGTCTGTAGTACAATTGCGCTTGATGCGCAAGAATTGACTAAAGGGTATAGACTTTTTCAGGGACTTTGGATGAAAACTGCTGGCATGCAACAAAATGTTGCTAGCAGTTTCCTTCCTAAATAACTTGCTTGTGACCATTTTCATCCTTTAGGATGCGCACATTCAAAAAATCGACCTTACAATGATCATAGGCCATTGTGAAAAAGAGTTTAAAACTATTACGATTCATGTGGTTAAGACAACTCATTAATTTGCTTTCTGGACCATCCCATATCAACAGCAAATTGTCTATGTTTCTTTGCCACATGACAATATGCTGTGTATACACAGATGTCTCATCACTCGACAAAAAGTCGTTCTCCCACTCCCCCAGGTACAGGCTAGCATAGGAGGGGGTACAACATGTCCCCATAGCTACATCCTGTATCTGGAGGTAGTGGGAGCCCCTGTATAGAAAGACGTTGTGTCTCAAAATAAAATCCAACATGGTGACTATAAACGTATTGTATTTCCATTGGTGTGTTGCTCTCTATTGGAGTACTTGTCCAACAGCTGCAACACCTAAATCATGTGGAATGCTATTGTATAGCGATTCAACATCAATTATAACTAATAAAGCTGAACTGGGGATCTCTAAATTTTCCAAAATTTGCAATAAATTAATTGTGTCTTTGGTGTAAGACATCAAAGCCAAAACATGAGGTCCCAAATGATCATCAATTACCTGACTCATGGCTTCTGAGATACAACCATTACCTGAGATGATGGCTCTCCCGGGTGGGTTGTAAAGGTCCTTGTGTACCTTTGGCAATGCATACATGGTGGGTATACAGGGATGCTTTCCCACAAATCATTGGAAATGATCGCCTCACTATGAGCCTCATCCACCAGCTATTAGAATTCTTGATCAAACCTATCAACAAGGGATGAGGAAATCCTACGATAGCACTTTCTATCATTCAAAATGTTAAAGCAGGGTTTTGGCTCAATGGAGGAAATTTATTAAATTTCCTCTTAAACTTTTTTGGTTGTTGTTTAACTGTATTTGAGGATTCTTTATCATCCTCCTCACTATCTGGGTCATCCTCCCATATGGTATCACTTTTCTGTAGCAGCAGATTCAAGTCTCGAATTGCCTTAAAATCAGCTGCTGTAAGGTTCGGTGCCACCTCTTCCTCTTTTTTGGTTTGTTTTCAATACATACTTTTGAATAGCAATTTTCTAGCAAACAAATTTATATCTTTTACCATTTCAAACTTATCAGTACTTTTACTTGGACAATATGACAAACCCAAAGACAATACCTGTTTTTCTATTGGTGTAAGTGTCTGTGATGATAGATTGATAATATTCAATCTTCCTTGTGAGTAATCTTGACTGACGGCATTCCACCCCCTTTTGTGCAATCAGTGATTGTTGTGCATTCGCTTTCTCTAAAAAATCATCTAGTTTTTTTTTTGTTTTAGGGATTGCTCCCAAATCTTTGTTGGTTTTTAGTGGATTTTCCTCAGATTGTATTAGGGTTTTTCATACCTCCATTCGATGCATTGTTGTGTCTTGTAGTGCTGTGCCCACCATCCTTGTCACCACATGATGACTCTGTCTGCTGTGCCTCTGTAGTACGTTTTTTTATTCACTTGTTGTAAGTGCCCATCTGGTTCATTTTGTTTGGAAAAGGGTCCCTTTCTCTTTCGGAACTGACGATTTGTAAAAGAGTAAGCAGCATTGGAAGATGTTTTTTATCTCGGTTCCATTTGTATGCCCGGCCCTCACCAAAGGCATTTTTATCCCTCCAGTATTTCTTTTCCTTTTTCTGGAATATGGATTTCCCATACTCTTCTAAACGCTCTTTTAATTTTCTTTCAAATTTGGTGTAATCTTCATGTGTTTTTAGAGGTGTGAGTCTGGCATACAAAGTGCCAATATCAATATCTTTTCAAGTTGTTGTCGATATTCATCCTGCAGTAGCAACATCAAATTCTTGGAGCAGTATAAAAGTATTCTTCCAATGGCAGCCATTTTCAGTGTGATTTCGGCATGGAGAGAGATAGAACAGGGGTCTGTTCAGTGCTATTAGTTAGTGTGCTATACTGTGCTATTTTGCTTAAATTGGCAGTGTAGAATATTAGTTTAGTGTCAGTCTAGGGATAGTGTGAGTGTAGTGAGGAGGACCACCATTCAGCTTTGCATAGTGTGCAGCTAGAGTAGCGACAGCTCAGATAGTTTCAGTGTAGTGTAGTGAGACCGTGTCAGTAATCTTGACATTAGTGTATAGC
This sequence comes from Lithobates clamitans, assembly GCA_037952925.1. NCBI lineage: Eukaryota > Metazoa > Chordata > Amphibia > Anura > Ranidae > Lithobates > Lithobates clamitans. The sequence continues at coordinate 1,904,014 of JBBGZY010000250.1, forward strand.
TAGAGTAGGGACAGTTCAGATAGCGTCAGTGTAGTTAAACATGTCTATTTGATTGCGTTACTGCCAGTTTAACGCCATTTACTTCTGTGTGCATTACTGCCAGTTTAACGCCATATCGTTTTGTGTGCGTTACTGCCAGTTTAATGCCATATAGCTCTGTGTGCATTACTGCGAGTTTAACGCCATATCGTTTTGTGTGCATTACTGCCAGTTTAACGCCATATGGATCTGTGTGAGCATTACTGCCGGTTAATGCCATTGACTTCTGTGTGCGTTACTGCCAGTTTAACGCCATATTGTTTTGTGTGCATTACTGCCAGTTTAGCGCCATATAGTTTTGTGTGTGTTACTGCCAGTTTAACGCCATATAGTTCCATGTGCGTTACTGCCAGTTTAACGCCATATCATTTTGTGTGCGTTACTGCCAGTTTAATGCCATATAGTTCTGTGTGCGTTACTGCCAGTTTAATGCCATATAGTTTTGTGTGCGTTACTGCCAGTTTAACGCCATATAGTTTTGTGTGTTACTTCAAGTTTAACGCCATTTACTTCTGTGTGCATTACTGCCAGTTTAACGGCATATAGTTCTGTGTGCATTACTGCCAGTTTAACACCATATCGTTTTGTGTGTGTTACTGCCAGTTTAATGCCATATAGCTCTGTGTGCATTACTGCGAGTTTAACGCCATTTACTTCTGTGTGCGTTACTGCAAGTTTAACGCCATTTCCTTCTCTGTGCGTTACTGCCAATTTAACCCCATTTACTTCTGTGTGCGTTACTGCAAGTTTAACGCCATATAGCTGTGTGTGTGTGTTACTGCCAGTTTAACGCTATTTACTTCTGTGTGCGTTACTGCCAGTTTAATGCCATATAGTTTTGTGTGTGTTACTGCCAGTTTAACACCATGTAGTTCTGTGTACGTTACTGCCAGTTTAACGCCATATAGTTTTGCGTGCATTACTGCTAGTTTAACGCCATATCGTTTTGTGTGCGTTACTGCCAGTTTAACGCCATATAGCTCTGTGTGCGTTACTGCCAGTTTAACGTCATTTACTTCTGTGTGTGTTACTGCCAGTTTAACGCCATTTACTTCTCAGTGCGTTACTGCCAGTTTAACGCCATATTGTTTTGTGTGCAATACTGCCAGTTTAACACCATATAGATCTATGTGAGCATTACTGCCAGTTAATGCCATTTACTTCTGTGTGCGTTACTGCCAGTTTAACGCCATATAGTTTTGTGTGTGTTACAGCCAGTTTAACGCCATATCGTTTTGTGTGCATTACTGCCAGTTTAGCGCCATATAGTTTTGTGTGCGTTACTGCCAATTTAACGCCATATAGTTCTGTGTGCGTTACTACCAGTTTAACGCCATATCATTTTGTGTGCATTACTGCCAGTTTAATGCCATATAGTTCTGTGTGTGTTACTGCCAGTTTAACGCCACATAGTTTTGTGTGCGTTACTACCAGTTTAACGCCATATAGTTTTGTGCGTTACTTCAAGTTTAACGCCATTTACTTCTGTGTGCATTACTGCCAGTTTAACGGCATATAGTTCTGTGTGCGTTACTGCCAGTTTAACGCCATATCGTTTTGTGTGCGTTACTGCCAGTTTAATGCCATATAGCTCTGTGTGCATTACTGCGAGTTTAACGCCATATCGTTTTGTGTGCATTACTGCCAGTTTAATGCCATATTGTTTTGTGTGCGTTACTGCCAGTTTAACGCCATATTGTTTTGTGTGACCTCCTGTCCACCTTTGTATGCCCACCAGGTGGAACTCAACTTTGTGAATGCTGCAGCGGCTATACATGCAGCAGAGGGCCGTCAATGAGTACCTGTGTCAGTACGGCACGACGACAGGCTCAGGCTGCCTTGGCTTTTTTCCCCACGCCAATGGCTGATCATTAAGGATGCATGCACTGTTTTGTCACCATTTGAGGAGGCCACAAGGATGGTGATAGGGTAAATGGAATAGCTATTTATTTATCAAACATTTAGTTATGATTATCAAAACATGTATTCTGATTAAGCAAATATACTTGATACAACCATGTTAGAAGTCATATGAGTTAACAGCTGTTTTTGGTTGTGGTCAAATGCAATTCACACCTTCAGCTGTGAAAAGTTCTATCTTTGGCTTTCCCACAGAGCTTGGGAAGTGACATGTATATGTAAAATGACCATCTGCATATCAATGAATATCACCAAAGAGTTGAAAGGTACTTCAAAAGAGTCCCATTCAAGGTGCCACCCCCTGTAGAATGTATAAATTGTACTATGAGACTATCAGCCATTAGAGAACAATCATATTGAATGTCAACATATACTTACTGTATTGTTCTCCCTGTCTATGGCTAAAACTATAGGCTTGAATTTTAAATACATCTTTTTGAATGTGGTTCAGCAGTCAAAATGTTATTGGAAACCCCTAAGTTCTGGGATTTCCCTATCAATGGTGAGCCGTGACAGTGCATGCATCAGTGACACAATCTCTGTTGTGTTCCTGCTGGAGCAGACTCTGCGTGGCATTATGCACTGGAGACAGAGCAGCGGGAGGAAGAGGAGGACTTCCTTTCCTCTCAAGGCCCACTTTATCCAGAAACCATCATTTTTATGTCACAGAACACACAGGAGGAGAGAGGAGCAGGATGAGGAGGAGGATTCTGGCACTTTCATAGGCTTCGAAGAAGAGGAAGACATGCGTCAATCTGTAAGCGATGGTCTGAGTGACCCAGAGGAGTCTGCTTCTCAAGCCTCTGCAAATTTGAGGCGCATGGGCAACCTCATGCTTCAAAGCCTGCGAAAGGACCCAAAATTACAAGGGAGAAGGATGATTACTGATTGGCAACCCTCTTTGACCACCTTTATAAGGGGAAGGTCTCAGAACTCATCCCCACAGAGAGTGCAGAAGATAAAATCTCTTGAGGACACGTTAAAGAGGATTTTATTGAACATTTTTCCTTTGAGTCCTCTGTTGGTCAAGAGAGGAGCGTTGGAGAAGGCGTCCACTTAAGTGAGTCATTTTGGAATTGTTTTAGTCCTCGCCGCCCAGGGCTGTCAGCTTCCACATCCCATTGGCAGCGTCTGCATCAAATGGAGACCTCGGGGCCAAAACAGAGATGGAGAGCTTTCCAGCTGACGATCCACTGACATACTGGGCCATGAGAATAGACCACTGGCCCGAACTTGCCCAGCATGTTATTGAGTTGTTGGGCTGCACTGCATCCCAGCGTGCCTTTAGAATGGGCATTCAGTGCTGCAGGAGGTTTCATTACTGATCATAGAACGCGTCTGTCCACAGACTTTGTGGACCGTTTGATTTTTATAAATATGAATCCTGGATTACCAGCTATGAAGCCCCTGATGGCGATGTCACTGATCTGCAGGACTTTGAGGCTTTGAGGGTGTTCAATCATTTCATCTGGAAGAATGTTTTTGGTTTAGGTTTCATGGGCACAGGTTTCAATTAACACCCAAAGACCAATTTTTCAGCACCTGTTTGACAGGTGCATATCATTGCAATTTTTTACAGCAAGGCCAATTCTTGCTTTCATCAATAGTACCTCTATAGGGTTACGGTGGGAAGGCGCCCCTCGACACCCAAAGACCAATTTTTACGCACCCATTACTTCTATTCAAAGTCAAAGTGACACAAGAATGTATCCAAAAAATCTCTAATCTTGTTCCCAGTGCACTACATTGTGGCCTCATGATACACACTGGCTCTCCAGCTGTTGCTGAGCAAAATAAAAGCAGCTTGCAGGGAAAATGTCATTTTTTTTTGCTTTATAAATGCAATTATTGCTGCAGCAGATTCTAGACATGGTGCAGATCTGCCACTTTACAGGTAGACTAAGGGACCCCCCCAGGAGAGAGGGGCCAGGAGCACCGAAGAGGGACTTGAGAAGAGGAGGATCCAGGCAGTGTGTAAAACCAACTGCACAGAGCATGTAAGTATAACATGTTTGTTATTTTTAACTAAAAAAAACAAGACTTTAGTATCACTTAATTCAAATATTTGTGGGACTTTTCCAAGACCAAAGAAAAGTGTGCAGATACACTTGTTTCCCTCGAAAATAAGCCCAGGCCTTATATTAATTTTGGCAACAAAAGACACAGTAGGTCTTATCATGCCATGTGCTGTCTTCTCACTCCATCTCCCTCCCTGCCTGTCAGGAATCCCCTGTGTAAAAGTGCTTGTAAAATACTAGAATCCACTCCATTATTGCATTACAGTATCACACAATGAAAACTGTGTATGTTTCTGCAATCCAACCGTGCCACATACATTCTTACAGTGACGCTGGACGCTTCCATTACCCACTGGAGCTCTGCAGAGAGAGGGGGGCACGAGATCCCCTGCTCACAGCTTGGAGAAGTGGAGATCAGCTGAGCGCCGCCCGCCGTATCCGCTTTCCGTCACTTCCTTAGCCTGCTGGACCTCTCCTCCCCGCTCTGAGCCACTGCAGGGGGGGAGGGGCAAAATCCCCTGCTGAAGGCTGGAAGGAGAGGAGGAGAGCAGCAGCAGATCAGATGATTGCCGAGCGGCACTATTCTGAAGGTACTTGGCACAATTAGATCACACAAACACACACAGTCTACACTATACACTACTGCAACAGTGTGGGTTCCAGCACTCTACCAGCACTTTAACCTAGGGCTTATTTTTGGGTAGGGTTAATATTGCAGCGCTTCCCGAATATCACAGTAGGTCTTATTTTCTGGGAAACAAGGTATAAATAACTGTTGCAGCACATGTTTTTTAATGAGAGGCCATAGTTCTACTTTAAAGTAGATAACGTTCCACCGAATGTATTATATAAATCATTTCTATCTTTATACAAGGTGATTTTCTCCCTTTAATCACCTCTTCTGAATAAAGTTAGTTCAGTTCATCTTACTTTAGAGATGAGGTCCTTCACATCCATTATTCATTTCGTTGCCGAGCAGCGGGGTGACCTGTGTTAAGCTGTAATGACAGCACTCACAACCTATTAACATCTACAGAGGCTACTTTACTTTGTTTAATGCTTTAATGCAGTGTAGGTGTCTTTTTCTCACATCACTTGTTTTCATAAGCAATTTGAAGAATGATTGTAATGTTTACAGCTTGAAGTACCTCTAAGTGCTAACTGGGTGACTAATTTGTAAATTCACTGCGTGGCATAAACATATTCCTTTTTTACTTTTTGTCTTCATAAAATGTTGTTTTTCAATTGTTTTAAAACTGCATTTGCATTTTTTTAACTGCATTATAGTGCTGCTGATCAACTTCAGTCTCATTCAGCCACTTCCTGCCCACCTGCACTCACTCCAGTGTTGGCTGTACATTAATATTTTAGACTGGCTTCCTTATAATAGTACCACTGGACTATTCCTGAGCAGAGTGTGTAGGGAAAGCTGCTTGTATTCCCCACCAGGGATGCCTGTGACAAGCGGACAATGCAGTAACTGGGAGACGGTTGTCATCTGATAACAGGAGGTGCCTGAACAAAGACCATAGTGGCAGGATCACCCTTATTTGAAGGGCCAGTTGTACCAACCTGCGTGGCAGGACTGTTAAGCTTTACATAATTTCAGTATAATAATCCATTGGGCCAATTTTTTTTTATGTTTCTTTTATTTTAGAAAGAAGCCTCAGCCTGAGCAGAGAGCCTGTCCCCTGCCAGCATGCTGCAGAGAAGGGCCCTTGCCAATTAGTGGTCTCTCTGCCGAGGTTCAACACACCCTCTTCTGAGTCAGCACTAGAGCTCCCCAATCCAGAAAGCTCACATAGTTACATAGTAGGTGAGGTTGAAAAAAGACACAAGTCCATCAAGTCCAATGTGTGTGTGTGATTATATGTCAGTATTACATTGTATATCCCTGTATGATGTGGTTCTTCAGGTGCTTATCTAATAGTTTCTTGAAACTATCAATGCCCCCCCGCTGAGACCATCGCCTGTGGAAGGGAATTCCACATCCTTGCCACTCTTATGCCCCAGAAACACACGGTCGGATTTTCCGATGGAAAATGTCCGATTGGAGCGTGTTGTCGGAAATTTCGACCGTGTGTGGGCTCCATCGGACATTTTCCATCGGATTTTCCGACACTCAAAGTTGGAGAGCAGGAGAAAAAATTTTCCGACAACAAAATCTGATCGCGTCAATTCCAAACGTGTGTGGCCTTTTCCGACGCACAAAGTGCCACGCATGCTCAGAAGAAATTCCAAGACGGAACAGCTCGTTCTGGTAAACTTAGCGTTCGCAATAGATACAGCACTTTCATCACGCTGCAATGTTCAAAATGGTTTAATACAGCGCACTCTCTTCTTCTTTATAATGTGACAAGAATATATTAGTTTTGCTGCTCATATTCACACACACTTCTCACAAACTTATTTCTTTACTATTTATCGTGATTCCCTCAATATATTTTGATTTCTCACATCTAACAACATATTTTTGTATATTTTTTATATATTTTTTGGCTTTAATGTAGATTCTTTTTTTGTGTTTGTATTTTATTTTTATTTTTTTTGCGATTTTGATTTGTACTCCCGAAAATTTTTGTGTGTGTTTTTTGTGACAAGTTCCCACAGCACCATTGATATGTTGTTCTATTTAATCTGTAGGAGATTGTGTGGTGTTGTTGTCCCTTGTTAATTTCACATTTTATGTTAGAAATGTACCTGAATCCTTACCAACAAACTGTCCTTTTTGGATGAAAACACACACAGGAGAGTAGAATTTATCTAAAAAATGTTATTAAGGGGTCACAACTAAACAAAGAGGGAGGCAACGCTGGAGAAACTGCAGAATTGGGTGAAGCCTTGGACCCCCAGGGCAGACATCAACTTTTTTTAATCAAAATTGGTGGCCTGAGGAATCCATATCTAAGGGAGGGCAGTCTGGTCCAGAAGTCCCAGAGATCCGGAAAGCAGCAGATGACATCTGTGTCCCCAGGCTGTGGTCAGACGAGAGACTGCATCTTCTGTCAGACCAGACTGAACCCAGGGCCATCACTCTTTGGTCTTCCTTCCACGCTTCCTTCCACACTGTGGCTCTGGTGGTGGAGTTGTGGCAGCAAGAGGAGGAGGAGGATCGTCCATCTCAATGACATCCGTCTTGGGTGTTAGTTCCCCACTCACCCCCTTACGTAGGACTTTGTACAGAAGGTCCTCACAGAGCCTGCGTTGACCCTCCTGCATGCCCTGCAGTTTGGTGGCAGCCATGCAGGCAAAGGCCTCTTCAGAAGTTGGTAAGGCTATGAGGGACGCAGAAGCCCCCTGGATCAGCCTGAACGCTGAATCCTGCACGGGACTTGGAGTGGCCTTCCTGGCTCGTTTATATGGCAGGCAGAGGGGAGGGACCTGAGACTCAGTCAGGCTGCGACTGGTCCCTGGCTTCTCTTGGCTGACACTTAGCCCCGCCTCCTCCTGGCTGCCACTAATCCCCGCCTCCTCCTGACTGCCACATTCCACAGCCTCCTCCTGGCTGAGGTCTTCCTGTGTATGAAAACGGGACATAGTTTTAGTATTTTTTCTATCAATCACACAATTTTCGCCTCCTGACTGTTGCAAATTGAATGTTAACAAATATAACAGACTATCCTTCTGAGCCCAGCATTTTTCATTTGTGTCCCAATTTTGGGTGCCCACTACTGTCTACTGATATGTAAAACACTTTTTTTTATCAGCAATTAGCGATCAATAATAACATCTAGTAAACATCATTTATTTATTGACTAGAAATCTGTAGAACAATGCTATACCTGACTCCAGCTGGGCTCCTCCACTTCTTCCTGGCTGGAAGGCCCAGGTTGGACATCGGAAGCCTCAGCTGGGGTGGAAGGAAGAGTGGAGAGGGATTCCCTGACTTCAGTGTGGTCTGACAGAAATCGCAGTCTCTCATAGTATCACAGCCTGGGGACATAAACTTCATCTGCTGCAGCTCCGGACCTCAGGGAATCTTCGACCTTCTTGCGCTCCCTCAGATAAGTGCTCCTCAGGCCACCAATTTTAGCTTTTAAATAGAGGATGGTTGCTGTGGGGACCACCGGTGTCACCAACTCCAGCAGTTTTTCCAGCGCTGCCTGCCTCTTCTGTTTATGGTTATAGTGGGGGTGTCTCACCTGCCACAGACAGGGCAGGTCCCTGTATTTGTCTATGAACAGGGGCAGGAAATTGTGGTCGTTGAACCCATCCATTTTCTCTGCAAGACACAACACAAGACAAACCCTAATATCAGGCCAAACTCTCCAAATCTTGTTACAATATAGGCTTCCATTTCGAAGCAGCATAGGCGCAAGTTTAGATCTTACCTTCGTTATCACGATCGGCGTCTCCGATGCTCCTTCCTCCGCTCACAGATCGTACGTAATACGCACGTGTGTTACGCTTTATACACACTGCGCATGCGTATAGCTCCGCCCGCCCCTGACGTTCTTTCTAGTCTATTCCCCGCCCCTTTTCGTTCCACCAGGCTCCAGGAACCGTCCAGGACCCAGTGGGGGAAGAGCACATGGCGGATAGACAGCAGGTGCGTGCTAATTGTAGCAACGAGGAGGAGGAGGAAAGGCCGGAGCCTGAAACGTCCCGAACCAGAAGGAGATTTAAGGACTCAAATATGTCCTTTGGGGAGATGTTGGAAATGGTGGACATCCTGAAGAAGTCCGACTATGATGGAAAGTATGGGCCTTACCCCAACCCCAATGTCCTAAAGGCCAAGATCATGGCGAAAGTGGTCAGGAGTCTGCACCGGAATTTCGGGGTACGACGATCGAAAGATCAGCTCAGGAAGCGGTGGTCGGACCTGAAATTACGAGAACATGAGCAGTACAGAAAGATCCGTAGAGTGCTGCAAAAAAGTAAGTAGTTGTGCTGTGTTGCTATTCTTTTTGTGTTTATTACGTTCGTGCTGCTCCATGTGCTTTTAGGAACTGTTGTACAGTTTAAAATGGCAACTTTCATGTTCATGGGCACATTATTCGGTCGGATCCAACATTTTTCGTTCCAACTATAAAATACCATTGTTTAGCCCATATGCATTTGGCCACCATTTTGACGCCCTATACTTGTCTTCAAAGAATAGGGTTGTGTAGATGGCTTTGTTACTAGAATGAAATGCAAACTAGATTCTGTGTAAGGAGAGGACACTGAGCAGCTGTTTTCACATCTGGACACTGGAGCACTAGTGTGGGACACAAGAACACCATTTTTATTAGGGGGGCCACACAGGTGCTCCAGTGTATACTATAGGGGGGTCTCCATCTGTGAAGCTTGTACCAAACAGGTAAAGTATTGCATGTTGACAAAGGACACTAAAAATGCTACATCTTGGAACTCTGCTAAAATTGACAATTATACCCCACTTCCAAGCAATGTTTCCTATTTATAGTTCTGACATTAAATATCTGTGTGCTAATTATACCATTTTTGTTTCACGTAGGGGAGAAAAGACTCGGAAGACACCCCTCATCCGAGGAGACCAGAGCCCCCCCCCCTCTGGAAGAAGGGGAAATCCCCCCAACACAAGCTGAGCAGGAGGAAGAAGACGTGGTGGAACTAGTCACCACAACAGGTGAGTGTCTGCAACCACAGGCTCAGATAAGAGATGGATGGTGGCATATTTTTTAGACCTAATTTTTTTTGGGGTTCCTCTCTTTTTAGGTGATTGTGAGGTTGTGGATCCAGATCCTTTCACATCCGAAAGTGCCCAGATCCTGATCGGGGAGATCATGGGGTGTAATTTACAATTGGAAATCATCAAGCAAAACATCAATGATGTTATTCCAAAATATAAAAACATCATTGATGTTTTGGGGCGAGTTTAAAGCCCCTCCAAATCACTTTCTTCTTGTTCTTGTGTGCTACAATGTGCTAAATGTTTTTGTGATTTTTCCCAAAGCCAAATTTGGAGGATGCGCACAGTGTGTCAACATGTGCTATCTGCCATCACGGGAGATCAATGGACGCGTTTTGGGGGTGCAACCCCTTCCTCAATTATAAAGTAGCTGAGAGGAAGGGCTTGCTCCCCCAAAACACATCCCTTGATCCCCCGTGATGTCAGCTAGCACATGTTGACATTGTGAAATTTGTGTGCATCTTCCAAATTTGGCTTTTCCTGGGGTGATTTCACCCCATCTGAACGCTATATCAAACACAGTTCCTAAATACTCATGTCTGATATTGCCTTCAAGTTCGACCAAATGTGACGTTTGTAAGTTCAAGATTTGTGTCTTTTCTTGTTGGTTTTACACAGGCCTGTTTTCTATAAAATGGACATTTTGATTTTGGATAATGCCACCACAAAAATTGTTATACAACAAACATGTTGGTTTGTTTGAAAAACATTTGGTAAATGCACATGTGATTGTGCAGGTATTAAAAAGATTTTTAATCAAGAATGTGTGGATTATTGTCTCAACGCTACAACACTTTTGGGGTGATGTAATTGTTGTTTTCTGAGAAAAAGTGGGTTATTTCCTAAGGGCAAATCCTCTTGGCACTACAAGTGCAGTTTCAGTGCAGTTGCAAGTGCACTTGTAGTGAAATGTGTTTTTGCATTTAGGAAATAACAGCCAACAGTGCTTTGTCTAAGGTTACACAATCACGCCATTTTCTGCACTCAACACATTTCTGTCAGGGTCAGCTAAAACAAACACAAGCAGTAAATGTCCACAAAGAATTTTTTTGTTTTTTTTATTATAAAAAGGCTTCACAGATTGTCTGGTATATTGATAGCCCCCTACCCGCAAAGAACTCCAGGTAGCGTAACCGGACATCACGGGCACTCAGGGAGGGCAAGCCAGGACGGCCACTTTCAAGCACCGTCAGTGTGGTTTGATGTATGATTCCGGCCTCAGGCCCAACTGAGCCAGCATAGTTGGCCGAATGTTACCTTAAAAAGTTATGGAGAACACAGCACGCAAGTATAATATGGTTCAGTTTATACTCCGCCATATGGATGGGTGTCATAAATAGGCGCAACCGCCTGGCCAGGATTCCAAATGTGTTCTCCACCACTCTTCGGGCTCTGGCCAGCCGGTAATTAAAAACCCTCTGTTCCAGGGTGAGGGTCCTCATTGGGAATGGCCGCATCAGGTGGTCCCCCAGCGCAAATGCTTCATCAGCAACGAACACAAATGGGAGTCCTTCAACATTGTCCTCTGGAGCTGGCAAGTCCAAGCTGCCATTCTGGAGACGCCTGTAGAACTCCGTCTGGGCGATGACTCCACCATCGGACATCCGGCCGTTCTTCCCCACGTCCACATACAAGAAGTCGTAATTAGCCGACACCACCGCCAACATCACTATACTATTGAACCCCTTGTAATTATAATAGTACGACCCCGAGTTGGGTGGTGGGACGATGTGGACGTGTTTCCCATCAATTGCCCCTCCGCAGTTAGGAAAGTCCCACCGCTGGGCAAAGTGGGAGGCCACAGTCTGCCATTCCTGTGGCGTGGAAGGAAACTGTTGAGGAAAAAACAATAAACATTACTATTTTTACTCTGAAACATGGGAAGCAGATTAGACACAAACATTATGGGGCAACCTCCAGATAGCATTTATTAAGGGGAAATTAACAACGCCAAAGTATAAGGTACACCTATCATATTCCCCCCCCCCCTCTCATGGGCCATTTGTAACATTATAGGGGGTGTGTGGAAATCTTGGACAGGTAACCCTCTTCACTTCATTGAGAGATGAATGCCTAAATAATGGGTATTACTTGGAACAGACCCTCCTTAGTTACACTATTGGCAGCCCACTGGACAGGTAAGAAGTGTCATAATACAAAGATATAAATACACACTGTACACATTTGAGGACATTTGGACATTCTGCTATTACCTATCAAGATAATAATAGGATACAAAAACTTTAAACAGTACCATTGGAAAGTATACAGGCAGGCCCTTGCACTACATGCTTTGGGGAATTCATCCATAAATCTGACCAGTAAAGAGATGGGTATAGTGTGTATGGGTTTGGCAAAGTCAGCAGATAGATGATTGAGGATAGAGAATTGGGATCAGCTGACTTAGCAGTTGGGGGAGGGAGGGTTACTAAAAATTATTTGGGGACACCACAAAAAAAAAGCCTCTGGCACTCTGCCTGAATTTAAAGCTAAAATAACATTTCCAAACATTTTAGGGGGTGTTTGGGGTAAAACACTACTATGGAGCTGATAAAATACATTGTTAAGTGACTACATGAGGTGAATATAGGGCAGGAGACACCATGCTGGGGAGGTTAGTGAAGGGCAAATATGTATGAAGGACCTAAAATAATAATTACATAAAAATCCAGCATGCAGCATGCATGAGAACAAAGGGGACATTCACAGCATATTACAATCATGGTAATTAGGGAATGAGGAAAGAAATACAATACATTATCAAACATTAAATACAATAAAATGTGATATTAAAGGATAAAAATCTTACCTTCATATACTCCTTCTGTAGGACCTGTATGATGGCAGAACAGGTCTCCGGGATAATGATCCCCAGAGCCTGGGGGGAGATGCCTGTCGAGAACTTCAAGTCCTGCAGACTTCTCCCTGTGGCCAAATACCGCAGGGTAGCGACCAACCTCTGCTCCGGAGTGATGGCTTGCCTCATGCAGGTATCCTGCCTGCTAATATAGGGGGTCAGCGAAGCCAACAAACGGTGAAACACGGGGTCCGTCATCCTGAGAAAGTTCCTGAAATCATCAGGATTATTCTCACGGATCTCACGGAGCAAAGGCATATGAGAGAACTGGTCACGCTGAAGCAACCAATTCTTGGTCCATGAACTCCTCCCCACCCTGTTCATGGACTGGACTTGTGTCAAGGTCAGGACCCCAACACCAAGCCCCCGCACAGCACGAACTCTACGAGGAGTACGCATACAAAACATGGCTAGAAAACGGTCGGCTGCTCAGAACGAAGTAACAGAAAGCACTAAAGAACAGCAAGGCCTGTGAAGAGCGACCTGAAAAACAGCAACGAGCGGGCAAGATCGCACAGAAAACTCCGATACGAACTGACTGCACGCACTGAAGAGCAGATACAAACCCACAAGCACAAACTGAACGGCAGAAAACGATCTGAAAGCCACGAGTCTGAAAAAGCGTGAATCGTCTCTCACCAAACTTTTACTAACACGAGATTAGCAAAAGGAGCCCAAAGGGTGCCGTGCTTGGTTCTGAACCGGCCTTTTCTAGTCTCGTTGTACGTGGTGTACGTGACCGCGTGGTTGGCGATTGGAAATTCCGACAACTTTGTTCGACCGTGTGTAGACAAAAAAAGTTTGAGCCAACATCCGTCGGAAAAAATCCTAGGATTTTGTTGTCGGAATGTCCGAACAAAGTCTGACCGTGTGTACGCCCTATTACAGTAAAGAACCCTCTACGTAGTTTAAGGTTAAACCTCTTTTCTCCTAATTTTAATGAGTGGCCACGAGTCTTGTTAAACTCCCTTCTGCGAAAAAGTTTAATATCCTCCAGACCCTTTGTTAGCTTTGTTGCCCTTCTTTGTACTCCAATTCCAGTACATCCTTCCTGAGGACTGGTGCTTAGAACTGGACAGCATACTCTAGGTGCGGCCAGACCAGAGTCTTGTAGAGCGGGAGAATTATAGTTTTATCTCTGGAGTTGATCCCATTTTTATTGTCAATATTCTGTTTGCTTTTTTAGCAGCAGCTTGGCATTGCATGCTATTGCTGAGCCTATCATCTACTAGAACCCCAGGTCCTTTTCCATCCTAGATTCCCCCAGAGGTTCTCCCCCCATTGTATAGATTGCATTCATATTTTTTGCACCCAATGCATTATTTTCCATTTTTCTACATTGAACCTCATTTGCCATGTAGTTGCCCACCCCAGTAATTTGTTCAGATCTTTTTGCAAGGTTTCCACATCCTGCAGAGAAGTTATTGCCCTGCTTAGCTTAGTATTATCCGCAAATACAGAGATTGAACTGTTTACCCCATCCTCCAGGTCGTTTATGAACAAATGAAATAGGATTGGCCCCAGCACAGAACCCTGGGGGACCCCACTACCCACCCCTGACCATTCCGAGTACTCCCCATTTATCACCACCCTCTGAACTCGCCCTTGTAGCCAGTTTTCAATCCATGTACTCACCCTATGGTCCATGCCAATGGACCTTATTTTGTACAGTAAATGTTTATGGGGAACTGTGTCAAATGCTTTTCAAAATCCAGGAACACCACGTCTACGGGCCTTTCTTTATCTAGCTGGCAACTCACCTCCTCATAGAAGGTTAGTAGACTGGTTTGGCAAGAACGATTCTTCATGAATCCATGCTGATTACTGCTAATGATACCGTTCTCATGACTAAAATCTTGTATATAGTCCCTTATCATCCCCTCCAAGAGTTTACATACTATTGATGTTAGGCTAACTGGTCTGTAGATCCCAGGGATGTATTTTGGGCCCTTTTTAAATATTGGTGCTACATTGGCTTTTCTCCAATCAGCTGGTACCATTCTAGTCGGTAGACTGTCAGTAAAAATTAGGAACAATGGTCTGGCAATTACTTGACTGAGTTCCCTAAGTACCCTCGGGTGCAAGCCATCTGGTCCCGGTGATTTATTAATGTTAAGTTTCTCAAGTCTAATTTTAATTCTGTCCTCTGTTAACCATGGAGGTGCTTCCTGTGATGTGTCATGAGGATAAACACTGCAGTTTTGGTTACTGAAGCCGCCCGCTTCCCTCGTGAAGTCTGAGGAGAAAAAACAAAAATTCAATACCTTCGCCATCTCCCCATCCTTTGTAACCAAATGTCCTTCCTCATTCGTTATGGGGCCAATATGGTTTGTCCTCCCTTTTTTACTGTTTACATACTTAAAGAATTTCTAGGGATTTTTTTTTTACTCTCCTCCGCTATGTGTCTGTCGTGTTCTATCTTAGCCATCCTTATTGCACCCTTACATTACTTGTTGCATTCTTTATAAAGTCTGAATGCTTATGATAATCCCTCAACCTTGTATTTTTGAAGGCCTTCTCTTTTGCTTTTATATGCATTTTTACATTGGAGTTAAGCCATCCAGGACTTTTGTTCTCTCTTTTAAATTTATTACTCAATGGGATGCATTGGCTAATGCCCTTATTTAATATGCTGCAAAGCTCACGCTTCCTGCTTATTGGAGAGTTCTAACTCTAATTTGGGGGGGGAATGTTGAATCACTTCATTGAGGCTTATGGAGAACAGCAGTCCAACTCTTCAGCTGCTGCCCAACCACTGACATTTTTAAAGCAGCAGGGAATTATTTCAACAACTAATGAAAGAAATCCTTATTCAAATTGTTAATTATTTCTGGTGAGCTTAAATGAAAGCTACATATTTAAAATACTGAAAACAACATTTGGAATCACATCTCTTAGTCTCTTAGAAAAGTTGGGACCTTGGTTTTGAGAGCTATCTAAGGCACCCGCAGAAACAGACTGTTAAGTTTATGGAATTGATTGGGAGGGGAAACAAGACTGATTCGTGTGGATACCTCGACTATACAAATATCTTGCCCATTTAACATACGTTGTCTAACAGCACAGTCAACACTTTCCTCTTTTGAACTTGCTACTACTGAAGAGATTACCAAACTTTTCTCAGATGCACAACTAACCAATTGTCCCCTGGATCCTACTCTTTTGCAACTACTAGGGTCACCCTCTCCCAATCTACTGGCACCTTACCCTCCCCTCTAAAATATGTGCTGATCACCCCCATACTTAAAAAGCCCTTTAATGGACCCTACCAACCTGAACAACTTAAGACCCATTTCATTGCTCCCATAACAATTAGAAAGTCTAGTTTACAACTGTCTGAGCTCCTACCTCACTGACAACAACCTTGTTGACCCCTTGCAGCCTGGCTTTTGCTTGCAGCACTCCACAGAAACTGCCCTACTAAAACTCACTAACGATTTACTAACTGCTAAAACCAATGGCCACTACTCCATACTCTTGCTACTAGATCTCTATGCAGCCTTTGATACTGTTGACCACCTGCTCCTTCTCAATAAACTTCTCTCCCTTTGGCCTTCAAGATTCTGCTCTTTCCTGGTTCTCCTCCTACCTATCACAGCCCTTTACTGGACCCTACCAACCTGAACAACTTAAGACCCATCTCATTGCTCCCATAACATTTAGAAAGTTTAGTTCACCACCATCTGAGCTCCTACCTCACTGACAACAGTCTTGTTGACCCCTTACAGTCTGGCTTTTGCTCATAGCACTTCACAAAAACTGCCCTACTAAAACTCACTAACGATTTACTAACTGCTAAAACCAACGACCACTACTCCATACTCTTACTACTAGACCTCTATGCAGCCTTTGAAACTGTTGACCACCTGCTCATTCTGAATAAACCCCACTCCCTTTGGCCTTCAAGATTCTGCTTTTTCCTGGTTCTCCTCCTACCTATCAAAGCACTTCTTCAGTGTTACCTACAACTCTGTCTCCTCCTCTCCACTTCCTCTTTTTGTAGGGCTCCCCCAAGGCTCTGTTCTTGGACCCCTTCTCTTCTCTATCTATACCTCCTTCCTTGGTCACTTGATAACCTACCATGCCTTCCAATGCCATCTCTATGCCAATGAAACCCAAATATGTACTCCTCACCTCACCCCTTCAGTCTCCTCTAACATTACTAACTGACAATTGAACATGGATGTCACACCACTTCCTTAAACAAAATCTCTCTAAAACTCAGCTGATAATATTCCCCATGCCCCCCCTCTGTGACTTTTCCATCAAGATCAATAATGTAACTTTCAGTCCCTCCCCTCATGCCAGGGTGCTAGGTGTAAGCCTAGACTCTGACATGTCCTTTCAGCCCCCAAATCCAATTGTTGTCAAAAGCTTGTAGACTTCACCTTCATAACATCTCTAAAATGTACCTCCGTTTAACTAATGAAACCATCAAGCTACTCATTCACTTCCTTGTTATCTCTCTCGCCTTTACTATTGCAACTCCCTTCTCATAAGCCTACCTCTCCAAATGCTACATCCCCTCTTCAGGCTATCATGAAGTTGCTGTCAGACTCATTTACCTTACCAACTACTTAGTGTTTGCCACCCCTCTCCGCTAATCCCTACACTGGCTTCCATTGCCCAGGGAATTTAAATTAAATATACTAACAGCATACAAAGCCATTCACAACTCCGAGCTACATCACCAATCTTGACTCCAAATATCACCCAAATCATCCTCTCTGCTCCTCCCTAGACCTTCTGCACTCAAGCTCCCTTGTCCCCCCCCCCCTCCAATGCTCATCTCTTGGACTTCTCCAGAGCCTCTCCCATCCTCTGAAACTCTCTTCCACAATCTGTACTGCTATCTCCTACTCTGTCTGCCTTCAAGCAATCCCTGAAAAAGTATATTTTCAGGGAAGCCTCCAACTAACTGAACATTTATCACTTCTATCAGCTCATGCCCCCAGTTATAACCTTTTGTACCACTTGCCCCACCCTATTAGATTGTAAGCTCTTATGAGCAGGGCCCTTTTAACCCTCTTGTATTTTATTGTATTGTAACTATACTGTATCCCTGTATATTGTAAAGCGCTGCGCAAACTGTTGCCATTATATAGATCATGTGTAATAATAATAATTAGCTTTCTTTTTGGTCTGTTAATACATACAATTGAAAGCATTTTGTTAAAATATTCAATAAGTGCAAAAATACGTATTGATCCTGCCAGAAATCCAGTGCTGTTTTTTGCACTCAGCAGTGTTATTTCATGTGTTGCTATTGGCACTGCCCAATTCACCAGTGTGAACTACAAAACATCTCCCTCCCATATTATGGAGATAAGGAGAGGGAGATAAAGAAGGTTTTCTGTAGTCCTAATATATTGTTTATTCTGGGGTGCCAATACTGCTCCTCCACAGATACAGTGTGAAATGGAATTGTATGGTATGTAACCTCAGTTGTCTCAAAAATGATGAGCGCTTCTTTCAGAGGGGTGGGGGGTGGGGTATATGTATTCTAGATGTCTTCAGGGTCTGAGGATAATTTGGGTAAAGTACCCCCTTAAAATTAAATGTTATATTGGGAGAGGCTCCTATCAAGAGAACACTTCTCCGTCCTTTTTCAAGACACTACGAGGATAAAGGACTTCAAAAAATACAACCCCAAGTCCTTAAATATTGGAACGCTGTGTTTAATCTACATAAAAACAGAATGCAATGATTTGCAAATGTCATGAGCCCATATTTTATTCACAAAAGAACATAGAAAACAAATTTAAACTGAGAAAAATACAACCCCAAGTCCTTAAATATTGGAACGCTGAGTTTAATCTACATAAAAACAGAATGCAATGATTTGCAAATGTCATAAACCCATATTTTATTCACAAAAGAACATAGAAAACAAATTTAAACTGTGAAAATGTATAATTTTAAGAAAATAAAATATCTAAATTTTAAAAATTGATGGCAGCAATGCGTCTCAATAATTTGAGACAGGGCCATGTTTACCATGGCGTAGCATCCCCTCTTTTAACAATACTCTGTACACTTCTGGGAACTGAGGAGACCAGTTGCTGGAGTTAAGGTAGTGGAATGTTGTCCTATTCTTGCCTGATATAGGATTCTAACTGCTCAACAGTCCTTGGTCTTTGCCATATTTTTCCTTTTAAGATGCACCAAATATGTTCAACTGGTGAAAGGTCTTAACTGCAAGCAGGCCAATTAAGCCCCCAGACTCTTCTACTATGCAGACATACTGGTATCATAGATGCAGTATGCAGTTTAGCATTGCCCTGCTGAATTATGCGAGACCTTCCCTTAAAAAGATGTTTTCTGGATGGGAGCATATGCTACTCCAAAACCTGGATATATTTTTTAGCATTGGTGGTGCCTTTGCAGATGTACAAGCTACCCATTCAATACGCACTAATGCCCCCCCCCCCCCATACCATCAGAGATGTAGGCTTTTGAACTGATAACAAGCTGGAATGTCCCTATCCTCTTTAGTCCGGAGGATGTGGTGCACATGGATGCCAAAATAAAATGCCAAATTTCGATTCGTCTGACCACATAACAGTTTTCCCCTTTGCAACAGACCATTTTAAAGGAGCTTTGGCCCAGAGAAGATGGCAGTGTTTCTGGATCACCAACATTTTTGGAATTGGGGTTACAGAAGTTAGTTTATAAAACAAAGTTTACAAATTAGGGAGAGTAGAGAAAGAAAAAGTGTGTATGTGGGGGGTTTTCACGGTAAGGAGTTGGAGTTGGGCCAGCACAGACACATAAGCACAAAATGAATCCCCATTCAACCATCATTGGAGGGTTAAATTGTCTATAATGACTATAATGACTTGTTAAAATCTCCTACAAAATAATTGGATATATACGGATTCCAGACTACTTTCAATTTGTTAAACTTTTCAATCATTGCTTGTACTTTTCTTCCCTTTTCCAAACATCAGTCGTAACCATTTCCTTTTTATTATGTGTTCCAAAGTTTCTAGTGTTTAATTTGTTGCTATTTTTTGAGCTTGCTGCCATAAAATCCTACAGACGTATTGTCAGATACTAAATAGGCTGCCATTAATGTTATTGTTTTGACAATGAGCTGTAACATAAAGGTTAACATTTGCATTATTATAACGTTCTGATGAAAGCCAAGGGATTTCGGGAGCTATACGGTGATTGGTGGAGTGCTTTTTGTTAAAATGTTTGCTGGAGTTTATCATATCAAATGACTAGCTCTCTGCTGAGCAGATCATCCTTAACTGCTAATTCAAATGGTGAGAAGTGACAGCTCTAAGTGTACCTTTTTTTATTTTTTTTTTTATTTTGTGCATAATAAAGCTATTTTTTCGAAACGCCTAATATGTTTTTCAACTAACCATTTAACAACAAACTGACATTTGTCTGCCTTCACATTACCATATAATCATGTTTCATTGACAAGCTCTGCCAGATACAAACAAATTTATTTTGCTCAGCAAAAAAAAAAATCATATTGGTACATCGTAGACAAATATATGACATATATGGTACATAATAGAAGTAAATAAATAAACAAATAAAAATAAAAACTTTGTTTAGAACTATTTAAAAAATGGTTTAGAAATATAAACCTCAGTGTTATAATATAGAGGCAGTCAACGCCCCCACTATTACATTATACTGGCAAATATGTGTTCATTTGTGAATGGGGTCATTTTGGGATTGGGTACAAATTGTCCTTTCTTCTAATAAAAACCTGAAGGAGTGCCGGATAACTATAATAAATGAAAGCCATATCTGGGTATAAAGAAAACTGGGTGGGTCTTTCCTGTATTCAGTGGAATTTAAGAAACATACATCACAGGAATCAATAATGCTACAAGATGTGTTCCTTGAATGCTGGGTCTTTTGTCTTAAAACAGACATGTAGCTGTCAACTTAAAATAATATTGGCTTTTAGTCATTTAATTTGTACCTCCTATGGGCCAGAGAAGTAATACATACACAATATTGTCAAAAGTATTGGGACACCTGTCTTTACACGCACATGAACTTTAATGGCATCCCAGTCTTCGTCCTTAGGGTTCAGTATTGGGTTGGCCCACCCTTTGCAGCTTCAACTCTTCTGGGAAGGCTGTCCACATGGTTTAGGAGTGTGTCTATGAAAATGTTTAACCATTCTTCCAGAAGCACATTTGTGAGGTCAGGCACTGACTAATTCATCCTGGAGGTGTTCTATCAGGTTGAGGTCAGGAGACTCTGTGCAGGCCAGTCAAGTTCCTCCACCCCAAACTCGCTCATCCATGTCTTTCTGAACCTTGCTTTGTGCACTGGTTTGCAGCCATGTTGAAACAGGAAGGGGCCATCCCCAAACTGTTCACACAAATTTGGGAGCATGAAATTGTCCAAAATGTCTTGGTATGCTGACGCCTTAAGAGTTCCCTTCACTGGAACTAAGGGGCCAAACCCAACCCCTGAAAAACAACCCCATACTATAACCCCCCTCCGCCAAATGACTTGGACCAGCGCACAACGCAAGATCCATAAAAACATGGATGAGCGAGTTTGGGGTGGAGGAACTTGACTGGCCTACACAGAGTCCTGACCTCAACCTGACAGAACACCTTTGGGATGAATTAAAGTGGAGACTGCGAGCCAGGCCCTCTCGTCCACATCAGTGCCTGACCTCACAAATGCACTTCTGGAAGAATGGTCAAACATTCCCATAGACACACTCCTAAACCTTGTGGACAGCCTTCCCAGAAGAGTTGAAGCTGTTATAGCTGCAAAGGGTGGGCCAACTCAATAGTAAACCCTATGGACTAAGACTGGGATGCCAGTAAAGTGTAATATATATATATATATATATATATATATATATATATATATATATATATATATATATATATATATATATATATATATAT
Organism: Lithobates clamitans; assembly: GCA_037952925.1. Lineage (NCBI taxonomy): Eukaryota > Metazoa > Chordata > Amphibia > Anura > Ranidae > Lithobates > Lithobates clamitans. The sequence goes on from JBBGZY010000250.1 coordinate 1,925,404, forward strand.
ATAAATATGTGTGTAAAGGCAGGTGTCCCAATACTTTTGGTAATATGGTGTATACTGTATCTTTTTTGGTTACACAAGGCTTTCTTTTTGCCTTATTGTCTTCAATAAAATAATTTATTTTCTATATATTTCAAATGTAAAGGGTTAAGAAAGTGGTGAATGGAGACAAATGGGAAGGTATGGATTGAAAGCAATGCACTTGGTCTATTCCCCTGGAGCTATCTAGCCCAATAGATATAGGGTGTATAGGTTAACTCAATGGTGGAATAAAAAAGATAATAATAAAATAACTGTATTATCTAATGCAAACCTCCACGTTTTAAAGATAAAAAAAGAAGTAAAAATATATTTTTCCAGTTGGACCAGCGATCAGTGATAGTAGAAATTTTATTCTGCAAGTTATCTTGTTCACATATAAAGCATGGTGAATTATTAAGCAGAAAACTGAGCCTGCACATATTTGCAACACACTGCTCAAGTGTTTGCTGCACTCCCATGCCCCCAGCCTAGAAGGACAATATTAGCCCTATGACCAACTCAGAATCTGAAGAAATAATGTTGACCCCAGGTCCAACTAATAGATTGGTGGGCCTACAGTATGTTGGCACCATGCCCAAACCTTAAATTGGAGGACCAATGACAGCCTCATGCTCAACCTCAGCCTGGAGGACCATTGTTTAATCCAAGCCCAGCCTCAACCTGCAGGGCCAGTTTTAGCCTGATTTTCTGTGCTCATCATGAAGACCGGTGTCAGCCCTATGCCCAGATCCAACCTGGAGGCCCATTATTAGACCCATGCCCACAAGATAGAGTGGATAAAGGTTACAAACTCTGTCAAGCTTTTATGTCTCTTTGTAGACCTACCGGGGAGATTTACCCACTCTGTTTATCCTGGTGACTGTAACTGTGACAGAAAGTAATGGGAAATCTAAACTTTTACAGTTATCCTGTAACAGAGGGGGAAGCAGGGGTAATTCACCCTAAATTAGGAGAGAGTTTGAAGAGAGATTAAAAAAGCAGATATGTTAAAAAAACAAGGGTTCTTATTATTACTTACTCTATCCCAAACTAAAAACGTAGGGTTTCTGCCCCTAAAGTAATTCCTTTTAGCCATTAGATGTTCTAAGTCTTCCGGGTTCAATGATACCCAGCATCGTTTTACCCAAAAGACTGAGGATACATTGTAACTGTAGGGCATCATAAACCTGTTATCACATCAGCTTCATTCTCTGCATTATTGAGGAGTCAGACTTCCCACTTACAGGAGAAGAGACAGAGAGGAAGTGGATCATGCATGTACTATGACTGGCCTGAAAATATCTGAAAAAGATAAGTATAAAGGAATAATGCTGGTGGGCTCTGGAGAAGGTGGGAATACTTAGGGTGGAAAAGTTGTGTATACAAAGGGCCCAATCATTAAAAAAATGGTCTGTTTCTGCTCCAGTCCACATGTTTTTTGGATTGGAAGACTGATTTTACATGAGTTAATACAACACTACATTATATTAAAAAAACAAAACAAAAAAAAACACCAACTGAATAAGATGTTGAATGCTTACATAAACCATTTCTAAATTACATTCAATTAACATTGACAAACATCTGTTACTTTCCACCAGGCTGAAAATACCAAGCATTTTTCTTGGCTCTTGCAGTTGTTGGCTCTCCTCAGAAATGATGCAACGACTTTCAGATTGAATGAAATTAGCCATGTTTGAGGTCCCCAGCTTATGAAGCTTGACGTCACGGATGTCTCTTGTAATTGGAGGTTGTTTGTGGCAGAGATGTATTGCTTGGTACATGGTATATAGATAACATGTTATTACAAGGTTGAGTAACCCAAAGCAAGTGTGCGCTGTGGGCATGCAAACCTGTTTTTAGTGGCACCCAGAAGATCCATAGTCAGATGTTTACAAAATTATTTTATTTTTCCCATTAAAACATAACTGTGGTACATTTTGCCAAATTTTGTCTGTAGTGCAGTGAGTTTACTACTAAAATTCTTATGTTTAAAAAAATTAACCCTTGCATTAATATCTACATTTGGATCCATAAACTGTATATGCGTGAACAGGTTTGACCATACGTAAAGACCATCTTGAGGCCCAATTATAACAGATAATTTAGAAGTATTTGCAGTTGAAATTACCATCCTACAGGCCAGACAGAACACAATAAAGTTGTGAAAGACAGAGGCAGGGATCACACTGACACAACAATGTCAGCCCTATGCTTAACCCTCAACCTGCAGAATCAATGTTAACCCCATGCACAGCCCACAACTCAGAGGGCTCCGATTAACCCCACTCTAAGCTTCAAACTTGAGAAACAATGTTGCTCCTATCCCCAACTCCAAACTGCAGGACCAATATTAAACCCATGCTCAGACTCCACCTGGAGCTCCAATGTTACAGCAATGCCCAACACCCAGCCTGGAGGTCCAGTATTATCCACATGCCCAACCACCAACCTTGAGGACCAATGTTAGCCCTATGCTCAGCCCTACAAATTGGACCAATGTGAGCCTTTTTCCTCAGCCCTAAAATGGAAAACCAATATGCAAATGCAATTTGGAGGACCAATGTTAGCCCCATGCCCAGCTTCCAGCCTGGAGAATCATTGTTACCTCCATTTCGTACCTCAACCTGGAGGACCAAGTTATCTTTTGAGATCTGGATCATGGCTGGAGGCCCTCCCATTAGACTTGTGTACAAGGGGAAATTTCGTTTAGTTTCGGTTCGTTGTCATTCGTAAAATATATAATTTCGTTCTGTTATATTCGTTACGTTGCGTTAATTAGTTTTGGGATAATTCATTATTACTCATAGAGTGTCGATATTCGTTATACTGAATCTCGAATCATGTCGAAATTAATTTGTTATATCCGCTATAATTTCTTTCGTATTAGTCGAAATTCGATATTTATATATGTATATTGATTCGTGATAATGATTCGTAGTTTGGAAAGTCGTTTGTTTGTTGAATCTATTAACACATACAATGACAATATCTTTTCTCCTCTGCTCAAATACAATACAACACCCTTCTCACTCAGGAATGCACTTTGCCAGTAATCCAACCTCCAGCACAAAATTAATCAGCTGATTGGAATGGAAGATTTACTTTGAGCTGACCTTTTGTTTCATTAGATCTTTAACAAATTACCGAATCATGTTGAATTCATTCATTATATTTGCTATCATTTCTTTCATATTAGTTGAAATTTGTTATTTTTTTATTCGGACATTCGGATGCATCCGAATGTCCGAAAGACGCAAAGTTCGGGCCGAATTTCGTTTCGTTACGAAACGAATTGCACATGTCTACCTCCCATCAATGGGGTGTTCCACTGATAACAATGCCACTGCTATAGTTCTTACAACTGTCACAACAAAATAGGGGTATCTTTGCTTTGTGTGGAATTGCGAGTATGTAATGAGCAAATATCCAGCTTGAGCCATGGAGACTGTAAAATAAAACATTTGAACAGGCTAAAAACAGAGATAGCTATGTGAAAAAGAGCCAAAAGCTTTAGATATGTGAAAAAAAGCCAAATGCTTCAAAATAGAATGCAAAATATAAACATTTAACATTCCACATTTACCTAACGGCACACTATACGAAACTATTTTTCAAACTGAATTTTTTTAGTCCTTATTATAATAATTAAAGAAAAAAGTTCTGTACAGAATGACTGTACATTCCCTTCAACAAGAAAGATAATGAGGTTGAAATGAAGGGTGTTGATTGTTTTCCAATTATTCTAGGGATGTTTTTTCTTTATTTATTTCTTAATACTCGTGGAAACGCTTTGTGGGTCATCAGGTTCCTGTAATGTATTTGTTCCCTTCTTGTTTTAAACATTAGTCATCCATCATTTTGAAGGCAGTGATAGTTTATAATATTCTTTATTTGCCATGAATGTCTATTTTCACAGGAACAGTTGTCAATTGAAAGCTGAACTCCAGACAAAAAAATAACAAGAATAAAATAAATAGCCCATTAAAAGATAAAAAAAAAAACAAAACAAAAAACAGCTTTTGCTGCAATAATCAGCTTCAATCCAGAGATTTCCCCCATAGTACTTTTTTCTGTCACTAGGTGTCCTTGGTCTGAAGGTCAGCATCATTCAGTCATCTTCCTCTGAGCTTCAGTTTGTCCTGGATCCACCCCAGCCTGTGACTGGACATTGAAAGGAAAAGCAGCACAGTGATGAGTTCATCTCTCTACCACTCTGCCTTCTCCACCTATCCTCATGCTTCTTATAGCACATGAACTGATTGGCTTTTTGTGCTGCTTCTTTCCCTCACATTCCAGCCCTGGACTGCAAAGGCTGATACCAGGTTATATTCGGATACTTATAATGTTTGCATTGCAAAGATATATTATTGATGCATTCATATTTACAGAGTTGCAATAATTTGTGTCTTTTGTATCTGCCTGGAGTTCAGCTTTAAACAGTGGCGCCCGCTCTATCCACGCCACCCCCTATATGAATAATGGATAGATTCATGCTTAGCATGAAACTATCCACGGCCTCCGCGGCCACCCCCTAATTATGCTTCCGGCTCATTTCAGGACGCCGGGCGCCTGAATTACAGCAGCGGGGGTGTTTTTTTAAGCACCTGATTAGAGCCAGAGGCTCTGATAGGCTTCAAAACAGAGTGGGCCCAGAGCGCAGAGCATTGTGCCATGAGCCCACCCAGGTGTTACAACAGCGAATGAATATTTGCTGTTGTAACACTGATCCTTAATCCAGCCCATTAGAGGCAGGTTTGAGACCCGTTTTCCGATTGGCCGAAAAGAGAAGACTCCGGATTGGCCGTCGAGGAGGAGGGAGGAAACGGAAGCCGCCGATACCCATGGAGAGCAGAGGGAGGGAAAGCTGTTGCCGCTGCCACTGCTGCTGAGCAAGGGAAGCCGCCGGTGAATCGCTGCATAGATGGGGTAAGTGCACCCCACCCGCCTGCCAACCGACCACGTCTATGATTACGCCCCAGTTGGAGGGGTAAAATGCGTCAGTGATGTAGCCTTTTGGCAGAGACTTGCAGGCTGAAACTGATCTTATCCCATACAAAGGTGGCTGTCAGGAGAGCAGTGTCTTTTTCATTTGAGGTCCCACTGTACTACTTCCAGCCTGCTATGGACATAAGCATTGTAGGTCTCCTGGACTTCAGCTTTGGAGCTTTGTCTCCACCTCCTTTTCTACTTGGCCATTCATAAAACACATGGTCACAGGCAAAATAAATATTGTCTTTTGTGACTTACATTCATTATGGTAATGCAAAGCTAAAGTACATGTAAACCCTATCATGAAACTTATCTTATTTGGTTCCCTTTGTTTTTTTAAATATACAATTAAAAGCATTTTGTTATATCTGTCCAATAAGTGCAAAAATACCTGTTGATCCTGCCAGGAGTCCTGTGAGCCAATAACTTTCTGTTCTCTCTGCCTGTGCTGCACTCTTATCAGCTGGTATTGTTCATAGCTTTTCATGTGGACTACAAAACACCTCCACCAATTTTATGGCATTTCAGAGCACTGCCCTTGGCTCTTTGCTACAAGTCTGACAGGTGGCAGGTGGGCGGGAGGGTGGTCAAGGAAGCTGGCAGCTGCATAAGTGACAAATTGAGGGAAAAAAAATTGGATGGTTTTGATGTTGGAAACAGGGTCGCTCACTAACAGATGCCATGCAATGCCAAGGTCTGGTGATTACATTTCACGGAGGGAGGGGGGAATCTGTGCTAAAGACTGTTTTGTCTTGGGAGGTGAGAGGAATTGTATAGGTTACTCTGTAGGTAACTAACTCCTGACCCCTGCACTCTATGGGTTGCTCACTCCTGACCTTTGCATGTCGTGCATTACTTACTACTGACTTCCGCACCTTATGTTGCTTACTCCTAACCCCTGGAACCTGTGCATTTCTTACTCCTGAGCCCTGCACCATGAGCATTACTTACCTTGGTCCCAGCACTCTGTGCGTTACTTACTCCTTACCTTGCTCCCAGTGTGTTACTTACTCCTGACCCCATGAACTCTGTAAATTACTTACTCTTGACCTCTGCACTCTGTGTATTATCTTCTCCTGACCCCTGCTGCCTGTGCATGATCCACACTCCTGACCCCTGCACTTTTACCCCATATGCTCTGTGTTTTACTTACTCCTGACCTGTAAACTGTGTGCATTACTTACTCCTAATCCCTCTCCTCTCTGTTAGAGAGTGTTGCCACCCTAGAACAGAAAATGTGTTACCTGCAGGACCATTTAAAAAATTAAATAAATCTTGAATAATAGAAAGTAATGCAGCCACCATGTGCAAGAAATTGTAACATGCAATATATTCAATTTTGTTCATGGTTTAATGCCGCGTACACACAAGCGGACTTTACGGCGGACTTTGCCCGGCGGACTTTTCGACGTACTTTCCGACGGACTTTGTGAACGAACGGACTTGCCTACACACAATCCACCAAAGTCCGTCGAATTCGTACGTGATGACGTACGACCGGACTAAAACAAGGAAGTTCATAGCCAGTAGCCAATAGCTGCCCTAGCGTGGCTTTTTGTCCGTCGAACTAGCATACAGACGGCGGACTTTTCGACCGGACTCGATTTCAACGCATAAATTTTAAACAAGTTTCAAATCTAAGTCCGTCCAACTTTTGAGAAAACAAAGTCCGCTGGAGCCCACACACATCGAATTGTCCGACGAAATCCAGTCCGCCGGGCAAAGTCCGCCGTAAAGTCCGCTCGTGTGTACGCGGCATTAGATGCACTTTAATGAAACTTTGTCACATCTTACAGAAAAAAAAGAGTTTCTTGTAAGTCACTTCTTTGCACATTTGTATAAAAACCACACCATGTGTACCAGATACATTACATAGGGTTAAATGCTTGTCTCTGTGGTGGCCCTGGCCGATCTATAATCACTGTGTGACTGCAGATGGAGGGTCAGGATTAGAGCATGGGACGTTGCTAGGAAGCTTCAGATAATCTCTGACTTTTCTCCCACTTTGCTCGTTGCTTCCAGTGGAGCGGAGAATTATTCATGCCAGGATCACATTGGGAAAACACGAGGATTATTAAAAACAAAACCCAGCAATTAACTAACCGTACGTGCTTGTCTAAAATCTTAAATGTAAGCTTAACTAAATTAAAACCGTGTTCATGCAATTAAGGAAAGCAAACAGAGGTTCATTTAAAGCTGAACTACAGGAAGATTTATATAAAAAAACAACATTTAATTAATTTATGAATTTACTAAAATAACTTTTAATTGTGTGTAAAGCCTAATTTTCTTAAAATGTAGCTTTTGATAGAATAAGGAGATTTTCCTTCACTTCTTGTCTTGGAGATTCAACAGAAAGTAAAAGGAAATTTCCCAAAAGCGTTTGGAATTCTCATCCAAGATAGTTTTCACCAGAACATTTGTCCCCATTTTAACCACTTTAACTTTGTCATTATATTAATATATATATATATATATATATATATATATATATATATATATATATATATATATATATATACACACACAGTATCTCACAGAAGTGAGTACATCCCTCACACTTTTGTAAATATTTTATTCTATCTTTTCATGTGACAACACTGAAGAAATGACACTTTGCTACAATGTAAAGTAGTGAGTGTACAGCTTGTATAACAGTGTAAATTTGCTGTCCCCTCAAAATAACTCAACACACAGCCATTAATGTCTAAACCACTGGCAACAAAAGTGAGTACACCCCTAAGGGAAAATGTCCAGATTGAGCCCAAAGTGTCAATATTTTGTGTGGCCACCATTATTTTCCAGCTCTGCCTTAACCCTCTTGGGCATGGAGTTCACCAGAGCTTCACAGGTTGCCACTGGAGTCCTCTTCCACTCCTCCATGATGACATCACAGAGCTGGTGGATGTTAGAGACTTTGCACTCCTCCACCTTCCGTTTGAGGAGGCCCCACAGATGCTCAATAGGGTTTAGGTCTGGAGACATGCTTGGCCAGTCCATCACCTTTACCCTCAGCTTCTTTAGCAAGGCAGTGCTCATCTTGGAGGTGTGTTTGGGGTCGTTACCAAGAGGCTTCCTTCTGGGACGACAACCATGCAGACCAATTTGATGCAGTGTGCAGTGTATGGTCTGAGCACTGACAGGCTGACCCCCCACCCCTTCAACCTCTGCAGCAAACACTCATACGTCTATTTCCCAAAGACAACCTCTGGATATGACGCTGAGCACGTGAACTCAACTTGTTTAGTTGACCATGGCGAGGCCTGTTCTGAGTGGAACCTCTCTAGTTAAACCGCTGTATGGTTTTGGCCACCGTGCTGCAGCTCAGTTTCAGGGTCTTGGAAATCTTCTTATAGCCTAGACCATCTTTATGTAGAGCAACAATTCTTTTTTTCAGATCCTCAGAGCGTTCTTTGCCATGAGGTGCCATGTTAAACTTCCAGTGACCAGTATGAGAGAGTGAGAGCGAAAACACCAAATTTAACACACCTGCTCCCCATTCACACCTAAGACCTTGTAACACTAATGAGTCACATGACACCGGGAGGGAACATGGCTAATTGGGCTCAATTTGGACATTTTCACTTAGGGGTGTACTCACTTTTGTTGCCAGCGGTTTAGACATTAATGGCTGTGTGTTGCGTTATTTTGAGGGGACAGAAAATTTACACTGTTATACAAGCTGTACACTCACTACTTTACATTGTAGCAAAATTTATTTTTTCAGTGTTGTCACATGAAAAGATATAATAAAATATTTAAAAAAATGAGAGGGGTATACTCACTTTTGTGAGATACTGTATATACACACACTTACATTATGTGCAATAGTATCACTTAAAGTGATTGTAAAGTCTTGTTTTTTTCTAGAAAAATAACACACATGTTATACTTACCTGCTGTGTTGTACTGGATTTGCACAGAGCAGCCCAGATCCTCCTCTTCTAGGGTGCCACTTCTGTGCTCCTGGCTCCTCCCTTCTATTGAGTGCCCCCGCAGCAAGCAGCTTGCTGTGGGGGCACCCAAGCTGAGCTGCAGCTCCGTGTGTCCATTTAGACACGGAGCTGTGGGCCGGCCCCTCTCCCTCTCTTTCATGATTGGCTAACTGACTTTAAATGCAGCGGGAGCCAATGGCACTGCTGCTGTGTCTCAGTCAATCAGGAGGGAGAGTCCCGGATGGCTGAGACACTCATGGACATCGCTGGACAGAGATGGGGCTGAGGGGGCTGCTACACACAAAAGGCTTTTTATCTTAATGCAAAGAATGCATTAAGATAAAAAACCTCCTGACTTTACAACCACTTTAAAGTGCAACAGTAATAACACTTAAAATTTTTATAACATCCTATATAATCCTAAACACAAAAAAGTCCTTAGAAATGAACCCAAAAGTCCCAAAATGCTTGTAAACCGGAATAAGTCCAATTAGTAACCACAGCGTCAGCAGGGTACAAATGTTTCCACAACGTGTGACCTGTAATGCCAAGGCAATCTTTCCCACCGCCACATAAAATTGCTCACCTTAGCGGGTGGTTAGACCTGTCACAGTCATGTATTAGGCTTGAAGACCAGTAGCTTTAGCAGTAGAGAGGCTCACCAACCTGCTGTATAAGTACAGCAACGGGTCATCCTGGAGGATGACGTGGGCTCACCCAAGGTGCGGGGTCTAAGTACTAACCGGCATTCATCAGAGCTCCTAAAGGTGGAGATGGGTTTTGCTGCGTGTTAGTACCATGTTGCTATCCTTATGATTTCCCCACCAGGAGGTGAGCAAGCTGGGGTCCAGTAGCAAATATAGCATGTAGGGATCAAGCAAAAGTCAGTAAACAAGCCAAAGGTCGGTAACAAATGCTTGCAGGTTGGGATCAAGCAGAAGCATAGCTGAAGAACAAGCTAAAGGTCGTAACGAGTGGTAGCAAAGATATGGACGGCAGCAGGAGTGACAAGAGAGATATTTTGGCTGGAAAGAGCACAATAATCTGGAAACAGGAAGTGCAAAGGCATGGCTTAAATCAGAAAGTTCATGGGAGGAGCAAAAAGTTTAAGGTTCGGCAGAAACAAGGTACAAGGCAAGATTGTCCAATGGATCAGACAGGGTGCTGTCCAGCATCTCAGGTGGCTTAGCAAGAAAAGACATTGCTAGACACAGCAGAGGTCGCATGTTCAGACCCGGATCCTGAAAAGACCGCTTTTATATGGAGGTCAGATGTGCTCATCCCACTTTCATGGATATTGAAATGGCCAGAATCAGACTGACTGTACACAAGGTACTCCTCCTAGATCATCCAATACGCACAAAAGACCAAGGATTCAAAGTAGAAATAAACTGCTTGGGGAGGTTCATTTACTAAAGGCAGATATACTGTGCACTGCAAGTGCACTTGCTCTAGATCTGAGGGGAAGCTCTGAAATGAGGGGAAGCTCTGCTGACATCCATCATCCAATCATGTGCAAGCAAAAATGCTGTTTTTTTATTTTCCCTGCATGTGATTGCGTATTCTTTGCAAAGTGAAGCTTTACCTCATTTACTAAGCTATAGAGCAAGTGCACTTGCAGTGCACAGTATATTTTCCTTTAGTAAATCAACCCCATAGTATAATATTGCACAAATAACTCGAGTTCATTCACTCATAGATACGCTCACAAGCAGCGGCAGCTTTAAACATGCATACTGGAAACTTGCTGTACAGTACATTCCCCCTGAGGAAGTTATGTGTCCTGTGAGGAAACGTGTTGGGGTGGAGCCTTTGGATGACATCAGCATGCATTACAGGTAACTCAAAAGTGCATTATATGAATAACCAGTTGGGATACCAGCATTGTTAGCATCTATGCTGTTATTCCTTTTAAATGTACGTTTAATTTTTAAAGAGTGGGTTTAAATAAAAGTGGTTTAATGCGGTAAAGCACTATGGAGCTCTTGTCATCCTTTTGACATTGCATCCTGGAGGAATGAAGCAAAAGGGAGTGTGCTGGTGGAAGAGGATTTGATTAAAAGGGACCAGACGCCGCCTCTTTGGAGCAGTAGAGGATAAAAGGTGTTGTAGCATGGAGGATCCCATTTAAAGGGGAGACACGCTATTCATGACCTTACATTATATATGGGGGTCATAAACATGAGGTGAGAGCACAACTGATGTTGGATTTCACAAGAATGTACAATTGAGAATGATTGAAGAAAGCACACGAAAGACTGTGGTGTATATGGACAATTTTATTTATTTATATAAATATTATTTATGTTTGTAGGGAAACAATTTGATGTAGAGATAGGGGAATATTAGCACTACACCTTCTTGGTTTATGTTGATTTATAAGCACATGTGAGGAATGTCACAGGGTATAGGCAACTGATATTTATTGGTTTATGAGGTTTAATTACATTTTTGGGGGATAGCGCAAAAAGATTTTTAACCACTTAAGCCCCGGACCATTTGGCTGGCCAAAGACCAGAGCACTTTTTGCGATTCGGCACTGTGTCGCTTTAACTGATAATTGCGCAGTCGTGCGACGTGGCTCCCAAACAAAATTGACGTCCTTTTTTCCCCACAAATAGAGCTTTCTTTTGGTGCTATTTGATCACCTCTGCGTTTTTTATTTTTTGCACTATAAACAAAAAAAGCGACAATTTTGAAAAAAATATTTTTTACTTTTTGCTATAATAAATATCCCCCAAAAATATATAAAAAAACATTTTTTTTCCTCAGTTTAGGCCGATACGTATTCTTCTACATATTTTTGGTTAAAAAAATCACAATAAGCGTTTATTGATTGGTTTGCGCAAAAGTTATAGCGTCTACAAAATAGGGGATAGTTTTATGGCATTTTTATTAATATTTTTTTTTTATTAGTAATGACGGCGATCTGCAATTTTTATCATGACTGTGACATTATGGCAGACAGATCGGACACTTTTGGCGCTATTTTGGCATCATTCACATTTACAGTGGGGCAAAAAAGTATTTAGTCAGCCACCAATTGTGCAAGTTCTCCCACTTAAAAAGATGAGAGAGGCCTGTAATTGTTATCATAGGTATACCTCAACTATGAGAGACAAAATGTGGAAACAAATCCAGACAATCACATGATCTGATTTTTGAAAGAATTTATTTGCAAATTATGGTGGAAAATAAGTATTTGGTCACCTACAAACAAGCAAGATTTCTGGTTCTCACAGACCTGTATCTTCTTCTTTAAGAGGCTCCTCTGTCCTCCACTCATTACCTGTATTAATGGCACCTGTTTGAACTTGTTATCAGTATAAAAAACACCTGTCCACAACCTCAAACAGTCACACTCCAAACTCCACTATGGTGAAGACCAAAGAGCTGTCGAAGGACACCAGAAACAAAATTGTAGACCTGCACCAGGCTGGGAAGACTGAATCTGCAATAGGCAAGCAGCTTGGTGTGAAGAAATCAACTGCGGGAGCAATAATTAGAAAATGGAAGACATACAAGACCACTGATAATCTCCCTCGATCTGGGGCTCCACGCAAGATCTCACCCCATGGCGCCAAAATGATCACAAGAACAGTGAGCAAAAATTCCAGAACCACACGGGGGGACCTAGTGAATGACCTGCAGAGAGCTGGGACCAACGTAACAAAGGCTACCATCAGTAACACACTACGCCGCCAGGGACTCAGATCCTGCAGTGCCAGACGTGTCCCCCTGCTTAAGCCAGTACATGTCCGGGCCCTTCTGAGGTTTGCTAGAGAGCATTTGGATGATCCAGAAGAGGATTGGGAGAATATCATATGGTCAGATGAAACCAAAGTAGAACTGTTTGGTAGAAACACAACTCGTCGTGTTTGGAGGAGAGAGAATGCTGAGTTGCAACCAAAGAACACCATACCTACTATGAAGCATGGGGGTGGCAACATCATGCTTTGGGGCTGTTTCTCTGCAAAGGGAACAGGACGACTGATCTGTCTACATGAAAGAATGAATGGGGCCATGTATCGTGAGATTTTGAGTGCAAACCTCCTCCCATCAGCAAGGGCATTGAAGATGAAACGTGGCTGGGTCTTTCAGCATGACAATGATCCCAAACACACCGCCCGGGTAACATTTCAAGGTCCTGGAGTGACCTAGCCAGTCTCCAGATCTCAACCCCATAGAAAACCTTTGGAGGGAGTTGAAAGTGCGTGTTGCCCAGTGACAGCCCCAAAACATCACTGCTCTAGAGGAGATCTGCATGCTGGAATGGGCCAACATACTAATGTGTGACAACCTTGTGAAGACTTACAGAAAACGTTTGACCTCTGTCATTGCCAACAAAGAATATATAACAAAGTATTGAGATGAACTTTTGATATTGACCAAATACTTATTTTCCACCATAATTTGCAAGTAAATTCTTAAAAAAATTAGACAATGTGATTGCCTGGATTTGTTTCCACATTTTTCTCTCATAGTTGAGGTATACCTATGATGACAATTACAGGCCTCGCTCATCTTTTTGAGTGGGAGAACTTGCACAATTGGTAGTTGACTAAATACTTTTTTGCTCCACTGTATACAGCGATCAATGCAATTAAAAATGCACTGATTACTGTGTAAATGTGACTGGCCGTGAAGGGGTTAACCACTAGGGGGCACTGCAGGGGTTAAGTGTGTCCTAGGGATTGATTCTAACTGTGGGGGGGATGGGCTACGTGTGACACGACACTGATCACCGCTCCCGATCACAGGGAGCTGTGATCAGTGTCAGTGTCACTAGGCAGAATGGGGAAATGCTTGTTTACATCAGCATTTCCCCATTCTTCCTCTCCGTGAGACGATCGCGGGACTCCCGGCAGACATCGAGTTCGCGGGACCCGCGGTCACACTCGCGGAGCTCATGGCGTGCGAGCGCCCACAATGCCGCGTCTTAAAGGGCTATGTATGTATACGTTGATCGGCCCAGCCGTGCCATTCTGCCGACGTATATCAGCGTGAGCCGGTTGGCAAGTGGTAAACCTTCATTTAAATATATTCCTAAATAGCCACAAAAAAAAAAAAAAATTCCACGTTGTGTGCACCAAATGCATTTGCAATCCTAGATATTACATTGAAAATCCTAGATCATTAACGTGTTAGTAAACTCACTTTTTTTACTTGTACCTGCAGGACAGCCTATAATAAGGCTTACCTGTAGATACAAGGAATATCTCCTAAACTTGCACTGTTTAGGAGATATTTACACTGCATGCAGCCGGTGACGTCTCTGGTGCATGTGCTCTGAAGGTCCAGCATACCGTACCAGACCTTCAGAGCTTGTGCCATAAACGAACGGCTAGGGCCATTCATGTTGCTGGAGGCTGCGAACCTGGAAGGAAGACGGAAGCACTGTTTTAGGCTTAGTTTTAAGTTAAGTCTCTTATAATGTGCTGGTAGGAGATGCATACTAGCACATTATGACATTGCCTTGAAGGGGATTTATTTTTTTTGAAGCTGCAGTTTACTACCACTTTAATTGAAAAACATCATCACTGTGCTGTACATAAATTGGGCAGAAAAAAGAGCTGTGGGAGGGACCCAAAAGCTCCACCCACTATAGGCTGTCTGCAGAAAACTACAGGAGGGGGCGGAGACAAGACCAGTCACCCTGCACAATGAGAGAGAGCAGCAGTGAGTGGTCTTTATTACAGGAAGCTCCTGAGCAGAGGGAAAGTCTCACTGGAATACTGCACAGATCTGGAAGAAATACAGAAAGCACACCAAGATTGAAGGAACAACTCTAAAATAGGATTTCTACTTACTTTCTGTCTGGGCGACAATGGACAGAACAAATAAAGAGAGGAATCTCCCCAGTGGGGACACAGACCCCAGGAAAAAAAAAAACTTGGCAGAGGGTCTAACCCTTCGCCACTCTGAGAGAAAGCGTTACTGATTACAGAGACATGGGTGCTGTGTCCGTACACTAGAGAGACATCTAAGGAAAGGTAAGGTACAATATATTAAAATTTTTCTTAGGTTTTTTTAGCTACACCTTTTTTTTCTTTCCTGATTGCCTTCTATACTTCAGTTTCAGTCTCTATAAATCTCTGTTATCAGCATGCAGCTGAGTGTGCTAATCTCACTTCCCCAGTAAACATGATATAGATTTCCAAGTATCTGATGTGTCCAATGCGTTATATCTCCATTGGGAGCTTTGACAGATGCAGGATACCAGGCAAGCAAATTGTTTCCTGGCAATTGATTGTTTTAATGCTCAGTCACCAGGATACTAGAAACATGAGGCCTTCCTTATCAAGAAAATGTTATCTGTGTATTTACCGTCCTATATTTATACATCAGAGATATTCATAGACTATCATGTGTATTTAACACCTTACAGGGGACCTGTGCTAGAATGCTAACCTAACCCCATCATGATGGAGTGTTAAACAAATCATAACGATGAATTCCAAGTATAGATCTTTCATACATAGTTAGATTGGACCAGCTTAGACCAATGTAACTATGTATATACCATACCTGCGGGATCCCTATGGCAGCTGGAAATCAGTTTATAGACACCTTTACTCCAATGTTCTCCACTAGCTTCCAGGTCCTGTAGCGAGCTGCTGCCCTGCTGCATTGTGAACACGGTAGGTTGGCCATAGGGAATCAGCACCATTCAGAGAATTTTCTGCATTTCCTGAAAGAACGCAAAGCGTTTTTTGATTGGACGAGGTGGAAAGGCGAGGTGGCGATGTCACACTTTTCAACCTTGTCCAATAAGGGAACGCTTTGCATTTATTTAGGGGATGCAAAGCATTCTGTGAATGAAGCCTGTGCCAAGCACAGGGCCGTCTTTCATATTGACTGGACCCCGGGCATACATTTTCTTGGGCCCCTTCTTCCATGCAATTTCGCTCTCCATGTGCTCTGAGACATACAATAAATAGCAGCTAGACTCAAAATCAGTTTACTGAATCAGATCAGGCTGTAATTCCGATTGGTTGCCAGAGGTTACAGTGTATCTTTACCGCTCACTGACTGGCAGCTAGAGGTTACAGCACACATTATGGCTCACTGATTTTTTTGCTAGAGGTTACAGCTCATGACTTCTGCTTGTTGATTGGTTGCTGTACATCAATACTGCTCACTGATTGGTGGCAAGAGGTTACTGGACATCCTTACCACTCGCTAATTGGTTGCTAGAGGTTACTAGACATGATTACTGCTCACTGATCGGTTGCTAGAGGTTACTGCATATACTTACCGTTCAATGATTTGTTGAAAGAAGTTAGTGTACATCATTACTGCTCACTGATTGGTTGCTAATGATTATGGCACATCATCTCCTCACTGCCTGCACACCATGGACTGGGGAGGTGAGGGGACCAATCAATAGACAGAAAACTCCTAGGGATCCTAGGCTCAGTGACAATGCTGGAGAAGGGGGGGTGTGATTAGTGGCAATGCTGGGGCATTGATAGGATCAGTGGCAGTGGTGGTGGGGGGGTGGGATTAGTTAGGAGGCAATATACTGTGGCAAATTCTGGATCATGTAGAGCAAAGCTGGACATCTTTGGCAAGTATATAGTGGGGGATTCTACACTGAGTGACCACTAATGTAATGGGGAATTTACAATGACCACCAATGTGAGGGGGATTTACACTGACCACCAGTGGAAGGGCAATTCTGCACTCACCACCAATGTAAAGGGAAATCTACACTAATCACCAATGTAATGAAGAATTTACACTAACAACCAATGTAATGGGGGATTTTACATCAACTACCAATAAAGGGGGATTTCTACACTGGTCACCAATGTAAGGGGGATTTACACTCACCACCAATTTAAAGTGGGCTTCTACATGGAATACCAATGTAAGGGAGGATTCAAAACTGACCACAAATGCAAGTTTGAATTTTTTTTTAACGATTACCAATATAAAAAGGAGTTTCTACACTAGTCACCAATGTAATGGGAATTTACACTGGCCACTAATGTAATAGGAGCATTCACAGTAACCACCAATGTAAGGAGGGATTTACATTGAACACCATGTAAGGGAGATCCATGGCAAGGGTGTAAATGTAAGGGTGCTGTGGCACCATGTTATTTTGAAAAAGGGTTCCACCTTCGATTTGCTTACCTTTGCAGAACAGGCTGATGTTAAGCTTAATGACCACAGTTGTAGGCAGGACTTACAAGCATGCCCCTTTACCTCCCCAGTGGGCAGCATTCAGCAGAAGTGATAGTGGATATGAGCTCAGGGGGGCATGATATGCATATTAATGCAGCTGCTATTTACATATCAATGCAGGTTATTTACATGTAAACATAGGGTCTGCAGGTGGGTCATCTGTACACGGTAATAGAGCAGAGCTGGGCAGCATTAGTAACACAACTTCACACTGAGATATCGGGATACAGCACGGGACTAAAACTTCAAAGTACAAAGGAAATTTAAACTGGGATAGTTGGCAAGTATGAGGCAGCTGCTTTGGACCCCACAACAATGATGGGGCCCAGGCAGCTGCCCCTTTTGCCCTGCCTTAAAGATGTCCCTGGCCGAGCAACCAATCTCCTGTGTTTAGAAGCAGCAGGGCATCTGCTCAGCCTGGGACCTGAAAGCAAGTGGAGATCACTGGAGATCAAAGAATAATAAATGAATGAATACATTTTAATTGGATCCATTTTGAATGAGCATGATATGAAGGAGCACATCAGTAAAACATAATAAATTCCTCTTTTACATCAGGATCCCCATGAAAACCTCCTTTCATCAAAGGGGGGTTGGAGTTGGAGTCCCTCCTTACCTGGGACGTGCGGTGAGGTCAGAGGCACTGGCAATTTTCAACGGAAATAGTCCGATGGGGCATACACACGGTCATAATATACGATGAAAAGCTCCCATCAGACTTTTTCTGACGGACATTCCGCTCGTGTGTACGCGGCATAAGGGGAGGCTGCTGTACACAGAAGGCTTTTTATCTTAATGCAATGCATTAAGATAAAAAAACCTTCTGCGTTTAGAACCACTTTAAGTTTAGAATTCTGTTCAGCACTTGCAGTGTAAAAAAGGAGTGTAAACAGCAGTCTGGGACGGTAGCAACTAGGGAAATTGCCTCTCTTTAAACATGATATAAAAATGTATTTATGTACAGTGTTGCATGCAATTGCCATTCAAACTCTAATAGCACTGAAAACTGAAAATTTGCCTGGCAGTGAAGGGGTATATACAGGCTGCTGCTGCTCAAATGGTTAGAGTTAGAAAAAAAGGCACAAAACGATTTTTCATTAATGCTAAATGGACAATAGATGCCAGTTTCATTTTCCTGGTAATGTTCATCTAAGAAAGATCTTTACTTCAAACAAATGTTCATACAGAAATCACACGTCTCAAAGGGAATCTAAAATGGTTCTGAATTAGTTTTATGTTCAATTTTTATGTTTCTTTTGTTACCTTTTTGGGAAGCAATAGTAGAGTCTTGTACTATGTTAGCCCTTATTAGGGATGGGACGAACACCCCCCCGGTTCGGTTCGCACCAGAACATGCGAACAGGCAAAAAATTTGTTCGAAAACGAGAACACCGTTAAAGTCTATGGGACACGAACATGAAAAATCAAAAGTGCTAATTTTAAAGGCTTATATGCAAGTTATTGTCATAAAAAGTGTTTGGGGACCTGGGTCCTGCCCCAAGGGACATGTATCAATGCAAAAAAAAGTTTTAAAAACGGCCGTTTTTTCAGGAGCATTGATTTTAATAATGCTTCAAGTGAAACAATAAAAGTGTAATATTTCTTTAAATTTCGTACCTGGGGGGTGTCTATAGTATGCCGGTAAAGTGGCACGTTTAGAACAGTGTGACAGCAAAATGACATTTCTAAAGGAAAAAAAGTCATTTAAAAGTACCTGCGGCTATATTTATTATATATGAATTGTCGGTCCCGGACTCCCAGCAATACACACAAAGGTTCATTGATAAAAACAGCATGGGATTCCCCCACAGGGGAACCCCGAACCAAAATTTTTAAAAAAATGCATGGGGGTCCCCCCAAATTCAATACCAGGCTCTTTAGGTCTGGTATGGATATTAAGGGGTACCCCGCGCCAAATTTTTTTTTAAAAATGGTGTGGGGGTCCCCCTCAAAATTCATACCAGAGCCTTCAGCTCTGGTATGGGTTTTAAGGGAAACTCCGCGCCAAAATTTAAAAAAAATGGCGTGGGGACCCCCCTAAAAATCCATACCAGACCCTTATCCGAGCATGCAACCTGGCAGGCCACAGGAAAACAGGGAGGGACAAGAGAGCGCCCCCCCTCCTGAACCGTACCAGGCCACATGCCCTCAACATTGGAAGGGTGCTTTGGGGTAACCCCCCAAAGCACCTTGTCTCCATGTTGATGGGGAGAAAGGCCTTATTCCCACAACCCTTGCCCGGTGGTTGTGGGGGTCTGCGGGTGGGGGGCTTATCGGAATCTGGAAGCCCTCTTTAACAAGGGGACCCCCAGATCCCGCCCCCCGTGTGAATTGGTAATGGGGTACAAATGTACCCCTACCATTTCACAAAAAAAGTGTCAAGAATGTTAAAAAAAGACAATAGAAGGTTTTTGACAATTCCTTTATTAATGTCTTCTTCTTTCCCCACTTCTTCTTCCATCTTCTTCTGGTCTTCCTCCATCTTGTTCTTCCCCCGCTTCTTCCTCTATCTTCCTCCGCTTCTTACTCCAGTCTTCTCGTACGGCATCTTCCTCCGACTTCTTCTTCTCCGCTTCATCCTCCGATCCACCTCAGTGGGAGTCTCCCGCTGTGTGACGCTTCTGTTCAGGTGACAGCTCTTATATAACGGAGGGCAGGGCCACCCGGTGACCCCGCCCCCCTCTGACACACGGGGACTTCCCTATGGCTTTCCCCGTGTTGTCAGAGGGGGGCGGGGTCACCCGTTTACGTTGATGCCTCTAGATGAGCCTTAGTTTCTGCTTTGGAATATATGCCCTGTAGCTGGGAACTCAGATATTTTAAAGCAGCCTGTGGCACCCTGGGATGCCCTCTGGATTCTTCAGGGGTGCCCCAAATTACCAAATACTGTTAGAAAAAAGTTAGAGGCTGGATCAGGCCTGCCTTTTTTGATGCACACAAAGCCACAGGTTTTTATTGTGCAGGGTTACAGCCTTGAGCACCGTCTGGGCCAATGACAAAATAGGTTAATAGAGAGGACATTGGGCACCTGAAGACGTTCCTTGCCCCTCTCCATCAGTACTGGGGTCATATTAGCTCTGTGAGAAACTGAGAAAGAAGAGAAATGCTGGAATACTATTCAGTACCAGTATACAAAGGTATATTGCTTTGTAGAAGTAAATCACCTCCATTCAAGATGTATTGAATAAAACGTTTAGGACCACCAAGACAGCTCTCAAAAATACTCTCACCTCCCTCACATAATCCCACAGTCCCCCATGGAAAAAATCAACCTCCCCTCCCACCAAAACACATGTACAAATATGATCCCATTTCCATTCCTCTCTCCCCCGCACATGTATGGGACTGCTATGAACCCCTCTATTATGCCGGTGCTGGAGCCAGGAAACTGTGTGGAAAACCCTCCTAGGATAGCAACCCTGATAACTACACCCGAATCCAAGCCCTACCCTAGGATATCTCCAAAAACAGAATTCCCAGATACCTGAGTGGAAAGCTCTGCACCTTATAGCCACATCGGGCGAATGCAGTAGCCTAATCCATGTCAGGAAATCCTCAGAAAAACCTATCCCACTGGGTGGTGGCCACCTCTGTATAAATGATCCCTAGATATAAACCAGACCTGGTCCCACCTAGGTGGGTAAAGAGAGTTCCAGTAGTCCTGGTAGGATGAGTATAACAAGGGATCAAAATGTGAGTAGTATGCTGGTTGGTGAGGGAAATACCTCATTCACTGGTGATACACCGCTAAATATGCCACACAATATCACCCAGAGGTTAATCAAGCAGAGAATTATACCCACTAGATGAAGATAGCCAAACAGTGTCACAAGGAAGAACAGATGGGTACATCTGATCCGTCCAGTATATGGATGGGTCTCGAGACTCCGAGTATCCCGTAGTAACTGCCGATATGATCGGTAATGTAAATGAAGGTACTCACCAGTAGCGGTGCGTCCATAAGGGCGCACGGGCGCCACCCCCTCTCTCCTGTCATCCCCTCTAGCACCAATAGATAGATTCATGCACTGCATGAATCTATCTATGGTTGCTGCTGCCACCCCCTATTCAGGTGCCCAGCCCCTTTTCGGGCGCCGGGCGCCTGAATTACAGTGGCGGGGGGGTGTTTTTGAAGCACCTAATTAGAGCCATAGGCTCTAATAGGCATCAAGGTTACCTGCGAGCGCCATGCTGGGCGCTCACAAGTGAATCAGCTGTGTTAGAAAAGCGAATGAATATTCAATTTCCTAATACTAAACCGGCTCTCCGCCAATCAGGTGCTCGGATCTGTTACCCATCATCTGATTGGTTGAAAGGACAGGTGCTGCGATTGGACACCTATCAGGTGGGAAGAGAGGACGGGAGAAGACATTGAGGAGCATCGAGGAGCTGTTCCACCGAGACAGGGTAAGTGCAGACGTCAGGCGGGGGGCACACTGGCAGCATTTGATATGGCACACTAGCAGCATTTTATATGGCACAGTGGGAGCATTTGATGGGGCACAGTGGCAGCATTTGATATGGCACAGTGGCTGTGTTTGATGGGCACAGTGGCTGCGTTTGATGGGCACAGTGGCTGCGTTTGATGGTACAGTGGCAGCAATTGATGGGCACAGTGCCTGCGTTTGATGGCACAGTGTCTGCGTTTGATGGCACAGTGGTGGCAATTGATGGGCACAGTGGATGCGATTGATGGTACAGTGAGGCTGCAATTGATGTTTTTTTTCAGAATTTTTCAGTTGTTTGCGCCCCCCCAAAAAATTTTGAGCACCAGTCGCTACTCGTACTCACAGTCCTGCTTCCTCAAATGACAACTGGATATTATTGTAATGATGGCCATCCTCCAATGATTCAGATCAACAAGGCAGCTGGGTGGATGTAATGGAGTCAACTGTACCGTAGGTCAAGCAAACGTTACAAGGCAGATGGCAGATGGTAATCCTGTGTGGGTGCTGCAAATGCATTTTTCCCATAATAGGCTCTACAATGAGCAGTAAGCCATTTCACCTGTGAAGTTAGTAGCGGATAGGATTAGCCCATTAGCTCCAGACAGGTAGCAGCAAGACCAGCACTCCAGCAGTCACAGTTCAAGTAATACCATTGGGTCTCGTGCCGAGTAATCTCCTTGGGTACCTCTCAGGTGGCTAATAATATGGTGCATCGGGGGTGGGAGATCCATTCCTGTGTAAGTCTGCCTACATTCGTTCCTCCTGGAACTTCGTCAGGACATCATGAATAATAGGGGGGTTCATAGCGGTCCCATACATGTGCGGGGGGAGAGAGGGGATGGAAATAGGGATCATTTTTGTACATGTGTTTTGGTGGGTGGGAAGGTTGATTTTTTCCATGGGGGACTGTGGGATTATATGGGGGAGGTGAGAGTATTTTTGAGAGCTGTCTTTGGGGTGCTAAACTTTTTATTCAATAAATCTTGAGGAGATAACCCATCGGTGTACATATTCTTTTATTTTTATTTTTATGGAAGTTGTTTCTACTTGGAAATGGACTGTAAGAACTCTCACACCTTTTGTTTTGTTGCCCCGTAATGTATCTCACTGATTTAAACGAATAGCTCAATTGATCTTTAAAGCAGAGAGACTGTGTTATGACTCCACAGTGATAATTTCACCTATTATTATATGACCACCTCTGCACTATCCCCTAATGTTCTCTGTCTGTGGGGAGAAGCTGAGAAAGACTGGAGGTATGTATGTGAATGAATGAATGAATGAATGAATGAAAAATCTGTAAAGCGCTGCAAATGCGAACTGAATCGCCTCAAGGCGCTAAATGCGTTTAGTGTTGTCAGCTTCTAGAAGAGGAAGGTCTTGAGTTTTTTCCTGAAAGCCAGATGGTTTTCTTCCATGGGAAGAGCGTTCCATAGCCGAGGTCCTTGGACTGCGAACCTCTGTTCTCCCCTTGCTTTGTAGCGGTATTTGGGAACGAGAAGGAGGTTTTGGTTAGATGATCGAAGATTGCGATTGGGTGTGTAATGTTTTATTTTCTCTCAAAGGTATTGAGGAGTGTTTCCTTTTATGCATTTGTGGGTGAGGCAGAGGGTCTTGAATGTGATCCGATTCTTTACGGTTAGCCAATGTAGGTTCCTTAGTGATGGGGAAATGGACTCCCAGGGTTTTTTTCCTGTTAGGCCCCTTTCACACGATCGGACTGTTCAGGTCCGCCTGTCAGTTTTGACGGCGGACCTGAACGGGCGATCCAATGTAGCCTATGGAGCGTTGGATGTCAGCGGAGACATGCCTGCTGACATCCGACCCCGTCCGATCCGCTAAAAGGAGACGGATGGCTCTACGTCCAGGTCCGTCACTGGCGCATCGGATCGGGTGAGATCTGACGAAAAAAAGGAACACGCTGTCCGTTTTTGTCCGATCCCTCCATAGGTGGCAGCGGCGCCTGACAAGCCCCTCCCCGCTCAGTGAGCAGAGAGAGACCTGTCATCCGCCGGCTCAGCGGAGATCAACGGACAGATCTCCCGCTGAGCCGGCGGACTGAGGCGGGCTCCGTAAAAACGGAGTCCGCCTCGTGTGAAAGGGGCCTTAACAGTCTTGCCGCTGCGTTTTGGATTGCAAAATTCTTGAGTATCGTTTGCTGGGGGCTCTAAGCAGGTAGGGTTCATTGACTGGGCTACTATTTTGAAAAGTTCCCGCGGTCGGTTTAAAGCAGTTGAGATGGTGTTTGAGAAATGGTCTTTTTTTTGGCTTTGAAGATTGCCTTGTGGTATTTCACCGTGAGTACTTTGTAGTTTGTATGGTTTTCCTTGGTAGGATTTCTTCTCCATGCTCTTTCAGCTCTTCTATGTAAGCAGGGTGGAGGGGAGCAAAGCACATACAGTAACTTTTTAGTTTTGATGCACCTGGAATGTGTTTAGCTGATAATTTGAAATTGCAACCTGTGTTCTTTTTTTTTTTTTCCTTTTTTTTTTAAAGGACTATGGGATTTAGTTATATAACATTTAAATAAAAAAACTGTAATGGCAAGTAATTATACAGCACTTAAGCAAATAATTTCACCAGAATAAAAAAATAAATAAAATTATATATACTGTACGTTATTTTATTTAGTATTGAAAGTCTGGAAAAAAAAATACACGCACATAATTTTTCACACTTTCACTAAGGAGAAAATAAATCAGGGAACTCCCCAGTCTGTGGCTGTCGCTGTTATTTTTTCCTAAGCTAACATAGCATGCTGTGTTCTGTGCAGTCATTAGGAACAAGCCACTGAATAATGTCACTGTTCTGCAATAAGTCATATCAATAGTTTTCACTTAATTAGTCATATGGAAGGAGCACATGGCACACGCTTAAAATGCTGCTCTAGCTGGACTCTGTGCACTTAATATAGTCATAATGAAATCAATCAGACTTTTATGGTGCTCTCTGTCAATATTGTTGCAGGAGGTATGGGCTGAAGTGCTTTTTTTAATACCATTTCAATGCCTCTTACAGGGATGTTTGTCTATGTGAAGGAAGATGTATTGGCAATACAAAGTACCAGCAATTATATCATTATGAGAGGACAGGGAATGAGAAATTGGGAAATATAAAGAGAATGATAGTAAGGTGTAAAGTAGTCCACTAATTTAAAGTGGGCGTAGTCCCAATGTCATCCTTTCTAAACTACTGCCATAGGGGTTATCTATGTCAGTAGACTCCCCGCCCACCTCTGCACTCCCCTTGTCAATATGCATTTTCTCTTGTGTATTTCTAATGCCCTGTACACACGGTCGGATTTTCCGACAGAAAATGTATGATAGGACCTTGTTGTCGGAAATTCCGACCATGTGTGGGCTCCATCACACATTTTCCATCGGAATTTCCAACACACAAAGTTTGAGAGCAGGCTATAAAATTTTCCGACAACAAATCAGACGCACAAAGTGCCACGCATGCTCAGAATAAATTAAGAGACAAAAGCTATTGGCTACTGCCCCCTTTATAGTCCCGACGTACGTGTTTTACGTCACCGCGTTTAGAACGATCAGATTTTCCGACAACTTTGTGTGACCATGTGTATGCAAGACAAGTTTGAGCCAACATCCGTCGGAAAAAATCCTGGGATTTTGTTGTCGGAATGTCCGATCAATGTCCGACCGTGTGTACAGGGCATAACACTGAACTTCTGCTATGATCTCTAACATCCAGTGAAAAGACAGGAAAGTAACTACATGACTTCAGCATGCCAAATCATGGTGAGGTTTGGAATAGACAATCCCTGCAGAGCTGCTGAAGAAAGGAGTGGGGGTGGGAATTAAAAAATAATGCATGTCTTAGGCTAGTGCATGAGATTAGGGATGAGCCGAACACCCCCCGGTTCGGTTCGCACCAGAACCTGCGAACGGACCGAAAATTTGCACGAACGTTAGAACCCCATTGAGGTCTATGGGACTTGAACGTTCGAAATCAAAAGTGCTCATTTTAAAGGCTAATTTGCATGGTATTGTCCTAAAAAGGGTTTGGGGACCCGGGTCCTGCCCAGGGGACATGTATCAATGCAAAAAAAACTTTTAAAACGGCCGTTTTTTTGGGAGCAGTGATTTTAATGATGCTTAAAGTAAAAAAAAAAAAAGTGAAATATTTCTTTAAGAATCGTACCTGGGGGGTGTCTATAGTATGCCTGTAAAGTGGCGCGTGTTTCTCGTGCTTAGAACAGTCCCTGCACAAAATGTCATTTTTAAAGGAAAAAAGTCAATTAAAACTGCTTGCGGCTTTAATGTAATGTCGGGTCCTGGCAATATGGATAAAAATCAGTGAGACAAACGACATGGGTACCCCCCTAGTCCATTACCAGGCCCTTTGGGTCTTGTATGGATATTAAGGGGAAACTCGCACCCAAATTCAAAAAGGAAACAGCAGTATACAGGCTCTGTACTCTGAACAGCAGTATACAGGAGGTGCAAACAAGATAGGGACTGTAGGTTTATTGTTAAGTAGAATCTGTTTGTAATTTTGAACTGGTACATTTTTAACGTGTTTAGCTCCAGCCAAAAAATCTATTTTAAGCTTTTTGGAAAACATAGGGAAGGGTTATCACCCCTGTGACATTTGTTTTGCTGTCTGTGCTCTTCTTCAGAAGATTTCACCTCATTTTTTGTCCCAATGACAAATGTATTTTGAAAATTTGGGTTTTTTAGTGAAACAAGGATTGGTGATAAAGAATCAGTGGAAAGGAGGAAAGTTTTTCCCATATTAACTCTTACAGGAGAGAATTTCCCTTCCTAGGGGTAGATTTCATCTCACTTCCTGTTGTCTCCTTCTGTTTGCAAGTAGGAGTCGTTTGTAAGTTGGATGTTTGAAAGTAGGGGCCTGCCCTATATATACTCAGCAGAAATTTGGGCCTTAGGTGTTGTTGTGGCCACAACACTGTAAGCCCTCACAGGGCCCTGCTGTGAAATATTAGATAAAGAATTGTAATTACATGCCCAACAGGGGCAGAAAAATTGGGCCTTTGGTGGTGGTGGTGTTGCTGGTGCCACAACACTATAAGTCCTCACTCGCTCTGGGTGGGTGCAGAAACGGCCCTGCTGTGAAATATTAGATCAAGAATTGTAATTACATGCCCCTGTTGAACAGGGGCTGAAAAATTGGGCCTTAGGCACTGGTGCTGGTGCCACAACACTGCAACCCCTCACAAATACTCTAGTTGGAACGCAGGAACGAGCCCTGCTGCAAAGTATTGCATTAAAAATTGTAATTACACGCCCCTGTTAGACAGGGGCTGAAAAATTGGGCCTTAGGCACTGGTGCTGGTGCCACAACACTGCAACCCCTCACAGATACTCTAGTTGGAATGCAGGAACGAGCCCTGCTGCAAAGTATTGCATCAAAAATTGTAATTACACGCCCCTGTTAGACAGGGGCTGAAAAATTGGGCCTTAGGCACTGGTGCTGGTGCCACAACACTGCAACCCCTCACAGATACTCTAGTTGGAACACAGGAACGAGTCCTGCTGCAAAGTATTGCATCAAAAATTGTAATTACACGCCCCTGTTAGACAGGGGCTGAAAAATTGGGCCTTAGGCACTGGTGCTGGTGCCACAACACTGCAACCCCTCACAGATACTCTAGTTGGAACGCAGGAACGAGCCCTGCTGCAAAGTATTGCATCAAAAATTGTAATTACACGCCCCTGTTAGACAGGGGCGGAAAAATTGGGCCTTAGGTGCTGGTGCCGCAACACTGCAACCCCTCACAGATACTCTAGTTGGAACGCAGGAACGAGCCCTGCTGCAAAGTATTGCATCAAAAATTGTAATTACACGCCCCTGTTAAACAGGGGCTGAAAAATTGGGCCTTAGGCACTGGTGGCGGCGCCCAGAACCAAAATGTTCTTACAAACTATCAGCGTGATCATTGAGGAGGAAGAGGATAATTACTCAGGATAGTCACTCAGCATCAGCATAGGCAGTCTTTGAAGGGATCTGAGATTTCAAAAAAAATTATTTGGTTACATCAGCATCAGGTGCTTGGTAGCTGGTGGTGATCCAAGACTGATTCATTTTTATGAAGGTCAGTCGATCGACCGAGTCGGTGGACAGACGCACCCTGTGATCGGTTACAAAGCCTCCAGCAGCACTGAATGTGTGTTCCGAAAGAACGCTGGACGCAAGACAAGCCAGTAGCTCAATTGCATACTGTGCAAGCTCTGGCCAGCTCTGTGCAAGCTCTGATCCATCCTCAAGACCCAGTAACCCAGAGGATTTTCGGTGGGAAAGGTGTCCAAGTCAGATCTTGCCCCTAGGTATTCCTGTACCATGTAAAACAGATGCTGGCGATGGTTGCTGGAACCGATCATACCTTGGGGCTGCGGACTAAAAAATTGTCTGAACGCATCGGTCAGACGGCCACCTTCTCCACCGCTCCTTCTTTGACTGACCGAAGCCTCAGCAACACGTTGTCCAGAAACAGGAGTTTGTAACCTTCCAGTCTCTGGGAACGTGTAGCACAGACCTTTCTGCAAGGCCTCCCGAAGATGTTTCATCCTCTGCTCCCTCTGCGATGGCAAGATAAGGTCCGCAACCTTACCCTTGTAACGTGGATCAAGGAGGGTTGCCAGCCAGTATTGGTCCTTCTCCTTGATACCACGAATACGAGGATCCTTAAGCAGGCTTTGCAGGATCAGGGAGGCCATGCAGCGTAAGTTTGCTAAGGCATTCGGTCCGGAGTCCTCTGGGTCACTAAGGACGACATGGTCCGCAGCCACCTCCTCTCAGCCACGTACAAGTCCATGTGTTTCTTGGGACTGATCTCTTAAAGACTGCTGCTAATGCTGAGTGCCAGGCTCCATCTCCATACTGACACAATCCTCCTCCTCTTCCTGTGTGATCAGCGGGCACGCAGGAACACTGTCTGGATAAAGGGGGCCTTGAGAGCTAAGAAAGTCCTCCTCTTCCTGCCTCTGTTCTGCCTCAAGTGCCCTGTCCATTATTCCACGCAGTGTGAGCTCCAACAGGTGGACAGGGGGGACAGTGTCACTGATGCATGCACTGTCACTGCTCACCATCCTCGTGGCCCCCTCAAATGGTGACAGGACAGTGCATGCATCCCTGATCATGGCCCACTGGCGTGGGGAAAAAAAACAAGCTCCCCTGGCCCTGTCCTGGTGCCATAGTCGCACAGGTACTCTTTGATGGCCCTCTGCTGCGTGTGCAGTGGCTGCAGCATGGCCAACGTTGAGTTCCACCTGGTGGGCATGTCACAGATTAGGCGGTTCTTGGGCAGGTTAAACTCCTTTTGGAGGTCTGCCAGCCGAGCACTGGCATTATATGACCGGTGGAAATGCACACAGACTTTCCTGGCCTGCCTCAGGACATCCAGTAAGCCCGGGTACCTGCCCAAAAACCGCTGCACCAACAAGTTAAGGACGTGAGCCAAACAGGGCACATGGGTCATTTGTCCCTGTCGGAGGGCAGAGAGGAGGTTGGTGCCATTGTCGCAAACCACCAATTCTGCCTTAAGTTGGCGTGGCGTCAACCACCTCTGAAGCTGCCCCTGCAGAGCTGACAGAACCTCTGCCCCAGTGTGGTTCCTGTCCCCCAAGCACACCAGCTCAAACACCGCATGGCATCTTTTGTCCTGCATACTTGCGTAGCCCCTTGAACGGCTACAGAGCACCGCTGGTTCCGTGGACAAAGCACAGGAAGAGGCCATGGAGGAAGAAGAAGAGGAGGGGGTGGAGGAGAGAGGTGTGTCACAATCATTAGTAGTGGCATTTTGGAGGCGTGGTGGCGGAACAACCTCCAACACTACTGCACCTTGTCCTGCATCCTTCCTAGCTGCCAGCAGAGTCACCCAATGTGCGGTGAAACTTAGGTAACGTCCCTGTCCATGCCTGCTGGACCATGAGTCAGCGGTAATATGCACCTTACCGCTGACCGCCCTGTCCAGCGACGCCAAGACATTGCCTTCCACATGCCGGTACAGAGCCGGAGTCGCCTTCCGTGAGAAAAAGTGGTGTTTGGGTACCTGCCACTGAGGAACCGCACATTCCACAAACTCATGGAAGGGGGCAGAGTCTACCAACTGAAAAGGCAGCAGTTGAAATGCTAGCAATTTTGCCAAGCTAGCATTCAACCGCTGGGCATGTGGATGGCTGGGAGCGAACTTCTTTCGGCGGTGCAGCAGCTGGGGCAGGGAAATTTGCCTGGTACAATCTGACGTCGGTGTACCGAAAGCAGATTGCCCACAAGTACTTGGCTGTGACACACCTAATTCTACACCTTCATTCCTCTCAGTGCAGGTCTCAGAGAGGACTGAAGGTATAGTGGGGTTGGAGATCTCAGCTGATGAGGAGCAAGGAGAGGTCCTCTTTGTTCTTTGGTGTGGGTCTTTTAGATATGCTTGCCAACGAACAGCATGGCAGGTCAACATATGTCTGGTCGAGCATGTGGTGCCCAAGCGGGAGATGTTTTGGCCACGCGAGATACGCTTGAGACATATGTCGCAAATAGCAGCGGTGCGAACTGATGCACTCATCTCAAAAAAGGCCCACACCAAAGAACTTTTGGAATAACGCACAGAGACAGCAGCGCCCTGCACATGCGGAGCTTTGGGGTGTGATGCAGTCAGTGTGCTGCCCTTAGGCTGGCCCCTGGAGGGCATCCTGCCTCGTTGGTGATGTGCCTCCTCCTCCTCTCTCCTATCAGGCACCCACGTTGAGTCAGTGACCTCATCATCCCCTCCCTCCTCATCACTGGAGCAAACCTGGCAGTATGCTGCAGCAGGGGGAGCATGACTGCCAGATTGCTGTCCTTCTTGGGCACCCCCTCTGTCCGTGCTCACGTTACTGCCTTCATCTAGCTCAGTATAATCATCAGAGCCTTCTAAACACTGGGCATCCTCCTGGAGCATATACCCAACACTGTGGTCAAACAGTTTGAGGGACTCCTCAGGAGGACATGGTGGGGCTAGGGAAGGAGTCACTGATGCCATTGAGCCGAGGGAGGAGGCCGCGTTGGCAGCTGCTAAAAAATCCAGAACAGCTGAGATCCGGCTGTGAAGGGTGTGAACACCTGTCAATGACTGATAGATACTGGGATTAAACATCCCTGTGATTGCAAAGTATATGTGTGTAAGCGACGGAAAAGTTGGGAAAGGGAAACAAGATGTGTAAAATACTAGATGTGAATTTGAACATGAAAGAACAGTGAAATTAAAATTGAAAGGGTGTATAGAAAATAAATTTGAGCTAAAAGAAAATGAAAACTTAACAAATATTGAGAAATTAGATCTCAAAAAGTAATAAAAATGTGTATAAGTATAAACTATGCCCAAATAAAAGAAAAAGATTTCTAGTGTATATGGAATGATTAATAACGTCGAACAAGAATAAAATGTAAAGTTCCCGTGTGTGCTAGAGATGTCACTGTGATATGACGTCTATGCTATATGAAATAAAAATGGAACCAAGAAAAAAAGGAGTGAAGTATGGAAATAGTTGTTTAATAATGGAAAATATATTGATGTGGGAAAAAGAAAAGAAAATAAAAAAAAGAAAAAGATATACATAAAGTGTCAAAGGAAAAAAAGGGGAATGTATATGATGTGTATATAAATAAATAAACTATGTGACCAAAGTGCGTGTGAATGTACATAAAACAAACATGTGTTTTGATTTTATGAATGAAGTCCATGGTCATATACGGAAAAAGAGGGGAAAACATATAAATACATGTCTCCTCTACTCTTAAACAGAACTATGTATTTATATCAGAAGTATATACATTGATGTCCACATGTGAATCACTCTAATACGTGGTCTCAATTTTCTGTGATTTTTGACAATGAAGCCCCTCTCCTGAAAGGGGAAAAACAGATAGGCAAACATGTGTGTTGATGAAAAAGGTTAATCAACGAAAAAAGACCTTCATCAATTTGCGTATATGAACATGTTTCTGTATCATGAATAAAATCCTAAATACAATGAACATAAAAAAACCACACTTAAACAAGAACAACTCTATATTCGACTGTATGCACATAAGGACCCATAAACAGACGAAAAGTAGAGGATTTAAATACACAAAAAAAAAATATCAATATATATATATATGCATATGTATACATGTGTAAAAACCATGCTCATTAAGACAAAACGTCTTCTATGTCAATGTACATACTCATATACATGCTTATCCCCTTATGGATCCATGCTTATCCCCTTATGGATCCCCCTGACACATGTAACGAATTTTTACCTAGATCCAAATCAGATTTTTATCCAGTGGCATCCAGGGGGAAAGGATCTAGATCTGTTCTAAAAAATGGTGGAGGGTGAATTGACTCGCCTGGCTCACAGCTGTCATAAAAAATCTATGCAGGATAATTTAACCGTGGACGAACGGGCAGCACTTAAAACACTGACAACAGATGATAGCATTGTTATTAAGAATGCGGATAAAGGGGGTATTGTAGTAGTGTTGGATGCAGAAACATACAGACAGGAAGCTCTACGTCAACTGTCCGATACACACACATACCAAACCCTTTCATGCAATCCCACCTCAACCTTTAAGACCAAACTGTCCGCTCTCCTTGATAGAGCAATACGGGTTGGCCTCTTCTCCCCCAGAGATAAAAAATCATTCATTCCTGAACATCCCACTATGCCAATATTCCATCATTTACCTAAAGTTCATAAGGGTTTTAATCCCCTAACAGGTCGACTGATTGTTGCCGGCATAGGTTCACTAAATGAGAGGTTGGGAGAATGGGTAGATTCTCAACTACAACCCTTAATTGTAGATCTACCAGGTTATTTGAGAGACACTAAGCAGCTCTTGGGTAAACTTCAAAGCTTTAAATGGAAGGATAATTACAGATGGATCACTTGTGATGTTACCAGTCTGTATTCCAGCATTCCGCACCATCTAGGTCTTCAAGCGGTTGCCTGGTTTTTGAAAAGGTCTGGCAAGTTTTCTGTAATACTCCAAGATTTTATCTTACAAGCTCTGGAATATCTTTTGACCCATAACTTCTTCATGTTCGACGGGGGCTATTACCTCCAGAAATGCGGGGCCTCCATGGGAGCGAAATTCTCGCCCTCATTAGCCAACCTTTTTATGGGTTGGTGGGAGAGGTCTCACATCTTTGGATGTGATAGCCCCCACCGCCTAGATACAGTATTCTTCTGCCGCTTCATTGATGATCTGTTATTCATCACACCTGATACTAACGCTGACATTAATACTTGGCTCTCCTATTTTAATGAAAACGATCTACACCTAAGATTCACGGGAGCTCTAGAAACGAATAGCATAGTATTTCTTGATGTAAGATTAACAGTGTGATGGAGATATTGAATTCCATATTTATATCAATGAGATTCAAGCGTACCATCGCGAGGACTTTCTAATTAGATTACCAGGCCCCATTTTGTATGATATGTACGTGTATGTATGAATATATCTATCTATCTGTATGTATGTGTATATGTATATATATATATATATATATATATATATATATATATAATATATATTTATGGGTGTATTTTTTATAGGAACATGTGTACTAGAAGGTGGGCCTATTTAACTGATTGGCATCTCAAATACACCTTTTGTGTTGGCCTGCTATCCGCATAGTAACTAAGTTACCCTATTGTTCGTAGAGAGAGCCAGGGCAGACATTGCGTCTCTTGAGTCCTTGTAATGCTAATTTATGGTATATCACAGAGGGCTGACGGTTGGAAATCAAGAGATAGTTAAAAAGGTACTCTTCAGGGGTAGCCAATCAGGATTCAATGCCACTTCTGAACCAATGAGGTGACCCTGAGTTCTGATTGGTGGGAGTGGGTTCTAACAACATACAACCAAATACCTGGGGAGGGCTAGGTCTCTTCTCGGGCGGACGGTCTAGATGCAGGATGGTTACGTAAGACTTCTCCATACAATGTATCTCTATGTCTCTTTTCTTTCCTGTAACCTTTTCTATCGTAGGATTTGGCCGTAATACCTTATTAATCTCTTGATAGCATGGGTATGACCATTATGGCAATATTTATTATCATTGGTAACATTGTTGTTTTAAGGTTATATCATTTATGTTATAGTTGCTAATCTCATATTATCACAAGTTTCTTTTCTGTACAATAGTAAGTTTAAATAAATTAGATTGTTACCCTTTTCGAACAGATATCATTCGTTCTTAATTTCATGGGTTGATTCATATATAGATAAAAGGTTTTAATCACTTATGTATCATTAAATATATAAGTGAGGTAGGTATAAAGGTATCCACGTCAGATGGTGCCCCGTGTGAGGAAGCTTCACGTTCGAGTGATTCTGCGGGTGGAGGACAAGTCTAACTCCAGAAACAGTAAGCATTTTTATGTCTTTGTATGTCTGTCTCCCCTGTATGAACACCCAAACTAGCAAGCTTCTTTGAACATTGTTTATCTATATAACCTTTTGTCTGTACTAATACTTTGATGAGACTGATATGAACAGTATAAGTGAAATAAAATTGTACTGAGAGTGTATGAGAAGGCATCCTGCTCGGTTGGGCCAACACTGCAGGAGGGTGTCTGCGTGAATGATAAGGGGTTCTGATTGGACGTTTGAAGGCAGTGGAAAGAAGTAGGATCTGGGCCTTTCTGCCAACAAGCGCTTCTGGTTGACCCTTGCATGAGTCTAGGTCAAGACGCTTCCCGGTCTTTGAGATCGAATTGCACCTGTGGGCCTAGTACACACTGAATGATCTTCGATGTATGTATCTATCTTTCTGTGTAAACTACTAACTGGGGATCGTAAGCTTTGTGATTAGATCTGTAATGTTGTAACTCCTACAAATCGTATTGCAATTAGGTGTGCATCAGTTAACTACCTCCTGTACTACAAGCACGCATAGGATCCTAATTATCCAAGTTCGTGCTAATAATTCTTGATATAACAGAAGTAAAAGCCTTTCGTTAAGCATTTCCTTTAGAGTACTTCAGAAAAGTCCACGGGGGAGATTAAACTCTTATAGTTTGGAAAATCTCCAGGCTATTTCTTTTTGAAGGACTATAGTCAGAACAGGGAAACTAATGACCCCAAGGGAAAAGATGATAGATAGATATGGACCTTGGGTTGTGAAAGGCAACCTGTAAAAAGGTTGGGGAATCAGTTCAAGGTCCGGAGTCCGTAAAGGATGGGTAATCTAATCGCTTCAAAGAAGGGGTCTGAATGGGGTAAAAAAAAAAATTGTTCTGACAAGTAGTGGGAAAAAAAAAAAAATCGGCAAGGGTGACAGGGGCGGTACCTGTCAACCCAATTCTTGGTCAGAGAGTAGCTACCTCTGAAGTAAAGGCAACCTGTAAAAAGGTTGGGGAATCAGTTCAAGGTCCGGAGTCCGTAAAGGATGGGTAATCTAATCGCTTCAAAGAGGGGGTTTGAATGGGGTAGATATGGACCTTGGGTTGTGAAATATTTGCAAGATTGGGATCGTTGGACTGGGAAGAAGTATTTTAAAAGAGGTCATTTTAAGCCAAAAGCTTGGGAAAATCTGTACCTTGCTCACCACAGAAAGATGACACGGCCATATGAAAAAGACACGTTATTTATATGGATGCTGGAGTCAAAAAAAAAAAAAACAGAGGAAGTGAATGTTATTACTATGGGATTTAAGGAGAAATCATTCCAAACTCCTGAGAATGCATCCATACAGGCTGAGAAGGGGCTAATGAAAGGGGATGGATCTCTGAAAGAATTTCAACCTTACCAAACAGATGTTATGGGTTTAAGAAGAAGTACCGGGTATTATAGAAAACATGCTGATATGTGTGATGTCTAGAGTTCATCTATAACCTAACAATTAGTGTGTGTGTGTGTGTGGAGTATGCAATATATGTTGTGTTGTGTGACGTTTGTTCTCAGCTGCTGACAGCCCACCCAAATGACCCCCCTTCTTTCTCACCAGGTCTGTGAAAAGGTGCAGCGAATTGTATTGACATGCAAATGACCTGAGCCAAGATTATTATCTGTACTAGTGAATTGAAAGATACATGTACTAAAATGACTTTGTTTTTCAGGAAAACAGTACTGGAGAGGTTCTTTGTGGTGAGGTATTATGATCTGTTGGCAAATGGTACTGCTAAAAGGTTTTTTACGGATTGCTATTTTTTTTTTTTTTCAACCATGGTGAATACATTTTTTTTTTTTTTTTGGAATTATTGGTATACCATAAAACAAAAAATCCACGTGGTATTAATGTGTATTAAGTAATACATATTAATGATAAGTTGAGCTCAACAATTTTTTGGTATCTTAAAAAAAAAAGTGCACTGTTTATGTAATGTAATGTATATTTGTGTTTCATATGCTAATGTATTGTTACAGGTATATAACCATTGGATTATTTTGTTTCTAGGAGGAAAATTGAATATTTATTACTAAATTTTATTGGTGTTTTATTTTTCAGATTCGATAATTGGGTTTCCTGGCTTTAAAGGGTCGGCTCGTGTACCCACTACTGTTCAGTGATCCCGGCGCCTCAGTGCTGCAAGGGATATTTCTTTGCCCTTTGGCCAGTTGTGTTTGGTAGCAGAAGTTCCTCGAGTTGGATACACATTATGCAATTTTTGTTTTCCAATTTCCTTCAGATTTACCTTCAGATGTGTAGTATGAGGGCCTGCCTGATGGCATACAAGTTGAGAGTGTATAGTTTTGGGAGAGCCTGGAGAAGAGTTGGGCAGGAAGATTGTGTAAGATATTGCACTCTGTGTTCTGGATGGAGAGGTCATTGCTGGGAAGGAAGCACCTGGGTATTATTTGGGACATAGACGAGTTTGTTTCTGTGTCCTAAGGAATACCGATGTAACGTTAGTCAGGGAACTAGAGGGTTCTTTGAACCTAACCATAGGTAGAGGTGCATTGTATACCCTGGGCATGGTCTCTGAAATCCAGGCATAGGGATGGAGTTGTGTGGGCATGCTGTATTCTCCTCAGGGGATACCCATAGGTGTCCTTCCTGTCCCAGACTCCTTGCGTACCTTAACTAGTGGTCTGTGTCCTGCATGACAGGTAGACCAGTGCCCCATAAGGTGTGCAACCTCTATGAAGACAAATGTACCTGGTGGCAGGTGGTTTTCAATCCGGGTATTCTGACTATTTCCCATCCTTAGGAAAGAGAGGCTTAATGGAGACTGTCTTTGGAGCTGGAGGTGGGGCACTGGGTACCTTAAAACACTATGGAGCTGGAGCTATTCAGGATCACATTGGGGGGGGTCTTGTGCTACATATCAGGGAAGGGGTTAGGAAAGCCAACTTGCTCTGTCCAGCATCACTTTGCAAGGACAGACAAGGGGGGGGTAGTATTCAGGTTGCCTATGAGCCGTAATAGATTGGTGGATGACTCAGTTCCAGGATCGTCAAAAATCTTACTTGCACTGTTCTCATCCCTAATGGCAGGGATGGAACATTGTGCAGATATCACGGTCAATCTGGGTACTATCCTATCAGACTCTACTGGATTACACCCTGGAGTCCATCTTGTTCTGATGGTTTGAGTCTGGACAGCCTCAGATGACTGGTACTGATGAGTGCTAGAGGAAGGTAAGGGTTGTGCTATGGGAAAAGGCAATAATGCTGGCACAGGGGGGGTCATGTCTAATGGATGCCGGGGTAGTGTCCCAACTGGTCCTAAGCAAAGTTAAAACTACTTGAGACTGGAGACCAGGGTACTGGTGCTAGTATCACATGTCTAATGATGCACTGTTTTCAGCATCAGGTTAAATGGTACTCAGCAGGGTACACTACCTCGGGGAGTCTATAGTACACCTCCTCTGGCCCGTGGCATAGATATAGCAGAAACACCGGGTTGTACCCCGATCACCCCTGAAGAAAGGTTTTATAGCAAACCTGACATCCCCTTACACCTACAGAAACTTCCTCTGGGATTTGGGGCTGAGTTAAAAGCTTGGCTGATGGATTTCGGACAACAGGATGAAATATTAAATGTACTAGGAGATGCTGAAAAACAAGCCACCATACGACTCACCCATGATCAAAATAGACTGATCCAAGTATCCCACGCTTTAGACGCAAATGCTAAGATTTCCTGGTGGGAAAGTTTATTTGGGTATAGTCTGAACGCTACAGCTTTCCTAAACATTTTGCTCCACCCTGTTGTTGTCCTAACCTGTGCAGCCTTATTGCTTTTCCTGATGCAGGTAATAATGTGCGTTACTATCAGGAGAATGAATGCCAAAGCTATGAGAATGTGTACCTCAACAAGGTATCTTCTCTCAAGGAACAGAAAGGCCACTAACTCAGAAACAAATCTCTGAGGAAGCCATATCCAATCCAGACCAGTACAAAGAAGTTGCGCATTTAAGAGAGGACCCTAGAACTATATTTTTCTTGTTCCAGGGATAAGCCTCTTCAATTTTTAGTAATAAAGTGCAGTCAGGTTTACCTAAATTCCAAAAGTTTTAATCATTTTTTTTATTTTTTATTTTTTTCCCTCTCCCTTTTGTTGTTAATATCTGTGTACCTGACCTGCAAAAATACTGTTAATGGGAGAGGAGTTTTTTTTTAGAAAAACATTTGTTTTGTTTTTTGTTTTTATTTTTATTTTTTTATTATGTTTTTTTAACCAATGTATTCATTTTTTTTTATATACAGATTCAAGGCTCTTTAACAGTCTTGGTTGGAGCAGCGTTCAATCTGTAGTTTTTTCCGTTTTTTTGTTCTTTTTTTCATTATTATTCCCACTATTTTTCCTGTTCATTTTCATTACTCACCTCTCTTCTATTCCTTTTTCTTCTTTAATATTATGCTCTCTAAGTTTTTCCTTTTGGTTTCTATCATTTATCTTCTCAAGATAATGTAACTAAGACATCAGTCATATCATTTTTCTTTAAAAAAAAAGACTTTGCCTGCCCGCAAGTACCATATTTTAACTAAAGTATCCCTGGACATCCAGTTTTATGTCTTAATGTAATTTCACCTCCCCTAGTCTACCTACTACTTTAACCTGAGCCCCGTGAGCAGGCGTGGTGAACCCAGGGACCTGGCAATAACAGACAGTATTGTCTATCCCTACCATCAAGGGCCATGGATGATACTGGCTGTTGCTCAGACTCTGTACCCTGTGGGGAACCCACTCTACTCGTCCACATTACACCCTTTATGAGTATTTAGTTTTAATGGCCAACACTCTGTTCCTGTCCAGAATTTCTCCAATATCTGTACACTAATGTTCTTCTCTCTCTTTTTGTATTCATGCACAACTGTCTGGAGGCCCGCCCGACCCCACCTGAAGAAGCAGCGACCACCAAGTTATTTCTTGAGATATATGTGTCACGAATAAAACTTTCCTGGACTTTCCTTCACCATGCTGAAAAGTGCTGTCTCGCGGTCCGATCCAATCGATGCAACCATTACATGGTCTTACAAAGATACAGGACTAGATATGCCAGGATCCCGCCATCAATGTTGGAGTTCCGCTCCTCCAAGGCAGAGGAGTGATGAAACATTGCAATACAGACACTCATGGTTTGGATGTGAAGTCTCCAAAGGACCAGGATTTCTTTACTATCTTAAGCCTACTTTGAGGAGTTCCGGCGTGTTCAAGAAGGGAAGAGGAGGCCGCAGTGGTGGTGGGGAAGGGTCGGGGCTTCTGGGCTTTTGTGGGTGGGTGCAAGATCATTGAAGGAGGACATAAGTTCAAGAATGAACTTCAGGGGGAAATGTGATGGAGATATTGAATTCCATATTTATATCAATGAGATTCAAGCGTACCATCGCGAGGACTTTCTAATTAGATTACCAGGCCCCATTTTGTATGATATGTACGTGTATGTATGAATATATCTATCTATCTGTATGTATGTGTATATGTATATATATATATATATATATATATATATATAATATATATTTATGGGTGTATTTTTTATAGGAACATGTGTACTAGAAGGTGGGCCTATTTAACTGATTGGCATCTCAAATACACCTTTTGTGTTGGCCTGCTATCCGCATAGTAACTAAGTTACCCTATTGTTCGTAGAGAGAGCCAGGGCAGACATTGCGTCTCTTGAGTCCTTGTAATGCTAATTTATGGTATATCACAGAGGGCTGACGGTTGGAAATCAAGAGATAGTTAAAAAGGTACTCTTCAGGGGTAGCCAATCAGGATTCAATGCCACTTCTGAACCAATGAGGTGACCCTGAGTTCTGATTGGTGGGAGTGGGTTCTAACAACATACAACCAAATACCTGGGGAGGGCTAGGTCTCTTCTCGGGCGGACGGTCTAGATGCAGGATGGTTACGTAAGACTTCTCCATACAATGTATCTCTATGTCTCTTTTCTTTCCTGTAACCTTTTCTATCGTAGGATTTGGCCGTAATACCTTATTAATCTCTTGATAGCATGGGTATGACCATTATGGCAATATTTATTATCATTGGTAACACTGTTGTCCTTAGAGCTGACTCTGCACACCCCAGACATACCATTAGAGGGGTACCATATGGCCAATTTCTCAGGCTAAAACATCTGTGTAGCACACCTGAAAACTTTCATGTAGAAGCTCATGACATGGCACGGCGTTTCAAAGATCGTGGGTACCCAGACTCTTTAATTACAAAAGCCCTCACTGCGGTCAATAACATCCCTAGACATCTTCTTTTAAAGGAGAATATACACAAAAGAAATAAAAACTCATTCAAGGGATCTTCAAGCAACTTTTCAATGAGCATTCCAGTTTTTTCCACACCGTTTAGTTTAGAGTTCAAGAAAATAAAAAACATCATAAATAGATATCTCCCCATTCTATTCAACGATCCAGTTTACAGTAAGGTCCTTTCTAAAGGCATCAAAGTAGTTTCACGTAGAGCACCCATTTTGGGAAATTCCCTATCACCGAGTTTATTTCCAAAAAAACAGGTTAAAACTAATTGGTTAAGTTTAACAGGGAACTACAGATGTGGGAGGAGGGGCTGTAATTATTGCTGCCACAGTAGCCTCCCTGGCGGTTTTCCCGAGTGTGGCTCGGGGTTAAAATTCAGGACCATTAGCGGTAACCCCGAGCCACACTCGGGATTACATCACAGGATCCTGGTGTGGCCTAACTTACCTTGTCCCTGGGATACTGTGATGTCCCCCGCTGTGTCTGCGGGCTCTGTCCTCCTCCGAAGCCTCTCCGTGCCAGGCTCCGTTCCCTGCGAGCATCGTGACGCACGGGGGCGGAGCCTGGCAGCAAATTCAAAAAATTGCAAAAATCATAACACATACAGTACTGTAATCTTACAGATTACAGTACTGTATGAAATTATTTCACATCCCTTTTGTCCCCAGTGCTTTGTCCTAAGCCCTGCATGCAGTTTTATGTTATATATACTGTTTTTTCTGCCTGGAAACTGGAGATTGTCCATAGCAACCAAAAAGTGTCCCTTTACGTCAAAAGTGGCTTTAGACCAGCTAGAAAACAACGATAGTAAATTAGAACACTTGCAGAATTGAGCGATAGTGAATCGTGGGGAAATTTATTTTATTATTATTGTTATTTTTTTTTATTATTTATTTTTATTTATTATATTATAATTTATGTTTTTGTGTTTCAAACTTTATCATACCCGGGATATCTACTAGACTCTTGTTTGGACAGATTTAAGTGTGTTATTGTTAAGAATTACAGACCTACAATATAAAACGCCAAATTTCCATGCAAAATAATTGTACCGCTTTTAGCACCTAAAATCCAAAATAATCATACCACCAGGGAGGTTAAAACAGACAAAAACATACATTCATGCACCAATGGCAGAATTTTCAATGTCCCCACCTTCATCAATTGTAATACACAGTTTTTGGTGTACGTTATCACCTGTGACAAATGTCAAGTCCAGTACGTTGGCCGTACAACACGACGCCTAAAAGACCGATTACACGACCATCTGTATGATATAGAAAAAGACAAGCTAACAAACGTGGCCAAGCACTGGATTTTCGTACACCAAAAAGATGTTTCCAGCCTTTTTATTCAAAGAGTTAAAAAAATAGTTACGCCCATTAGAGGAGGAGATAAATTCCAGCTATTATGTAAACGTGAAGTTTTTTGGATTTTTTCTTTGAACACCAGAATTCCCTTTGGCCTGAATTTTGAATGGGACGTTTCTTACTATTATGACTAATGTTGATACTATTCAGTTTTAGTATTTATTATTTGGCCCAATTTACTTCTTTGAAATCTTCACATATCGCTGTGTCTATGGACACAGCAATATTCTTACTGGTCTCAGCCATTTACCAGTCATAGCCACAGGTGTGGCTATATTTACATCTATAAATCCATAATCAGAGACAGCTCTGAAGTGTGACATCATTTAATACAGCTACAAGGGGCTCTACGCACGTTAGGGTTTCACAAAAAGATGTTTTACACAATGTCGAGTGGACAGCCAAGCACTGAAATACATATATATAGATTTTCATGTTTAGAGATACAGCAGACGGAGTAATGCATATGCTTAATTCTCAGCATGTGCCTTGTTCCCGAATATCTCCATGGATCGCTGTGTCTGGAGACATAGCAATATTGTTGCTCTGCCTTCATTTCCACGGATCAATCTATACATGTATGGTTACATCTATGCCTCAGCTTCCAGGAAACGTTCTATCTTTTAGTTTCATATAACCTTTAGAGTTGGCGGTACCTACAGACACAGCGACGTTTTTGCTCAATTTCCATCTTTACAGATGCTTATATGCACATGATGTGGTTTTCGCTAAGTTCTGGGAGATGTCCCCCCCCCCCCAGCGTAACCACAAATCGCTGTGCCTGTGGACACAGCTACATCTTTGCTGAGTTGCTATCGCTATAGCCTTTCACATATACCTGGCGTCGGATGTTGTCTCATTTTGATCATTGGTCGATGTGATTTATTCTGACACTTTTCCATCATCTGATAGAGCGATAAGAGGCCCGAAGCACCCCAGGGTTTTACAGGAGCTTCTTATAGTGTGATTAATGGCCAGTCTTATATTGTGATTAATGAAACACATTCACAGATCGCAGCGAAGCCATCGACATGGCGATTAATGGCTAGTTTTATAAGGTGATAAATGAAACATAATCATAGATCGCTGTGAGGCCATCGACATAGCGATGTTTGTCTGTAGTTTTGTGAAGACATCCCACTCTTTCCAATCCATTCATATACCGCCAAACTTGTGATCACAGCGATGTTTTCATACTTATCTTCTCCTATTATTGGTACGGATATGGTTCTATCTTGGTTGTTGGTCGGGGTGGCTGAGTTTATGTCTAACATATTTAAATATACGGACATTTTTGATACCTGTCACGGTTTAATACAATCATGAATAGCCTTAGAGTTTTTTTGGGGTCCTCATAAACTTATTAACCACCCTACCCCACATAGCACAATAAGCCACTTTGTGAGAGTTCTCCTTTTCATTTTCTCTTCAATTTTTTTTTACCTGGGAGTCCAATTTTTAAATACGATTAGTACAATCAATAAATACATATTTTATGGTACACCCATGGTTTGTTAGTTTAGGCTTAGGACATACGGTATATATTTCTCCGTATGGTTCTTTTATATATGCTTTTTGTATAGTTTGAATCATCACAAATTCTATCAATATGTATTCAACCTAGCATATATATAGTTTTTGCCATAAAGTCTTTCTTACTATTCACAGAAGATTATAGTCCTAATAAGCACAGTTCTCATGCATATGTATATGAGTATGTACATTGACATAGAAGACGTTTTGTCTTAATGAGCATGGTTTTTACACATGTATACATATGCATATATATATATTGATATTTTTTTTTGTGTATTTAAATCCTCTACTTTTCGTCTGTTTATGGGTCCTTATGCACATACAGTCGAATATAGAGTTGTTCTTGTTAAAGTATGTTTTTTTTTATGTTCATTGTATTTAAGATTTTATTCATGATACAGAAACATGTTCATACACGCAAATTGATGAAGGTCTTTTTTCGTTGATTAACCTTTTTCATCAACACACATGTTTGTCTATCTGTTTTTCCCCTTTCAGGAGAGGGGCTTCATTGTCAAAAATCACAGAAAATTGAGACCACGTATTAGAGTGATTCACATGTGGACATCAATGTATATATTTCTGATATAAATACATAGTTCTGTTTAAGAGTAGAGGAGACATGTATTTATATGTTTTCCCCTCTTTTTCCATATATGACCATGGACTTCATTCATAAAATCAAAACACATGTTTGTTTTATGTACATTCACATGCACTTTGGTCACATAGTTTATTTATTTATATACACATCAAATATATACATTCCCCTTTTTTTCCTTTGACACTTTATGTATATCTTTTTCTTTTTTTTATTATCTTTTCTTTTTCCCACATCAATATATTTTCCATTATTAAACAATTATTTCCATACTTCACTCCTTTTTTTTCTTGGTTCCATTTTTATTTCATATAGCATAGACGTCATATCACAGTGACATCTCTAGCACACACGGGAACTTTACATGTTATTCTTGTTTCACGTTATTATTCATTCCATATACACTAGAAATATTTTTCGTTTATTTGGTCATAGTATATACTTACATTTTTATTACTTTTTGAGATCTAATTTCTCAATATTTGTTACGTTTTCATTTTCTTTTAGCTCAAATTTATTTTCTATACACCCTTTCAATTTTAATTTCACTGTTCTTTCATGTTCAAATTCACATCTAGTATTTCACACATCTTGTTTCCCTTTCCTAACTTTTCCGTCGCTTACACTCATATACTTTGCACAGCCGGATCTCAGCTGTTCCGGATTTTAGCTTGATCACATAGTCACATGATTCATGATAGAAAGTATATATGTGGTCTCATT
Organism: Lithobates clamitans; assembly: GCA_037952925.1. Taxonomy (NCBI): domain Eukaryota; kingdom Metazoa; phylum Chordata; class Amphibia; order Anura; family Ranidae; genus Lithobates; species Lithobates clamitans. Next base: position 1,969,901 of record JBBGZY010000250.1, read on the forward strand.
TTTTATTACTGTTAGCTATGAGTAAGCACTTGGCATAAGTGCGAAACGCGTTAGCTGATTGCCTGTACATCTTGTCTACGGTGTCCTGTACATGGTATGATCCTGATTTTACAATAAAGTAACCTTTTTGGATAATATCTTCCCGGTGTGCGGCTGTCCGGATTTTCTCGTCTATTCACATTATGAATCAGCATTAGCCAGCACCCGGGGCTCTTTATCTCTGGAGAGAATCATCCACTCTATACCTGGTTTGGATCCACACTGGTGCGGGGAAGACTCTTGTGTTGAACCTTCTACAGGTAGTTTTAGCTGAACATTGTGCAGAGCTCGCAAAAAACTAACTTGTAGTTTTAGCTGAACACTGTGCAGAGCTCGCAAAAACTAACTAACTTGTAGCTTATTTAGCTGCCTGCGGTAGTGATAGGATCAGGAAAACACCACCAACCTTCTACAGGTAGCTTTAGCTGAACACTGTGCAGAGCTTGCAAAAAACTAACTTGTAGTTTTAGCTAAACACTGTGAGGAAGACGCACTACACTAACTTGTAGCTTTAGCTGAACACTGTGCAGAGGTCACACTACACTAACCTGTAGCTTTAGCTGAACACTGTGAGGAGGACGCACCACCCTAACTTGTAGCTGAATACTGTGCAGAGGTCACACTACACTAACTTGTAGTTTTAGCTGAACACTGTGCAGAGCTTGCAAAAAACTAACTTGTAGCTTATTTAGCTGTCTGCGGTAGTGATAGGATCAGGAAAACACCACCAACCTTCTACAGGTAGCTTTAGGTGAACACTGTGCAGAGCTCGCAAAAAACTAACTTGTAGTTTTAGCTGAACACTGTAAGGAGGACGCACTACACTAACTTGTAGCTTTAGCTGAACGCTGTTCAGAGGACGCACTACACTTACTTGTAGCTTTAACTGAACACTGTGCAGAGGTCGCACTACACTAACTTGTAGTTTTAGCTGAACACTGTGAGGAGGACGCACTACCCCAACTTGTAGCTTTAGCTGAACACTGTGCAGAGGTCACACTACACTAACTTGTAGCTTTAGCTGAACACTGTGCGGAGGTCACACTACACTAACTTGTAGCTTTAGCTGAACACTGTGAGGAGGACGCACTACACTAACTTGTAGTTTTAGCTGAACACTGTGCAGAGGTCACACTAAACTAACTTGTAGCTTTAACTGAACACTGTGAGGAGGACGCACTGCACTAACTGTAAATAGTCTAGCTGCCTGACTGTGGTACTAATAGGATCAAAAGAACACCAGCAATTTTCTTCAGGTAGCTGTAAATACTGTAACAAGACAAGCCTGCCTGTCAGTAGGAAGATAACAGGAACGGATCTAGCTAAACTGAATACAGTATATATATATATATATATATATATATATATATATATATACACACAACACCTGGGATGCATATATATACACAATACACTGTAAGTGCAGCTAACTCACTGACTGTCCTGCCTAATCTATCTAACTCAAATGAAATGACACTGTCTCTCTCTCTCTCTCTAAGCACGCCGGAACACACTACACAGGGCTGCCGTGCAGGCGGCCTTACATAGTGTGGGGCGTGTTCTAAACCCCCTGAGCCATAATTGGCCAAAGCCACCTTGGCTTTGGCCAATTACAGCTCTCTCTACTGACAGCGCTGTGATTGGCCAAGCATGCGGGTCATAGTGCATGCTTGGCCCATTATCAGCCAGCAATGCACTGCGATGATGCTATGGCTCCACACGAATTTGGCGCGAACGGCCCATATCGTTCGCAATTCGGCGAACGATCGAACAGATGATATTCGAGTCGAACATGGGTTCGACTCGAACGCGAACCTCATCCCTACACGAGATATGTAAATCACCTGTCACTCACAGCAAGGGGGAGGATTTGACAAAGTTTTTCTCTGTTTGTCAAGATTTATCTCACTGAAAAATAAAAGAGGATTGCTCAGAGATGGATTAACTCTTTGTGGCAAGACTGGGCTCAAATGATAGGAAATGTTATACTCTATATTATGACATCAAAAAAAAAAAAAAAAAATCGGGTTTACATCCACTTTAAGGAAAATGTCGGTTTACAAAAATCAAATAAGCGAAAGCAAGTTTATAAGCAAGTTTAAGCATGAGACTGTTACAAACTATCAAAAAGACAATTTTACGAAATTCATATTATGATAAAAAAAACACAATTGAATATCCCGATCCACCACCTCCTAGTTAACCACTTAAGGACCGAGCCTCTTTTTGAGATTTGTTGTTTACAAGTTAAAAATATATTTTTTTTTTGCTAGAAAATTATTTAGAACCCCCAAACATTATACACTTTTTTCTAACACCCTAGAGAATAAAATGACGGTCGTTGCAATACATTCTGTCACACCATATTTGCGCAGAGGTCTTACAAGCGCACTTTTTTTGGAAAAAATACACTTTTTTTTAATTAAAAATAAGACAACAGTAAAGTTAGCCCATTTTTTTATATTGTGAAAGATAATGTTACGCCGAGTAAATTGATACCCAACATGTCACGCTTCAAAATTGCGCCCTTTTACCCTTAAAAATCTCCATATGCGACGCCTAAAATATTCTACAGGTTGCATGTCTTAAGTTACAGAGGAGATCTAGGGCTAGAATTATTGCGCTCGCTCTACCGATTGCCTCACATTTGATTTGAACACCGGGCGCTACTCATGTATGCATTCGCTTCTGCACGCGAGCTCGGCGAGACGGGGCACGTTTAAAAAAAAAAATTCTCATTTATTTTAGCTTTTATTTTTACACTGTTCTTTTTAAAAAAAATTGTGTCACTTTTATTCCTATTACAAGGAATGTTAACATCCCTTGTAATAGAAAAAAAAGCATGACAGGACCTCTTAAATATGAGATTTGGGCTCAAAAATACCTCAGATCTCATATTTACACTAAAATGCAATAAAAAAAAAAAAAACGTTTGGGGGGGGGGGGCATCTTCCCCTCACATGTCTCCATACCAAGCAAGGGGCAACATCCGATCCCCTCCGCTGCTGCTGACGGATCCGGTAAGCGGCGGAGGGCACCGGAGTACGGCGGGAGGGAGGTCCCTCTCTCGCCGCCAATAAAAATGATCTTGCCGCGAATCCGCCGCAGAGATCACTCTTATTGGAAAGCGGATTGCCGACTGAGGAAGAGGATACTGGGATTATGGCAGCTAGCTGCTGCCAAAAAAACGATATTCCTCTTCAAAGTTAGGAAGTATATCGTTGTGCGGCGGTCCGGAAGTGGTTAAAGTGACCTGTCAGGACAGGAAATCAACACTCCCTAGAGATGTCAGATTCAGCTCCATGGACATGGAGAAATAGTTATTTACTCTTCTTTGCGTGGGACCCTTTTTTTTTGCTAATTTATACACAACAGAATCACTTTTAAACAGTAACTCCCCTTTTGTTGAGAAAAAAAATTTCCCCCTGGGTGACCTCTGTACATTGCAGGGATTTTAACAAACTTTGTTTCTTACCTTTTGTTATTGTGAAGAAATCATTGTTTGTTTCTCTGTGACAATGTGCTCAGTGAGTCTAATGGTTTCATCATTATTAAAATTGCAGGGTCTGCATCTCTTTAGCCGTGATTTCCTATTGGGAGCATCTTCCCAAAAATGACATTTTTGTTGCAGGGGAAGCCAAAAATCTGACTTGTATCTTAGTGCAGACTTCTGGGAAAATCAGTGAGCCAATCACACAAGCAGGAAATAATTTTTCTGGGGGGGGGGGGGGGCGTTCTGTATACATTCTGTGTACAGAACACCTCCAGGTTGCCATATTGCATTTTACAGAAAATTACAGCGGCTGCAGATTGAAAAGAAAAGGTCATTTTTAATAACATTCAATTACAATATGACTTGTGTCGCAATTGTATATGCCATATTATTTTTTTCCCATGAAAGTGGAGTTACCCCTTAAGGTAATATGTAATATTTGAAGTGATGTTTGGATATGTGTAAAAAAAAAACGTGCAGATAAGTAAGAGCTCCATAAATGCTGTGTTTGTGCTCTAAACTGTAAAAACACATCCACATTTAAAGCGGAGGTCCACCCTAAAAAAAAAAAAAAAAAAATTACATTAAAAGGCTCCGAAAAATGTGAAAAAAAAAACATTGAAAAACAAGAAAAAAATTTTACTTACCAGAAATGGCTGTTGCTAGGCAGACCGTCCTAATCTGCCACTTCCTATTCCGTGGTAGTCTTCATTCTTCTCCTCCTCGCGTTGTCTTCTGGGGAATGGGGCGCGCTGTCTTCTGGGACCTGTGTGTGTCCCAGAACACAGCCAGCCATTCACAAAGCACCGTGCGACTCGCGCATGCGCAGTAGGAAATGGGCAGTGAAGCCACAAGTGAAGCCACAATGGTGGCGCCGGGACCTGATCCGATGGACGTATCAGCCTCGGTCGGCCGACATCGTGGGCACCCTGGACAGGTAAGTGCTTTTACATTGAAAAGGCTGGAACGAAGGCGACCACAGCTTTGTTCCAGCCCGTCCCCAGCTGCCGAAGGCAGCCGATTGGACACCGGGCCTCCCGATCGCACGAGAGGCCCGGCAAGAGCAGCGGGAGGCAGCGGGAGGCGGCGCAAAGGGGGGGATGTCCCCTCCCGCTCCTCCGGTATAACAGCCGAGCGGCTTTTAGCCGCATCGCTTGTTATACTCGGGTAGCCGATCGCCCGCTGTAAACAACGGTACCGGGATGATACCTGCAGCTGCGGGCATCATCCCGGTATAACCCCGGAAAGCCGAGTGCGCATATCTGCGTACGGTCAGCGGGAAGGGGTTATTTGACACTTTCCTACTATTTCTGGTCAGTCAATTCTATTTTCTCTTTTTGTGTATTTTGTTTCACTGTCCTTTTTATAATGGATCTTGCTCAATGGAGTTTCAAACGTAGTTTGTATTGGCAAGGGACACCATACCTCCCAACATTTTGAGATGGGAATGAGGGACACCTACTAACAAATATATGTAGGCATAGGACACACCTCCTGCCACACCCCCTTAAAGGAGAATTAACCAAAAAAAAAAAAGTTTATTAAATCTACAAGGACTTTTTTTTACCACTACTATTCCTTTATATTGGCTTTTTAATTTTACAAATGCAGCAATTTAGAATTTGGATGAAAGTTTTAGCACTGGAAAACACTTTTTGAAAGGTAAAAAGGTAAAAAGTGCATTTTATATACATCTATATAGATCAGACCAAAATGAGGGACAAATGAGGAGGAATGAGGGACAGAGGGACATTGCATCAAATCAGGGAAACTGCTCTGTAAGACACTATAATGGCAGCGGTCTCTAGCAGTCTATTGTAACAAGTCCCTAGTCTCAGAGTCTCAGACTAAAAGATAATGAAATCTCTCTTCTTTTTTAGTGAATAGAGTGCAACAACCATTTATAACCCCTCACAATCCATTACCACTTGGCGATCCTCCAGCGCTCCGCTCCCTCTCGTTCTATTATACTTACAACTAATGCACTTACATCCAATACTTTAGAGTCCACTTCCCTCCAATCCTATTTGTATTGTAATTCCTTGGCATTTTTACCGTAATTAATTTCTGCATGATGGTAACGTGTTTGAATAGACTAGACAAGTCCAGGTCCTGACAGACAGATGTTATCTATTAACCACTTCCGGACCGCCCGCCGTCGTTATATGTCGGTATTTTGAAGGAGGATAACGTTGTTATGGCAGCAGCTATCTACCATAACCCCCGGTATTATCTTCTTCGGTGAGCGGTCCGGTTTGAGATAAAAGTGGTCTCTGAGGCGGATTCGCCGCAAGATCACTTTTATCGGCGGCGGGAGAGAGCTCCCGCCGCGCTCTGGTGCCCTCCGCCGCTTACCGGAGCCGTCGGCAGCAGCAGAGGCGATCGGATCCTTCCTGTGGCCTGACATGGAGACGAGTGAGGGGAAGGTGGCCCCCATATCATTGCAGGGCGAAAGCGACGTCAAAACGCCACTTCCGCCCACAGCTCTTAAAGGGCCATTTTTTAAAATTTTTTTTAAATGACATTTTTTTTTTTTTAAATTGCAATTTAGTGTAAATATGAGGTCTTTTTGACCCCAGATCTCATATTTAAGAGGTCCTGTCATGCTTTTTTTCTATTATAAGGGATGCTTACATTCCTTGTAATAGGAATGAAAGTGCCACAATTAAAAAAAAAAAAAAAACAGTGTAAAAATAAAAAATAAAAGGTAAAATAAATAAGAATAAAAAAAAATTTTTTTTTTAAACGTGCTCCATTCCGACGAGCTTGCGTGCAGAAGCAAATGCATACGTGAGTAGCTCCCGCATATGAAAAAGGTGTTCAAACCACACATGTGAGGTGTCGCCGCGATCGGTAGAGCGAGAGTAATAATTCTAGCCCTAGTCCTCCTCTGTAACTTAAAACATGCAACCTGTAGAATTTTTTAAACGTCGCCTATGTAGATTTTTAAGGGTAAAAGTTTGTCACCATTCCACGAGCGGGCAAAATTTTGAAGCCTGACATGTTGGGTATCAATTTACTCGGCGTAACATTATTTTTCACAATATAAAAAAAAAATTATGCTAACTTTACTGTTGTCTTATTTTTTAATTAAAAAAAGTGTATTTTTTCCAAAAAAAGTGCGCTTGTAAGACCACTGCGCAAACACGGTGTGACAGAAAGTATTGCAACGACCGCCATTTTATTCTCTAGGGTGTTAGAAAAAAAATGTATAGTGTTGGGGGGTTCTAAGTAATTTTCTTGCAAAAAAAACCTGTTTTTAACTTGTAAACAACAAATCTCATAAAGAGGCTCGGTCCTTATTTAGTGGCTAGAGAACAGACTATGGAATAATCCAATGCCTTTGCCTTTTAGCATGGCTCATTTATTAAATGTCCAATTTTTATATAACTTCCACTAACCTCTGCATTACCGGAGGTTTTAAAACGTAACGAGGGGAGTTTACCTTAGTCATTCTCGGAAGAATATTTTACACCTGAATAGACAAATTTATAGGCGGCACATAAAAGGCTAATCTGGGTAGTCAAGGAAAAATTCTTTTAATTTGTGCAAATCCGCAAGTAAATGTTGATTTAAAGGAGATTAAAGCTACAGAGGAAAGTGGAAGGGGTGGTTTAAATGGAGTTTGAATGAATAAAGCTATTTTGTATATATATTTAGAAGCTGGGAACATAATGTAGTTAAGGAAATGAAATGTAGAAAAGAAAACGATTCTAATATTAGCAGTGCAGATTAGTAATTAATATCAAAGTCATGGAAAAAATGCCACATTGCAAGTGCTCATCATGAGAATGTCTATTGATCCCACAGTAAATAATCAACGTTTTATTTTCCCTTCAGTGTCATAGAGAATAAACTATCTGTGAATGACAATTTAAACATCAGCAATAAGGTTTATATTACCCTAAATATTTTTTTCTATGTGTGTGTGTGTTCACATATTTGTATTTTATAAATCATGGTCTCTTTGATTTTCATATACTCCTTCCATCTGAAGTACCTGCTTGATCCTGCCACCTTTCTTCCTTGTTCTAAACTGGCCACACAAAGTAGAGTAGCTGATCTGTTGTTAGCATGGTTAGTTTTCATCCTTTGGCTTGCCATTCAGTGGTACAGGACACTGTGCAGACACACAGGATACACACACCCCAACCAATCACAGCCTGCATATAACACACGCCCCCTCCCAATCACTGCCTACCTCTTAAGCCGCATACACACGAGCGGAACGCCCGACATAAAAAGTCCAACGGAAGCTTTTCATCGTCTATTCCGATTGTGTGTGTGCCTCATCTGACTTTTTTTTTTTGAAAATTCTGACGGACCTAGAAATGGAACATGTTCTAAATATCTCCGACGGAACCAATTCCTATCGGGAAAACCGATCGTCTGTATGCTGTTCCAATGGACCAAAAACGACGCATGCTCTGAAGCAAGTACGAGACGGAAGCTATTGGCTACTGGCTATTGAACTTCCTTTTTCTAGTCCCGTCGTAAGTGTTGTACGTCACCGCGTTCTGGATGGTTGAACTTTGGGTTGACCGTGTGCAGGCAAGACCGCTTGAATGGAATTCCGTCGGAGTCCTGTTGGAGAAACCTTCGGAGTTTATTCCGACGGCAAAACTGGTCGTGTGTACAGGGCATTAGGCGTAGACTTATGCAAATTGGAAAATTGGATGGGGGTTTCCACAGATCCAATTCGCATGAAAGGAGACTGTGACCGGCTCTCTATGGAGCCGGTTCACATATCTCCGGGGTGGCTGCGGAGCAGATTGCACAAGGGTCCTGTGCGTCTTTGTTTCAGAGCCGAATTCAGGCCTGATTCATCCTTGAAACGGAGAACAGGGACACACCGGCCCCCTGCTGTGAGCCGCATCCTGCATAAGTGTGAACCCAGCCTTAAGGCCCTTTCACACAGGGGCGGGGGCGGCGGCAGTAAAGCGCCACTATTGTAAGCGGCGCTTTACCGTCAGTATTCGGCTGCTAGTGGGGCGGTTTTACCCCCTGCTAGCGGCCGAGAAAGGGTTAAAAACCACCGCAAAGCACCTCTGCAGAGGCGCTTTGCCGGTGGTAAAGCCGCGCTGTCCCATTGATTTCAATGGGCAGGAGCGGTATACACTCCGCTCCTTCACCGCTCCAAAGATGCTGCTAGCAGGACTTTTTTTCCCGTCCTGCCAGCGCACCGCTCCAGTGTGAAAGCCCTCGGGGCTTTCACACTGGAGACACAGCAGCGGCACTTTCGGGTCGGTTTGCAGGCGCTATTATTAGCGCAATAGCGCCTGCAAACCGCCCCAGTGTGAAAGAGCCCTTAAACACAATAGACATAAGAAAAATAGGCGCTAAGGCTCGATTGTTAGACCAGTGACTAAGTGACACTGATCACATAATATAGTTTGCTGCTGCCCCTTTAAGTGTTTTTAATACACTATAGACTATTTTAAACCTTTAAAAGTAGGCACTTGCAATATTCAAATTATAAAGTGACAGGTGGAAAATGGCTCATGTGACTGATTACCACTTAAGTCAAACTTTCTTCCCCGAGGAATCTGGTAGATGAAACGCGTTGGCAAGGATGGCATTTGGTCGTAATTTACGACATCCGGTAACGTCACGTCTGGGGAAGTACTTCCACTGTTTGGAACTCACGCCGACTGAGGTGTGGGCGGAGCGGCGTGGCTTACTCCATACATATACGGGCTGTATATTTTAGGTACCATTAAATGTGAGGGCATTATATGTTGGCTTTATGGGATTTGGTGATAATTAATACTACACTATGAGTATTTTTCTTGTTACCTGGTGCCGTTTGTATGCTGTGATTGAGAGAAGGAGTAATTGAGAAGACATTACTGGGAGCCAGTTCTGGAGTTTGTGCTGAGGAGTCATCTTTACTTTGGCTTAAAGTGTATATTGACCTTCCTGGAAACAGGGGTCAATATTTTATGGTGAGTGAGCAGTCTTCACATGGTGCCACCAACGGTTGGACTTGAGTGGATATCAGTCACATGAGTCATTTTTCACCTAAGTGTGGAGACCAACTTTACATTTTTATCTACGGACCTTCTTTTAATATTCATGGACTAGAAACATTACGGTTATTGTCACTTTATACTTTGAATATTGCAAGCGCTAGGGCATTTTTTTCTCAGAGAAAAGGTGCAGGAACTCCCCCCTTCTGTGTTCCCCCTTGTCTGCACACCCTACACTCCTCTGAGCACCGTCCCTTGGTCCCACCCCCTACCCACCTCCCAGTACTGCCCCAAGTATCATTTTGTGGTGCTAAATAATTTGTATGAATATTTGCTCTTATCGAATAACAAGAAAAGCAGTAAAATAGATCCCCTGGAGCCAGCAACAATAGATCCCCCAGTAACAATAGAACCCACCCCAGCAACAATAGAACCTTCACACAACAATAGACTCTCCCCAAGAACAATGGACCCCCACCCCAGCAACAATGGACCCCATCCCAGCAACAATAGGTCCCCTCAGCAACAATAGGATCCCACCCCAGCAGCAATAGATCCTTCACACAACAATAGACTCTCCCCAACAACAATGAACCCCCACCCCAGCAACAATGGACCCCATCCCAGCAACAATAGGTCCCCTCAGCAACAATAAGATCCCACCCTAGCAACAATAGATCGCTAACACAAAAATAGACTCCCCTAGCAACAATAATCCCCCCAGAAACAATAGACCTCACCACAGCAACAAAAGATCCCTCACACAACAATAGACACCCCTAGCAAAAATAGACCCCCCCCCCACACACACACACACACATAGCAACAATAGACCACCCACAACAAAATACCACCCCAGCATCAAAAGATCCACCCCAGCAACATTAGACCTCCAGCAGCAACAACAGATCTCCCAGCAGCCAGCATCAATAGACCCATCAGCATACAGCAACAATAGACCTCTCCCTCAATAGTAGATTCCTACCAGCAACATAAGATCCCCCCCAGCAACAATAGATCCCCCACTAGCAACAATAGACCCTCACACAAAAATAGATCACTAGTAACAATAGATTCCCCAGCACCCAGCATCAATAGACCCTCCAGCACAACCCTTACATACATTTAGTGCTGGGGGTGCCGTAACTGCGTTCCCCCGCGTTCCCGCTGAAGAAAAAGCCCTGGCAAGCGCCTACTTTTTACTTTTAAAACATATTTCTTGAACACTCCCCCCTGCACAAGCACAGCCTGCATCTTGCCTGAGGCGGAACGGACTATGGAATACAGGCACACAGTCTGTCTGCACAGTGTCCTGTAACCTCACCCCCCACTATCAGAAAGATGAGTTGCATGGTCACATGACTGAAGTTGTCAACCTTGTAAAAAATGTAGGAAAGATCATTTTGGAAACTAAGCAAAAGCAGTTATGGTACCTGCATTGTTAAAACTCTATTAGAAAGTGTCTATAACAATGTATGCCCACAACTACCGTACTTTAATTAAAGCAGGTCTAAATTACTGGATGATATTTAGATTGCAAAACCACTGTGACCTTCCGTTGCCCCCCTTGGGGGGGGGGTGCTGATGGGGTACACTTTCTGTCTACATATGCTATCTCCAGTGTAGCTGCACATCATTGATCATGTCCATGCAATGTGTGCCACCATATTCACTTGTAATCTCCACCAGGGGTGCAAGTGGCAAGGTGAAAACTCAATCACCAATATTCCCGTCACTCATGTTCCTGGAATGGGAGCAGCAACAGCTAGCAGATCAAAGTATGTATTGGCCAAAACACCACTGATCTTCTAATAACGTCCAAAAGTTTTTATTCAAAGTGATCACATCACATGAGAGGAGTGCAACGTTTTGGGACAATGCACTTCTCATATCACACCCCCTTCCTGATGAAGGGCTCCTCTCTAATATTACATTCTTCTGCTGTGATGTAATTGCTATGCAAATATATAAATTGAAAGTGGCAACTTAGGAGCAAACTTAGGAGACAGTTGTTAGTGTTGAGCTTGGGTTGGGGTTTGGCCTGAACCCAAGTTTGTCCAAACACGGACGTTAGCTGTCATTGCTGGGCCATTGAGCAGCGGGAAGGAGATTTCCCACCCTTTAGCTGATGTACTCAGTGGGGCAGGGATGCTTGAGACATTATATTAATATGGACCGCTAAAAATGTCAGCTGCCAGTCACCACGCACAAGGTCACAAAGCTTAGTGAAAGTGTCAGTCGCCAGCACAACCAAGATCACCTCCATCGACCCATGGTTTCTTTGCTGAGACTCCCGGGCACACCTCTCATTGGGCATACATTCAAGTTCCTTTGCCCTCTTCATCATTGCTGGCGGATACTGGACCAGGCCAGAAATCCCAACCATCAAATGGACCTACGCTAGATTTCCAAAAGTATTGGGATGCCTGCCTTTGCACGCAGATGAACTTTAATGGCATCCCAGTCTTAGTCCGTAGGAATGGCCGTCGGACTTTTGTTGCCGAAAAGTCTGCTTGTGTGTATGCGGCCTTAGTCCGTAGGGTTTAATATTGAGTTGGCTCATCTTTTGCAGCTATAACAGCTTCAACTCTTCTGGGAAGGCTGTCCACAAGGTTTAGGAGTGTGTCTATGGGAATGTTTGACCATTCTTCCAGAAGCGCATATGTGACGTCAGGCACTGATGTTGGGCGAGAAGACCTGGTTTGCAGTCTCCGCTCTAATTCATCCCAAAGGTGTTCTATTGGGTTAAGGTCAGGACTCTGTGCAGACCAGTCAAGTTCCTCCACCCCAAACTCGCTCATCCATGTCATTATGGACCTTGCTTTGTGCACGGGTACGCAGTCATGTTGGAACAGGAAGGGGCCATCCCTTCATTGGAACTAAGGGGCCAAGCCCAACCCCTGAAAAACAACCCCACACCATAATCCCCCCTCCACCAAATGATTTGGACCAGTTGACAAAGCAAGGTCCATAAAGACATGAATGAGCGAGTTTGGGGTGGAGGAACTTGACTGACCTGCACAGAGTCCTGACTGCAACCCAATTTAACACCTTTGGGATGAATTAGAGCAGAGATTGCGAGCCAGGCCTTCTTGTCCACATCAGTGCCTGACCTCACAAATGCACTTCTGGAAGAATGATCAAATGTTCCCATAGACACACTCCTAAACCTTGTGGACGGCCTTCCCAGAAGAGTTGAAGCTGTTATAGCTGCAAAAGATGAGCCAACTCAATATTAAACCCTACGGACTAAGGCCGCATACACACAAGCAGACTTTTCGGCAACAAAAGTCCGACGGCCATTCCGGCAGACTTTTGTCGGACTTTTGACGGACTTCCGACGGACTTTTGAACGAACGGACTTGCCTACACACGATCACACCAAAGTCCGATGGATTAGTACGTGATGACATACGACCGGACTAAAATAAGGAAGTTGATAGCCAGTAGCCAATAGCTGTCGTTTTTGTCCGTCGGACAAGCATACAGACAAGCGGATTTTTCGACCGGACTCGAGTCCGTTGGAAAGATTTGAAGCATGTTTCAAATCTAAAGTCTGTCAGATTTTCGACTGGAAAAGTCCACTGAAGGTCCGATGAAGCCCACACAGGATCGGATTGTCCGCCGGACTCGGAAAAAAAGTCGAAAAGTCTGCTCGTGTGTAAGCTGCATTAGATTCATAAATTCATATGCGTGTAAAGGCAGGCGTCTCAATACTTTTGGTAATATAGTGTATGTGTGTGCGTGTGTATATGTTATTGCATAACTTTTTTTTGTCAAAATAAAAAATAATCTTTAAATAAACACCATAAAAAATAGCTTTTTATAAATTGGATTCATATGAAGTGTGGTTTATTAGTATCTTGTTTTTCAGCTCATTTAGAATTCTTGTGCTGATCATTTATCAGGTTTTTATTTCTTTGTGGCAGATTTATTTCATGTCATTCTGCTTTTCACCCCAGGCAGCACTAATCTCACTTATGGTTTTAATGAAGCCATGCTTAGTTAATAATTCTCTTTGTTGAGGTGAGTTTGGCCGTGGATGATTCTCTTTCCACCTTCTGAACACATAAGTTCCTGAAGAAAACCAAAGAGAACATTAATTAAATGGCTTCATCATCTTCTCATAATGAAATTTCTAATTGTTGACTCCAGTGATCTGGACACTAATGTCATTTTCAAAAATTTGGCCATTTTAATTTTGCTCTTTTAATTTTCACTAAGCAACAATGATTTATGGCCAGTTGGTGGAAAATAATGGATTTTGTTCCATGGGGTGGTCTCAGTATTCTTCTTCATTACAAGCACCATGTACTTTTTTATTTTTGCAGAAATTGCTCCAAAAATTAATAAGTAGAACTATAGGCAAAACTTTTTTTCTTCATTTTGGATAGAGTAAGGGACGGATATAACCCCCTGTCAGTTGTTTTTTGGCATCCGGGACCCATTGCGGAGATTTCCCTTCACTTTCTGTCCCATTGCAGACATCCCAACCTGTAAAAACTAATTTCAGGGAGGTGGCAAACTCATTTCAGGGCTTAAACCGTGCTACATATTGGGCGTGGCTTAAACGGGGTGTGGTTTAGTAGAGTCTGAGATGACTTACAGCGCTAAGTAGTATGTGGAGGGTGGTGTCAGTAGGGCAGTGGACGGTGTCAGTAGTTCTTTATTTTTATTATTTTTTTTTACAATTGTATTTTTTACATGATTTTACAATTTACTTTTTTTATTTTTTGTTTTCATAATGATTTGGGGTGGGGTAGTGGACAGTGTCAGTAGAGCAGTGTGTCAGTAGTTTTTTGTTTTTATTATTTTCTCTATTTTTTTGTTTATTATTTTCTTTAAATAACTTTTTAATTATTTAATTCTGTGGAAGGGGGTGGGGAGTATTTGACGGTGATGTTGTCAGTAGGGCAGTGGATGGTGTCAGTAGTTTTTATTTTTACATATTGTTTTTTTAAAAATGTTAATTTTTTTTGGTTCACAATGCTTTTTGGGGGGCAGTGGACAGTGTTGGTAGGGCAGGTGGTGTCAGTAGTTTTTTATTTTATATATTTTTTATAATTACATTTTTTTATAATTTTTGTTTACAATTTTATTCATTCATGTTTTATTTTGTAAATATTTTTTGCCTTTTTTTTTTCAATCAATTCTGTTTGGGGGGGGGGGGGCTTTGGTGAGATTTCGGGGGTCTAAACAGACCCCTGACATCTCCTCTTTGAGACATGGAAAGGAACTGAGGACATTGATTCCCTAGTCCCTTTCTCAGCATTGAAGATGAACGGACAGAAGACAGCGGCTCCTGTCCATTCATAAACTGAGCAGAGTAAACACACAGGTTACTCTGTTCAGTTTTCACAGGACACAGGAGTGAACTCGCTCACTGTGTCCAATTCAGAAAAGGCAGGGGCCGGTAAATGACCGGTCCCTTCCTCCGCTCACCATCCTGACAGATCCCCACAGCTGGCAGGAGAGGAGGGAAGCCAGCTGCGGGGGATGGGGTCGGAGGAGGAGGACAGGGAGTAGGTGAAGAAGGGGGGGGAGTGAAGGACACGGAGGGGGCTAGAGGAGGAGGACAGAGAGCCGGGTGAAGGACACGGAGGGGGCTAGAGGAGGAGAACAGAGAGCCGGGTGAAGGACACAGAGGGGGCTGGAGGAGGAGGACAGAGAGCCGGGTGAAGGACATGGAGGGGGCTGGAGGAGGAGGACAGAGAGCCGGGTGAAGGACACGGAGGGGCTGAAGGAAGAGGACAGAGAGCCGGGTGAAGGACATGGAGGGGGCTGGAGGAGGAGGACAGAGAGCCGGGTGAAGGACACGGAGGGGGGCTGGAGGAGGAGGACAGAGAGCCGGGTGAAGGACACGGAGGGGAGCCGGAGGAGGAGGACAGAGAGCCGGGTGAAGGACACGGAGGGGGGCTGGAGGAGGAGGACAGAGAGCCGGGTGAAGGACACAGAGGGGGCTGGAGGAGGAAGACAGAGAGCCGGGTGAAGGACACGGAGGGGGGCCGGAGGAGGACAGAGAGCCAGGTGAAGGACACGGAGGGGGCTGGAGTAGGAGGACAGAGAGCCGGGTGAAGGACACGGAGGGGCTGGAGGAGGAGGACAGAGAGCCGGTGAAGGACACGGAGGGGGCTGGAGGTGGAGGACAGAGAGCCGGGTGAAGGACACGGAGGGGGCTGGAGTAGGAGGACAGAGAGCCGAGTGAAGGACACGGAGGGGCTGGAGAAGGAGGACAGAGAGCCGGTGAAGGACACGGAGGGGGCTGGAGGTGGAGGACAGAGAGCCGGGTGAAGGACACGGAGGGGGCTGGAGGAGGAGGACAGAGGGCCGGGTGAAGGACGCGGAGGGGGCTGGAGGAGGAGGACAGAGAGCCGGGTGAAGGACACGGAGGGGGCTGGAGGAGGAGGACAGAGAGCCGGGTGAAGGACATGGAGGGGGCTGGAGGAGGAGGACAGAGAGCCGAGTGAAGGACACGGAGGGGGCTGGAGGAGGAGGACAGAGAGCCGGGTGAAGGACACGGAGGGGGCTGGAGTAGGAGGACAGAGAGCCGAGTGAAGGACACGGAGGGGCTGGAGAAGGAGGACAGAGAGCCGGTGAAGGACACGGAGGGGGCTGGAGGTGGAGGACAGAGAGCCGGGTGAAGGACACGGAGGGGGCTGGAGGAGGAGGACAGAGGGCCGGGTGAAGGACGCGGAGGGGGCTGGAGGAGGAGGACAGAGGGCCGGGTGAAGGACACGGAGGGGGCTGGAGGAGGAGGACAGAGAGCTGGGTGAAGGACACAAAGGGGGGCCGGAGGAGGAGGACAGAGAGCCGGGTGAAGGACACGGAGGGGGCTGGAGGAGGAGGACAGAGAGCCGGGTGAAGGACATGGAGGGGGCTGGAGGAGGAGGACAGAGAGCCGAGTGAAGGACACGGAGGGGGCTGGAGGAGGAGGAGGACAGAGAGCCGGGTGAAGGACACAGAGGGGAGCTGGAGGAGGAGGATACAGGGAACAGTCAGGGATGATCGGTGCAGCAGGAGGGCCAGCTGTGATCACCAATCTCCCTGTATAGCTTTTTAGCTGACAGCCGCGGGAGGGAGAGAAGGAGAAGCAGATGTCAGCTATTCGGCGTTCACAGCTCTCCTTCCTGCTGCACCAATTGAACCAGGGGACAATCCAGGATCAGACCTGCAGCCGGGATACCGGGCAGCACTTTCGGGTGTCCGGGAGGCTCCTCCCAAATGCGGGAGGCTCCCGCACCTCGCGGGAGACTTGAGATGTCTGCCATTGCCAAAACTGGAAGTGACAGGAAATCCCTCCAAATTAAGGGAATCTCTTTTGAGGCCTCCAGGTCACCAGAACTTGTGCCCCTTCTGGAAGATTTCTCCTTTCTGTGGACAACCCAAAATTTGGGATTTTCTTTTACTTTCACTTTCAATGATAAGTATAAACAGGACAAATCTCCACTCTATTCTAAAAATAAATAAATAAATAAAATGTTGCCAAAATGTTATCAGTGAATAATAAAGTGCTTTAGGATTTAAGTTCTAAGTTTCACCTAAATTAAAAACAGAAAGATAGAGCTGATCCTTTCAGATCAAATGCACCATTGCGCATAAATAAATATCTAGCAGACACTCCTCTCCCAAAACTTACTAGTGATGAAAAAGTAGTACTTAATAAACCTATATCGGAAGAAGATTTTAACATGGCACTCAAGAATCTGCCAGTGGGTAAGGCCCCAGGACCCAAAGGATTTACTCTACTCTATTATAAGACATTCAGTCAAGTCCTGGCCCCTAAATTTGTCTCGGCTTTTAACTCAATACTATAGGGCAACCCTATCCCGAAAGATACCTCTCATGCACATATTATAACAAACAGGGAAGTTGGGACTTTAAATGAAGCGGTTGGATTGCGGAGGGTTGAAAAATATTAATTTAATAGTCATAGTAAATAGAGTAACAAGGATTTCACATATATCAACACACATATATGTTTTTGCATAAAAATGAAGCATAAAGTATGGAAAAATACATGCAGTAGGTATAAAATCATACTCGATAAATGGTAATTGAAAAACTAATAGTACAACAGTAACTGGAATTAATCACATAGCCATGATAATATTCATAATCATGATCATGATAGGTGCCAGAAGTGGCATGCCCGGAACCTGGTAGCTGGACTATAAATAGCATGATAATAATAATGGTCATACTGGGTACCCGAAGTGGTGTGCCCGAGACCTGGTGTGAAAAGGGCACAATGATATAAAAAGTTAGAAAATAATACTGATGACATCAGAGTACAAATAATTAAGGTTGAAGCATCAAGTGTAGCTCGACGCGTTTTGTGGATGGTTTTCTCCACTCATCAGGAGCTGATGCAGTACAAACCTGTAAGATATATACATATAATAAATCTCCATCTTAATAGAGAGGAGTAAAATAGATCTAATCACAACATGGTTGGTCAGAAGACATACACTTACCAACCCTGGCACTGAGTGCGACGCACGGCAAATGGCACGGAGTGAGCCAGAGGCAACAAACCCCAGCACGGGAGCTGAGGCAGCATAATATGTCTGGGTGGCAACGGGTGATGGAATGGCAGTGTCCGGATAATGGGGTGGTGTCCATGTGACAGAAATGATAATGAAGAGCTTGTCAGAATGAAAGGATATCTGGGAACAAAATGTCAATTTATAGATAGTAAATGTTCGTAATATAAAACGAAATTAATAATATTGAATAATGTGTAGATAATGTACCCAAAGATACCCTTGTATAAAATGTTGGTAGATAATATTATAGAAATAGTCAAATTAATAATATTGAGTAGTGTAAAAATAATGTATCATCATAATACCATTGTATATGATATTGATATGATGTAGATGATATTTATGGAATTAATAGTAATAGATACCTTTGTGTATAATCTTGATGGATAATATTGTGGAAATCATGGTGAAACAATTAAGATGGTGACTAGTGCAGGTCTAAATGGTGTGCTTTGTGAAAGAGGGAGTGTAAGAAATAAATAGTGGCTGATGGATAAAACAAGGTGTGCAGTGAAACAAAGCAGGGGTAAAACAGAGAGAGTGAGCCCAATATCCGAGGACTTACCCGATGCTAAGGGTAAAGCACAAGCAGCAGGAAAAGAAGAGCTGGTGTGTGGAGACCCCAATCAGAAACAGGCCAAGTGAACAGCCCATTCAGATTGGGGGACATATAAATATATGCCGCCAACGCCACGTGCGTGAGCCTAGTGGGAGGAGGGGGCGGCGTCCGCACCTAAGCCGAGGAATCGTTCAGTGTTTGGCGCCAAAACCGTCCTCCTCCCAAAGGGGAGTCACGCAGGTGACACTCCAGGTGTCAGCGCGGTGACGTTGGTTAGAACATCCCGCGCATGACGTAGGGACCGTGGCGCCGATGCGCAGAATGGTACCCGCTCGAACCTCCCAAGGGGGAGGAGGGGGAGGGTCCAAGGAGCGCATCGCAGCTCCCGCGCCGAGGAAGGAAACCCCAGCACAAAACCGAGGCAAGAGCCATGCTGACGAAAAACAGTGGCAGGGCTGTGGGGGTTAAATGTATAACAAAAAATTGAAGTCCATGTAATAGCAGCAACCAGTACAGGACATGCCAACCGTGGTAACATAGAGGAACTAGGTACAAGCATAACAATATGTGTAAGGTATACGACTGTTCCAAAGATGCAGCCTTATATAGGGTCTGCATGGACCCTCTCGCGTGGATAGCAGGGGAACACTGCTGATCCAACTATCCAAACACTTCCATCCCGATACTATATTTGGCATAAAGAGGGGAGTTTGGGACTTTAAATGAGGCGCACTTGTCGCCTCCATCCCGGAGTCAGGTATATAACAAACAGGGAAGTTGGGACTTTAAATGAAGCGGTTGGATTGCGGAGGGTTGAAAAATATTAATTTAATAGTCATAGTAAATAGAGTAACAAGGATTTCACATATATCAACACACATATATGTTTTTGCATAAAAATGAAGCATAAAGTATGGAAATGCATGCACATATTAGTATATTGTTGAAGCCAGATAAAGATCTCTCATTCTGTGCCAGCTACAGACCAATCTCTCTCCTTAATACAGATTTAAAGCTGTTTACAAAAATAATAGCAATAAGAATCTTGCCTTATTTGGAGAGAGTTATACATGCGGATCAGGTAGGTTTTGTGCCTGGCAGAGAGGCGAGGGTTAATAATACCACCAGAGCTCTCAATATCATCCATTTTTGTAATAAAGCTTCATTCCCAGCAATTCTTCTTTCCACAGATGCCGAGAAGGAATTTGACAGGGTAAGTTGGGGATTCATGAGGGGTGTCTTTCGACATATAGGAATCGGGAAAAGTGCAACAAAGTGGAAGAAATTAAGTGCCCAATGGCAGCGGTTAAGGCCAATGTTGTATTATCTACTAACTTTACATTGGCAAAGGGCATGCCCTCTCTCACCTCTTCTTTTTATACTTACTCTAGATATGCTGAGACAGAAGTAACCCAGATATAACAGGTGTACAGGTTGGAAGGACATCTCATAAAATAGCTGCTTATACAGATGATCAACTCTTTTTTATTACCAATCCGGAAATATCTCTACCTGATCTAGTTGGAGAGCTGGATCGATACTCACAATTATCGAATTATAAAATCAATTATGCAAAATGGGAGGTGATGAAATTAACAATTCCGGAAGCTAGAGTCTCAGCTTTGGAATCTAGCTTCTCGTTTAAATGGGTGAAAGAGAGACTTAAGTATTTAGGAAAATATCTTACACGGTGCAAAATCAATATGTTCAGGCATAATTTTCCACAACTGCTGATTAATATTAGAAGCGATTTTAGGAGATGGCGATATATGACACATACATGGCTTGGAAAGAACAATATTTTAAAAATGAACGTAATGCCCCGATTACTGTATTTATTCCAGACTTTGCTGGTGGCAATTCCAGCTAACTTCCTAAGCCAAATAAAGCAGAGTTTATACAATTCCCATGGGCAAATTGCCCACCTAGGATCAAGGCAGATACACTTACTATGCCTAAAAAATGTGCGGGTATGGGATTTCCAGACCCAGTCTGCTATTACCAAGCAGTACATCCATTCAGAATCTTATGCCTCGTACACACAATCAGACCGTGTGTATGCTCCATCGGACTTTTGCTGGCAGAATTCCAGCCAGCAAAAGATTGAGAGCAGGTTCTCTATTTTTCGGTCAGAAAAAGTTCCTATCCGAAAATGCGTTCGTCTGTATGCAATTTGGACGCGCAAAAAATCATGCATGCTCGGAAACAATTCGACGCATGCTCAGAAGCATTGAACTTCATTTTCTCTGCTTGACGTAGTGTTGTACGTCACCGCTTTCTTGACGATCGAAAGTTCAGAGAACTTTTGTGTAACCGTGTGTATGCAAGGCAAGCTTGAGCAGAATTTCGTCGGAAAAACTATCCATTTTTTTCTGACGGAATTTCTGATCGTGTGTATGCGGCATTAGACTGGTGCAACCACACAGGGAAAATGAGTTGGATATCTCTTGAACAATTCATTATGACCATCCCCCATTAAGGCCCTCCCGTGGTTACAGTGTAATAAATGTCCCAGCCAGGTAAGGAAATATCTTATCGTGGGCACTACCTGTAAAGTAGTGCGCTTAACCAAACCGAGGTTGATAAAACCTTCAGTGATGTCAACTATGACACCGGTGATTGGAAACTCAGATTTTGTACCAGGACTATTTGATCCTAAATTCCATTAATTTTTAGAAATTAATAAAAGAAGAATGCAAGATTTTAGGGAATCGGGAAGATGGAAGTCTTTTGCTGATATTCAGTCAATGTTATCACCACCTCTTCCGATATGGCAGGCAACCCAACTACGACCCTATCTTATATCTTTACCATTTGATGCAACGATAATGCTTGGGCCTACTGCTTTTGAACAATTATGCGCGTCAGGCCAAACCACTAGATGAAACCTTTTTAGGGCATATGCAAAATTGATAACACCTCCGGAATTGCATATTCCATACTATATTACTGCATTGGGAAAGGGATTTGAACATACAGTATCTCACAAAAGTGAGTACACCCCTCACATTTTTGTAAATATTTTATTATATCTTTTCATGTGACAACACTGAAGAAATGACACTTTGCTACAATATAAAGTAGTGAGTGTACAGCTTGTATAACAGTGTAAATTTGCTGTCCCCTCAAAATAACTCAACACACAGCCATTAATGTCTAAACCGCTGGCAACAAAAGTGAGTACACCCCTAAGTGAAAATGTCCAAATTGGGCTCAAAGTGTCAATATTTTGTGTGGCAACCATTATTTTCCAGCACTGCCTTAACCCTCCTGGGCATGGAGTTCACCAAAGCTTCACAGGTTGACACTGGAGTCCTCTTCCACTCCTCCGTGATGACATCACAGAGCTGGTGGATGTTAGAGACCTTGCACTCCTCCACCTTCCGTTTGAGGATGCCCCACAGATTCTCAATAGGTTTTAGGTCTGGAGACATTCTTGGCCAGTCCATCACCTTTACCCTCAGCTTCTTTAGCAAGGCAGTGGTCGTCTTGGAGGTGTTTGGGGTCATTATCATGATGGAATACTGCCCTGCGGCCCAGTCTCTGAAGGGAAGGGATCGTGCTCTGCTTCAGTATATCACATTACATGTTGGCATTCATGGTTCCCTCAATGAACTGTAGCTCCCCAGTGCCGGCAGCACTCATGCAGCCCCAGACCATGACACTCCCACCACCATGCTTGACATGCAAGACACACTTGTCTTTGTACTGCTTACCTGGTTGCCGCCACACACGCTTGACACCATCTGAACGAAATAAGTTTATCTTGGTCTCATCAGACCAGCCAGCACATTGGAAATCCTCATCTCCACCTACTGTAGTTCAATGGATTAGAGCAGTAAATGAAATAATGAGAATGGAGGAGCTTACGGCACCGTTAAACATGCAGGAAGTCCGTTTCCGCAAAACATGGTCACAATGGATCAATTCTACTTTATCAGTAAGATGCAAGATGCTTGCTGAAAATGGACCTGGACCTACTTTCTGATTAGAAGGTAATGCTGTGGAATATGATAATTCAGTGGTAAATGTACTTGGGGAGTGAGGGGGGTTCTTCCTCTTCTTTACTTTTTATTTTTCTCTTTTGGGGGGGGGGGGTTGGGGGGAGGAAGAGGTTTTGATAGAGAGGGGTAAGGGGAGCTAAGAGGGAAAAATGTGTATAATTCATGGGGCTCTGCAGCGCATCCCCACATGTGATATAAACTTAATGTGATATGACTTTTCTCAGAAAGCCTAGAACCGAGCAGACCCATGGGCCCCTTGTACAGCCCTCGTTCTCCTCCTTCTCATCCATCCTCGGGTTATGGGCGTCTTAGGTCAACTGGGGTGAGTGATACGGGAAAATTAAAAGTGTAGCCTAAGGGGGATGGGGGAAGAGAAGGATGGGAAGGGAAAGGGCTGAACTTTTGCAACTTTGCTTTTAAATGGGAGGAGAAATTATAACGGGAGAATTAGGTAGAGAAGAATGTGTTACATCTAGAAATGGGGGCTGACACAGGCGTGGAGGTTTATTGGGGTTCTACACAGCCTCTTGAAGTGGCCAGTTACCCCTGCAGCAGGCTTGAGCAAGTCTCCATATAAGATAAACTGAAGGTGTTTAATTATTAATGTTGGTTAAAAAGTAAGTGGCATACACCTTTTAACTATTATTAGATGAAGTGCTGGGTTTGTTAACCGCTTGCCGACCAGCCGGCGCAGTTATACTGCGGCAACACGGCTTGGCTGCGCGAATCGCCATCATGTTATGTCGTAACATATTCAGCCACTAGGGGGGCGCGTGCTCGCCCACGAAGCCGATGCGATCACTCGGGGCACACGGACAACCGGGATCTCTGTGTGTAAACACACAGTTTCCGGTTCTCTGAGGGGAGAACAGACAGATCGTCTGTTCATACAGAGTATGAACAGCGATCTATCATCTCCCCTACACAGTCCCATCCCCTCTTCAGTTAGAACACACAATAGGGAACACATTAACCCTTTGATCGCCCCCTAGTGGTTAACTCCTTCACTGCCAGTGACATTTTTACAATAATTGCACTGATCGCTGTAAAAATGCCAAAGGTCCCAAAAATGTGTCTGCCATAATATCGCAGTCCCGATAAAAATCACAGATCCCCGCCATTACTAGTAAAAAAAAAAAATTAATAATAAAATTGCCATAAAACTATCCCATATTTTGTAGACGCTATAATTTTTGTGCAAACCAGTCAATATACGCTTATTGCGATTTTTTTTTTACCAAAAAAATGTAGAAGAATACATATCAGCCTAAATTGAGGAAAAAAAAATGTTTTTTATATATTTTTGGGGGATATTTATTATAGCAAAAAAGTAAAAAAAGATTGCGTTTTTTTTTCAAAATTGTCGCTCTTTTTTTGTTTATAGCGCGAAAAATAAAAACCGCAGATCAAATAGCACCAAAAGAAAGCTCTATTTGTGGGGAAAAAAAGGATGTCAATTTTGTTTGGGTGCAATTTCGCACGACCGCGCAATTGTCACTTAAAGCGACGCAGTGCCGAATCGCAAAAAGTGCACTGGTCAGGAAGGGGGTAAAATCTTCCGGGGCTAAAGCGGTTAATATATTTATGTATTACATTGGGCCTGGGTATGCCCATTAGGCTCTGTTTTGTATTTAAAATTTTATTTGAAACTAAAATAAAAGGATTAATGAGAAAAAACAGAAAAATTGGTAAAAAGGAAAAAAAACTTGCAGTTAGTATGATGGGTCTTCATGTTCTATTCGCGGATCTATGAATGGAGGAAGTGGAGCTATTGATCACTCGCTTGTCTGTGGGCAAGGCCTACTCACTCTGCACACGGGGGGTACCTTTCACACTCAGCCTTCACTGTTTGCAGTAAAATAACATACAGAGTTGCATTAGGAGGGACGTGCTGAGCCTGCACCCACTCCACCAGTCCAGCCTACCTCTGTTACCTCACTCCCAGTAACAGAATAGGGTCCAGCAGTGCACATAGCGCGGACCTCATGGGTGCACTTGTTAACTCCTTCACTCTCGTACCTTATGACCATGCCATAAATCTCTGGATCTGGTTGCTATTGGAAGCCGACCCCAAGGGAGGGAGCCAGACATCGACCCCCTCGCTAGCAGAGGACCTGTCACCTTTACCAGGTACCAGGCCTAACGACTGGTTGCTTTGTGTCTGGAACTTGTGCTTGGTTAGCAACTACTCTTCTCTTCTTGTCTTGCCAAGTTAACCCTCTGTAGTGGTATTACTTTATATCCTATTGTGCTTTACAGACCCTGGTTCTTTAGATAACCCAGAACCATCATGCACCCCTTTGAATAACCACACCAGGCTTAGAACAGTTAATGTAACTTTACTGAACAAGTTACAGCATAGAAGTTCAAAATTAATAATGTCCTTCTCACTAAACTATCTACTGTAGTGTGGCTGCCCAGGCATACCTCAATGAGGTGATAGACCATCTTGGGCATCCATTCTCCATGGCTTGGATGTCTCTGAAAGTCCTGAAAGGCGCAGCAGTCCCAGTACCTCCAACCACGAGCGGGAACAGAGCCAACCAAAAGGGCTGGACCTTAGCCTTCCAGCTTTTTATAGCACAGGTGAGCTGGCCAGGACCAAAAAGCCTGGGAATAGAGCTTGCAACAGCTAACCTTTTCCTCCAGCATGGGCCAGCTGCTAACTCACTAAAACCAGCCTGCCTACATGTCCCACATTCAGAGATCTTATGTCATTCATAGAAGCTGTAGTACCGCTTTTATGAATGGTAAACTGGGCAGGAAAGGGCAGGTGTAGTTAAGATCTCTTGATGAGAGCTCCTGACAGTGCTGTAACTGTATTAACCACTGCTGCACCAGAAGATTACAGCGGCAGGGTGTAAAAAAAATGAAGATTTCTCCTAAAACACAAGGAACCAGCACACCATGAATAAAGATATTTGCCAGCACACCATACATCATCAAGTTGAGTCTAAGTGGTTTTTATTGAAGCATGATTACATCACTAAAGACTGTGCAATGTTTCAGAGCCGCGCAGGACCCCTTTGTCAGGCATGGCATGAGGCAAGGACTCTCAATGGCTCTATTTATGGCTTATTATATTGTTGATATAAAGTGGATATAAAAAGTCTACACACACCTGTTAAAATGTCAGGTTTCTTTGATGTAAAAAAAAGACACAAAGATAAATCATTTTAGAACTTTTTCCATCTTTAATGTGACCTATAAACTGTAAAACTCAATTGAAAAACAATCTGAAATCTTTTAGGAAGGGGAAGTAAAAATAAAAAAAGAAAACAATGTGGTTGCATAAGTGTGCACACCCTCTTATAACTGGGGATGTAGCTGTGTTCAAAATTAAGCAATCACATTCAAACTGATGTTAAATAGGAGTCAGTACACACCGGCCACCATTTAAAGCACCTCTGATTAACCCCAAATAAAGTTTCATTCTTCTAGTAGGTCTTTCCTGACTTTTTCTTAGTCGCATCCTACAGCAAAAGCCATGGTCCGCAGAGAGCTTCCAAATCATCAGAGGGATCTCATTGTTAAAAGGTATCAGTCAGGAGAAGGGTACAAAAGAATTTCCAAGGCATTAGATATACCATGGAACACAGTGAAGATCGTCATCATCAAGTGGAGAAAATAGGGCACAACAGTGACATTACAAAGAACTGGACATCCCTCCAAATCTGATGAAAAGATGAGAAGAAAACAGGTCAGGGAGGCTCCTAAGAGGCCTACAGCAACATTAAAGGAGCTGAAGGAATATTTGGCAAGTACTGGCTGTGTGGTACATGTGACAAAAATCTCCCATATTCTTCTAAGTCTGGGCTATGGGGTAGAGTGGCAAGAAGCCTTTTCTTACAAAGAAAAATATCCAAGCCCGGCTAAATTTTGCAAAAACATCTGAAGTCTCCCAAAAGCATGTGGGAAAATATGTTATGGTCTGATGAAACCAAGGTTGACATTTTTTGGCTATAATTCCAAAAGATAGGTTTGGCACAAAAACAACACTGCACACCACCAAAAGAACACCATACCCACAGTGAAGCATGGTGGTGGCAGCATCATGCTTTGGGGCTGTTTTTCTTCAGCTGGAACAGGGGCCTTAGTCAAGGTAGAGGGAATAATGACCAGTTCCAAATACCAGTCGATATTGGTACAAAACCCTCAGGCTTCTGCAAGAAAGCTGAACATGAAGGGGAACTTCCCCTTTCAGCATTAGAACGACCCAAAGCATACATCCAAATCAACAAAGAAATGGCTTCACCAGAAGAATATTAAAGTTTTGGAAATGCCCAGCCAGAGCCCAGACCTGAATCTGATTGAAAATCTGTGGGGTGATCTGAAGAGGGCTATGCACAGGAGATGCCCTCACAATCTGACAGATTTTGAATGTTTTTGCAAAGAAGAGTGGGCAAATATTGCCAATTCAAGATGTGCCATGCTGATAGACTCAGACCCAAAAAGACTGAGGGATGTAATAAAATCAAAAGGTGCTTCAACAAACTATTAATGTAAGGCTGTGCACACTTATGCAACCATATTATTTTAGTTTTTTTACTTTTACTTCCCTCCACCTAAAAGATTTCAGTTTGTTGTTCACCTGAGTTTTAAAGTTTATAGGTCACATTAAAGGTGAAAAAAATTCTGAAATGATTTATCTTTGTCTCATTTTTTTACATCACAGAAACCTGACATTTTACCGGGGGTGTGTAAACTTTTTTATATCCACTGTATATGGTTGTGATTGATCTGTTTCTTTTACTACTGCCAAGCCTGTGTATCCAATACTTTTGTAGCATCCCTTCTGGATGGGGACAGGGAAAACATGCCTTAGATGAAGGAGGCATTACCCAGAGTGGGTTCATGGCCGCAATAAGGATAGCTATGGCAATGATGAGCACCAGTTTAGTTTTTTTGCTCTGACTCACAGGGAGAGAAGGCTAGGGTATAGGTCTCCTCTGGCAACATGGTCTCCTCCATCCAAGGGACTGCTAGAATCCTCTGAGGGCAGACACTAATCCCCTCTCCAGCAGGACTTCCATTCACTGCCTCTGCCTTGGTTGCTGTACCCTCCTCAACAAGGCAAGGCAACTTGATTCTGGATTAGGCCCCTACCAGACTCTGGCCTACAGAGCACAGACCATTGTATACACTTCCCAAGGCCACAGCTTGGGGGAAAAGAAGCTCATCAGGTAACCCTAAACTTTTATATCCTCCCCCAGCATGCACCACTGGCCATGAACCTCCTAGTGGTTGCCAGAGGGGACATAAATATTCAATAACCCAAGATTGTTAATTCCCCCCATGACTATTTCCCTGAGTGGCAGTGACACACAGTGGCAGCACCAGGAGTCAACAACAACCCTAAACCTAGGCGAGAAACCAAGTAAACATTTTTAATTGGTGTGGGCAAGCTACCACCCATGAAAGCTAAATTCACTAGACACCTCTGACCACAGGGTGGCCACACTTTCTTATCTTTGCTTTAATAAAGCCCAATGATATTGCTATTGGTGCATGTGGGGTTCAGTTAGAAGGCAGGTCAACACTGGAAATGGTATGAGAGCCCATCATCTTCAGCCACTCCTGGGAAAAGGTGGGTAGAGCTTACAATGTCATTTCTTAGGTCAGGCTTTCCGATAGTGACAACAGTGGTCCGTCCCCTCCGTAATGTGTGTTAAAACAGCCACTTGGAGTCTCCTTTTGAAGCTCATGTGACAGGGTGATAACACAAGAGAACAATTGGGAGACCGAGGCTGGCCTTTGTCACCATATAGCAGAAAGTGCCTGAACAAGCAGAATCACCAATTATTATTTTAATAAAAGCTGAAATTAAAGATTATATAATATGAGATTTAGTGATTAGGTTTACATCAACTATAAATTCAAAGCTGGGTGTTATTCTTTATTCTTTTTATGAGTAGCCTGTTGTAAGAGGAGGCCACTCAAAAAAATTGGATTTACAATATGTTAAATACTATAAAAAACAGGGAGAAAAATGTATGCAGTGTTTTGACAGAAAACTATAAATTTTTATGATTTCCACTTCAGTAGCATAACAAATTAATTTACAATGACGGGGTTGATGCATTATTCCCACACTTGACTCCTTCTGCTGTTTCTTTGTCCTGTGAGACTGAGGAGGGAGCTGCAACAGCAGGCACAGCGCTGGTTTGAGATTGAGCTCAAGTATATATAGGGGTGGCAGAGGGGGAACTGCACAGGAAGTTTTTTTTTACCTTTTTACCATAAAATGCATTAAGAAATCGCACTGGATTGCAGGAAAAGCAACCCAAGATGGTTGCTTGAGTCACATGGGGTGTCAGCATCCAATAAGATAGCTTCCCCAGTGACTCAGAAAACCAGTCCTCCAGACTTCCTCTCCAGCAACAGCGCTGCTGCAGAAGAGCGCCACCTGCTGTGGAGAAAGTAGATTGCACCTGTCTACACACTACTTTTAACCACTTCCCGCCCGGCCCATAGCAGATGATGGCCGGGCGGTGGTTCAGTTATCCTGACTGGGCAGCAGGATAACATGCCGCCACGGGGGCGCGCATCGCGGCGATCGGTGTGTCAGTCTGACACACCGCTACACCGATCTTGGTAAAGAGCCTCTGGCGGAGGCTCTTTATCACGTGATCAGCCGTGTCCATTCACGGCTGATCACGATGTCAATAGGAAGAGCCGTTGATCTGACAGACATGAGTAGAGGAGAGCCGATCGGCGGCTCTCCTGGCAGGGGGGGTCTGCGCTGATTGTTTATCAGCGCAGCCCCCCCTCAGATCACCACACTGGACCTCCAGGGATCGCCACTAGGACCACCAGGGAAGGGGCAACATGTGGATGGCCAGGTATGTACCCCATGGCCATCCACATGTGCCCAGTGTGTCCAATCTGTGCAAATCAGTGCCCACAAATGGGCACTGATTGGCACCGGTATGTTGCAGTGATGCCCAGCAATGCCACCCTTAGGGGCATCAGTGCAAACATTCAGTGTCATCAGTGCCACCCATCAGTGTCCATCGGTGCCACCTGTCAGTGCCCATCAGAGCCCACCTATTAGTGCCCAACCGTGCCCATCTGTGCCAACTATCAGTGCCACCCATATGTACCCATCAATGCCACCTACGAGTGCCCATCAGTGCCGCCTATGAGTGCCCATCAGTGCCACCTATGAGTGCTCATCAGTGCCGCATACCAGTGCCACCTATCAGTGCCCATCAGTGCCACCTATCAGTGCCCATCAGTGCCGCCTATCAGTGCCCATCGTTAGTGCCCGTCAGTGCCACCTCATTGGTGCCACCTCATCGGTGCCCATCAGTGCCGCCGTATCAGTACCCGTCAGTGCAGCCATATCAGTGCCCGTCATTGAAGAAGAAAACGTACTTATTTACAAAAAATTTTAACAGAAACAAAGAAAAACTTTTTTTTTTTTTCAAAATTTTCGGTCTTTTTTTATTTGTTGCGCAAAAAATAAAAACTACAGAGGTGATCAAATACCACCAAAAGAAAGCTCTATTTGTAGGAACAAAATGATAAAAAATTTGTTTGAGTACAGTGTAGCATGACCGCGCAATTGTCATTCAAATTGCGACACGCGCTGAAAGCTGAAAATTGGCCTGGGCGGGAAGGTGTCTAAGTGCCTGGTATTGAAGTGGTTAAAAATGCACTGTAACCAGATCGTATGGTACTGCTGTGCAAGAAAATGCACTGCATTTGCGATCTGCATTTGGGATGTCATTAGGATTACATTCACACCCGCAGCAGATTGCTCACCACACGGGGTTCCCACACTGCGTTCTGTTTTGAATGGGCCCTGAAGACATGAATAGTGCAATACCAGTGTCTCCCAGTGGCCAGCAAAATGTAATTAACCAACACCTGAAGCTGGCTGCTGGGAAACTATATAGCAGGGATATGCAATTAGTGGACCTCCAGCTGTTGCAAAACTACAAGTCCCATCATGCCTCTGCCTCTAAGTGTCATGCTTGTGGCTGTCAGAGTCTTGCTATGCCTCATGGGACTTGTAGTTCTGCAACAGCTGGAGGTCCGCTAATTGCATATGCCTGTTATATAGTGCTCTTTGCCTTAGTATTTTACCTATCTGCCAGAACACTTTGGACCTTTGGCTCCCTGTACCTTTCTACCCATTCTGGCCCCTGTTCACGACCTGTTTTCTCCCTTTTACCTTTATGCCCCGTACACACGGTCGGATTTTCCGACGGAAAATGTGTGATAGGACCTTGTTGTCGGAAATTCCGACCATGTGTGGGCTCCATCAGACATTTTCCATCGGATTTTCCGACACACAAAGTTTGAGAGCAGTATATAAAATTTTCCGACAACAAAATCTGTTGTCGGAAATTCCGATCGTGTGTACACAAATCCGACGCACAAAGTGCCACGCATGCTCAGAATAAATAAAGAGATGAAAGCTATTGGCTACTGCCCCGTTTATAGTCCCGACGTACGTGTTTTACGTCACCACGTTCAGAACATTCGGATTTTCCGACAACTTTGTGTGACCGTGTGTATGCAAGACAAGTTTGAGCCAACATCCGTCGGAAAAAAAGTCCGACCGTGTGTACAGGGCATTATTGTGCTCTACATAGTTACCCTAAATCCCCCTCCGTCCTGGTTTCCATTAGTATACAGGTAGTTTTCTACGGAGGTAGAAAAAAGGAGGGGGATATCGGTAATATATAAAATCTTAATAGAGGGAACTGGGATGGGAAAGCCGCCATACATCAGCAAGTGGGACGAGGAATTAGGGTCACAAGTGAATAAGTCAGAGATAAGAAAAATTATGAGTTTGGTGTTTATATCGTCACAGGATAGCAATATGATAGAAATTAGTTTCAAATGTTTAGCACGGTGGTATATAACTCCAGATAGGGCCCACAAGTTTCAAACGGAGACCTTGCAGTGCTGCTGCTGGGGGTGTGGAGAATGGGGAACTATGTCTCATATTTGGTGGACGTGTCTTAAAATTAGACTATTTTGGAGAGAGATAATTCAGAAAATAAAAGAGATAACAAAAG
Source organism: Lithobates clamitans (assembly GCA_037952925.1). NCBI lineage: Eukaryota > Metazoa > Chordata > Amphibia > Anura > Ranidae > Lithobates > Lithobates clamitans. The sequence goes on from JBBGZY010000250.1 coordinate 2,001,543, forward strand.
AGGAAGTCCAAGAAGATCCGTGGGAGTGTTTATTCCACCGGACGAAGACACCAGTTAACCAATATTTGAAAACCCTGGTCCCCTCACTCCTGAACACAGCCAAAAGTTTAATCCCCAGACATTGGCGAGATTCAGGTAGCCCTACGTTGAGGAACTGGAGCAATAGAGTAGATGATATCTATAATTTGGAGTACCTGAGATTCAGTGGGGAAGAGGGTTGGGCGGGATTTGAGAGAAAATGGAAGGACTGGCACTCATTTAAGATTACTTTGAAGTTCGCAAAAATGGTAGGAGCTTGATTGGTTTAGGAGTCAGTACCGAGATAGATGTAAGCGACATCAATAGTCCGTTCCAGAGCAGGGGAGGGAAGAGGAAAGTACGGAGGGGGAGGGGGGGGGGGGGTTAAAAGTTTAGAGGCAATCTGTATCTTGTTGTGGATAAAAAAGTCTTTGGATGATTAAATGTATGTTATAAAAATTGTATTGGAATTTCTTTTTTTTGTACCTAAATTTAAGCATAATAAAAGATATTGAAAAAGTATACAGGTAGTTTAGTTATTTTTTTTGTTTATTGGGTTGTGTATAAAATACTGTATCTACAGAATGTTTCAAGCTGAAAATGAAAAAAAAAACTGTATTAACCAAGCCCAAAAATAGATAGAGGATGAAGAAGCAACTTTAACAAATTAATATTTGTTTCTCTATTTCAAAACCATAGGTGTTAAAGAGATGGCATGCAAACAAATGTTGTAGGAGTGAAGGTGTCAAACAGGAAACCACAGTATTAGAGATAAGGGAAAAACAGCTTCACACCATCTCTGTATATATCAACATAATTTACTGTAATGATGATTCCTTTATGCCCCGTACACACGGTCGGATTTTCCAACGGAAAATGTGTGATAGGACCTTGTTGTCGGAAATTCCGACCGTGTGTAGGCTCCATCACACATTTTCCATCGGAATTTCCGACACACAAAGTTTGAGAGCTTGCTATAAAATTTTCCATCAACAAAATCCGTTGTCGGAAATTCCGATCGTGTGTACACAAATCCGACGCACAAAGTGCCATGCATGCTCAGAATAAATTAAGAAACGAAAGCTATTGGCTACTGCCCCGTTTATAGTCCCGATGTACGTGTTTTACGTCACCGCGTTCAGAATGATCGGATTTTCCGACAACTTTGTGTGACCGTGTGTATGCAAGACAAGTTTGAGCCAACATCCGTCGGAAAAAGTCCATGGATTTTGTTGTTGGAATGTCCGATCAATGTCCGACCGTGTGTACGGGGCATAAGGCCCCTTTCACACGGGACGGATCCGTGTTGATCCGCCCCGTGTTTATCCGCTGCTCAGCGGGGATCGCTCCGTTTTCCCCAGCTGAGTAGGCAGATGACAGGGCGGGACCCGCACACTGTGCAGGGACCGCCCTGTCAGATCTCCGCTCTCCCCTATGGGGGATCGGAGGAACACGGACCGTCTGTCCGTGTTCATCCGATCCGCTCTGCAGACGGATAGAAAAATAGGATTTTCTTCCGTCCGCAGAATCGGACGAGAGCGGAGCCGGACAACATCGGGTGTTAGCGGATGTACATCCGCTGACACCCGCTATCCCATAGGGATGCATGTATGTCCGTATTTCATCCGAAAACAGATGGAGGAAATACGGACATACGGTCCGCACGTGTGAAAGGGGCCTAACTCTGTATTTCTCTTGATATATGATATCACGCTTTGTACCACTATTTGTACCTAATAAAAAGTTTGCAACCAAAAGAAAAAAAGAAAATACCCACTTAAAGTTGTTGCAAAGGCTGAATGCATGAAGGTAAGAAAACCTTCTCTGTGAAACAGCCCTCCAAATACTTACCTGAGCCCCATCACAATCAACTGCTGTCAATTATAGCCAGTAAGCCAATAAGGAGAGAGGGGAGTGGGGCCGAGCTGCGGCTCTGCGTGTGAATGGACATGCAGGGCTTCTGCTTGGGAGCCTCCATTGTAAGCTTCTTGCTTTGGGGGTACTTCGCAGGAGAGAGGGACCAGGAGTGCCAGCAGGGGACCCAAAACACCAAAAAAGGATTGCGCTTTTAATGCGTGTTTACATGTGTTTTGAGTTCTACAGGGTTTTGTTCTCCATAATAAACTGTGTATAGTTGGTTGTTAAGAAGTGGGTCGGGGAAGCCAGCTGCCGCATCCTTAACAACCGATGAGTCTTCAGCTGTCAGTGGGGTTTTGGCACATACTCGGTCGATAGGCAACTAGGAAAGCACCAGGTTTAGGTCAGGGTTATTGTGACCTGTTGGTGGATAGGTATGAGCTGAACCCCCCCCCTCCCCCCTCCAGTTCGGTTTGCAGCAGAACATGCGAACAGGCAAAAAATTTGTGCAAACACTTTTAAAGTCTATAGGACGCGAACATGAAAAATCAAAAGTGTTAATTTTAAAGGCTTATATGCAAGTTATTGCCATAAAAAGTGTTTGGGGACCTGGGTCCTGCCCCAGGGGACATGTATCAATGCAAAAAAAAGTCTTAAAAATGGCCATTTTTTCAGGAGCAGGGATTTTAATAATGCTTAAAGTGAAACAATAAAAATGAAATATCCCTTTAAATATCATGCCTGGGGGTCTCCTTAGTCTGCCTGTAAAGTAGCGTATCTTTCCCATGTTTATAACAGTACCACAGCAAAATTACATTTCTAAAGGAAAAAATGTATTTTAAAACTGCTCATTGCTGTAATGTATTGTTGGCTCCTGGCAATATAGATAAAAATCATTGAAAAAAACGGCATGGGTCCCCCCCCCCCCATCCATTACCAGGCCCTTTGGGTCTGGTGTGAAAATTAAGGGGAACTCACAATACATTTTTTTTTTTTTTTTTAAATGGCGTGGACGTCCCCTACAAAATCCATACCAGGCCCTTCAGGTCTGGTATGGATATTAAGAGGAACCCCGCACCAATTTTTTTTTTTTTTTAATGGCGTGGGATCCCCCAGGCCCCCAGGCACTATATACTCTGAACAGCAGTATATATATATATATATATATATATATATATATATATATATATATATATATATATATATATATATATATACTATAAGGATTGCACTACATACTCTGCAGAAAAATTGGCAGGAACGGGCCCTGCTGTGGAATATTGTATCAAAAATTGTAATTACATGCCCCTGTTGAACAGGGGCTGAAAAATTGGGCCTTTTGGTTTTGGTGGTGCCAGAACTTTGTAACCCTTCATAGTTACTCTTGTTGGGCACAGGAGTGGGCCCTGCTTAACTATTATTTTAAAAATTGTAATAGCATGCCCCTGTTAAACAGGGGCAGAAAAACTGAGCCTTTGGTTTTGGTGGTGCCAGATTGTATACTGTGTACACCACCAGAAATGTATTAGAAACTGTACACACTGTATTAGATACTGTGTACACTGCCTGCACTGTATTAGAAACTGTACAATATATATATAAATATATATATCAAATACACTGCCACTAACTGAATAACCTGCCTGCTTAATCTAACTCAAGCTATCTCTCTGTCCACGCCAACACCACTACACGTGGCCGCTATGTTAGCAGCCTTATATAGTGTGGGGCATGGACTTAGTCCCCCTGAGTCATGATTGGCCAAAGGCATCCTGCCATTGGCCAATTATGGCTCTCTCAGCAGAGCACGCTGTGATTGGCCTGCAGATCAGGTGGATGCTTTGGCCGATCATCATTCAGCAGTGTACTGCGATCTCGCAGTGCATTATGGGGTGCTCAAATTTCCTACGAATGCCCCATAATGTTCGCTGTTCTGTCCTTCGACCCAAACATCAAGCTCTTCCCTATTGGTGGACATCAAATGTTGGGACACTGGCTTCAGTTAAAGAAACCCTTTCCTTTACCTGTGTAGAAGCCACTGCCAAGTGTGAACTTTTCAGCCTATAACTAATATAGTGCTGCATTATCAGTATACAAAGACCCTGTTATTCCTATGTTGGGTACCACCATCTTGTTTCTCACACAGTATAGAAAAGGTGAAACTAGACAGACAACCACAGTCACAGTTACATGCCACTTCTCTCTGCATACGTCCGTGACCTGGGGAAGTGGGTAGACATGTAAATGAGGGATTACCAACTGACGTTACCAAGATGGAGGATAGACCCCAAGCATAAATGGCACCCAGACAGATGTGAAATCGAATGCCCAAAGGAACAGCAAAATGGTATCTGTATTCTAGCCTACAACTTTTCCTCAAGATTGCCACTCAGTAGCCTTCAGATTGATCAGATTATGATTTTTCAACTTGGTGGTTTTTCTTGTTTGTACATTAATCTGTACGTTAATCTCTTATTTGTTAAACAGGTTTCTTATCTTAGATGTTATCAGTTGTTCCATTGCACTGTATCCTGTTTGTGCTCCTGGTTGCTTAGTAGAATATGTGTATATGTGTTTTCACAACTATACAGAAACTGAGATATCTGATAACTGTGAAGGCTTTCGATTGTCCAGGTCAGGATATACCTAGTAGCAATTAGTCAACTGGACTTTTTTCTATAATGTCATAGATGTTTTGCCACTCAACCAAATGGCTTCTTCTTTTTTTTTTATAACCAGGAGTGCTTTATTGTAGAAAAAGAGATACATACAGTATAATCAAATATACATTCAGAGTATTACAGGTTACACTTATCACATTATTAACAGTATTTCTCATAGTACATACATCCATGAATAGTTATTAAGTATATCGTATTCCAATACCAAGTGCAAAACAAATTACATTCTCTTGTTCAGGGGCATGATCCCTGAGTGAAAGGGGGAGAGTATACAAGAAATATGAGAGGAAAGGAGGGACCAACAAGAAACAAGAGATAAAAAAGGGGGGGGGGAAGGGGAGGGGAACGCTCAACAGACAGGAGGGAACATGAAACAGATTGACATGACCCATGGCTCTGTTATTAGTTTTCTATTTACTAGATTGATGTCCACGTCGACCACACTTTGTCGAATTTCCATGGACACCCACGATTGATGTACGTCAATTTATATAGTGGAAGGGCAGCATTGACTTTTTTTCCCCATGTAGCTATATCCGGGGGGACAGGAGATTTCCATTTACACATTATTTCCTTCTTGGCATAATAAAGCAAATATGAAATTAGCAGTTTGCTATGATGTGAGCGCTGATCATCATCATGAATACCTAGTAAGGCCAATTCAGGTGTCACTTTGACATTCAATTCAAGGCGAACATTTAATTGGTCGAATACTTCCGCCCAGAAAGACGACAACATAGGGCAGTCCCAAAACATGTGTAAGTATGTACCTGGGTGTGTCAAGCATCGAGGACATTGTGAATCTCTATCCCGGTATATTTTAGATATACGAAGCGGGGTGAAGTAAACCCTGTGCAGAAACTTAATTTGTAGGAGTTTATCACCTGCAGCTATAACTAGCTTAGGGCCTTGTTCAAGACTATCCTCCCAGTCTTCCCTCTCTAGTGTTGGGATATCAGCCTTCCATTGTTCCCAAAGTCTATCCATTTTTGAACTGTCAATTGGAAGCAAGATACCATAAAGAGCCGAAAGCGGCTTCTTCGGGTCCGCATTGGACAATAAATTCTCCACAGGGTCCAATTGCAAAATAGGTGGAGTTGGGAATTGGGCCCTGGCCGTATGTCTCAACTGGGCATAACGGAAGAATATCCACCCAGGCAAGCCATATTTCCTGGTTAATTGTTAAAATGACATTAAGGTGCCTGTGGGCATAATATCCCTTAAGGTCTTAATGCCAAATCTCGCCCATACCTGGGGATCCGGTATTGATCTAAAATGGGGCAAATTAGGGTTTCCCCAGAGAGGTTGGACTGGAAACCAGCAACCCTCCAGGAAGAATCGGCGTCGGGCCGAAATCCAAACCCTTATTGTTGCCCTAGCAGGGGCGGGGAGATCCCCATAAGCCCTCGCTCCTCTATACACCAGATTTTGCAGTTCCTGCAGTGAACCCAGCCAGGCAGCCTCCACACGGATCGCTGCATTAGATCTCTTTGCCTCAAACCACCAGTAAGCGGTAACCAACATTGCTGCCCAATAATAGACTCTAAAATCGGGAAGCGCTAAACCCCCCAAGTGCGTCGGTGATCGTAGTGTGGATTTTGCCAGTCTCGGTACGGCCCCATTCCATATAAAGGAGGTAATGCATTTGTCTATTTCCTGAAAAAAGGACACCGGTATCCAGATCGGACTATTCCGGAATGTGTAATTGAATTTGGGTAAAATGATCATTTTAAGGATATTTATACATCCTAGTAAATTCAAAGGTAGTCCGGACCAAGACTGGCATTTCTCCCGCAGAAGTCTAAGCAAGGGGAGCACATTCAAAGCATAGTATTGGCCAATGTCCCTGGACACCCTAACCCCCAGGTACTTGAACTCTCCAACCCACTGCAGTGGTGTATAGCTGTGTGGAGCCTGTGGCTGTTTATCTAAGGGGAAGAGAATCGACTTATTCCAATTAATACGAATACCCGACATAATTCCAAATTTGTTGAATAGTACAAGAGCGGCAGATAACGACGGGCCAGGGTCATTCAGGTAGAGCAAAGCATCATCCGCATATAGGGGTATTTTCTCTTCCAGGCTGCCAACCCTAATCCCCCGAACCTCCCGAGACTCCCGAATCAAAATCGCCAAAGGTTCCAAGGCCAGGGCAAACAGGCTAGGAGACAGGGGACAGCCCTGACGTGTACCTCTTTGTAGGAAAAATGAATCTGATAATCGATCATTAGTACGTACCCAGGCTCGCGGTGCTCTGTAGAGTAGTCGTATCCAGCGTATAAAATTGGGGCCAAACCCAAAGTGCTGTAACACCCCCCAGAGATATGCCCACTCCACAGAGTCAAACGCCTTTTCAGGGGCGTCTAGGGAGGTGATCACCCGAGGACCAGCCTTATCCTGAGGGAGTGACAAATTTATGAAGAGGCGTCTAAGATTTATGTCGGTGCCTTTACCCGGCATAAACCCTGTCTGGTCGACATGAATCAATGTGGAAATTACCGACGATAAACGATTAGCTATTATTTTTGCCAAGATTTTTGCATCTACATTAGGCAGTGATATGGGTCTAAATGATGCACAGTCCTGTGGGTCCTTACCCGGCTTGGGTATTAAAACTATGATAGCCTCCTCCATGGATTCTGGTAGATCGCCTGTCTCCGCCAGTCCAGAGAAGAGGTGCTTTAGTCTAGGGGCCAGAGATTCAGCATATTGCGAGTAAAACTCTGTAGGTAGACCATCTGCACCCGGGGTCTTGCCACTCTGTAAGCTGCTTATGGCAGTCTGCACCTCCTCTAGAGAAAAATCCCACTCCAATAATTTCTTATGTTCCTCTGATAGGGAAGGAAAAGGGATTGCGTTTAGGTACTCCTGCAGCTCTGTTGGTGAAAAATGGGCCCTAGAGGTATATACTTCCCTGAAGAACTCCAGGAATGCAGCGTTTATTTCCTCCGGAGAGGACAGCAGTTGTCCATTGGCATTCTTGATACTAGCTATATGAGTGGAGGCCATTTGGTTCTTTGCTAACCATGCTAGCAACTACCCATTTTTATTCCCATATTCAAATATTTTTTGCTTTGTGTACAATATAGATTTTTGGGTCTGCTCAATGTTGTGTAAAGAAAGCTCACGTAGATGACTCTGCCATACGTGATAATTGGTTTCGTTGGGAGATTTGATATAATCAGCCTCACATCCAGCGGCATTACCCTCCAAAGTCTCCCGCAACTTGGAGGCCTCTTTCTGCAAAAAGGATATACGAGCAATATACTTCCCCCTTATCCGGGGATTTAAATGCATCCCACAAAACAGTGGCACTAGCGGAGTCTCTATTCTCATCCAAAAATTATAAATAGTTTCCATCATTGGTTCTTGGATCCTATCATCCTTAGCCCAGAATCCGGACAGACGCCACAGCTTCAGACCCGGGGATTTAATCAAGGATATTTTAAGACAGATAGGGGCATGATCCGAAATCCCTCTGGGTAGGTGCTCCACCGCCCTCGCACAACACAAGGCTCCAGAAGATGCATAGATTAAATCTATACGTGAGAGAGCCCAATATGAGGCAGAATGACACGTATACTCCCTCTTGGTTGGGTGAAAATGACGCCATACGTCCGTGAGAGCAAACGTGTCAGCCCAGCTCCCCAAAGCCGAGGACGTACGGGTCGTCGCATGCAGTCTGTCCAGATCCTGTGATGGAACCATGTTGAAATTCCCAAACAGAAATACTTCCGGTACATTGAAACCCAGTACAATTTGCATGATATCATTTAGTAATGAAACCTCAGCGGGGGGAGGAAGATAAAGTCCCACCAGCACCAGTCCCCTATCGTATAGTGAGGCATTAATGATAACAAATCTACCCCCCGGGTCAGTTCTAACCTCCAAAATCTGCAAGGGAAGGGACCTGCGGACCAAAATGCTCACACCCCTCGCATAATTAGAATAAGTGGAATGGAGATGGGTTCCCATCCATGCCCTCCGGAGTCCCAAGATACGTGCGCCCATCAAATGAGTCTCCTGGAGGATACATATGTGGGGGTTGTAATTCTGCAGGTATTTAAAGACCAGCGTCCTCTTTGTGGCTGAATTCAGGCCCCTGACATTCCAGGATATAATAGTTAACTCAATCATTGTTTCGAGTGTGTAAGTATTCGAGCAGGGTCCCGCCCCAACCCCCCCCAACCACCCCCCCAGAGGTAAAAGGTTAAACAAGCTTTTGATCCCCCTTGTGCTTAAAAGGACGTTGTACAATATGTTCTTATGCATATAATGCCTGTGTGAATTAGTAACACTCCAGCTACAAATGAGCAACTCCATTGTAAAATTTAAATACTTAACAATCCTAAGTTTCTGCAACAGCAGAACGTCCCCCCCCCTCCCCACACCATCCACCAAAACTGATGATGTATCATACCCTGAACCCCCAACACTATACTTTATCGAGGGCGAGCACTTATAGCGTGGAGTGTTACCTAACAGGGCAACAGAGATGCTGGTTAACTTCGCATAACTGCTCTCCTGGGCGACCCCAGGGGTACATATCTTAGTTGCTAAACGACTTTAACATATAACAGGTAGTTATGGATCACTCATCTTAGTTATTGTCCAACCCTTTAGTCGCAGGCCTAAATCCGCAGCTGAACAACATAAAAAAAAAACATGCTGTAGAAGTAGTCCACGATTATTACTACACGAGTCTGCCGAAGTATTCCCTAGAATATGCCCCTCACGAATTCCAGGCTTCCATAGTCGCAGTACTCAATTGGCTCCTAAAATCAAAAGGATAAAAACCCAGCAGCTAAAGCAGTCTCAGTAGGATTAAGAGCAAATGCTATGGCTCCCGCACTTGCGTTGGCATATACATAGTGAACAGTGGCGGCTGGTGAAGTTTTAGGATGGGAGGGGGCCAGACCCCGCCCTTCCTTTTTGACCCCTCCCACTTGGTGAAATGGGCGTGGTTTAAGCGAAATAGTGAGCGTGGCTCTAAGGTGGTGTGGTTAGCGTCTGAGATGAACGAGGGATGGAGGGAGAGAGGGACAGCAGGCCTAGATGCTACACAACAATATAAATGTGTATTCTAGAAAGTTTAACAATCAGCAGATAAAGATACTCCAAACACCTGGTGTTAGCACTTCAATCATCCCGGCACCATGGTTGTTATGGTGTCAGGATGATTGAAGCACATTATTTCTATTATTACATTTTAATATAAAATTAAATCATTCAACTCACCATAATGCAGAATCAGTGGGAGCTCCGAGTGTGTCACTAGCCACGTCGCCTACAACCAGATGCCATCAGGCGTCCCCAGCAGTCTGTCCTTACATCAGGTGCCCCCAGCGGAGTCCCTCCTTACATGCAGCCTGTGTCACATCAAATGCAGCCTCTGTCACATAAAATGCAGCCTCTGTCCCCCCAAATGCAGCCTCTGTCTCCCCAAATGCAGCCTCTGTCCCTCCCCAAATGCAGCCTCCGCCCCCCCCAAATGCAGCATGCCTGTGTCCCATTAAATGCAGCCTCTGTTCCCCCAAATGCAGCCTCTGTCTCCCCAAATGCAGCCTCTGTTCTCCCAAATGCAGCCTCTGCCCCCCCAAATGCAGCGTGCCTGTGTCCCATTAAATGCAGCCTCTGTTCCCCCAAATGCAGCCTCTGTCCCCCCAAATGCAGCCTCTGTCCCCCCCAAATGCAGCATGCCTGTGTCCCCCCCAAATGAAGCCTCTGTCCCCCCAAATGCAGCCTCTGTCCCCCCCAAATGCAGCATGCCTGTGTCCCCCCCAAATGAAGCCTCTGCCCCCCCAAATGCAGCATCTGCCCCCCCAAATGCAGCATGCCTGTGTCCCATTAAATGCAGCCTCTGTTCCCCCAAATGCAGCCTCTGTCCCCCCCCCAAATGCAGCCTCTGCCCCCCCAAATGCAGCATGCCTGTGTCCCCCCCCCAATGCAGCATGCCTGTGTCCCCTCCAAAATGAAGCCTCTGACCCCCCCAATGCAGCCTCTGCCCCCCAATACAGCCTCTGCCCCCCCAAATGCAGCCTTTTTCCCCCCCAAATGCAGCCTCTGCCCCCCAAAATGCAGCCTCTGTCCCCCCCAAATACAGCCTCTACCCCCCCAAATGGAGCCTCTGCCCCCCCCAAAATGCAGCCTCTGTCCCCTCCAAATGCAGCCTCTGTCCCCCCCAAATGCAGCCTCTGTTCCCCCCCCCAAATGCAGCCTCTGCCCCCCCCCAAAATGCAGCCTCTGCCCCCCAAATGCAGCCTCTGTCCCCCCCAATGCAGCCTCTGTCCCCCCCAAATGCAGCCTCTGTCCCCCCCAAAATGCAGCCTCTGCCCCCCCCCATGCAGCCTCTGTCCCCCGCCCAAATGCAGCCTCTGTCCCCCCCAAATGCAGCCTCTGCCCCCCCAAAATGCAGCCTCTGCCCCCCCAAATACAGCCTCTGTCCCCCCCCCAAATACAGCCTCTGTCCCCCCCAAAATGCAGCCTCTGCCCCCCCAAAATGCAGCCTCTGTCCCCCCCAAAATGCAGCCTCTGTCCCCCCCAAAAAATGCAGCCTCTGTCCCCCCCAATACAGCCTCTGTCCCCCCCAAATACAGCCTCAGTCCCCCCCAATACAGCCTCTATCCACCCCCCAAATGCAGCCTCTGTCTCCCCCCCAAAATGCAGCCTCTACCCCCCCAAAATGCTGCCTGTCCCCCCCAATACAGCCTCTGTTCCCCCCCCAATACAGCCTCTGTCCCCCCCATTCTCCACACAGCGGTACTTACCTTGGGTCTCCTGCGGTGTCCTCCTCCTCACACTGGCACCACCCCCAAATACAGCCTCTACCCCCCCAAATGGAGCCTCTGCCCCCCCCAAAATGCAGCCTCTGTCCCCTCCGAATGCAGCCTCTGTCCCCCCCTAAATGCAGCCTCTGTTCCCCCCCCCCAAACGCAGCCTCTGCCCCCCCCAAAATGCAGCCTCTGCCCCCCAAATGCAGCCTCTGTCCCCCCCCAATGCAGCCTCTGTCCCCCCCAAATGCAGCCTCTGTCCCCCCCAAAATGCAGCCTCTGCCCCCCCCCATGCAGCCTCTGTCCCCCGCCCAAATGCAGCCTCTGTCCCCCCCAAATGCAGCCTCTGCCCCCCCCCAAAATGCAGCCTCTGCCCCCCCCAAATACAGCCTCTGTCCCCCCCCAAATACAGCCTCTGTCCCCCCCCCAAAATGCAGCCTCTGCCCCCCCAAATGCAGCCTCTGTCCCCCCCAAAATGCAGCCTCTGTCCCCCCCAAAAATGCAGCCTCTGTTACCCCCCCCAAATGCAGCCTCTGTCCCCCCCCAAAATGCAGCCTCTGCCCCCCCCAAATGCAGCCTCTGTCCCCCCCCCCAATGCAGCCTCTGTCCCCCCCAAAAAATGCAGCCTCTGCCCCCCCAAAATGCAGCCTCTGTCCCCCCAATACAGCCTCTACCCCCCCCAAATGGAGCCTCTGCCCCCCCCAAAATGCAGCCTCTGTCCCCTCCAAATGCAGCCTCTGTCCCCCCCAAATGCAGCCTCTGTTCCCCCCCCAAATGCAGCCTCTGTCCCCTCCCAAAATGCAGCCTCTGCCCCCCCAAATGCAGCCTCTGTCCCCCTCCCCAAATGCAGCCTCTGTCCCCCCCAAAAAATGCAGCCTCTGCCCCCCCAAAATGCAGCCTCTGCCCCCCCCAAATGCAGCCTCTGTCCCCCCCCCCCAATACAGCCTCTGTCCCCCCCAAATACAGCCTCAGTCCCCCCCAATACAGCCTCTATCCGCCCCCCAAATGCAGCCTCTGTCTCCCCCCCAAAATGCAGCCTCTACCCCCCCAAAATGCTGCCTGTCCCCCCCAATACAGCCTCTGTTCCCCTCCCAATACAGCCTCTGTCCCCCCCATTCTCCACACAGCGGTACTTACCTTGGGTCTCCTGCGGTGTCCTCCTCCTCACACTGGCACCAGCATTCTTCCTGTTTCCTCTCTCGGGCGCAATGAGAGAGAGAGGCAGGAAGTGACATCTGACTCAAGGCAGATGTCAATCAAATCTGAAGTGCCGAGTAGCTTCCGCCCGGCGCCTGTAGTATGTATTACTATGGCCGGGCGGAAGCTACTCGGCGCCTCAGAAAACGCCACAAGGCGGGCTAAACGCCCGCAAATGCAGCGCCACGTCTGCAATCTCGTGATTGCATAGACGTGGCGCTTCCTATAAGTGCACTGTGCCCGGCGTCGCACTGTGTCAGGCGTCCGAACACAGTGCACTTTTTTCCTTTTTTTTTTAAAGGGCCAGTATAAAAAAAAAAAAAATATTTTTTGCTGCCTGGAGGGGGGGGGGGGGGGGGGGCAGCGCCCAATCGCTCCCTATAGACGGGCCGCCACTGATAGTGAAAACCTTTTCCATTAGCATCCGCCGTTCAAGTTTGGTTAACTACAAGACAGAATTTATCCTATAACTGAAGCCAGAAGAACTAGTGGAGTTAAACAGTAGGGCAGAGTGAGCAGCATTGCTGTTATGTCATCTAGTGCAAACCCGTGCATTCATTACTCCAAGCATGTTGTGCAAGTCTCACTTATAGTGCAGCATGTCTACCACCCATATCAACACTGAGCACAAAACAGGTCGTATATACGTGGTGTAGACAGTTAAAGTATTTTCAAGTGATCCTAATGCAGTATGGAATCCGTAGTGGCCCATGGCATCTAAATATAAGTAGGGCTTATGTGCAGCCAATGTGATGCAAGTAAGATGTCACAGCCAACTCTACAGATCATTAAACTTGGCAATACAAAAAGATAAATAAAAAATTGAAAAAAGGAGAGAAAAAACAGAGGTAAGTAACAGAAATCCTGTCAGCCGGTGGGAGGTTTCCTTTATCATCTAACGTTGAGGAACAGGAGGCAGGGAATCCAACCAAGCAGCGGCATCCCGGGGCGCTGTGAAGAACTTAACAGTCTCTCCGTCTTGTACCCTCAGCTTGGCGGGAAACAGAATGCTATATTTAATGTTCCGCGCCCTCAACCCCACTTTGATTTGGTCAAAGGATCTACGGAGCTTTTGAGTCTCGAGTGAGAAATCGGGAAAGAACATAAGATTGGCATTGTGATATTTTAACTCACCCGCCTTGCGAGCTGCCCTAAGAGTCTCATCCCGGTCCCTAAAATTAAGCAATCGAAAGATTAGGGTGCGAGGGTTAGATCCTGTGTGCCCGCTCCACTGTAAAATACGGAGAGAACTGCGCGGCCGGCAACAGACCCCCGAAGTAGTTCCTCAACAAATACCGTGGGATCTTTCCCCTCCGTACCTTCCGGCAGGCCAATGATCCGGAGGTTATACCTCCGATTTCTGTTTTCCGCGTCGTCGATTTTATATTTCAAGGCTCGGACCCCAGTCTGTAGAGTACGGATCGACGCTGTGTGCTCTGTAATGGCATCCTCCGCAAGCTCCACACGCTGCTCCGTTTTCGCCACCCGAGATCGCACCTTGTTAAGGTCCTGTTGGATGAGACCGACATCCAGCTGCACAGCCTCTATCTTGTTAGTCAGGACAGCAGAAAATCGGACAAAAAATAAAGCTTTCGAAGCTATTGCATGATAATCTGGCTGTTAATACACAGCTTTCGAGAGCCGATCACAACAGGTCATCCGAAATTATCCAAAGGGGCAAACACGAAAATCTTTGTACGATTTGCCTCTAATCAGTACAATTTTCATCCAAAAAAACTGAAGAATAAGACTGAATGCTCAGAAAGGAAAGATTACATTACAATACAATACAACACCTTACAGTGCCTTGAAAAAGTATTCATACTCCTTGAAATTTTCCACATTTTGTCATGTTACAACCAAAAACATAAATGTATTTTATTGGGATTTTATGTGATAGACCAAGGCAAAGTGACACATAATTGTGAAGTGGAAGGAAAATTGTAAATGTTTTTAAAATTTATTTACAAATAAATATGTGAAAAGTGTGGGGTACATTTGTATTCAGCCCCCCTGAGTCAATACTTTGTAGAACCTCCTTTTACTGCAATTACAGCTGCAAGTCTTTTTGGGGATGTTTCTACCAGCTTTGCACATCTAGAGAGTAAATGTTTTGCCCATTCTTCTTTGGAAAATTGCTCAAGATCTTTCAGATTAGATGGAAACAGCAATTTTCAAGTTAATTGTATTTTGGTCTGGACTTTGACTGGGCCATTCTAACACATTAATATGCTTTGATCTGGCGTGTGACCTCACCTCTGAGCCTCCTGGTGAAGTCACACGCCATCTCTGACACTGCGCTCCACGCTGCTATCCATATGAGTCTACCCGGAACCACACGGTTTCAGAGCATGCGCAACACCCACACTGGGCATGCGTGCTCCTTTATCCTGATAAAGGAGCGCGCATGCCCAGTGTGGGTGTTGCGCATGCTCTGAAACCCGTTGTGTGTCCAATCCCTCTGAGCCTCCTGGTGACGTCACATGCCATCTCCGATGCTGCGCTCCACGCTGCCATCCATACGAGCCTACCCAGAACCACATGGACCTTGCCGGCTTTTCCCTTTGTGAAACAGAGGTCTTGGCTTTCCTAAAGCAGCGCGCTGTACCTCTTCCATTGGGACGCTTCCACTTACTGATGTATCAACACTCCACCCCCCTCCTTTGAGTTGATTTTGCTCTTACTGCCTAGTCCAATTAAATGCTACACTTAGAGGCGCTTTTCGTTCTATCCTTTTAGAACACTGAAGATAGGTCGTGGATGGGTCTTCCAGTATGACAATGACCCAAAACATACCACCAAGACAACAAAGGAGTGGCTCAAGAAGAAGCACATTAAGGTCATGGAGTGGGCTAGCCAGTCTCCAGACCTTAATCCTATAGAAAATGTATGGAGGGAGCTGAAACTTTGAGTTGCCAAGAAACCTTAAGGATTTAGAGAAGATCTGTAAAGAAGAGAGGACCAAAATCCCTCCTGAAACGTCTTACCTCTGTGCTTGCTAACAAGGGTTTCTCCACCAAGTACTAAGTCATGTTTTGCTTGGGGATCAAATACATATTTTACTCACTGAACTGCAACTTAATTTATAACATTTGTTTTATGTGTTTTTTCAGTTTTTTTGGTTGATATTCTGTCTCTATCATTTAAAATACACCTATGATACAAATTATAGACCCTTCATTTCTTTGTAAGTGGGCAAACTTATAAAATCTGCAGGAGACCAAATAATTATATTCCCCACTGTATGCAGAACAGGGTGGAGGGCAGAACCCAAAAAAGCCCGGGAAAATGCAGAACCCATGTTAACCCTTCCCCACCTGGGCAGCTCAGTAACTATCTACAGAAACAGCGCCCCTAGTAGGCACCTGCCTACACCAATGTTAAGGGTTTTCTAGTGCATATCTTTATTTAGATCGAGTGCACAGTGGCTTAGTGGTTAGCCCTTCTGCCTTGTAACCCTGTAGTCCCTTGTGTGAATCCCAGTCAGGACACTATCTGCATTGAGTTCTCATGTTCTCCCTCTTCTTGTCTGGGTCACTTCAAAGACGTGCTGGTAGGATAATTATCTTTCTAAATTGTCCCTAATATTTCTGTGCGAGTATGTATGTGAGACTAGGTACCTTAGATTGTAAGCTCCTTGGGGACTGGGATTGATGTGAATGTAATGTACGGTATGTAAAGTGCTGCATAAATAGTCTGCACTATATCAATACCTATAATTAATAAAGTGAACCTGTTTCTTTTCCCTAAAAAGGCCAACACAAGTTCACATTAAACTCATACATGTGGTTTATTTTACTTGCACAAGGTACGTTTTGCAATCTTGATATAATCTGTACCTTTTATGATGCACTCAATTGAAAGATAACCCTTATGTGCCCTTTGTGTAACTCTATAAACCCTAACAGAATGCCATTAATTGCGCACTAAAAATAAGTAAGATATTATTTTTAGCGGTTATGTATTTTTTATAGTATTACTTGGCGCCCAGCCACATGTGGGATAGTAGATATACAGTGCAGGCTGTGATTATCAAATTGGAGAAAACTCAATATAAAAATTCTATAATCTGCATAAAGGAGATTATGCCTAGTAAAGGAAGAAACCAGCAATTCTGTATTCGCAGCCCTGTATTAGGAGGAAACTGTGAGATAATAGATGGATGATAATGTGCAGCTTTTAAAGGGCAGATTGAACCTGTTGTTTCAGGTCAAACTAGATTTTTTGCTCAATGTTTACAGAATTCATCAAGCTGAATGCCTGCGTTATTTAGATAAAACAGTGATGTACTCAGTATATTAAAAAGGTTCTTTGGTCATCTAGGATAAAAAGAAGCCTGTACAATGTGCACATGAATATTAGCCTGGCTGTCAAGAATAAAACTTTTTAAAGTGTAAATTTCAATAACTTTACAGGTCTGCATGAATAAATACCTGACATGAGGATGAATACTATATGTCTTTCTCATCAGCTTGCTAGGTTAAAAATTGACTAGTTCCAAGATAATGGTGACAACTTGCTTGCTACAAGTCCAATATGAGGAAGGCATAGGCCAGCCCTTCTCAACCAGAGGACCCCCTAAAATAATGTTCAGGTCTCAGGGAACCCGTGCTAAATCCAGATCATTGGGATCAATGGGAAAAATGCACTGGTGGTCAGTAGGAAGAATAAGCCCTTATAGAGGTGATCAGTGCGTAGAATGAAGCCCTTACAGAGGTGGTCAGTGGGAAGAATGAAACCCTTACAGAGGTGGTCAGTGGGAAGAATGAAGCCCTTACAGAGGTGGTCAGTGTGTAGAATAAAGCCCTTACAGAGGTGGTCAGTGTGTAGAATAAAGCCCTTACAGAGGTGGTCAGTGGGCAGAATGAAACCCTTACAGAGGTGGTCAGTGGGAAGAATGAAACCCTTACAGAGGTGGTCAGTGGGAAGAATGAAACCCTTACAGAGGTGGTCAGTGTGTAGAATAAAGCCCTTACAGAGGTGGTCAGTGTGTAGAATAAAGCCCTTACAGAGGTGGTCAGTGTGTAGAATAAAGCCCTTACAGAGGTGGTCAGTGGGAAGAATGAAACCCTTATAGAGGTGGTCAATGGGAAGACTGAAACCCTTGCAGTGATGATCAGTACACTGTAAAAAATATTGTGCTGGGTCTACTCAAAAAATGTAGGCAACTATTTGCATCTGTTTTTTAAGTACTGTCAACTGAACTTATTCTTGTCTGACTCATGAGACTTTTCACGTTTTCAACTTTGTTGTTTTAAGTAAAGCCAACTCAATTTTTTTCAGTTTATAGACCATAGTGTTTTAGGTTAGGAATAAATACCTTAACTTGTCTGGAACTATAGTTTTAAGTAAAGCCAACTCAATTTTTCCAATTTATAGACTGTAAAGCCAACTCCATTTTTCCAGTTTCTAGACCATAGGTTCAAGTAAAGCCTACTCAGTTTTTTCAATTTATAGACCATAAGTTTAAGTTAGGAATACATACAATAACGTATTGATTTATTTCAGGTACGTATATAGCACTGTCAATTTACACAGCACTTTACATATACATTCACATCAGTCCCTGCGCTCAAGGAGCTTACAATCTATGATCCCTAACTCACATTCATACATACACATACTAAGTCTTTTGAGTGTGTGAGGAAACCGATGCAGGCACAGGGAGAACATGCAAATAAAGTAGTGGTTGGGATTTGAACCAGCAACCCCTTCACTGCAAGGTGAACGTGCTAACCACTACACCACTGTGATAACCGCTAAACCACTAAACCACTACACCACTTCATCACTTGTCTGTAACCATGATTTTAAGTGATATTAACTTATTTTTTTCTTGTAACTTACTCAACTTTTTTTAAGTTGGTAAAACTTATTTTCCAAATGTATTTGATATATGTTTGAAGGTTTTTATTCAATATTAAAACAATAATATGGTGTCTATTGTATGCCTGTAAAGTGGCGCAGTTTTCCCATGTTTAGACAGTACCACAGCAAAATGATATTTCTAAAGGAAAAAAGTCATTTCCTGGCAGACTCCATGGCAGCCACTGTGTGGGTTTAGTCCCGCCTCTACCACCCTATAGGACGCTACTCCGATAAATCTTTGCTCCTTGCCAGTGGCTGTGTTCTTTTTTTGTCCTCCTCCGAAGGACTTAGCTGATGGTCTTCCTACCTGAAGATTTTTTTCTCCTACGATCAGAACCAACCGAACGACTCTAAACAGTTGCATTATCCCAATAAGCCCTAGCTACTAGCAGGGTATGGAGGAGGCATTTGGAAGAGGCGCTTAAGATGCTATAGTCATAGTCACTGACAGGCAAAGCAGCGCATTGGCCGTTCAGCCTAGCTACTAGTGAGTGGCCCTATCGCCTGACAAAGTCCAGCTTGTTTATCTTACCTTGGTCCAGTGATGATCATGGCGGGAGCGGTGAGTTTGTTCCAGTTTTCTGTATGGCAGCAGTTTTTGTGTAATTTTTTTCCCCTGTATGTTTCTGGCTGTTTTCCTATTCCCTGTGTTCCCCACACACCTGCCGGGTGCAGCGTGACTGGCAGGCATGGCGGCTGGTTCACCTCCTAGAGGTTCCTCCTCGTTTCGCGGCCGTTCTGGGCATGCGCGAGTCTGGCGCGAAAGCAAAGCTTGGTTCGCACATGCGCGTTGCCGTCAAGGTGGCGGCGATCGTGCATGCGCTATGTCCGGCGAGGCGGTGACGTCATGGGGGCGCCGTTTTTAAACAGGGAAATTAGCCTGCAAGCTTGGGAATGCTTGCAGTATTATAGTAACTACTTCCCCTGGCTCATTATTGTTTGTTAAAGGTAAGGGGCTTCAAGGGGACAGGTGGTATTCTTGCAGGTATGCATTTTTTATTGCTGAATCTGATCGCTTTCTTTCCAGCCCTGATGGAATCCTCCAGGACTATGGATACGTCACTGCCTGCCTGTGGTCAGCCCTCTCACAGCAGGTACATGGTAGGGGGTCTTCCCTGGGTGTTGCCTGCCGGGGGGGGTAGATGGAGCATCATTTATTCTTGCCTCCCTTAACACAGATGTGCCTTGTTTTTTCTTTTTTCTGTCAGCCCTTCTAGGTCCAACCAGCAGCGCAGTTCATGCAAAGGAAGTGACTCTTCAAAATCCCATCTCTGGCATTCCTTTCCAGATCTACACACCACGGTTCTCCCTCTAGATCGAAACACCATAGCCTGGAACCATCTCGCCCTCCCACGGCTCACTCCAGTTGTACAGACGAAGAAATCTGCTGGGGGTGTAGGGCGCATGTTCCTGTTGGCAAATCCCTCTGTGACCTCTGTTACACCAAAGCAACATGTGAAAGAGCTGGTACGTACCAGCAACAAAAGTCTCTGGTCGAAAGGGTCGTTAAGGATAGTCTGAGAGAGATGGAGGCCAGCCAGCCCCACGAACCTCCTACAGAGCCCCCACGCTCACCAGTGAGGGATACTCAGGCTCAGGACACTTGAGAGTCCTCTTTGCCAAGTCACCCATCTGCTGTCCGCTCGGATAGTGACTCTGAGGGAGAAGACCCCTGCACCGGACTTGACTTCGCCCTGCTGCCTCCTTGGTTCAAGCCATAAAGGAAACTTTCAAGTGGGAAGAGCCAGCAGCGGCCCCTGCTAAACAGAGAAAGTACTTCAAGCGGATGAAGAAGGAACATGTCAGCTTCCCGTTTCTTTCTGAACTGGGTTCCTCACGGACGAGTGGGTCAAAGTGGCCCCACTCGTTCCTCACGGACGAGTGGGGCAAAGTGGAGAAGAAGAACTCCCTGCTCTCAAAAGTACTGAGCCTTTATCCCTTCAAGGAGGAAGACGTTAAGCAATTGGAATCAGCTCCTCTGGTGGATGCAGCCGTGATGAGGTTGGTCAGACACGTGACCCTTCCTCTGGAAGATACGGTCTCTTTCAGGGACGCCTTGGATAGGCGGATAAACTCTGACCTAAAACGGGTCTATCTTACAGCAGGCATGGCCTGCAAGCCAGCCTTGGCTCTGGCTGCCATGTCAAGAGCCATGGAGATTTGGACGGACAATGTGGATGAGACACTTAGAAATGTCTCGGAGGAACTGGCCAAGTGTTCGCCCATCCAGGAAATGAGGATGGCATTGGCTTTCTTGGGGGAGGCCTCGATTGATATCATCCATCTGGTGGCTCGGGTTATGCTTTCAGCAGTCACCGCCAAGCGTGCCCTGTGGCTTCACCCTTGGCTGGCCGACTCAGCATCTAAACATGTGTGGTGCCAAATTCCTTTTGATGGATCCTCTCTTTTTGGCAACAAATTGGATAATGCCATAACCCGTACCACTGGAGGTAAGTCGGGGTACCTCCCTCAGGACAGGCGTCTGCAAGGCCAGAGAAGATTGTTTCCAAGGAAACAGAACCAGGAACGTGCCAGGGAAGCACGTAGTTACAGGCCAGGCCTTGAGTTCTTCAGGAAGGCCAGACAGTCACGTTTCAAGAACACCGGTAAGAGTGGTTCGACAGGTGAGAGGGAACCGACCAAGTCTTTTTGAGATTGTGCCTGCCCAGGCAGGCTGGGTGGGGGCTCATCTTCCCTGCTTTTGGCATGTCTGGGCGGCCTTGATCCAGGACTTCTGGACCGTCAAAACGGTCTCTTCAGGTCAGGCCTGGACTTTCAGCAGTGCTCCCAGGCTCAGGTGTGTTCCCTCATCTCTTCCAGCCTCAGAAGAAAAAAGGCAAATTCTGTTAGCCTACATAAAATCTTTATTGGAACAAGGCGCTTCTATTCCTGTCCCAGACGACCAGCGAGGCATGGGGATGTATTCTCCTCTCTTTATGGTCCAGAAGAAGAACGGTGCATGGAGGCCCGTCATAGATCTGACCTATCTGAACCATTTTATAAAAAAAGAAAGGTTCAAAATGGAGACCCTGTCCACAATCCAGCAGTTGGTCCATCCAGGAGACTGGCTCATCTCTATAGACCTCAAGGACGCTTACTTCCACGTTCCAGTGGCACCAGATTTCTCCGGTTTTCCATAGGCCAACTTAATTTACAATTCACCTGCCTTCCCTTCGGGCTGTCAAATTCTCCACGTGTCTTCTCAAAGGTCTTGTTGGCTGTTGTGGCTCTATTAAGAATCAGAGGGATCCGTCTCCATCATTACCTAGACAATCTCCTTTTGCTGGCTCAAGACAGAGATCGTCTCCTGGAACACAGAGGTCAAGTCATTTCAACTCTCTGGGAATTCGGATGGCTCCTGAATCTGGAGAAGAGTCAGTTAGAGCCTTTGCAGTCTCTTGTGTTCCTCGGAACTCACTTCGATACAGTGAATAGCACCATCTCCCTACCCGAGGAGAAGGTTACAGTAGTTCGAGACAGGATTCCTCTGGCTCTCTCCTCTTCTCCCCTCCATGCCCTCCAGTGCCTGAGGATCATAGGTACCATGGTGTCCACAATACCAATGGTGAAGTTAGCACAGTGGAGGATGCGACCCTTCCAGAAGGGATTTCTTTGTCAGCGGTCGGGCAACAAAGCTCAACGCATTCACATTACTCCGGCCATAAGGGGTTCCCTCCTCTGATGGCTTCAACGGGAAAATCTATGCAACTATCCTTCCCATCATGTGAATTACAGTAATGACAGATGCCGCAAAGAGGTTGGGGCGCTCATTGCTTTTTGAAGTTTCCCAATTCTTTACCGTCCCCGGTTGGTGAGAATACTGATCTGGTACTTGCTTCAGCTACTCACAGTGGTCCCTGGTAATAAGGTGGATGGTCCCTTAGTGGCTACAGCTTCCCCTCTACCTCCAACCACGGCAGGTTCTCCGGCTGGCAGAACCGTCACTTCTGGTCGAACTGCAAGCCGCAGTCCCAACCCTATGCTGCTCTCTTGCTTCTGGATAGGCCCCTCAAACAGCCTAGCAGCCAGATGCCCCCGGAATAGGCCTCAGACCCCTGGCCTAGCAGCCCGGGGCAATACAACACACGTCCACCCAGACAGCCATCCAGGTGGCACCAAACCCTGAATACCTGACTCCACCCAAATAAACAGGCTCTCCCCGCAAGCCAAGGGACTCAAGAAAATCCCTGCCCATTGGCTGAGATACCCCATATACTCCTAATATGTCCTTGCAATGCCTTTGTCTTATCTAATGCCACCAGGTACCTGGCCACCTAGCGGCAGAAGAGAGAAGTGCAACAATTCCAGCAAGCAAAAGCAGACTTTTTAAAATGGAAGCCTTGCTAAAAAAAAAAATTAACTTGTAAAGAGGACCTATAAGCGTAAAGTAAAAAACAACATAACCATACAAATTACCACTCCATGAAAAAATTTTAAACCCACAGGATTCACCTCAAACCCATGGTATTGGTGAATTTAAACCTAATTTCTAGGTAATTTTCTAGCATCGGTATAATTTTTGCAAAAAAGTGTCCACATTTGTATAAAAAGCAGTATTTGAACTTGAAATTTTAGCAATTTTGCCTACGTTGAGATGTAATCAGTATGCATGAAGCACTTCCACCTGTTCCCCCTTATGTATAACACACTGCAAGTTGTATCTTTGTAGCACATCACACAATGAGAGGCTGCAGCAGGGGCCAATCTGTGTCAGATCTGTGCATCTCAGACTAGGAAGTAGATTTTGACTTTGAATGATGCCTGAACAAAATTGGTATTGTCCTTCTGGAGAGAAAAGCAGATGAAGGCAGTATTGTAAGTAATAAAGGTAATAAATAGAGGTGTTGCTCATTTCCCAGTATGCATACTTTGAACATAAAATAATACATCTGATGTTAGGTTCACTTTAAGTTTTGGTTTTTATATGTAGTTGGGACAGCAGACCGTGTTACTCTAATTGATAGCTTTGCTTCATTTCACCAGTTAAAACATTAATGTCTGTACTGATTAAAATCCATTAACAACTGTCATTTAAAAAGGAAGACAGATGAATCATAAAACTTAAAACGTGTAAAGTGCTGTATTTACAGAGATTAATACTGAGATAATAAATTGGAAGGTCATAGCAGGCCAAATGAGCTCTATAAAATGAGTGTTTTTATTTCCGGGATTGGACAGAGAAAAGTGTGAGACTTTAGTGATCTGTAACTGTACTGAATGCTGTTCTTTACCATCTTTTCCTTTTCTATCTCTTTCTGACAAATAAAACAAGAAAAAGACAACTGACTTGGCTACCATGAACCAATTTTTTTTTCTGCAGCAATTGTTGAAAAAACTGCTTACATACATTTATAAAATATTTTTTTAGTCGTTCATCCATTGAAACTGTGTGTACATTTATTCTGTGCAAATGGGGCAAAATCACACACAGTCTATTCTTGATTGAATGTTTTTCATTGACAAAAAAAAGTATAAATGGGGAAAAATACCAATTATGGCCACTAGATGGAGCTGAGGAGCATACTTTTTTCCTATGATACTCTGCACCATCTAGTGGCCATAATGCATTATTTACCCATTCTTACTGGGTTTTTTGGGCCCCTTGTAGTGGTACCCCCATGGGGCCGTAGAGTGTAATAGCTGCCGCTGTCACCCTGCCCAGCCTGGCATTCACTTCCAGTCACTCTCCAGACGATGAACAGTCCATCAGCTTTGTTTGTGTTATTTTATTGAGGGGTTAAACTTGGATGGGGTAAAGGGATTATGGGATGCCCAGAATCAATAGTATTTAATTGATGAGAATGAAGAATAGAACCTTTTTTCACAGTCTCTAAAGCCCCAGACTCCTCCAGCACAACACTTCTTGCATGAACTGTTACTTCCTTTACTGTGCAATACTTGGTTCCTATTGCAGCTAGCACATAGTTAGGCCCAACTCAATTAAGCCTGACTTTGTAGATACGCCATTTGCTGGCAGGGGACCGCTGGACCCTTTGGTGCAGCAACCAATAGCAATAGAAAATGTAATTTGCTAGCTGTATCTAGGTGGACTACTGGTCCCAGTCAGTCCTGTGCAAACTCTGCCCTCCTGGCTGCAGAAACCCGACTTCAACACCAGTAACATCACAGTCTCTCCCTCTGGCTCTACATTTACTCCTGGCATGCCTCTCCCAGATCCCCAGACTGTGCCTGTCACTGTCTGGAACGAACAACAGGTGATTTCTTCCTGAAGATTTGCCCGGCAGTGTTCCCCGCTGTCCTCTCCTGCTCCTGTTCAGGACACCCCTTGCTTGGGTTGTATGGAAGGGTTCCCTTACCACTCCGAGCCCTGGCCCAAGGTCACCCCCCTAGACAGGGCGGGGGGCTCCCTCCAAGGCCACTCCATCCCTCAGTTCTTCCACCGAACAACTCCTCCCTAGCTGAGCTGACCAAAGGTATTTAAGGAGGACTGCCCCCTGCCAATCCTAGTTGAGGATTGGTCAGGGCTCCTTAACACACCCCACACAGCTCTACCTCTCTTCCCCTTCTATGGTTCCAGAATCTTCTGAGAGCCAGAGGGAGGTAACCAAGAAGTGACACTTCCTGTGAGTCACCAGCCTACACTAAACCACTCCCCAGCTCCCAGATCAAAAGAAACAGACCTAGCTTTCGACTAGGCCTGCCTAAATTTACCTGCCAAAAACCTAACTCTAGCACCTACCTAAGGTAGAGGATGCTACACGGGCTTTCCGATGTCAGCATTTCAAGCAGACATGTTAGGAAGCTCCATGCAGCTCGATGGGCAGGCAGATGTCAACTTGTATTGAGTTGTGTAATGAGTTTTCCAGACCACAACGAGATGGATCAAACATAGCCTGATGGACACAAGTTTGTTTACATCCGCCTGCCCATAGGGTTGATTTACTAAATGTGGTGCACTCAGAATCTGGTGCAGCTGTTCCTAGTAACCAATCAGCTTCCAGGTTTTAGCCCCTGTTCACATCTGCGCCATTTGACATGTCAAATCGCATGCCAAATCGCAGCCTATTTCCAGCAACAGCACTGTCCCAATTGGTACGACGCCGACTTTCCAAAAGTAGATCCTGCACTACTTTTGGTGTCTTTCTGCTTACCAGGAAGATGGTCAGGTAAAACTTAGACTGCTCTCTGCCTACCAGGGAGCAGTATCTATTGGTTAGGTCTGCTCATTGTGCTCAGGTGTAGCTCAGCTTGTTTGACTGGCCCTCACTGGCCTAATAGGGAGGCATATTGGACAGTGGGAGGAGACTTGACAAGTGAGTGCAGAGTCTTTGTTATAGTCTTAACAATTGGCAGATGAAATGTGCTGCATTGCATGCTGGGATACTGAATTTAAAGCCAGGGTACATGTGAGTTAGTTGAGCCCGGGGGACCGAGTCTAGGAGGGAGGGGGTCGCTGCCCTCTCCTCCGCGGAGGAGGCCGTGCGGCCCTGGGTGGTCGACCGAGGGGCCTAGAGAGAGAGAAGCTGAACCCAGAGGTCCTACAGAGCTGACTGGAAGGGAGATATCAGGAAGGATCTGACTCTGCCTTCTGTGAGTACAGATCTGTGTCTTTGGGGCCTGTTGCATGAGGGCCGCCCCCTTCAGCTACAAGAGTCAGTGGACAGATGTCAGTAAAGGGAATGCTAGAGAGTGCCCTGAAAATAATGTAGTGCATTAAGTCTGCTGCTAGTGAGAGAAAGAAGACTTAAAGGAAAAGTCCAACCTGAGCTTGTTTGGCTGGGCTTCTCCTCTAAGTCCGCTCTCCGCTGACGTCACCAATATCAGTCCAGGCACCATGTCATCCCAACTCTGGGAGTCTGGATCCGCCAGCTGCCTGGATTGATAGCAGTCTCAGCCTCTCAGCGAGCCGTTGAGAGGCTGAGATGGCTGATCCCTGCCTCTCCGTGCCCCTCCACAACTCAGCGTTCCAGTGAGCGTGGAGGAGCAGAGCAGGAAAGCTGCTGATTGACAGGCAGTAGCTTTCTGCTCGGGTAGCCGAAAAAAAACGAGCCATCGGCGGTGTTCGATGGCTCGGTTCTCAGTGCGGGGACGCAGGAAGACGGATGCAGCATCGGTCCGATGCTACATCCACCTAGGTAAGTATGATTAGGGAAAAAAACAGATTCCCATACTTCTCCTTTAACCCTTCCATACATGTGGCTGTTTGGTTAAAGCAGTATGACTGCTTCTGCTAATAATCCGGTGAGGCCAAGTGGGAGTGGTCCTTATCCATTGTGAATAGTTCCAGTTGGAGTATCCCACTTATCCATTCTCCCATCCACTGTCAAAAATAAAATACAAAAATACTCTGGACTGATCATTGAGTAACGAGCAAGCAGGAGTAAGGGTGGGACAAGGTGAAAACCCCTAGCAACCAAGTGGAAACTATCAGCAACCAGCTGCAGGTAACCAGAGGGAGGCCTAAGAAGTCAACACTCAGCAACAGTGCTACACAGGGGCGTTGCTAGGTGGCAAAATGACCAGGAGCTTCAGCTTTGTCTCTGGCTGCCTGCTGTCTACTGTCTACTGTCCGAGCCCGGCATGGGGCAAGGGAGGGCAGTGGGGGTGGCATGGAGGTTGGGGGGGCGGTGTTGTTGTGTGGAGGGGCCCAGTGCCCATCAATGCTGACCACTAAACTCACCTACCTGACACACACTGACCTACCTGACCCACACTTGCCATTACACTGACCTACTTGACCCACACTGACCATTACACTGACCCACACTGACCTACCTGACACACACTGACCTACCTGACCCACACTTGCCATTACACTGACCTACTTGACCCACACTGACCATTACACTGACCTACACTGATCCACACTGACGCATACTGACCTACCTGACCAGACTTCAAATGACCTCCTCCTGCAGCTCAGCCGTAGTGTGCGGCACGCCCATCACAATAGACAGCAGGCAGCCAGAGACAGAGCCAGGAGTGGAGAGCAGCCCGCCCGAGAGCCGAGTGGGGATCTTCTCAAAGTGACACGGCCGCGTTGTAATTCCCACCTTCTGGAGCCTGCAGCGCCTATGATGGACGTCACACGTCCTGCGGTCCTGGCATTAGACCAGTGGGATGTCAATCATAAGCGCTGCACGCGCCACAAGGCGGGACCTGCTATGTCATTTGCTCCGAGCCAGATTGGTCCCTGCTCGGCGCTCAGGCTCGGGGCTAATAATAGAGTTGTGAATGCCTGAGACTCGGGGCTCCAGCCCCCCTCAGCCCCCCCTCCCTTCCAACGCCACTTGTGCTACATATATATACAGGACAACAAAAAAAATTAGTTGTAGTTTAATTTTAAGCAATGGAAGTGGGCGAGACTTAACCTGATACAACCAAATGCTCATCTATCTTATTGCACTTTTCATATCATATCTGTTTTTTATACTGCTTCACCAAAAAAACTCAGTTGTGTTCTTTATATGCCTCGTAGAATGTACAATCTCCTGCAAATTACCTTTATGGTATCCGCTGAGCATCTTGTTTTTGGATCAGATAAGATACATCCATAGGAAGAGATATTGAGGGAGGAAGCATCACTTGAGCAATCATTGCCTGGCCAAATTTTCGTCCTGTTTATCTGCCCGTTGGAGATTAGTCACTTTATCTCGGAGAGTACAATAGAGCCAAGCAGGCATCAAGGGTAGCAAGTCTGCCAAAGGGATAAAGCGGACTGCCATTCAGGAGACAGCCAACTGTAGTGGGAGCCAACAAAGTAATTGACAATTCGCCCTTACAGTGATTATATCTCCTACTATAATTATCTTAAATTGAAAGTGAAGATGTTCAAACGTGATATGCCTAATAATGTATGTAGTCTTCTACAGGACTCTTGGTAGGATGGTCAAACTCAGCACCAAATATTTAATCTACTCAGATTCACTGTAAAAAATGAATAAAACCCCAAAAACTGATGTTCACATAGAGGTAATTTAGAAGTAATTTCAGCAGCACAGGACCTACCTACTACAGTGGCAGAAATACTGCTATAGCCAATGGGGCCTGGTGGGGGTCCTGGAGCAAGACCAGCTAGGCCACCAGGTCTACTTATTACATGACTCTCCCACTGTAATCTGCATATTTTGGAGCTCACTTGGAGTATCAGGAGTTGCTGATCGTGTCTTTTTTATTCACATTGTAGGATTCGCTGTCAAACAGGAATCCAGAGACAAGGCATGACCCACCTGTCAAATTGACAGCCTGTTAGGCAGCCTACCAGCTTCTTCTGTCAACTGCGGGTTGACGAGTCTTCTCAGACTCCTTGGTGCTCTGAAACAAGTCTTCTAAGGCTTCATGTACACTACAGCTCATAAACTTCATTTTAGGAACTTTAGGAACTTTTTTGCCAAAGCTCCTAAACTCAACTCCATGAAAGCCTATGGGGTTGATTTACTAAAGGTAAATAGACTGTGGGGGTTATTTACGAAACGCAAATCCACTTTGCACTGAAAGTGCACTTGGGAGTTCAGTCACTGTAGATCCGAGGGAGACATGCAAGGAAAATAAAAAAAACGCATTTTAGCCTGCACATGATTGGATAATAAAATCAGCAGAGCTTCCCCTCATTTCAGATCTACCCCTCAGATTTACAGCCACTGCACTTCCAAGTGCACTTTCAGTGCAATTTCAAGTGCACTTTGCACTTGTAGTTTGCACTTGTAGTTTGCACTTGTAGCGCAAAGTGGATTTGTCTTTCGTAAATAACCCCCTGTGCATTTTGCAAAGTACAGATACCCTTTGCAGGTGCAGTTGCTCCAGAGCTTAGTAAATGAGGTAAGGCTTCACTTTGCAAAGAATACCCAATCACGTGCAAGGAAAAAAAAAAAAAAAACATAATTTTTACCTGCACATGATTGGATGATGGAAGTCAGCAGAGTTTCTGCTCATTTACTAAGCTCTGGACCAACTGCAATGGCAGAGTGCAAACACACTTTGCAAAGTGCATAGTCTTTTTCACCTTTAGTATATCAACCCCTATGTGTCCATGTACACATAGGGGTTGATTTACTAAAGGCAAATAGACTGTGCACTTTGAAAAGTGCCGTTGTACTCTGCAAGAGCAGTTGTTACAGAGCTTAGTAAATGAGCAGAAACTCTGCTGACTTCCATCATCCAATCATGTGCAAGCAAAAATTTTTTATTTTTTTCCTTACATGTGATTGGGTAATATTTGAAAAGTGAAACTTTACCTCATTTACTAAGCTCTGGAGCAACTGCACTTGCAGAGCGCAACTTCACTTTGCAAAGTGCACAGTCTATCTGCCTTTAGTAAATCGACCCCATAGGCTTTTAGCAGCATTTAAGATCTGCTGCGGTTTAGGGGAGATTCAAATTCCCTCAACCTCCCTCCCCTGAATGCAAAAGAATTGCGTTCATGATGGGAACGCTTTGACCGCTGCCCGCTGGAAACCGCAAAATGCGGCAAAATCATGCGTTTTGCGTTTTCCTGCGGGCGTGATTCATCACGGCCAAGTGTACCTGAAGCCCTAGTATTCTAGCTGCTCCCATCAGCTGTGGGTTAAGGCTACATTCATGCCGGTGATTAGGCTAGTGTGAATTGTAGCGGCAGGAATCTTCTGATACCTGCTGCAACTGTGAGCAGCTAGGTGCAGCCGCCGGCCCAATTCACTATAATGACAGGTCACCAGTGGCCGCAGCTATTTGTGGCTGTCTGCAGTTTGGCTCAGCAGTGGCTTTAAAGGGGTTGTAAAGGAATTTTTTTTTTTTTTAAATAACAACAATGTTATACTTACCTCCACTGTGCAGCTTGTTTTGCACAGAGTGGCCCTGAACATCCTCTTCTGGGGTCCCTCGGTGTCTGTCTCGGCTCCTCCCCGCAAGAACTAATCACCTTTATGCTAGCTCTCTCTCATGGTGGTGAGTGCTTGCGGGCGCGCTCCCGTGATACGGCCAGCTATAGCCGCTCACTGTATCACCCGGCCCCGCCCCCCCCGGCGCACCACGTCATTGGATGTGATTGATAGCAGCGTGAGCGTGCTTTCAATCCATCCACTCTAGACAATCAACGGCCAGGCTGAGCGGCAAAGAGGACATCGGGGGCGAGCGCATCAGGTTTAGGGGATCAGGTAAGTAAAACGGTGGGCGGTATTGTCCGATGTTTTTTCACCTTAATGCATAGGATGCATTAAGGTGAAAAAACGGGAACCCTTACAACCCCTTTAAGTGCTCCTGCATAACTGACCGCTACAGATAGCATTTGCAGTATTGTTACAATGTATTTTGAACATTTTCT
Organism: Lithobates clamitans; assembly: GCA_037952925.1. NCBI lineage: Eukaryota > Metazoa > Chordata > Amphibia > Anura > Ranidae > Lithobates > Lithobates clamitans. The sequence continues at coordinate 2,032,193 of JBBGZY010000250.1, forward strand.
TTTAAAGTGATATTAAAGCTTCCTTTTTTTTTTCTAATAAAATAACAAACATGTCATACACACCTGCTCTGTGTTTTGCACAGAGCAGGCCAGATCCTCCTCTCAGGTCCCTCACCAGCGCTCCTGGCTGCTCCTCTTGAGCGAGTGCATCCATAGGAAGCAGCTTTCTCTGGGGGGGCACTTGTGCCGGCTTGCTCCTGAGCCGCCCTGTCTGCATCTATTGACACAGACAGGTCGGCTCAGTCCCGCCTCCGATCCCTTGTCACAGGATGTGATTGACAGCAGAGGGAACCAACGGCAACCTGATCAGTGAGGAGGGACAAATCCAGGAGAGCTGCTGCTGTCATGCACAGGACTGGAACAGGGATGGGCTCAGGTAAGTATAAAGGTGAGCAGGGGAGGATTCTGTTGCACAGAAAGTTTTTTAGCTTAATAGAATGCATTAAGCTTAAAAAAACCCTTTAAGCTTTAGAACCACTTTAAAGCATTCAATAAAAATACAAAATGCAAACTATTGCTTTTTAACCCACTCTTACCCCATAGTAAACCATAATTAATTAATTTTGTTTTTAATACTTTTTTTGGTTTTTACCTGTGATCATTTTTGTAGCACCGCAATAAAACACCGAACTGAAAAACATTTATTTTATGATATCATACAGACATTTTCCCATGTTTTCTATTAGAAATATAATTTTAGTGCTTTCATGAAAGGGTAGATTGAATGTAATTTATAAGATACCAGAGGGGAAAAAATGTGGTCACCAAAATGATAATAACTTTCACCCATCATATTTGAAAGGGGTGGCGTATAAAGAAGAGGAGGAACCTGAGAGCACCGGCGGGAGGCCCCAGAAGATCTTCGGGCCACTCAGTGCAATACCATTGCACAGAGCAGGTAAGTATGACATGTTTATTATTTTAATTTAAAAAAAAATGTATCCTTTACAAGCCTTTTTATTCATGTGAAATTATGTATAATTTTATGTGATGTAAATTTCAAGCTCTTCTAACAAAAAAAAAAACTCTTTTATAGATAGATGGCACCTGAAAACTCGCTCATCCATGTCTTTATGAACCTGGCTTTGTGCACTGGTCCAAATCATTTGGTGGAGGGGGATTATGGTGTGGGGTTGTTATTCAGGGGTTGGGCTTTGCCCCTTAGTTCCAGTGAAGGGTCTCTTAAGGTGTCAGCATACCAAGACATTCTGGACAATTTTATGCTCCCAACTTTGTAGGAACAGTTTGGAGATGGCCCCTTCCTGTTCCAACATGACTGCTCACCAGTGTACAAAGCAAGGTCCATAAAGACATGGATGAGGAAGTGTGGGTGGAGGAACTTGACTGACCTGCACAGAATCCTGACCTCAACCCGATAGAACACCTTTGGGATTAATTTGAGCGGAGACTGCAAGCCAGGCCTTCTCATCCAAAATCAGTGCCTGACCTCACAAATGCGCTTCTGGAAGAATGGTCAGACATTCCCATAGACACACTCCTAAACCTTGTGGACGGCCTTCCCAGAAGAGGTGAAGCTGTTATAGCTGCAAAGGGTGGGCCAACTCAATATTGAACCCTACGGACTAAGACTGGGATGCCATTAACCGATTGCCGTCCAGCTGCCGCAGTTTTACAGAATGGCACTGCTGGGCGAAACGACGTTACCTTACGTCGCTTCGCCTTTTGGCCACTAAACACACAAAACCCGGTTCTTTCAGGGGAGAGGAGACAGATCGTGTGTTCATACTATATATGAAGACCAATCTCTCTCTCTCTCCTCCTAGACAGTCCCATCCCCCCACAGTTAGAAACACACATAGGGAACACAGTTAACCCCTTGATCGCCCCCTAGTCTTCCCTGCCAGTGACATTTACACAGTAATCAGTGCATTTTTATAGCACTGATCGCTGTATAATTGTCAATGGTTTAAAAAATGTTTCAAAAAGTGTCCGATGTGTCCTCCATAATGTCGCAGTCCCAATAAAAATCGCAGATCGCCACTATTACTAGTAAAAAAATAAATAGTAATAAAAATGCCATAAATCTATCCCTATTTTGTAGACGCTATAACTTTTGCACAAACCAATCAATACATGCTTATTGCGATTTTTTTTTACCAAAAATATGTAGAAGAATATGTATCGGCCTAAACTGAGGAAAACATTTTTTTTGGATATAAAATGTGGGATATTTATCATAGCAAAACGTAAAAGATATTGGGGGTTATTTACGAAAGGCAAATCCACTTTGCACTGCTAGTGCACTTGGAAGTGCAGTCGCTCTTAGTCTAAGGGGTAGATCTGAAATGAGGGGAAGCTCTGCTGATTTTATCATCCAATCATATGCAAGCTAAAATGCTGTTTTTTATTTTCCTTGCAAGTCGCCCTCAGATCTACAGTGACTGCACTTCCAAGTGCACTTGTAGTGCAAAGTGGATTTGCCTTTCGTAAATAACCCCCATTGTGTTTTTTTTTCAAAATTGTCACTTTTCTTTTGTTTATAGCGCAAAAAAGAAAACACGCAGAGGCGATCAAATACCACCAAAAGAAAGTTCTATTTGTGGAAAAAGAAGGACGTCAATTTTGTTTGGGTGCAACGTCGTACGAGTGCGCAATTGCCAGTTAAAGCGACACAGTGCCAAATCGGAAAAAATGACCTGGTCATTGAGCAGCCAAATCTTCAGGGGCTGAAGCGGTTAAAGTTCATGTGTGTGTAAAGGCAGGCGTCCCAATACTTTTGACAATATAGTGTATATCCATATCACATCTTTCCTGGCATAGCTATGCTGGCATCCTTTGTATTTTTTTATTTTTTTTGAGTTTACCCCATGAGACCAGCATTGGAAAACACACTGATTCTAGCAATTTTTTTGATGATTACTTTACCACCTTATTTTGACCCCTTATGAAGATTAATTGCAATTAAGAATTAAAACACGTTGCGGCTCATTCCCTATATAAAGGCATCTACAATTGTCCATATGTGATTGTTAATGGTGGTTAAATTATGTGGAGACATTGGGGTTTATTTACTAAAGGCAAATCCACTTTGCACTACAAGTGCATTTAGAAGCGCAGTCGCTGTAGATCTAAGGGGGACATGCAAGGAAAATAAAAAACAGCATTTTTGCTTGTACATGATTGGATGATAAAATCAGCAGAGCTTCCCCTCATTTTCAGATCTTCCCCTCAGATCTAAAGCGACTGCATTTCCAAGTGCACTTGCAGTGCAAAGTGGATTTGCCTTTAGTAAATCAACCCCATTGTCATCAGATTGTTCCTAATTGTCATGTTGGTTGTTTTTAAATATGGATAAATAAACTGTAAAACATTTTAATTGTATATTTGTATTTTTGGTTATATGGTGAGTGCCCTAAAAATTACATTCATCATTAATACAATATCATTTCTATAGCATTAGGGATATCGCACAATTATAGTATCCGATCTGGATCAGATGTTTAGTGTAAATGTGTGTGTAATACAGACCGTTGGCCACCGGGGGTAAATAGGCTTTTTATTAGGGATAAAAAAATGCCATGTGCCCCAGAGATTACTGCCACCTAGTGGGGGCCCATTATAATGTTGTTGTGGGTCCGTAGTTTGTAGTTACACTCCTGAATATTGATCTCAAGATGTGGATGGAGAACTTCAAAGTCCTAAACATAGAGTTCGGAATAAGAATGTGAACTCTTGAAGTTTTTAGCACTGACAAGGACATCTGTTTTCTTTCAAGACTCTGCCATAAGTTCCAAGGACATTCCAAAAAAGACTTTCATTACTACAAGATTACCCACAGTTCAAACAATTATACGTAGCGGTAGCCAAAATGTATACATAGAAATGTTATTTATAGAAAACAAATCCTGGAAAAGGACTCAAGATCAATTTGCAGTAGCTTCTTGCATTTAGTATATGTAGCACTTTGTTAATAACATGCACTTGTAATGTATGAATGTTTTGTGTATATTTGTAAAATTGTTACATTCAGGTCTTATGCACATGGGACGTTTTTTCTGCTGCTCCTAGGAACGTTTGCCGTTTTTTTTTCTGCCTCTAAACGCCCCTCAATGTTAGCCTATGGGGTTGATTTACTAAAGACAAATAGACTGAGCACCCTGCAAGTGCAGTTTCTCCAGAGCTTAGTAAATGAGCAGAAGCTCCGCTAACTCCCATCATCCAATCATGTGCAAGCAAAAATGCTGTTTATTTTTTCTTCCTTGCATGTGATTGGGTATTCTTTGCAAAGTTCTGCCTCATTTACTAAGCTCTAGATAAGTGGTCTCCAAACTGCGGCCCGTGAGCTGGATGTGGCCCTTTGCTTGCTTTTATCTGGCCTTTGGCCAGATGATGGGACACTATTCCTCCCACTGACACCAGAGATGGAGAACTAATTCTCCCACTGGCACTTATTATGGGGCACTATTCCTCCCACTGACATCAACAATGGGGCACTATTCCTCTCACTCATACCAATGATGGGGCACTATTCCTCCCACTGACACCAGATATGGGGGACTAATCCTCCCACTAACACCAACAATGGGGCACCATTCCTCCCACTCATACCAATGATGGGGCACTATTCCTCCCATTGATACCAATGATTAGGCACTATTCCTCCCACTGACACCAGATATGGGGGACTAATTCTCCCACTAACACCAACAATGGGGCACTATTCCTCCCACTCATACCAATGATGGGGCACTATTCCTCCCACTGATACCAATGATGAGGCACTATTCCTCCCACTGACACCAGATATGGGGGACTAATTCTCCCACTAACACCAACAATGGGGCACTATTCCTCCCACTGTTACCAATGATGGGGCACTATTCCTCCCACTGACACCAGATATGGGGGACAAATTCTCCCACTGACACCGATGATAGGGCACTATTCTTCTCAGTGACATGAATAATGGGGCACTATTCCTCCCACTGACACCAATGATGGGGCACTAATTCTGCCACTGACACCAACAATGGGGCGTTATGATTCCCACTGATAGCAACAATGGGGCACTATTTTTTCTACTGAAACCAATAATGGGGAACTAATTCACCCACTGACACAAATTATGGGGCACTATTCTACCCACTGACACCAATGATGGGCTACTACTCCTCCCACTGACACCAACAATGGGGCACTATTCTTTACATTGATACCAATAATGGAGCACCATTCCTCCCAGTAACACCAGTGATGGGGCACTATTCCTCCCACTGACACCAATAATGTGATTTTTTTGCTCCCACTGACCACCAAGTATTTGGCATTTTCTACTTCCACTGGCAACTGTTTGGCCCCCCTAAGGGCCAATTCACACCAGATGCAGTTCCGTGCGCTTTTTTTCTGCACTAAAATGCATGCACAGTGTTTTCAATGTAGTCCAATGGCTCTAGTTCACACCAATGCAGTCAGTTCCAGACAGTTTCTGGTCAGTTTCTGCACTGGAACTGACTGCACTGGTGTGAACTAGAACAACTGGAATATATGGAAAACACTGTGCATGCATTTTTAAGTCTGAAGAGCAGTAAACTGGTCCCTTGTTTCAAAAAGTTTGGAGACCACCTGCTCTTGAGCAACTGCACTGTGTAAAATGCACAGTTTATTTGCCTTTAGTAAATCAACCCCAATGTGTTCATGCACACAGGGGCGTTTAGAGGAGTTTAGTGTCAGGGGCGTTAAGAGGCCTTTTTTTAGGAGAGTTAACAAAAATGTCCAGTGTGCATGAGGCCTTATATCTGAGCCATTCCAGTATGGCAACTTTTTTTTTTAATACATTCTGTAAGGACCGGTTCACACTAGTTCAACTTCTAATGCGACTTAAAGCCGAGGTCCGCCCACCGTTGCAAAAATTTAAAGCCAGCCGCTACACATACTGCAGTTGCTGACTTTTAATAATAGGACACTTACCTGTCCGGGAGTCCAGCGATTTCGGCACCGCAGTTGATGCTTCCATCAGATGTCAAGTGCTGCCACCGCTATTGCCGGTAAGGGAAGCCGGTAGTGAAGCATTACGGCTTCACGTTGGATCCCTGCTGCGCATTTGCGAGGCACAACTGCGCTCTCCTACATGCCCGGCGGCAGGGGAAGGAGGAGGGAGCCGAGGTGCTGACGTATATCGCCGAGGCCCGGACTCCCGGAAGTAGGGAAAGGGTATTCGCTACCCCCCCCCCCGGAAAAGATGCCAAATGTGGCACCGGAGGGGGGGGGGGAGACAAATGAGCGGAAGTTGACTGTTCTAATCAATGCGACACAGAACAGTATAATGGTTTCTGCACTACAGTCCTCTGAGTACAAATTACCCTGGGTAGAGGAGAGGCTGTAAGGGAGATGGCTGCTGAGGTGCTGCATATGCTTTCACATGTCACTACTGCGAACCGTCCACTAAATACGATTGACTGTGTAATATCAAGTGACTCCGGAATGTATGTCCTTGTGATGTGACTGTTATGATATTTTTATCCTGGATTCCATTAGTACGGCACAGCAAACTACTTTATGTGTGGATATTCCTTCTTTTGGGGATGTAAAGGGTAATGGCAGGGAATGGCAGGTGGAGGCCTCTGGCATGGAGTTTGGGGACTTGTGCTCCTGGAGCCATTACTAAACAATCACAAAGCCCCTCTTACAAGCATGTTTTTGGAGTGTGGAAGGAAACAGGGTACTCAGTGGAAACCAATGGCAACACATGCAAACTCGATGCAAGTAGGAAATACTGTAGGTCCAGTGATTTAAGGAAGGTTCGGAGGTAGGTCAACAGCAAGAAGCCCAGTGCAAGGCAATAAAAGAGGTCCAGTGATCCGGGAAGCTTTGGAGGTGGGTCAGCAGCAAGCTGGGGCAGGTTGTGAGACAGGGGGCAGTCACTTGTATGCCCCGTACACACGGTCGGAATTTCCGACAACAAATGTTCGATGGGAGCTTGTTGTCGGAAATTCCGACTGTGTGTAGGCTCCATCGGACATTTGTTTTCGGAATTTCCGTGAACAAAAATTTAAGATCTGGTTCTCAAATTTTCTGATAACAAAATCCATTGTCGGAAATTCTGAGCGTGTGTTCACAATTCCGACGCACAAAATTCCACGCATGCTCGGAATCAAGCAGAGGAGCCGCACTGGCAAATCATCTTAATTTTTTTTGACTCGTCGCACGTGTTGTACGTCACTGCGTTCTTGACGTTCGGAATTTCCGACAACATTTTTGCGACCGTGTGTATGCAAGACAAGTTTGAGCCAACATCCGTCGGAAATAAATCCTAGGATTTTGTTGTCGGAATGTCCGATCAATGTCCGACCGTGTGTACGCAACAATAGAGTAGCAATCCCAGAGAACCAAGAGATCAGAGAAATCAATCCAGGATCTAAAAACCTGATAGATCAAACCTAGTAGTCAGAAGTTGGAGGACGTTTAAAAAAAAATAAAAATGTATGAAGATTTTCAAAATTGTAAATGGTGTCAGGTAGTGTCCTAGTTGGGATCCGAACTGAAGACCCCAGTGCTGCAAGTTATAAGAATGTGAATAGTTTATTCATTGGCAGAGTGTTTACTTACAATTTTAGTACTTTTTGTATCATTCTCTAACTTAACATTGTTTAATTAAATAGTACAAAACTGAGTTTCAATATTTTATAAAAAAATAGAATAATGAATCCTGTAAGGGGATAGATGATAGTGGAGAGGATTTTGTATCTTAGAGGAATGTGTAGACTGGGAGCTCTCTGTCGTTGATCTCTCGTGGATTCTGCCATCTGTGCTGATCAGAGAACATTACGTCTGTTCTTTCCAAGTCTATGCCGGCTCCCAATATCCATTTACAACTGTTCAGTATTTTGCCTGCAGAATCTTTCTCAAGCTGTTGCTATAGAACGTTTGTACATACATTTTTATCATTGAGAGACGGTAAAGCATCTTATTGCTTTTAGGTTGTTCTATTATATTTGTGTTATTATAGTATCTTTTATAGTATTGTGTAGTATAGTATCTTTTTTATAAACATCTGTAATCCCTGGAAAACGAGTAGTAAAATAATTTTTCATTTTACAAAAAAGAACTTAATAACATAAAAGGAAAAAAAAGAGGACACACCAGCCTAGTGCTGATGGGCACTGATAGGCAGCACTGATAGGCACTGATAAGGCGGCACTGATAGATGGCACTGATGAGCATGGATGAGGCGGCACTGGTGGGCACTGATGAGGATGCACTGATAGGTGGCACTGAAGGGCACTGATAGACACTAGTAGGTTACACTGATAGGCAGCACTGATAGGTAGCACTGATGACGAGGCACTGATGGGCACTGATTGGCAGCACCGATGGGCACTGATAGGTGGCACTGATGGGCATTGATAGGTGGCACTGGTGGGAATTGGTAGGTGGCACTGATGGGCACTGCTTAGCAGGGCTGATATACACTGGTAGGTGGCACTGGTGGGCACTGGTAGGTGGCACTGGTGGGCACTGCTTAGCATCAGTGGGTCTGGAGTGTGCATGAGGAGAAAAAAAAAGCGGATTACCAGCTCTGTTTACATCACGTGATCATCTGTCATTGGCTGACAGCTGAACACGTAGTAAGGGGCCGGGATCCGCCCCTTACTCCGATCTGTGATCAGTCTCATTAACTCACAGGGGGGTGGCAGGAGGCGCGCAGGCAGCTCATGCACGGGAGGACGAACATAGACGTCCCCCAGCAATTTGAAGAGGTTAAAGATCAAATTGTCCTGGATAATGTTAATGAACGTGAGCTTTACTACCACTTTAACCACTTCAGCCCTTGAAGATTTGGCTGCTGAATGACCAGGCCATTTTTTGCTATTTGGCACTGCATCATTTTAAGTGACAATTGCGCGGTCGTGCGACGCTGCACCCAAAGAAAATTGACGTCCTTTTTTTCCCACAAATAGAGCTTTATTTTGGTGGTATTTGATCGCCTCTGCTGTTTTTATTTTTTGCGCTATAAACAAAAAAAGAGCGTCAATTTTGAAATAAAAAAACAATATTTTGTACTTTTTGCTATAATAAATATCCCCATCTTTTTTTTAAAAAAAGCACATTTTTCTCAGTTTAGGCTGATATGTATTCTTCTATATATTTTTGGTAAAAAAAATCGCAATAAGCGTATATTGATTGGTTTGCGCAAAAGTTATAGCGTCTACAAAATAGGGGATAGATTTATAGCATTTTTAATGTTTTTTTACTAGTGTAGCCACCTGTTCTCATAAATGGGGCTATAGTGTAAATTTAGTTTTTTGGCTGAGCTGTAAACTCAGATTGATTGTACATAGTTTATTGTTCTAAACTTGGCTGTGTTGTGCATTTCCCACTGTTGCCAGTAGGTGTCACTGGTACGACAGAACAGTGTGAAAATAACAATTAGATTGAGCTGTAATGAATATTCTTTTTCCGGAAACAGCCCAGTAGGAGGTTCCTGGCCGCTGTGCATTGTGGGAAGGGGTATTTATTGGACAGAGGCCATGTGCTCGAGTCAGTCCTCACCTCGTGGCCCTCCAGGCCTGAGGCTATGTTGCTGCAAGCTTTGCAAGTAGGCCTAGATGCCTGTCTGGGGCCTACTACTCCTGAGGTGGTCCTTAGGCTGGCTTGCCTGAATGGAAGAAGCCGAGCCAAGCTGTGGAGATCCAGGGGAGGACCCTCGCTGGAGAGAGCCAGGATGAAGGCTGGTCTCTCAGAAGGGCCTGGTGACTCGGTGGGGGGATGCACCTACATCTAAACTACCCTCACAGTACTGCCGGATGACTTAAAGGTTCTGGTACTGTGAAGCTGTTCTACAATCCAATCAAGTTAACAAGCTCCTGGCTGCTAAGTTTGTGAGAGAGACTTATCCAGGCATCTACTGGCTGCTAAGTCTGTGAGAGAGGCTTATCCAGGCACTTACTGGTTGCTAGGTCTGTGTGAGAGACCCAGGTATTCAAGATCTGCTAAAAGAAAGTTGTTTGTCCTCCAGATTCGAGGAGTCTGTAAGTGATCTGCTAAAAAGGGTATCTGAAACCTCCCCTCAACCTCTTTCTTACGACCTTTCTCAAGTTCTAATTAAAGCATTGAAAAATATCTAAAGTGACTGGTGCCTATATTCTGTTCAAACTTCCCATTATAGCCATGGACTCAGCCCTGGGGTGAATGTAAGCTCGCTCCCTGTAACTGGAGGTACCTTTCTGCTCCCAGCAGACCCAGGGGGGCGCTACACTAGTAATGGCGGTGATCTGAGATTTTTATCGGGACGGCGACATTATGGCGGACACATCGGACACTTTTGACACATTTTTGGAACCATTGTCATTTATACAGAGATCAGTGCTATAAAAATGCATTGATTACTGTAAAAATGTCACTGGCAGGGAAGGGGTTAACACTAGGGTGCGATCAAGGGGTTAACTGTGTTTCCTGTGTGTGTTTCTGTAGGGGGAGGGGACTGGCTATTAGGAACTCACGATCTGTCTCTCCTCACAGAACAAAACAGGGATCTGTTCTTCACCCCCGCTGGCTATCCCGATCCCACGAGCCGACATATAGCTACGATGACTCGCGGAATTGTGCTGACCTATCGCAGTATAATGACAGCGGCTGGTTTTGTTTTTCTGCCTCCTTGTAGCATCCTCTTTGAGCAAACATACCTGTACTTTTCCCTTCACATCTGTTTGTTTGGAAGGAGCAATCATTAGTTGCAGTCATTTACATGGCTTTATGCATACTACACATCCCATAGTCCATCTCAGGAGTGAGCAAGAGGGGGTGGTTGCATTCCTATATACAGTAGACATGTGCGCCGTCAATAAATTTGTTTTGTTTTGTTCTGTTCTGCTTCGTATTAGAAATAATTCATATTTCGTAATTCTTGTCCGAAATTTCATACGAAATACAAATTTTTGTTAGGTTTGTTAACTTTTCGTAACAATTAAGAATGTTGGTTATGATGAATTTATCATTATGAGGGGCTCCCACCATCCCTGTGCTGTGCTGACTTCCTGGGTTTTTAACTTTTAGGTTTGTTAACTTTTCGTAACAATTACGAATGTTCGTTAGGAATTTGGATCTAAAATTCGTAAACGAAATTTCGAATTTCGTACAAAATTCAGAAGCATAGCATTCCGTATTTTGGATCCTCCCGAATGTACGAATTTACAGAAATTTGTACGAATTTTCGTTTCGTACAAAACTAATCGCACATGTCTAATATACAGTGGGACCATAGAGACCGAACAAAGCCAGATCATAGCAGAAAAAAAAAAGAAGGGATTTGGAGGAGGCTGAGAGCAATTAAAAGGACCTTTTTGTGAAAAAAAATGAAAATTAATTCCAGTTATGGATATTTTATACATAGTTTACATTGGTACAGCTTGGACCAATGTAACTAATTATACACCATACCTGGCTGATTCCACTGGAAGCTACTCCAGTGATTTTCACTAGCTTTGGCGTTCTGTGCTGAACAGTTAGCTTGATGCATTCTAAACAGAGTCGGCCGCTCGGTACGTGCGCCATTCAGGGAATGCTTTTCATTTTCTGAATGAATGGAAAGCATTCTTTGATCGGACAAGGTGGGGCAGTGATGTTAACCTGTTATACCTCCACTTTGAACTATAGAATCCTTAGGGCACCTGGAGTTGGATCCTATACAACAGGGTATTCGTTTTAGCATTTTATTCGTTTTAGCACTTAAAACACATTAAGAACATTTATACAGTATATGGACTATAAAACTGCAAAAGCCCCATATAAGATTTTCTTTTAAGAATTAGAGGGGTAGAAGCAGCAGAGGGAGTCAATCAGTTCATGAGCATGCTGTCATTCAACCTAGAAGAATGAGGACATCTTGTAAAGGAAAAGATGTACTGCAGGATTCAGCTCTAGAATGAAGGTGAATATTGCAGCAAAAGCAACTTTTAAAAAATATTTGACCTTTTCAGTAACTTTTTTTTCGTCAGAGTGACGAAAAGCGTAGGGCGGAGTCAGCACACATTCTTGCATCACTTCCGGTCGCTGGCGCTAGTGTCAGCAACAAATGATTTCATGTTTTTCACTGAATGTGAGTACCTTTTCATGCTTTCTAAAACAATAAACAGTTCAAACAGTATTACACTATTGGGATTCCTTTCTCCTCTGTGCTCTATATGGTATATGGACACAAGATTGGAGAACTGCCATTACATTGGGGATCATCCAGCCTTTAAAGTGCTACACAGTGGCAGATACTGTGAATGCTCCATACCCCAAGGGGGGGGGGGGAATTCCGGTGAGTGCAGCCACAATAAGAGCACGGATAAGACACGTATGCTGTGGTCACCCTTGGAAAGTGAAAATTATCAACACTAATTGTTCACCAGCACAGAAGCACTTTTTATGAATATTCACTAAGTGGGACTATATATTTTTAAATGCATGTATATGGGACGGAGCCAGAACCCTTTTTTTGAGATTCAAGTGTGTTAATTTTATTAAGGTCACTAACTTGATAAGTGGTTAATATTAACACAAATCTTTCACCAGCACAGAAGCACTTTATTGTTATATATACATGGGATTATAGATTTGCAGGTCACATGGGACCTAATTGTCCCCATTTTTCTGAAATTTAGGTTAAACTGGTATTTTATTTATTTTTATTTATTTTATTTATTTTTATTTTTATATATATTCTTCACGTATACAATAGATATGTTGTAGCAATCATACTAACGCAAGCCAAATGCATTAATACTGTACATGTTCAACACATCTGTTTTGTATATTTATGTTCATCAGGGATCAGGTGCACAAACACAATAGAACAGCGCCATATCTACTTCACTTTCTTCTCATATTTTTTTTTTATGCATTCTCTATTTTTAGAGCATCATCAGAAAATACTATAATGCAATTTCAACATGTTGTTCATTTCTTGACAGTTACAGATGAAAGCGGGAACAGAAAAATTCTGCAGTAAACCTGATATTAGGTACATTGCTATTTTCTGTAACCATTGAATGACATATCTAACAGCCAAATGTTGTATAAAGGTTATGGGGTGTATTACTTGTATAAACCGTGGTATGAAGCAGAGATGGTCCAATGCTATCTTATAAACATAACATAAATGTGAGTGTCAGGGTTGCGAAGCTACTGCTAAGATGAGGGGGAGGGGGTGAGTGAGCTTTTAACTTATTTATTTAAATGTATCTAAAGATGTGTATCATTTAATCTAAGCAGAGAGCCTTCAGGCTTTAGGGGGGCCAGATTGTGGCTAGTTGGAGTAAACCATGTGCCAACATTGATGTTATTGGGAGGAATTGGTCCCCATTGTTGGTATCAGTGGAGGGGATAGTGTCCCATCACTGGTGTTAGTTGGAGGAATAGTGCCCCATTGTTGGTATCAGTGGAAGGGATAGTGTCCCATCACTGGTGTTAGTTGGAGGAATAGTGCTCCATTGTTGGTATCAGCGGAAGGGATAGTGTCCCATCACTGGTGTTAGTTGGAGGAATAGTGCCCCATTGTTGGTATCAGTGGAAGGGATAGTGTCCCATCACTGGTGTTAGTTGGAGGAATAGTGCCCCATTGTTGGTATCAGTTGGAGTAGAAGTGCCCCAAGGGCATGATACAGGCAAGCAAAGGGCCACATCTGGCCCCTAGGCCTCAATTTTGGAGACCACGGTTTTAGATGTTAACCACTGTCAGTTTTTTTTTTTTGCCATTTGTATCTCATTAGTGATGTTTTTGTTAAGTCCTGTTATGTAGACTCAACAGGGAGCAAGGCAATATCTTTTCCAATGTGAGGGATATTCCCTCCCACAGACAACACAGGAACAAGTGTTCCTATTGGAACAATTCCTATTCCTGTTCTGGTAACAACTCAAAATTTTTGACTTAACCCTCACTTACATTCCCAATGACACCAATAATCACGACAACTAAAGAGAATGAATCTCCCTAACAAGGACACAACCAGCAATAGAAATCTAAACAAAATGGGAGATTTCTGCCCAAAAATGGTGCCTCTTAAAGCAAAATCAAAGAGTTAAATTAAAACTTGGAGAAACTCCATTTTACAATATCATTTTAAAAGGGTTTTATTTATTTATTTTTTAATCTTCAATAATTTTTATTCGTTTTTAGACATTTCTTCTACAATACCAAAAATCGTGCAATCCGATCTCAGTTAAAAATAGATGTCAATATAATTATAAACCTTCCAGAAATGTAATTATCCAAATAACATCTTAAATCATTCTTATACAAGAAGAAAATATAATATACCAAACATAAAACAAGACAAAAAAACATTAAAAAAAACATAAAAAAAAACACATTTAGCGCCTTGCCTTCTAAATCCCACCTATATTTCATCAGCCATAAACAATAAAATAACCGACTGATCATCATGAGTACCCAAGTACCCTCCAATATAGGATTTATCAGCCAGTCCCCCAGTCTTTTAAGACAATATTCTATTCATAATTAATGAACTTGGAGCTAAACCTGAGGGTAAAACAAGCCACCTATTCCAAAATTATCTCAAATTTATTTGGGCAGTTTCTGTATTTGTAGATTAGCTTTTCTTTAAATAAAGTATGATTTATTTGTGTTTTCAGTTCCCCCAAGGTGGGGGAATAGGGGGATAACCATTTTTGAGCTATTAATTTGCTATTAATAACACTTGAATAATAGGGACATAGTTTTTTCAATAAACATTTTCCTGGATCTTCTGATAAGTAACCTGAAAAACTGACCTTATAGTAGTCGAAACCCCTTGCCAGTATCTATGAAGATTTGGACATCTCCACATCATGTGGATCAGCGTGGCAGGGCCACTCTTACATGTAGGACAAAAGGGATTCTCTCTAGCGGTGCCAGGTAAACAGTTTTTCTGGAGTGTGGTATGTCCGATGCAGAAAAAATAACTGTGTAAGTTTGTGGGTGGGAGATGAGCTAACCTGTGAGAGTGCAGACAACACCATCTCCCACCGATTATCTGTAATGCCGCGTACACACGACCGGTTTTCCCGTCAGACTAAACTCTGAAGGTTTTTCCGCTGGAGTTCCGACGGAATTCCGCTGTCTTGCCTACACACGATCACACCAAAGTCCGACCGTCCAGAAAGCGGTGACGTACAACACTTATGACTGGACTAGAAAAAGGCAGTTCAATATCCAGTAGCCAATAGCTTCCGTCTCGTACTTGCTTCAGAGCATGCGTCGTTTTTGGTACGTTGGAACAGCATACAAACGATCGGTTTTCCCGATAGGAATTGCTTCCGTTTGAAATATTTCGAACTTGTTCCATTTCTAGGTCCGTCAGAATTTTCGTAAAAAAAAGTCCGATGAGGCCTACACACGATCGGTATATACGATGAAAAGCTTCTGTCTGACTTTTTCTGTCAGACATTCCACTCGTGTGTGCGCGGCATTACAGGGCCCAAATCTTTGGATCACTGTTTTAAAAGAGATATTTAAAGCGTAACTCCACTTTTGTTGAGTAAAAAAAACATTCCCTCTGGGTGATCTCTGTACATTGCAAGAATTTTAACAACCTTTGTTGCAAATTCCTACCTTTTGTTATTCTGAAGTAATCCATGTGTGTTTGTCTGTGCCTCTGTGGTGAGTGGGTCTAATGGGAGTGGTTTCATAATTAACTGTCAGGTGTGCAGCTGCAGAGCACTAATGAGGAAATCTGCTATTGAAAGTATCTCTCCAAAAATGAAATTTTTGTTGCAGGGGATGCCTGAAATCTGACTTGTATCTTAGGCAGATTTCTGGGAAAATTGGTGAGCCAATCACACAAGCAGGAAATGATGTTTCTGGGGAGTGGTCAGTACACACTCTATGTACAGAACAACTCCAGGTAGCCATATTGCATTGCATTGTCAGAAAATTACAGCGGCTGCAGATTGAAAAGGAAAGGTAATTTTTAATAACATTCAATTACAATATGATTTGTGTCGCAATTATATGCGCTATATTATTTTTTCTTTATTTGCTATTTTTTTTTCCTAACGAAAGTGGAGTTACCCTTTAAACAAAAGCTTAGGGTGTAAAAAAATTAGGTCCAAAGCTAAAGATTACAGAAAAGTACAAAAAGAAAAAAATCTTTTTCTTTTTAAAAAGATTGCTACTGTTGCCCAGCCACATTTCCGATTAGCTCTTATAACATCAAGAACAAAAATGTCCAGAATTATTCAGAGTCACACCATGAAGATGCCTCTTGAAACTATAGCGTAACAGATGGATAAATTATCAACATTCTTTGTGTTTGCCTTGGAGGGACTTGAGAAAGATTACAGAAAAGACCCTTATCCTTGTATCAATAAATTGAAAGAGGTCTTCACATTGTTTATGCAGCAGATGAGAATTTTCAAACACAGACAAGTACAGACAATTCAAGCACGGACTTGCAAGGATAGTCATGGTAGTAGCAGCATGGGGACAGCCTCAAATCAGTGTTGAGAATAATCTTTATCCTCATGTTGCAGTTTCAACAATAATACGCTATCTCTGTGGGACATTTGTCATATATTCGAGTCTTGTAAATAAAAGCTATACATCTGTTTCTTATTGATTTATACGAGACCTTTTTCTCTAAGCCTTCTGATAAGCGGATTATTGTTGACTCTTCACCATAGGGGTAAAGATTTTCTCAACAGTGATATCAGACTATCCCCCATGCGTATTGAAAATTCACGTATTGAAAATTTCTGTACTAATGCCGCGTACACACGACCGGTTTGGCCGTCGGAATAAACTCCGAAGGTTTCTCCGACGGAACTCCGACGGAATTTCTATTCAAGCGGTCTTGCCTACACACGGTCAACCCAAAGTCCGACCGTCCAGAACGCGGTGACGTACAACACGTACGACGGGACTAGAAAAAGGAAGTTCAATAGCCAGTAGCCAATAGCTTCCGTCCCGTACTTGCTTCAGAGCATGCGTCGTTTTTGGTCCGTCGGAACAGCATACAGACGAGCGGTTTTCCCGATAGGAATTGGTTCCGTCGGAAATATTTAGAACATGTTCCATTTCTAGGTCCGTCAGAATTTTCGGGAAAAAAAGTCAGATGAAGCCTACACACGATCGGAATAGACGATGAAAAGCTTCCGTCTGACTTTTTCTGTCGGACATTCCGCTCGTGTGTACGCGGCTTTAGTCTATGTTTAAAAGTTCTCATCTGACCTCTTTCAATGTATTGATACAAGGATGTTGGTCCTTTCTGTGATCTTTCTAAAGTCCCTCCAAGGCACACAGAACATTTTTTTTGATAATGTATCCATCTCTGTCACTGTGTAGTTTCAAGAGGCTCCTTCATGTGTGATTTTTTGCAATAATTCTGGACCTTTTTTGCTCTTGACTGATATAAGGGGTTATTGGAAGCCTGGCTTGATTAATATTAAATATTTTTAATTTTTAAGGCCGTCCTATGGCTACAGTAATAAGCTTCAAAATAAAGATTATTTGTATTTTTTGGTTTTGGTATTGTTTCTTTGGAGACACCCCAAGCTTTTGTTCAAATATCTCCTCATATTGGGGTGTTGTCCAAACTTTGATATACATTATATTGCCAAAATTGCTGCTAGACAGAATTGCTACCCACTCAGCCAGTGGGCAGCCTCACACATGTAGTCTGCATCTCTGTGGTGTGAACCAGCCCTAAGTCCATAGCCATGCTCAGTGTCACAAGCAATATACAATATATTGTCCTAAGTATTGGGACGCAGGGGCGTATCTACCACCATAGCGACCCATGCGGGCGCTATGGGGCCCGCAGCCGAGTGGGGCCCAGTGAGGATAAGAGCACCGCCGGCACAGTCTCCCAGCCAGGGAAAGAGAAAGGAAAGGAAGAGGCGAACTGTCTGTATCAGCAGAGAGCTGAATTGCCCGATGTAATAGCTTTCATTAGAACTTCCAGTGTTCCCGGGGCTCACGTCACATAGCTCCACCTTTTGGCCCGGTGCCTTTAATAGACAGAACGCCGATCCAATGCGGGACATGTGACGTCATCAAAGGCGTCGGGCCAAGAGGTGGGGCTATGTGACGATGAGCCCCGGGAAGACAGGAAATTCAAATGAAAGCTATTACAGCGGGCAATCCCGCTCTCTGCTGATCCGGGTGGCTTGCTTCTTCCTCTGCATAGGTAGGGCTGTATTGGGCACAGGTCACGCTGCATTGGGCACAGGTCACGCTGTATGTGGCACAGGTCACGCTGCATTGACACTAGGGCAGCTGTGGGGGGGGCTGTTTGCAGGGGGGCCCCATACAACATTTTGCTATGGGGCCCTGCTATTTCTAGTTACGCCTCTGTTGGGACGCCTGCCTTTACACACACATGAACTTTAATGGCATCCCAGTCTTAGTCCGTAGGGTCCAATATTGAGTTGGCCCACCCTTTGCAGCTATAACAGCTTCAGCTCTTCTGGGAAGGCTGTCCATAAGGTTTAGGAATGTGTCTATGGGAATGTTTGACCATTCTTCCAGAAGAGCATTTGTGAGGTCAGGCACTGATGTTGGACGAGAAGGCCTGGCTCGCATTCTCTGCACTAATTCACCCCAAAGGTGTTCTATCGGGTTGAGGTCAGGACTCTGTGCAGGCCAGTTAAGTTCCTCCACCCCAAACTCGCTCATCTATGTCTTTATGGACCTTGGTTTGTGCACTGGTGCGCAGTCAGGTTGGAACAGGAAGGGGTCATCCCCAAACTGTTCCCACAAAGTTGGGAGCATGAAATTGTCCAAAATGTCTTGGTATGCTGACGCCTTAAGAGTTCCCTTCACTGGAACTAAGGGGCCAGGCCCAAACTCTGAAAAACAACCCCACACCATAATCCCCCCTCCACCAAATGATTTGGACCAGGGTTTAGCTGTGAGACCAAAGCTGTGCTAAGATTTATTAAATGTAAGTAGAAAAAGGGGAGAAAACAGAACCCTAGATTCTCAAACTACATGGAGGACTTTGTAGGCACAACACGAGGCAGTCCTATTTAAAATTTATAACAAACTTTATTTTAAAAAAATAATTAAAAAAGTAGCAAACATTTGCATAAAATCATTACAGCACCCTCTACCAATAGTAGATCAACAAATACCCAATCCCAAGCATGGAGATCCAGATCCAGCCTAGCAATATATATATAAAGATTAGGAGTCCATCACTGGAAATGATATATATGGGGTCAGCATTGATATCAACATCAAATCCACAGTTCCTCCATACTTGTTAGTCCACCATGTAGTTTAAGAATCTAGGGTTCTATTTTCTCTCCTTTTTCTATATTCAGTTTGGATGTTGGCAAGGTCAGGGTCCATCCTTTGTGTTATTAAAGTGGTTGTAAAGGTTCACATTTTTAAAAATAAAAATAACAAGCATGTTATAGTTACCTGCTCTGTGCAAGGGTTTTGCACAGACCGGCCAGATCCTCCTCTTCTGGGGTGCCCTGTTGGTGCTCCTGGCCCCTCCTCTTCATTGGGTGGCCCCACAGAGAGACGCTTTCCCTGGGGGGCACCCATGCGCGTGCGCTCCTGAGTCCTGCTGCTGCGTCCATTGACACAGACAGCAGGACTCAGGACGGCCCCCTGCTCTCGTGTCACTGGATTTGATTGACAGCAGCGGCAATGGCTTCCGCTGTTATCAATATATCCAATGAGGACAGAGACAGCGTTGGGAGCTGCTGGGCTTGTGCACGTCACTGGAATGGATGGGTTTAATTAAGAAAAGGGGGGGGCTTTGGGGGCAGCTGTAGCAAAGAAGGTTTTTAACCTAATGCGTAGAATGCGTTAAGGTGAAAAACCATGAGACTTTACAAACCCTTTAAATGTAAGCAATAGAATGAATGATTCATTTTACAAATACACATGTTTTGAGATCACAATGTAGTAGAGCTGCACAATTAATCGTTAAAAAAATCGTGATCTCGATTCACCCCCTCTGACGATCTCTCCTGCAAAGTTTGAGGATTCTTTCATATAAACAAGTGGAGAGACTATCTGCTCACTCAGCTGTCAAAAGAAAGCATCCAGGCATTCTGCCAAGTCTTTAACTTGATACATTTTAACTAAGCTTCCTTCTTGAATCAAAGGGAGAAAACTTCTGTGTAAAGAAATAATCTGGCCAGTCTGCCAAGTTTTCAACAACCTGTAAATGCAGGAAGTTTAACCACTTAAAGTCTAAATCTTTTTCTCACACTTCTTTCTTAAGTTAAAAAGAATATTTTTTGCTAGAAAATTACTTGGAACCCCCAAACATTACATTATATATATTTTAGGAGAGACCCTAGGGAATAAAATGGCAATTGCTGCAATATTTTAAGTCACACTGTATTTGCCCAGCGGTCTTTCAAATGCAATTTTTTGGGGAAAAAATACACTTCAATGAATTAAAAAAAAAATGAAACAGTAAAAGTTAGCCAATTTTTTTTTTTTTTTTAATGTGAAAGATGATGTTTCGCCGTGAGAATCGTGAGAGAATCGTCATCTATCTTCTAAGCAAAAAAATTGTGATTCTCATTTTAGCCAGAATCGTGCAGGTCTACAATGTAGAGGTGCATGCATCTGTAATTTTTATAGTGTTGGGGGAAAAGGTTTGCTTTAACTAATCAGTGCTGGAAGTATCCTTCACCAAACACTAACAGTCCCTGCAATAAGACCTAGAGATAATGGTAGAGAGGCACTGGATGTGGTTTTTCACAGGTTATCAAAATGTGGACAAAATCATTACTTGAGCTCAGTTGGCCTGTATTTGGCTGCTCACCAAGAGGACAAAAGGCACATTCACCCAAGTTGGGAAATCCAAGTTTACACTTCCCATCCACATCCAGGCCAATTCTGACATTTCTCTCCTATATGTAAAATTCATAATTTTTTTGCTAGAAAATTACATAGAACCCCCAAACATTATATATATATATATATATATATACAGAGAGAGAGAGAGAGAGAGAGAGAGAGAGAGAGAGAGAGAGAGAGAGAGAGAGAACGAGAGAGAGAGAGAGATCCAAGAGGTTGCTGCACTTAAAAACTTTCTTGCTTTATTTCATAACATCTTCAGGAAAGATTTACAAAGCAAGCATAATCATTTCAAACAGTATCATGGCAACACAATGCCTATATGGTTTCAGATATGAATGGATTACGTTTCGGGCTAGTATGCTTACGCCCTTCCTAAGATCCGTTGTAGCACATCTGAAGGTTTCATTGTAATCATTCATTTAAATACAGGTTTAATGTAGTACTTCACACATGGAATCAATGTGGCTAATTATTCACATCACATAACATTCAACATCTCTATATGTGCGTGTGTTTATATTATGCCATAGATACAAGGACTAACAACAAGTGAATTGAGAAAAATAGGAGAGGAGGTAACCGTGAATTGATTCTAAGGAAAAGAGAAGTATACTGGATACATTTTTTAAATACTATTGTTCCATATGGTTTAAATGTTGATTTGGATCTTTATTTATTTGTTTAATTGGTGGAATTAAAGTGGAGTCCCACCCACTTTTACAACTCTTCAGCATCCCTCACTAAACTGTGCACTGTAAACAAATTGGATATTTTTAATTTTTTTTTCTCAGCACCTACTGTATATCTGCTGTATTCATTTTTCACTTCCTCCTCCCTGGCCGCGGCCCATCACATCATTTCCTGTTTGCAATGCCTTCTGGGAAGGGGCAGCAACTTCCTCTGAAGCTGCCGTTGCTATGGAAACCTGACCTGAAACCTATTAAACTGCTTGTGCTGCACTGAGCATGTGCGAGATATGCAAGGATGAGATCCAGGAAGAAATACAGTCTGGCTTCAAATGCCCACACTTAAGATGGCCACAGCCTGCTGTAAGTTTATAAAATAACAAACTACTGCTATAAACTAACAAAACAGACCTTAGTTTACAGACTAACTTTACTAGAATACATTAAGCTTGTATATTATAGGGGCATTTTTATTTAAAAATATAATTTCGGCCGGAACACCACTTTAATATTTAAAAATAGCCAGATAAAAACAACCTTAAGATGGGGATATCTCTTTGTTTTTACTTATGAATGTATTATTTTTTTGTTCCTCTATAGGTATACTGAACATACCGAAGAATAAGAGTGAGGAGATAGAGAGATTAGACACTTGTTGTTAGTCCTTGTATCTATGGCATAATATAAACACACGCACATATAGAGATGTTGAATGTTATGTGATTTGAATTAATTAGCCACATTGATTCCATGTGTGAAGTACTTCATTAAACCTGTATTTAAATGAATGATTACAATGAAACCTTCAGATGTGCTTCAACGGATCTTAGGAAGGGCGTAAGCATACTAGCCCGAAACGTAATCCATTCATATCTGAAACCATATAGGCATTGTGTTGCCATGATACTGTTTGGAATGATTATGCTTGCTTTGTAAATCTTTCCTGAAGATGTTATGAAATAAAGCAAGAAAGTTTGTAAGTGCAGCAACCTCTTGGACTTCTTTCTCCATATATGAGGTCGGTGGGAAGACCTGATTGCTGGCACTAAATTGTAAGCTGAGTGCGGCTCTCCTCCACAATCGTATATATATATATATATATATATATATATATATATATATATATATTAGCAAAGACCCTAGAGAATACAATGGCGGTTGTTGCAACTTTTTATCTCGCACGGTATTTGCGCAGCAATTTTTCAAACACTTTTAAAAAAAAAAAAAGTTTCATGCTTTTAAAAAAAAAAAAAAAATTAAAGTTAGCACAATTTATTTGCATAATGTGAAAGATGAAGTTACACCGAGTAAATAGATACCTAACATGTCACGCTTCAAAATTGCACACGCTCGTGGAATGGTGCCAAACTTTGGTACTTAAAAATCCCCATAGGCGACGCTTTACATTTTTTAACTGGTTACATGTTTTGAGTTACAGAGGAGGTCTAGGGCTAGAATTATTGCTCTTGCTCTACCGATTACGGCGATACCTGACATGTGTGGTTTTAACACCGTTTTCATATGTGGGCGGGACTAACATATGCATTCGCTTCTGCGTGCGAGCAAACGGGGACAGGGGCACTTTACATTTTTTTATTTGTTTTTTATTGTTAATTTTACTTTGCTTTTTTCAATTTGACACTTTAAAAAAAATAAAAATAAATTTTGATCACTTTTTTTCCTATTACAAAGAATGTAGACATCCCTTGTAATAGGAATATGGCATGACAGGACCTATTTACAGTGAGATATGGGGTCAATAGGACCCCGCATCTCACCTCTAGGCTGGGAAGCCTGAAATAAAAGAAAAATAAAACGATCTCAGCTTCCCAGCCAAGGCAGCACCATTCGTTTGAATGCAGAGGCCGGTGTGACGTCATAACATCGTGCCCGGCTTCCGAACAATCATAGAGACTCCGGCGACCATATGGACCGCCGGAAATCTCTATGGTCACCACCTGGGTCGGCGAAACCTGTCTCTGACTCACCAATGGAAGTGGTGAGTCGGTAGAAGTACCAGCGGGGGGTGTCCCCTCTCGCCTCCCGTAACAACAATAAAGCGGTGGAACTGCCACTATGATTGCTCTTATGTTGTAGGGAATCATTGGCTGAAAAAGTTGATATCTGAATGATGCCTGTAGCTGCACCCATCATTCAGATATACCCGCACAAAGTGGAGAACGTCATATGACGTACCTTGGGCGGGAAGAGGATAACAGGTCAAAGAGTGTGCCAAATGAACAATCATTGGCAGTCCAAAGTCTTTATTTTCCAACTGGCTACAACAAGAAGGTCAAAAGACAGTCCACGTGTTTTGGGGCCACACTAGTGGCGGCCCGTCCATAGAGGGCGGACGGGCACCGCCCCCCTCATCCATGCGTCTGGACCCTGATCTAAATATCAGGGCACCGGACTATGGAATCCAATGGGGGGGAGTGTTTTTTTGAAAGAGCCAGAGGCTCTAATAGGCTTTAAAAAAGGGTGGGCTCAGGGTGCAGAGCACTGCGCCCGAAGCCCACCCAGTTGTGTGACGATAGCGAATTAATTTTTGCTATTTTCACACTAAAGTTCCTCCCCGCCAATCAGGATGCAGGTCGTGACCTGTTTCCTGATTGGCCAAAGTGTCAGGCGATCCTACTGGATGCCTAGCGCATAGGAGGAACAGAGAGGAGACACATGGTGGAGGAAGCCGTGGGAGGAGTGGACAACAGAGCCATTGCCCGCACCCAGTGTTAATTTTGGCAGCAAATATCGATTTAGTTTTAGTCTTATGCCCTGTACACACGATCGGAAATTCGGCCAGCAAAAGACCAATGAGAGCTTTTGGTCGGAAAATGCGACCGTGTGTATGCTCCATCGGACTTTTGCTGGCAGAATTCCCGCCAGCAAAAGATTGAGAGCAGGTTCTCAATTTTCCGGTCGGAAAAAGTTCCTATCCGAAAATGCGATCGTCTGTAGAAATTCCGACGCACGAAATCCCTATGCATGCTCAGAAACAATTCGACGCATGCTCGGAAGCATTTAACGTCATTTTCTCGGCTTGCCGTAGTGTTGTACGTCACCACGTTCTTGACGGTCGAAAGTTCAGAGAACTTTTGTGTGACCGTGTGTATGTAATGCCAGCTTGAGCGGAATTCCGTCGGAAAAACCATCCAAGTTTTTTCCGACAGAAAATACGCTTGTGTGTATGGGGCAGTCTTAGGACTAAAATGGCATTTTAGTTTTAGTCCCATTTTAGTCTTCTGCAATTGTTCTAGTTTTAGTCGACTTAATCTCCAGGACATTTTAGTCGACTTATTGCCGCGTACACACGATCAGACTTTCCGGCAGAAAAGGTCTGACGGCACGAATCCGTCGGACATTCCGATCGTGTGTGGGCTTCATCGGACCTTTTCTGTCGAAAAATCTGATGGACCTTAGAAATAGAACATTTTTCAAATCTTTCGGACAGACTCGAGTCCTATCGAAAGAAACGTTTGTCTGCATGCTAGTCCGACAGACCGAAAACGACGCAAGGGCATCTATTGGCTACTGGCTATTGAACTTCCTTTTCTAGTCCGGTCGTACGTCATCACGTTCGAAATGATCGGACTTTGGTGGAATCGTGTGTAGGCAAGTCCGTTTCGTCGGAACTCCGCCGAAAAGTCCTTCAGAGTTCAGTCCGACAAGAAGTCCACTCGTGTGTCATTAAATGTCCTACATTTTAGTCGACTAAAACTAATTTTAGTCATCTCAAATCTAATGGGTGTAGTTAAATTGTAGTGCATTATTTTAGCATTTCTCTATAATTTCCAAACTTATTATATATTGCTGGAGTGAAAAATCAAATATGTTATTATTTAAGGTATTGAGTTATGAACATGCACTACAGACCAGTGTTAATTTTGACAGCAAATTCCCTTTTAGTCTTATGCCCCGTACACACGGTCGGACATTGATCGGGCATTCCGACAACAAAATCCTAGGATTTTTTCGGACGGATGTTGGCTCAAACTTGTCTTGCATACACTTGTTCACACAAAGTTGTCGGAAAATCCGATCGTTCTGAACGCGGTGACGTAAAACACGTACGTCGGGTCTATAAACGGGGCAGTAGCCAATAGCTTTCATCTCTTTATTTATTCTGAGGATGCGTGGCACTTTGTGCGTCGGATTTGTGTACACACGATCGGAAATTCCGACAACGGATTTTGTTGTCGGAAAATTTTATAGCCTGCTCTCAAACTTTATGTGTCGGAAAATCCGATGGAAAATGTGTGATGGAGCCTACACACTGTCGGAATTTCCGACAACAAGGTCCTATCACACATTTTCCATTGGAAAATCCGACCGTGTGTACGGGGCATTAGTCTTTTAACTAAAATGGCATTTTAATTTTAGTTCCATTTTAGTCTCTTGACGAAAAATGCCGTTTTAGTTTTAGTCGTATTTTAGTCGACTAAAATGGTATTAAGTTAGTCGACTATAATGTTTTAGTCGACGAAATTAACACTGCCTGCAACTCGGGAGAGGAGGAGAGGTCACCACAGCCTGCCAGCCCTAAATCGGGTAGGTGCCTAACCGCCGGCTGCCTGGGAGTGGAGGGGTTGTCAGTGCTTCGCCGCTGGCCTCCTGGAGGGGGGAGGAGCTTCTTTGCAGCCCCCCCCCAAAAGAAAAGACCACCAGCTGCCACTGGGCCACACAATCTGCTTCATGTTTCAGGGTGTAGAAGATGAAGGGGTATTGTGTCCCTCTCCCCCCTCCCTTGGCCAGGTGCTTTGACCTGCTTGTTGTAATCAGTTGACCTATTACACATTGACCTATTACATTTGCAATAAGACCATATAGTGCTGAGAGAGCACTGGCAGAGGTCAGGAACTTTATAAATTCAACTTTATAAACTAATTTTTTCTGCTGTGGGAAAAAAATTGCAAGAGAATAAATAATAGTGATATTAAATTATAACAAACAGGAAAATGCCCTTATTGACGTGCACATTCTATATACAGTAGATTCAGCTCCCGGTGCTGCTTAGCTAATATATCACATTATGACAACAAGACCAGCACTTTCGCTCCATATGCTTGAGGTCTGTGCTGCCACATCACCAGAGATAACTCAAATAATTTTACACTCGATATCACCTGCTGTGCAATGTGAGCAATGTATCCCTTGTGGGACCCATATGCCACATTAAAGGAGAAGTACAGGGAAAGCTTGTTTGGCTGTACTTGTCCTGTGGATCACAGGAGTGCTGTTCGTTCTGCACACCTCTGACCCATTTTTTAGCAAAGAGCGGGCTGGAGTCGGTCCAGGCTCAGCGTCATCACGACCATGGAGTTGGGATCCGCCTAGATCCCTGGACCGACACCCATCTCAGCCTCTCAGCGAGCCGCTGAGAACCTGAGCCAGCCGCTCCCCACCCCTCCACAGCCCAGCACTCCAGTGAACGAGGAGGAGGTAGAGCAGGAAGACTGACAATCAGCAGCTCTCTGCTCAGGGAGGGAAACTGAAAACTGAGCGATCGTCAGTATTAAATCGTTCAGTTCTGAGTGTAGAGGTGCCAGGGGACAGATGCAGCATCCACCTAGGTAAGTATGAATAAAAAAATAAATAAACATACCTCTCTTTTAAGAAGAGTCTCTAACTGGGTTGAAACTGTAGGTGGAACTACTCCACCAAAACTACAGTATTTCACAAAAGTGAGTACACCCCTCACATTTTTGTAAATATTTTATTATATCCTTTCATGTGGCAACACTGTCGAAATGACACTTTGCTACAATGTAAAGTAGTGAGTGTACAGCTTGTATAACAGTGTAAATTTGCTGTCCCCTCAAAATAACTCAACACACAGCCATTAATGTCTAAACCGCTGGCAACAAAAGTGAGTACACTCCTAAGTGAAAATGTCCAAATTGGGCCCAAAGTGACAATATTTTATGTGACCCCCATTATTTTCCAGCACTGCCTTAACCCTCTTGGGCATGGAGTTCACCAGAGCTTCACAGGTTGCCAATGGAGTCCTCTTCCACTCCTCCATGATGACATCATGGAGCTGGTAGATGTTAGAGACCTTGCGCTCCTCCACCTTCCATTTGTGAATGCCCCTAAGATGCTCAATAGGGTTTAGGTCTGGAGGGATGCTTGGCCAATCTATCACCTTTACCCTTAGCTTCTTTAGCAAAGCAGTGGTGATCTTGGAGGTGTGTTTGGGGTCGTTATCATGTTGGAATATTGCCCTGCGGCCCAGTCTCTGAAGGGAGGGGATCATGCTCTGCTTCAGTATGTCACAGTACATGTTGGCATTCATGGTTCCCTCAATGAACTGTAGCTCCCCAGTGCCGGCAGCACTCATGCAGCCCCAGGCCATGACACTCCCACCACCATGCTTGACTGTAGACAAGACACACTTGTCTTTGTACTCCTCACCTGGTTGTCGCCACACAGGCTTGACACCATCTGAACCAAATAAATTTATCTTGGTGTCATCAGACCACAGGACATGGTTCCAGTAATCCATGTCTTTAGTCTGCTTGTCTTCAGCAAACTGTTTGCGGGCTTTCTTGTGCATCATCTTTAGAAGAGGTCTCCTTCTGGGACGACAGCCATGCAGACCAATGTGATGCAGTGTGCGGCGTATGGTCTGAGCACTGACAGGCTGACCCCCCACCCCTTCAACCTCTGCAGCAATGCTGGCAGCATTCATACATCTATTACCCAAAGACAACCTCTGAATATGGCGCTAATCACGTGCACTCAACTGCTTTGGTCGACCATGGTGAGGCCTGTTCTGAGTGGAACCTGTCCTGTTAAACCTCTGTATGGTCTTGGCCAAAGTGCTAAAGCTCAGTTTCAGGGTCTTTGCAATATTCTTATAGCCTAGAATAAATTTACAAGTTATGCTCTGCGCTTGGGTGACCCCAAAAACAAAATTAATAATAACCAACTCTGTGCTTACTAGTGCGATAATACTAAATACAAATAATATGAATGTTGAATAAATAGACAAGGTGTGAAAAAACAAGTGCTTGTTACACCATAAATTAGTGCTTAATAGTGCTTGTTACACCATACATAGTGTCTTAATCAACATAAAAAGTGCTTAGTGCTCAATATAAAGTATCCTGCTTGTTTAAATGAAAAAATAATAAATAATGAAAAAAGTTCTCTTTGGCACTCTAAATAGTGCGTGCAAATATTGTCCAGCAGTGATAATAAAGCAATGCGTGCAGGTGGTGTTCAGCTGTGACAACAATCCAACATCATGCCGAAGATATCCTGAGTGCTGCAAAGCATGCTCCTGTGCTCCTTTGTGACCCCCTTAAGCTAATGTTCTCACCTCAGAGCGTGTGACTCAGCTTCTACCCTGAGTCCAAATAAGCTTTGGAGCGACCCCTGGGCTCAGTCTCAGTGTCTGCTGCACTCCTCCAGCTGGAAACAATGTGGCTCCATACATATAAATTAAAAGGAAACTATATAGTGTAATATAGTCAAAATACTTTTATTAAAAAATGACGATGACACGTGATCCCTGTGACTAAGACACATAGGGGAGGAGCCAGGACGGAGAGACTAACACGGACTTTACACCAGCGCTGTCCCAGCATAGCATACCGCACCAAACATCCAGTGATTTTGCATAGAAAGCCGTTATAGTATGGTGCACTGACACACCAGTGCCATGTGCGTACCCCGGTGAGGAGGAGCGTTTTTTTTTTTTTTAATAAAAGTATTTTGACTATATTACACTATATAGTTTCCTTTTCATTTATATGTATGTATATGTATGTGTGTTGAGTTATTTTGAGGGGACAGCAAATTTACACTGTTATACAAGCTGTACACTCACTACTTTACATTGTAGCAAAGTGTCATTTCTTCAGTGTTGTCACATGAAAAGATATAATAAAATATTTACAAAAATGTGAGGGGTGTACTCACTTTTGTGAGATACTGTATTTTCTTTCTGGATAGAGTAGGGAGAGTTCTGGCAAATGTTATATTGCTGTTTGTATGACCCTTGGGGAGATGTCCTCTCACTTTCTGTCCTAGACTTAAATCTGATAGCTGTCCAATGAAAACATTTCGGCCCATAAGGAGGTTTTTCCTCACCAGAGGGGAAATTGGGTGAAATTGAAAAAAAGTTGCTGTTTTGCTAAAATGGAAATTCTTAAACCGCCCATAGATGGATTTAATCCATCTATGGACAGGCTGGTTGTACCTATTTATAGACTTGGGTACAACCAGCCTGTCATTTTTTTTTACAAATAAAGTTTTATTAAGCACCTGTATTATTAATGGCATACAAACACTGTCAGTATGCCAAGAACTTCACATACAGGAGTCAAGTAACTATAGAAACAGCAGTAAATAAGCATATTCAGCATGGAAATTACATGACTGTTGGATACCAGATGTTACTCTTGACCATATCTATACCCCTCTTACTCTTAATCCCCTACAAATTAAGACCACACCATTCTTGGGGTATAAAAAAAGGCCGTAGCAGCCTACTTTATTTAGATATAAAATACTTTATTCAGAAAATAACTATGGAAAAATATCCATCAATAAACAAAAACAATAACGCACGAAAAAGAGCGTTGGTCTGGCCAATAACATCTTGACAATCAATCCAATGGCCATCACAAAAATGATGGCACTGCAGTGCCTTATCAAATATATCAAATATATCAAAAAATAGGCCTCAAGCCGACAAGCTGGCTCAGAGACTGCCAGTGACCGCAGTGCCCCCATATCACTTCCCGCCTAACCTCCGTTAGCCGGGAACCAGCATCTGGACC
The DNA here is from genome assembly GCA_037952925.1 of Lithobates clamitans. NCBI lineage: Eukaryota > Metazoa > Chordata > Amphibia > Anura > Ranidae > Lithobates > Lithobates clamitans. Next base: position 2,062,438 of record JBBGZY010000250.1, read on the forward strand.
CATACAACGTCAGATCCCACTCTTACTTGCCATCTTCCTTCCAAAGCCGAAGAGCTCGCTGAATCCCTTCCTGCAATCCCAAGGTCCATAAATCTATTCCCACCTCATTGAGATGGACGCAGTCAGCCCTCAAATACCTCCAGGTCTCAAATTCTAACTCCATATGCCTTATCGCCAACCCCCCATTATTGACTACAAATTTACTCACTTCCCTGTTAATCTTCCTCCTGGCCCTGTTAAGGCCTGCCACCGACCTGGCCATCCTCCAAGATCTATGAGCCATCATGTCAGACCACACTATAATAGTATGGGGGAATTCCGCAATCAATCGCCACACATCACATTTGATGTCCCGCGTGATGTCCACCATGGAACGTAATCCTAGGACGTTACCCCCAGCGTGAACTACCAAGATGTCAGGTGGTCCGTCTCGCTGAGAATAACGCTGCACCTCTGGCACTAATCTGCCCCATAACATGCCCGGTATGCCCAACCATTTTATGCAAACCTCTTGCCTGTTAAACCCCAACTGCCTACCCTCATAACGAGCGTCCCCCCTTCTTGCCCCCCAACACACATAAGAATGGCCCATAATCCAGACCAGTCTTGTCCCCGAACCTGAAATTAGAAGAAGAAAAGAAAAACTAACCATTAAAAGACGCAGTGCATAAAAAAACCACTAAGGTCTATAACTGAACACTACTAACAAAACAAAAACATTGCTTAAAATATTTTATTTATTTTTTTTATATTCCTACCACCAAATGAGGCCGTACATAAGATTGGAACCTGTTAGATTCCCACCTCCCAATACGTTTTACCGACTCCACGTCGAGACCATGCCTGGATGCCTCCGTAGCAGCCCCAATCCTAAACGAATGGGAAGAAAATTCCTTTTCTTGCAAGCCGATCCCCTTTAAACATCTTCGAAAAACTGCCCCGAACTGAAACCTGGATAGCCAACTACCATCCCGATGCACTAACAATGGGCCCTTGAAATCTGGACGCACCGCTAAAAATTCCCTGACCGTGCCCACCGGACACAACAGGGAACCACGAACGGGAAAAACTTGTACCACCTTACCTTTCCCTACCTGATCCGTTTTTGACCTCTTGAAAAACAACAGTAACAATTCCTTATCCAACTTCACATCCTGGCACCCCAATCCCGCTTCTACCTTCCTAGAAGGACTAACCAGTTCCCCTATTCTGAATGCCCCAAAGAACGCTAACACGAAAGCCACCTTAAACAACAAGCCCTCATATTCAGATGAACACACCCCTTTCAAATGATCAACAACACCCCCCAAAATTTCAAAAGTAACCGGTCTCCTGGAGTCCCGCTTAACCACCGACCTCCTGTAACCCTTTAAAGCTTGCCTCACTCGAAAGTCTTTTGTTACATCCGGTTGCCCCTGTAACTTGAACAGGAAGGCCAACCCTGCTAATTTCGCATTAATCACAGATGCAGACATTCCTTCCTCCATTTTTCTAATAATGAAATATAACAGTAGCAAATTCACTTCCTGCCTGATCGGTTCCTCCCCTATCCCTTCAACAAAAGCCATCCACTCCTTCCATACCTTTTTGTATGTTGACCAGGTGCCCCCACTTACCGACCGCTCGATCCATCCACTCCACTGACCCTGAAAAAACGCACCAAAACCTGTGGCACCCGCCGCATCAGTAAATAGCTCCAAGTCAAAATTGCTGACTGGGCCCGACATCCACATTGCCCTGTCATTGAATGACTCCAAAAAGGTATGCCATACCCTTAAATCTTCCCTATGCGTTTTTTTAATCCTAACGAAATGCCTTGGTGATTGTATGCCACTTGTGCTAGCCGCAAGCCTGTGGCTAAGCACTCTCCCCATCGGTAGTATCCGGCACGCAAAATTAAGTTTGCCCAGCACAGATTGCAACACTCGCAATTGAACTTTATGCAATCCTATCAAACCTGCAACCTCTTTTTTTAAGTCCTCAAACTTGTCCTCTGGCAGCCTGCATTCCATTGCCTCTGAATCCAGTATTATGCCCAAAAATTTGATGACCGTGCATGATCCCTCCGTCTTGTCCGCCGCCAATGGAATGCCGAATCTGTCCGTGATATGTGCCAGCGTCGCCATGAGCACCGCGCAGATTCTGGACGAAGCCGGGCCAATACAGAGGAAATCGTCCAAGTAGTAAATAACTGAATTCACCCCTGATACGTCCCTCACTACCCATTCCACAAACGAGCTGGGGGTAACGTCAAATAACGCACATGACACTGAGCAGCCCATTGGCAAGCACTTGTCCACATAGAATTCTCCATTCCAATGGCAGCCCAGCAGCCGGAAACCTTCCTCCAGCAGGACTGCCGCTCTCCTATCCGGATACCTACCGAGAAACGGCCGCATCCTTTCCACTTTCACCGGAGTCCTCCCTTTTGTTCCCAGCCTCACCTGCTGCCCCTTACCTTGCTTAAAACATCTTGACGCTGGATGCGTTCCCCCGCAGCCTGTGCACTCGTGCTTGTACTTACACGTGGCCCCAAACTTACAGGACCCTGTGTTGTACTGCCAGCAAATCCCTTTTTTGTTTCCAGCCGAGTGTCCCTGGGCCGAAGAAAAAAACGGTTAGGAGCCCTCGCTGTCGTCATCAAGCGCATCCACAGGCTGATGTCCTTGTGATCCCAGCGAAGCTCCAGACGCACTGCTCGTCTCTGCCTAAACTGTTCATCATACCTAAGCCACGCTGTGCCACTGTAAACTCTGTACGCTTCCCCTATCGCATCTTGATAGCAAAACAGAGCCGAACAGTGTTCAGGCTGTTTTTCCCCGATCACGCTTGCCATAATGGCAAAGGCCTGCAACCAGTTTGCAAATGTCCTAGGTATCAACCAATATCTCCTCTTCTCCTCGTCGTCTTTCTTTGAACTATCAGGTTTAACCCTATCCAGGTTAAACTTCTCTAGGGGCAACAACGAAAATATTTCTACGTACTCACCCTTCCACAACTTTTCTCGAACCTCCTGCTTCAGGTGAGCTCCTAATGGCCCCTCGAAACACACGTATACCTCACAGCGTGCTGCGTCCCCCAGCCTAGTTATATCTTGCCTGCCCGCGACTTCGTTATCCGCCACCGCAGTGTCCGTCCCCTGCTTATCCCCGCTCGCCACTGCCTCATGCACCATCGGTGGCGCCGCTGCCGCCACCGCTGGCGTAACCATGCTTACATCCGTACTCCCAGCTGTCGGGACCCATGCCGTCGCCGGTAACGGAGCCGGCCGTTCTGCCGCTTCAAACTTCTGTACCAACTCCTTGATGCCCGCCAAAAATCCCAACAAACCAGAAACCCCCTCAGCTGACCCACCGCTTACACCACTGACACCTGACCCCCCAGCAGTAACCCCTGTCACCACCATAGCATCACTACCCATAATATGCCCTGATGTAAGAGACTTACCGGGCTGCATAGGTAACGCCCCATCAGCCGACCTTCCACCCGCTTCTGCTGCTGTTCTCCTGGAAGGGGGGTTCGCCTCTTCATCCGATCCGATCCAGCACACTAGGAATCATCTCCTCTTCTTCTTCTGATGAGGGCCTGCTAAGCCTGCCGACCATAGCTGCCGCAGCCACCGCCATGTTTTCCCTCCTCTGCGCTTTCACCACTCCTCCTGACTTCCGGACAGCCTTCCCAGGACTGGTGTGGGGAACCGCAGTCCTGACAGCCTCCGCTCTCCTTCTTGCCATGCCCGATCGGCCTCTTTCTCCCCTCCTCTGGTCCTCTGCCGCAGATGCAGATGGCCCAGGCACCCCCGCTCTTGTCCTGGCCTGCGCTCTCTCTGAGCCGCCCGCCATGCTCCTGGGGGCGGGGCTCGCACTCCTCGCTGATCCTCTCCGCCTAGGCCTCACCGCCGCTCTCTCCTTTTCCCGCCCCGTATTCCGGTCCTCTGTGGCCGCATAGCCACTGCTCCCTTCCCCTCCAGCCGCTCTTTTTGACGGTGGGCCCGCCGGGAGCCCCGCACCGGGACTGCCCCGCTGCCGCTGTGATGTCGCCGGATGCTCGGGGGAGAAACGTTCCGGCGGCCTGGAGCGGCGCGCTCTGTTACCGCTCCTCCCGCTCTCCATAGGCAGCCGCTCTTCCCTTGTCAGCACTGACCCAATCGTAGCCTGGAGCCATGCAGCGCCCCGCACCGCCGCTTCTTCCCTCAGTTGGTCCATGATCCGCTCGATCTCCGCCATGCTGCCCCTGAACTTTCCACAACTTTCTGCTTGTACCTCCCAAGGCGGGGCTTCTATTTATCAGTCCCCTCCTTGTGTTATCCTCCCCCTCGGCACCTTGTCTCCACCCCCTCACTCATTAACCCTGTTACCTCCGTCATGTGCGCCCTGCACATACCTCATTTTACTCGGCTGCTCCAGGCTTCTCTTTATATATAGCTATAGCTGGTATGAAACCAGGGTACTAATATAATGAGAAGAAGAAGGAGAAATAGAAAATTTAAGAATCAAAACACATCCAAGATATAAAATCCATACAAACTGGATTATTCCAATCTTTACATGGGGAGCAGGGACCAGGGGAAGTTAGTCTTGACTGTTTCTTTTCTCTTCTATTATATGGTGTGTATGAGTTTTATTTTAGGGGGAGAGAATTTTAGGGTAGTTTATTTAAATAACTATTAAACCCAAAAACAAAAAATGGAATATATTTTAGCTTACCAAAATTTAAATTTAGTGGCTGAATTATTTTTTTTTTAGGGTTTTTTTCCTTTATTTTCACCCGGTGATCCAGCCAGTAACACACTTCCTGTCTTAGGGTGGCTCCACTGTGGATGAAGGAGCAATGGAGACACCCTTGGACAGCAACATTCTCAGTCTGGGAGGGTAGTGTTGAGCTAGCAGATGTAGATGGACTTCACTTAACAAAATAAAGCTGGACTCCAGCTAATACACTAGAAGCAGTTACAGCAAATATATTTTTTTCCTTTTGGGATAAACAATAATAATAATTTAAAAAAAAACAATAAAGGTGTGAGGGGGGCTTACATAAATGAATAAAAGCTGACCATTGTTAGAACCCCTGTCAGTGGTAAATGGTTTGTTTCAACATACCTGAGCCCGATCTCGATCCAGTGATGTGCACAAGAGCTGAGGCTCTTCTGGCTCACTCCCTCCTCATTGGCTCAGATACAGCAGCAGGAGCCATGGAGCTGTCAATCATAGCCAGTGATGAGGGAGCGGCGGACAGGGCCAAGCCCCGCTCTGTGTGACTTATTGAAACACAGAGCAGGATCCGAGAGCGAGCATGAGTGCCCCCATAGCAAGTGACTTGGTGGAGGGGGTGGGAGCCAAGAGCGCTGGCGGGGACCCGAGAAGAGTAGGATCAGGGCTGCTCTGTGCAAAACCATTGCACAGATCACGTAGGTATACCATGTTTATTATTTTAACAACAGAAAAAAAACCTTTTAATATCACTTTAACCACTTAAGCTCTGGACCATTTGGCTGGCCAAAGACCAGAGCACTTTTTGCGATTTGGCACTGCGTCGCTTTAACTGACAATTGCGCGGTCGTGCGACATGGCTCCCAAACAAAATTGATGTCCTTTTTTCCCCACAAATAGAGCTTTCTTTTGGTGGTATTTGATCAGCTCTGCAGTTTTTATTTTTTGCGCTCTAAACAAAAAAATAGTGACAATTTTGAAAGAAACGCATTATTTTTTACTTTTTGCTATAATAAATATCCCCAAAAAATATATAAAAAAAATGTTTTTACTCAGTTTAGGCCGATACGTATTCTTCTACATATTTTTGGTAAAAAAATCGCAATAAGCGTATATTAATTGGTTTGCGCAAAAGTTATAGCGTCTACAAAATAGGGGATAGTTATATGTAATTTTTATTGATTTTTTTTTTTTTTTTACTAGTAATGGCGGCGATCAGCGATTTTTATCGTGACTGCGACATTATGGCGGACACATCGGACAATTTTGACACATTTTCGGGACCATTGGCATTAATACAGTGATCAATGCTAAAAAATTGCATTGATTACTGTAAAAATGTCACTGGCAGTGAAGGGGTTAACCACTAGGTGGCGCTGTAGGGTTAAGTGTGTCCTAGGGAGTGATTCTAACTGTGGGGGAGGGGGGGGGCTTGTGTGTGACACATCACTGATCACCGCTCCCGATTACAGGGAGCTGTGATCAGTGACAGCGTCACTAGGCAGAACGGGGAGATGCTTGTTTACATCAGCATCTCCCCGTTCTTCCTCACCGTGAGACGATCGTGGGGATCCCCGCGGACATCGAGTCCGTGGGACCCGCGATCACGGAGCTCCTGGCGGGCTCCTGCAAGCCGCCTCTTAATGGGCAACGTACAGGTAGGTTAATCTGCGTGTATGTGCTCTTCTGCCGCAGTATATCTGCGTAAGGCGGTCGGGAAATGGTTAAAAAGAATAACAGACCTACTGGCCAGATCACCAGGCGAAATAAAGGCAAAAAAAGCCTAAATAAAAAAAAAACTAATGCAGCCATCGCATTTAAGAATTACTAAGCTGTAATATAATACATTTTTCTTTTTGGGTTTAATACTGCTTTAATTTAGTGTTCTTTGTATTTGTATTTTTGTGTATTTAATTGTTACATAGTTACATAGTAGGTGAGGTTGAAAAAAGACACAAGTCCATCAAGTCCAACCTATGTCATTTGTGTGTTGCTGGTTTTATTTTTTACTTTACCTATTTTTTATGTTCTTCGTTTTATTTTATTGTTATGTTATCCTTAAAATATTTACGTTACCTATTTTTCACTGTGTTTTTTTGTTTATCATTTGTATAAAAAATGTAAACAGTAATGTGACTAATGCGGGTCAAAGAAAGTTGAAGGGAGCTTCTGTAACCATCAGGAGCCATTTAAATCAAGAGCACCTCTGGGCCCATTCCGATGTCCATGTTACTTTGATGGAAAAAACGGTAACGAGTGTCATTGTACGCAATAATGTGCTTTGCGATAAGACAGCTTGTTCTTTTGAATGGGTCATCAGTGCACCACGACATGTTATAAATCTGAAAATGTACTTTCCAACACTGTGCATCACAACGTATCATAATGCTTTAAATGCATTTCCTAAGAATGATACATAAATATCTGCGAAGATCTTCAATAAATGTTTATTGTGATGCTCCAAAGAATTTTCATCACCGCCAGCCTCTGAAAAACATTTGTAGGGGAAAAAGTCAATTGGAAATATTCCGTCTTGTCTGGGTTATGAGCAGGACTCCCTGAAATTATAGCTGAAGTTGTAATTAAAAATATATAATTCCGCTGAAAAGCTGAACATGACAATGAAACTTTTTTTTTTTCCTTTTCAGAAAACTCATCCAAACCTTCTTCTGTGCTTTGAGAATATATATTTCTAATTTAATGAAAATCTGCAGCGAGGTCCTCCTTATCTGTCTGCTGTTATTCATCTCTACGGAGTCAATTTATCTTACATGTCAGTTAAATAGAAAATGTAATCCGTTGGACTCCGCGAAGGTAGAAATGTTTGCTTCTTTCTGACACCAACTTTTCATTTGTGAACTCGAAGGCCATTTCCAAATTATCGCGGGGACAGATGAAGCGATATAGGATGAGTTACTGTCACAGATAGGGTTATAGGGGGGAGTCAGGACAAAAGTCAATATAATGTTGAAAATATTGCTTTTTTTTTTTTTTTCAAATACGGACAAAGACAAGACCATACAGCGGTTTAACAGGACAGGTTCCACTCAGAACAGGCCTCGTCATGGTCGACCGAAGGAGTTGAGTGCACGTGCTCAGCATCATAGCCAGAGGTTGTCTTTGGAAAATAGACGTATGAGTGCTGCCAGCATTGCTGCAGAGGTTGAAGGGGTGGGGAGGTCAGCCTGTCAGGGCTCAGACCATACACCGCACACTGCATCAAATTGGTCTGCATGGCTGTCATCCCAGAAGGAAGCCTCTTCTAAAGATGGTGCACAAGAAAGCAAACAGTTTTCTGAAGACAGGCAGACTGAAGACATGGATTACTGGAACCATGTCCTGTGGTCTGATGAGACCAAGATAAACTTATTTGGTTCAGATGGTGACAAGCGTGTGTGGCGGCAACCAGATGAGGAGTACAAAGACAAGTGTGTCTTGCCTACAGTCAAGCATGGTGGTGGGAGTGTCATGGTCTGGGGCTGCATGAGTGCTGCCGGCACTGGGGAGCTACAGATCATTGAGGGAACCATGAATGCCAACATGTACTGTGACAAACTGAAGCAGAGCATGATCCCCTCCCTTCAGAGACTGGGCCGCAGGGCAGTATTCCAACATGATAACGACCCCAAACACACCTCCAAGGCGAAGCCACAGCTGGGCACCCACAGTTACAATGCCGGCGCCGAGAAGAGGAGGGGGAGAGGAGCGAGGCTTCGTATGCCCCCATCTCTGGACAGTGGGACAGGTAAGTGTCTGTTTATTAAAAGTCAGCAGCTACACTTTGTGTAGCTGCTGTCTTTTAGATGGGTGGAAATCCGCTTTAAGGCAGTGCTGGAAAATAATGGTGGCCATACAAAATATTGACACTTTGGGCCCAATATGGATATTTTCACTTAGGGGTGTACTCACTTTTGTTTCCAGCGGTTTAGACATTACTGGCTGTGTGTTGAGTTATTTTGAGGGGACAGCAAATTTACACTTTTATACAAGCTGTACACTCACTACTTTACATTGTAGCAAAGTGTCATTTCTTCAGTGTTGTCACATGAAAAGATATAATAAAATATTTACAAAAATGTGAGGGGTGTACTCACTTTTGTGAGATACTGTATGTGACATTGGGCCCCTTGTTTTGAGACATCCCTAACAGGTCTCCTGATTGTCAGCATTTATATTGTACATATCTACAGGCATAGAAGTGCTCACACCTCAACCACTATGTGCAGTGCCGATTCCCCCCTTCTCCCTGCCCCCCCCTCCCTTGTTGCCCCCCTGCCCTGCAGTGCTGCTGGCTTCCCTCCTCTCCTCTCCCCCAGCTGCCAAGGGGGATGTTTCAGGATAGAGAGTGGTGGAAGGGGCTAGAAAATATATAATTTAACGGCCCCTTCCTTTTCTAAATGAACACAGTGAACACACTTGCTCACTGTGTCTTTTCAAAAAAGGAGCATAGTAAACTGTGTTTACTATGCTTCAGTTTGTAAATCAACAGGAAGCCACTCAGCACAGAGCACTTCCCATTCATTCACTGCCTGTGCAGCTGAGGCTGCAGAGAAAAGGCATGTGTGTTTGAGCTTTGGGGTGCACACCCTAATGCAGTAGGCTGCACACACCTATGTCTACAGGGCATTGATACCCTCTAGCACCGATTTTAAAGTTTGCACGTCATTCATTTTAATTGGAACCCCAACTCATAAAGGCAACGTGGCTCTGGCACATATGCATTACAGTCCACCAAAGTGCATAGTAATCACACTACTGTGTGTTGTAGTGCATGAAGTCATGAAAACATCTGTTTGGTGTATTGGCAGCCCATTCTTTTGTGAATTGCAATAAGGACACCCAATACTCTGAATGGGCTGCCAGTGCACCACGAAATAGCACAAATTGGACACAACTATTATTTTTGACACAGAACCACAATGTATTAAATTGTGTAATATGCATATCTTAAAATGGATACATACATCATTTTTAAAGTTAAAATTAATTTTCAATATATATTTAGCAGCCCATTCATTTCAAAGCACATGCACATGGGACACAACACAACGCACACTAAGCAGCAAGCAGCTAAGTTATAAACTCAACTTTTTCTTATGTTTTAGGTCATTTGCACATATATATACTGTAAATATTGTAAGCTGAAAAAATATAAATTTATGTTTTTGAGATTATTATTGCTTTAATGCAGTTAGTGTATGTGTTAATGTGCATTGTGATTTGGTAGCCCAATCCTTTGAATTGGCTACCAATGCACCACAACATAGCAAAAAAATGGACATGTAATTTTTTTTTTTTTTTTTTGCACAGGCAACATGTTATGCAGCATACACACGGTCAGACTTTTTAACCAGACTGGTCCGACGGACCGAGTCCAGCGGGCAATCCGATCATGTGTGGGCTTCATCAGACCTTCAGCAGGCTTTTCCAGTCGAAAATCTGAGGGACTTTCGATTTGAAACATGCTTCAAATCTTTACGTCGTAACTCCACTGGACCCAGAAATCCGCTCGTCTGTATGCTAGTCCGACGGACAAAAACCCACGCTAGGGCAGCTATTGGCTACTGGCTATCAACTTCCTTATTTTAGTCCGGTGTACATCATCACGTACGAATCCGTTGGACTTTGGTGCGATCGTGTAGGCAAGTCTGTTAGTTAAAAAGTCCATCGGAAGTCCATCAAAAGTCCGTTGAAAGTCCGTCGGACCAGTCCGGTCAAAAAGTCCGCCTGTGTGTACGCGGCTTTGTAATGTGTAAAATGTGTATGCTAAAATGGATATATAAATCTCTTAAGAAATAGTTAACAGTTTCTTTTTTCCAATGAACACAACGCATCAGAATGGCAAAGTTATTAACCCAACTGTATTCTGATTTTGTGTTTTATTACTCATTTGTGTTTTATTACTCATTTTAGTGTTTGTCTGCCAACCCTCTCCTCCAATCCTTACACTGGCTCCCAATCACCCAGCGAATTAAATTCAAAATACTAACCACAACATACAAAGCCATTTACAACTCTGCTCCGAGCTACATCACCAAGCTTGTCTCCAAATATTACCCAAATCGTCCTCTCCGCTCTTCTCAAGACCTCCTACTCTCAAGCTCTCTCATCTCCTCCTCCCATGCTCATCTCCAGGATTTCTCCAGAGCCTCTCCCATCCTCTGGAACTCGCTACCTCCACCTGTCCGGCTATCCCCTACTCTTGCTATCTTCAGGCAATCCCTGAAAACCCATCTCTTCAGGGAAGCCTATCACATCTCCAACTAATCTCCTACCACTTCCATCAGCTCATTCTCCACAGTTACAACCTTTTGTAACACCTGCCCCACCCTATTAGATTGTAAGCTGTTCTGAGCAGGGCCCTCCTAATCCTCTTGTATTTTATTGTATTATAAATGTATTGTCTACCTTTTATATTGTAAAGCGCTGCGTAAACTGTTGGCGCTGTATAAATCCTGAATAATAATAATAATTTACATACGATAAAAAGCTTTTCAACGTGATCTAACCTAAACAGGAATTTCTATTTTACATAAAGCAAATCAATTTAATACACTTTTTGGGGGGTTGAATACACTTTAACATGTGTTAAATGTCGTTTGCATTAACGGGCGTATTTGGATAAGACAGCCTAATCCTTTCAATAGGCTGCTAATGCACACCGACACAGCGAAAATTGGACATTATTCTGACTCAGCTCACCGCAGTGTATCATTGTGTGTTAAATGCATAACCTAAATTGCATACATACATATCTCTGAGCATTTTCAATAAATATTTAACAGCTTGTTCTTTTCAATGCACATGCAACGTGTTACAAGAGAATCATGGTAATGTGACATAACACAATGCGCCAGAATAACAAAGGGTAACTGTATTTTTCCTTTGAGTTTTATCAGTCATTTGCTGGTAATAAAATTGGTACATTGTCTGTTTTTATTTGTTTATAGCGCAAAGAATAAAAAATACTACCAAAAGAAAGGGAAAAAAAAGGACATCAATTTTATTTGGGTACAGAGTCGCATGACCGCGCAATTGCCAGTTAAAGTAACGCTGTGCTGTATCGCAAAAAATGGCCTGGTCAGGAAGGGGTTAAATCTTCCGGAGGGCAAGTGGTTGAAGAGAATAAAATGGTCTTTTAAAAATAACCATTATAGCATATTATCATGTGCCTTAAAGTGGTATTAAGCTAACTTTTATTAAAAAAATGCTGACTGGTAGGGGTTTCATGACAGAAGAGACCCTATCTGCCTCTTCTGCCATAAATGCTTCCCTCTGTCTGTCTGTTGTCATGTACACTGAGCCATGCATGTGCAGCTCAGCATACATCTGTGGCACCTGTTTTAGGAGAAAGGGGGAGGGGAAGACAAAGGGGAAAGGTGAATCCGTCCGGGGATCTATGTGTTTGGGACCTGCAAATAGGTGAGCCAAGGGGGACCATATTTTGTCGAAGAGGGGTTGTTTGTCTCGCAAGACAATCACAATTTTTTTCGTTTGACATATTCCATGTGAGTTTACATTTCATTAAAGCTATTGTCTAAGGCTGGACTTTTCCAAGCAGTCGCAATAGCATTTTTGGCTGCTAAAAACATGTAGCATATTAAGGTCTATGTGTGTCTCGGGACCATTTCAACTGGTTTGTTCAGTAGGGCAATGCTTGCATCCTTAGTATTATTGACCAATGTAATGAAAAGATGAAGGAATGTACCCTCATCCAGGAACGGAAAAATGTTCACATCCTGTTGAAAACTATCACCCCCACCCCCCCTTTATTGCCAAAACCAATGTCTGGAATTTGAAGTAGATAAAGTTAAAGGGGTTGTAAAGTTAATTTTTTTTTTTTTTTAAATAACAAACATGTTATACTTACCTTCACTGTGCAGCTCGTTCTGCACAGAGTGACCCCGAACCTGGTCTTCTGGGGTCCCTCGGCGGCTGTTTCAGCTCCTCCCCGCAAGCATTTACCACCTTAATGCGAGCTCCCTCGCACGGTGGTGAGTGCTTGCGGGCGCGCTCCCGTGATACAGCCGGCGGCTATAGCAGCTCGCTGTATCACTCGGCCCCGCCCCCCGGCGCGCCGCGTCATCGGATGTGATTGACAGCAGCGCGAGCCAATGGCTGCGCTGCTTTCAATCCATCCACTGCAGCCAATCAGCGACCAGGCTGAGCTGCAATGAAGATGACGAGGACGTGCAGCGAAGATTCGAGGCGTCAGGTAAGTAAAACGGGGGGCCTGGGGGCGGCGGTACTGTCAAAAGTTTTTTCACCTTAATGCATAGAATGCATTAAGGTGAAAAAATTTTTACCTTTACAACCCCTTTAAAGAAAATCTATCACATATTGAGGAGCCAACAGTTACCTGTCTTTACCACTGTTATGCCGCGTACACACGATCGCACATTCCGACAACAAAATCCATGTTTTTTTTCCGACGGATGTTGGCTAAAACTTGTCTTGCATACACACGGTCACACAAAGTTGGTCGGAAATTGTGAACGTCAAGAACGTGGTGACGTACAACACGTACGACAAGCCGAGAAAAATGAAGTTCAATAGCCAGTGCGGTTCTTCTGCTTGATTCCAAACATGCGTGGAACTTTGTGCGTCGGAATTGTGTACACACGATCGGAATTTCTGACAACGGATTATGCTGTCGGAAAATTTGAGATCCAGATCTCAAATTTTGTGTGACGGAAATTCCGATGGAAAATGTCCGATGGAGCCTACACACGGTCGGAATTTCCGACAAAAAGCTCCCATCGAACATTTTCCATCGGAAAATCAGACCGTGTGTATGAGGCATAAGAAGCAGATTTGTCCTTGATGCATCTTGGGAAGTCCAGAGCTCTTTGTAAGCTCCAACATGTCTGTTTGCAATTAACACAGAGCTTTCTGTCCCCAAGTCTGATGTTCAAAAAGAGCAGAACAGGTGCGAAATTAAGGTGAGTATTTGCTGCAAAAAAAATGTCACTTTAAACTAAAGCAGAAAAGACTTCATAAATTGTCCATGTCAACTAAAGGAAAGTCACAGTGGGCTAATGTAAAAGGGAAGGCAGGTCTCCTGTGGTTAATGATGACCAATATAGCTAGCAGGCTTATTTTTCTATGCCCCGGTTAACATTGGTTAACCCCTATTTTTTTATAGGTCAGGCTAAATATTTCATAAGCATAAGTAATATGGACCTGCATTTTATAAAACCCAAACAAAGTCTTCATATCAGTAGTAAAATAAAAATTTTTTAAAAAAATTCTAGGTTTACATGGTCTGTAATGGATATTACAAGTTGGGGATCCCTTTAACTGAGACCTCTTACAATAATGAGGAATGGCCGTGCTCTATCGATTAACAGCAGTTTGTTTAATTTTCCATTTTGTGTTAAACAATGAATTTAGATGTGGTTCTGTACATTCCATTAAAAGGATCATTACATTGAACTATGCAGTAATGATCACTGATCAAAGAGTTTAATTTGAAACATTAATTCTGTGTTTCTATGTGCATACAAATTTAAAGATAAGACCTGAACTTCAAAAGTGTTGTAGAGAACATCTAGGAATAATAATTGCGCCTACAGCAGTACCATGGAAAATCTTCCTTTTGTCTTCAATTCTTCTGAATAATAGCAGTGCACTTACTGTGTATTCAGTCCCATAGCTGTATACGGTATCTACTTTGTGAGATCATCTAAGACACTGCTGCCTCTGACTGATAGTCTCACCAAATCTGGTGGTGTCTATACCATGCGCTGCAGCCTCCCTAGTCTTCTTGCTGCAGAGGAAACTGTACCTGAGGAGCTGCAGTGTAAGACCCTCCCTGCTTCTGCTTTATTCAGCGACTCATTTATTCAGTGGGTTTTTGCTTCCTTCACCTTACTTTATGTTGAGCAATACCCCGCCAGCCAGGGCCGGGACAAGGGGTGGGCAGGAGGGACGGATGCCCTGGGCACTGTGGTGTCATGTGAGGTGGGAGGGCACCGTAAGGAGATTGGAGGGGAGGGGATTTGTGTTGGAAGGGGGAATTTTAGAGACCGCAGGCGGTAAGAAGTGCTCTAGAAGGGGAAATTTGGGGGTGTTTTAGGGGGATCTGTGTTAGGAGGTGGGTTTGTGCTAGAAGAGATGATATTTGTGCTAATAGGGATGACTGGTGTAGGGAGATTTGTTCTGGGAGGGTAAATTTTGGGATGATTGGGGCGGAATTTGTGCTAGACAGGGAGATTTGGAGATTGGGGGGGGGGGAATTTGGCTGGGAGGGGGGATTTGGAGTGGGGGATAGGATACGTACTTGGAGGGGAAATTTTAGTGGTGTGAGGATTTATGTTAGGAGGGGTGGTTTATTTATTTACTTTTTTGGTGGGGGGCCATTTGTACCGGGGGGATTTGGGGGATAGGGGGAAAAGATTTGTTATGGGAGGGGCGATTTCAGCAGGTGGATGAATTTGTACTGGGAAGAGGGGCATTTAATGCTTAGGGGAAATCAGGCAGATTAGTGGTCAGTTTTTTTAAGGGGGGGGGGGGGCTGACACATGATGCTCATGCAGCTTGGGGGGGGGCAGAGTTTGGCATGTTTGCCCTGGGCTCTAGTTGACTTTGTTCCGTTGCTGCCACCAGCTATAAGATTACCAGTCATTATAGGGGCAGCCTATGACACGAGGAAGCAAAGCCTCATCTCTAGCATAATGTCTGCCTCCATATGGAGACACAGTGCATAATAAAAGAATAGTAAATCAATAATAGGGAAAGATCACCTGTCACAGATAATACTGGTGACTAGTCCTATGCCCTCTATGTGGCTTTGGGCACAAATTCCATAATTCAGATCCTCTTAAAATGTCCTAAAAATTCTGCCACTAAAAGAACAGTGCACATATGATCAATTTATTTTGAAGATAGATAACTAGGAGGTAAAAAAAAAATATATATACGGTATATACAGCACCCTATGAAATAGATAACATAAATTTAGTAGAAAAAGACAGGCTTTTGGCAGATAAGTAACTGCCTTTGTTCCAAATACTCATTGCACACAAGTTGCTGGAAAATAAATTTAAACTTGTGTGGAAACAGAAGACAATGCAGCTTTTTTTTTGTTCATTTATAAAATGTGATCCTTCCTGAAATGCCCCCCCCCCCAAAGGATGTATTCTAAAGTAGTGTCCACCTCCAAAATGGTTGCAGTTATGAAAAACATGGGAGACCCATTGATTGGATAGGTGAGTTGGTCTTAAAGTTAAAGTGACCCTTTTGCTGTGTTAAAAAGTGTGTTGGATAGTGGGGTTGATTTACTAAAACAGAAGAGTGTAAAATCTGGAGCAGCTCTGCTTAGAAGCCAATCAGCTTCCAGGTTTTTTTTATCAAAGCTTAATTGAACAAACTGAAGTTAGAAGCTGATTGGCCACCATGCACAGCTGCACAAGATTTTGCACTCTCCAGCTTTAGTGAATCAGCCATCCAATGTCCATTAGCCCTGGGTGGTGGATGAGATCTCCAAGGCGACTCAGTGGGCTAACATCTTAATCCCAGGGTCTTGTCCTTGGTGTATGGCAGGGTGCACTGCAAAGCCAAGGCAAGACATAGTTAACCATTCTGCTGTGCTGGTCTCCATGATCAGCATCTAGTGTCCATCTCAGGTGCTTGTATGTGACATATTGTAACTTTCAAGCTCCTGGCATGGATATGAGAGGTGGATTGTTGAGGGAACAGTGTGCCAGAACAAGTAGCTGTAACATGTAGTGCCGCCACTTCCCTGCACCACTCTGCATATGGGGAGGAGGAAGAATAAGGTTATTATAATGATGAGTTGCTACACTGTAGTGGAGGCACCATAAGGAGGGGGAGTCTCCTTACTGACCATCAATGAAAGAAGGGATGTTACTGGGGCTCTCAACTGACCGCCAATGTAAAAGAGGATGTGACCAGAGCTCCCACTGACCACCAATGTAAGAGGGGTGTTACAGGGGCCCCACACTGTACATTAATGTAAAGAAAGCATTACTTGGCAGGGGGGAGGGTCACACTGACAACAAATGTGTGGTTTCCCTAGGGTTGGAAGCGGGTCAATCACAATCTACCAGTGCAGCCATGTGGATTGAGAGAGAGGAGGCGAGAAAGAGAGGGGGGGATTGAGAGAGAGGGGAACGAGAGAGGGGGGGGGATTGAGAGAGAGGGGAACGAGAGGGGGGGGGATTGAGAGAGAGGAGGCGAGAAAGAGAGGGGGGGATTGAGAGAGAGGGAACGAGGGGGGGGGGGATTGAGAGAGAGGGAAGGTGCGAGAGCAGGGGGAGTGAGAGAGGGGTGTGGGGGGCAAGAGAAAGGGGATGAGAGAAAGTGGCCTGGGAAAGAGAGGGGGTCTTCTCTTTACCTGCCCTCACCAATTATTTTTGCAGGCTGGTATCCCCTGGGCTCAGGCTGCTGTGTGCCCCATAATTAAATCTGCCACCTCCATAGCAAGTCCTATTGAAAAATCCGTTTGTCTGTATGCTAGTCCGACAGACCAAAAACGACGCTAGGGCAGCTATTGGCTACTGGCTATGAACTTCCCTATTCTAGTCTGGTCGTACGTCAGCACGTTCGAATCAGTCGGACTTTGGTGTGATCGTGTGTAGGCAAGTCTGTTTTGTTGGAACTCCGTCGAAAAGTCTTTCGGAGTTCAGTCTGACGGAAAGACTGGTCGTGTGTACGCGGCATAAGTGACACTTTTTGGGGACCAGTGACACCATTACAGTGGTCAGTGCTAAAAAAATGCACTGTCACTTTACTAATGACACTGGCAGGGAAGGGGTTAACATCAGGGGCGATCAAGGGGTTAAATCTGCTACTGGGTAGTGCTTTCTAACGGTTTGTGGGGTGGGGGGGGTGCTTTGGCTGTTAGGAGACAGAGATCTGTGTTCCTGCTTAGCAGAAACACAAGATCTCTGTCTTCCCTGCTAACATAACAGACCGCTGTTCTGCCTCTCTCATGAACGATTGGCGGGTCCTGGCAGACGTCGGGTCAGCCGGGCCCGCTGATTGGTTCCCGCTGTGTCCAATCACTGTCAGTATTTATTTGTTTATAGTGCAAAAATTGAAAAAAAAAAACGCAGAGGTAATCAAATACAACCAAAAGAAAGCTTTATTTGTTGAAAAAAAAAAAGGACAGATATTTTATTTGGGTACAGTGCTGCAGGGCCGCGCAATTGTCAGTTAAATTAATGCAGTGCCATATCGCAAAAAATGGCCTGGTCATAAAGGAGAGTAAACCTTTCGGAGGTCAAATGGTTACAGGGGTTGTAAAGTCTAAACCAGGGATCCTCAAACTACGGCCCTCCAGCTGTTGCAGAACTACACGTCCCATGAGGCATTGTAAAGCTCTGACATTCACAGACATGACTAGGCATGATGGGAATTGTAGTTCCTGAACAACTGGAGGGCCGTAGTTTGAAGACCCCTGGTCTAAACGTTTTTTTTTATCTTCATGCATTCCTTGTATTAAGGTAAAAAATGTTTAGGTGTCAGCATCGTCCCCTGAGCCCCCCTTTACTTTCCTGAGACCTCATGCGATCCAGCGCTGTGCACGTCCGCAGATCTTTTCCCCCCTCACTTCCGGGTCTCGCTGGCTTTGCTGGGGCACTGGGAGCCATTGGCTCCCAGTGCTGTCAATCAAAGCCAGTGATGAGGGAGTGGAGGGGGGGGGGCGGTGCCAGGTCCCGCTGTCTGTGTCAATGGATGCAGCAGAGGGACTCGGGGGCAAGCACGCAAGCCGCTCCTCATGGGGGTACTAGCCAGAGAGGAGGGGCTAGGAGCGCCGGCGGGAGACTCAAAAAGAGGAGGTTCCCGGATGCTCTGTGCAATTCCAGAGTAGGTAAGTATGGACATGTTTGTTATTTTTATTTTTTTAATTTACCTTTACAGCCCCTTTAAGAAGGCTGCCGAAATTTTTGTCACTTATAATTTTAAGGCATTTTGATGATTTAAAGGTTTGATTTTGAGGGTAATCATTTTTTTTACACACATTTATATCTTTTTACATGTTTTGTTTTTTTTTGAAGGTATTAGCATTAGATGAGCCTTGTGTTGTGAAGGATATAATAAATTATTTTAACTCGTGTTGAAAAAAATATACAAAAACAGGCCTCTGGCACCAAAAGGGTAAAATCCAACTGATCCATTTTCTAAAAGCTTTTAGAGCACTAAAAAGAAACATTTCCCATGATCTAAATGAGAAAATAATAAGAGAGCGCCTATGTTATGCATTTATGAATTGGCCCACCTGTTTTTCTCTACCTCAACATAAAGATCTGACCTTCTCACCCTCGGCTGAGCAAGATCTAAATGAATGCGTGTTTGCTCCTTCGATTTTATTAATGTCAATTCAGGAAGGAAATGCTGATTATAAGTTACATGTAAAAAGCGGAGACGTGGAAACGTCTTTGTTGTTTAGAGTATAAACAGTAACATGGTAACAGAAATGATCTTCGAGTTTCTATAGTCATCATGGGAGGTGGATGTCCCCTGTGCTGGGCTCAGTGACCATGTACACAAATGAAAGCATCGTATAATATCATAAAGCCGAGCTTAGTTCTGTTATGTTAGAAAAGACCTAAGAGTATGATCGGGATTTATGTTTTCCTGTCCAATGTAATTGCTATCACTTTCTATAATTACAATAACATTGGCCTTTATAGCACACCAGCTCATAGATGGGAAATCGAATAAAATTTATACAGCCTAAGGGAAAGTTTTGTTTCTTTTTTGTACTGCTACATGTCACGTAGTTGATTGGTCGCCATTTAGTCACTGCTGCTTCCATCCAATGAAGTTTGCCAGTTTTCATTGGTTGTTCTTCTTATGCCCCGTACACACGGTCGGACTTTGTTCGGACATTCCGACAACAAAATCCTAGGATTTTTTTCCGACGGATGTTGGCTCAAACTTGTCTTGCATACACACGGTCACACAAAGTTGTCGGAAAATCCGATCATTCTGAACGCGGTGACATAAAACACGTACGTGGGGACTATAAACAGCGCAGTAGCCAATAGCTTTCATCTCTTTATTTATTCTGAGCATGCGTGGCACTTTGTGCGTCGGATTTGTGTACACGCGATTGGAAATTCCGACAACGGATTTTGTTGTCGGAAAATTTTCTAGCCTGCTCTCAAACTTTGTGTGTCGGAAAATCTGACGGAAAATGTGTGATGGAGCCCACACACGGTCGGAATTTCCGACAACAAGGTCCTATCACACATTTTCTGTCGGAAAATCTGACCGTGTGTACGGGGCATTAGAGTAAATCCTGTTATTTTCAATTGAACATGTCCAGTTTTATTTAACCTCCCTGGCGGTATGATTATGTCAGACTTTTTGCGTCTCAAAGCGGTACAATTATTTTGCATAGAAATTTGGCGTTTTATATTGTAGGCCTGTAATGCCCTGTACACACGGCCGGATTTTCACACGGAAAAAGTGCGATTGGATTGTGTTGTCGGAAATTCCGATTGTGTGTGGGCTCCATCGTTTTTTTTTCCCGCCGGATTTTCCGACACACAAATTTTGAGAGCAGGATATAAAATTTTCCCACAACAAAATCCGATCGTTTAAATTCCGATAGTGTGTACACAAATACGACGCACAAAGTGCCACGCATGCTTAGAATAAATTAACAGACGAAAGCTATTGGCTACTGCCCCGTTTATAGTCCCGACGTACGTGTTTTACGTCACCGCGTTCAGAACGATTGGATTTTCTGAAAACTTTGTGCGACCGTGTGTATGCAAGACAAGTTTGAGCCAACATCCGCCGGAAAAAATCAGATGGATTTGTTGTTGGAATGTCCGATCAATGTCCGAACGTGTGTACGGGGCATAATTCTTAGCAATAAAACTCTTAAAACTGTCCACCAAGAGTCTAGTAGATATCCCGGGTATGATTAAGTTTGAAACACAAAATCATAAATTATAATATAATAAATAAAA
The DNA here is from genome assembly GCA_037952925.1 of Lithobates clamitans. NCBI lineage: Eukaryota > Metazoa > Chordata > Amphibia > Anura > Ranidae > Lithobates > Lithobates clamitans. The sequence goes on from JBBGZY010000250.1 coordinate 2,083,097, forward strand.
ATAAATAATTATAAAAATAATTTAATAATAATAATAAAATTAATTTCACCCACGATTCACTATCGCTCATTTCTGCAAGTGTTCTTTACTGACGCTGTTTTCTAGCTGGTCTAAGACCACTTTTGACGTAAAGGGACACTTTTTGGTTGCTATGGACAATCTCCAGTTTCCAGGCAGAAAGAACAGTATATATCATATAAAACTGTATGCAGGGCATTGGACAAAGCACTGGGGACAAAAGGGATGTGAAATCATTTCATACAGTAATGTAATCTGTAAGATTATAATGTACTGTATGTGTTATGATTTTTCACTTTTTTGAATTTGCCGCCTGGCTCAGCACCCGGGCGTCGCGACGCTCGCAGGGAATGGAGCTCGGCACAGAGAGGCTTCAGGAGGAGGACGGAGCCCGCAGACACCATGGGGGGACATTGCAAGATCCTGGGGACAAGGTAAGTACACCGCACCAGGATCCTGCAATGCAATCCTGAGTGTGGCTCGGGGTTACCGCTAATAGTGCTGAAATTTAACCCCGAGCCACACTCGGGAAAACTGCCAGGGAGGTTAATATGTAAGTGAGTGCTTGTTATTAGTTGAAAATGACTGTAAAGGTAAATTTAAAAAAAACAAACATACAAAAAACAAACATGTCTATACTTACCTGCTCTGTGCAATGGAATTGCTCAGAGAGGCTGCATATCTCCTCTTTTCGGGTTCCCCCCCCCCCCCCGGCACTCCTGGCCCCTCCCCTCTGTCCAGTGCCCCCACAGGAAGCCGCTTCCCATGGGGGCACTCATGCGTGCTCGCACCCAGAGCCCCGCCCCCCCACTCCCTAGTCACTGGCATTGATTGGTAAGCACTGCGAACCAATACCTCCCGGTGCCTCAGCAAAGCCAGCGAGACCCGGAAGTGAGGGAAGAGAGGAGCTGCAGACGTGCATGGTGCTGGATCGAATGAGGGCTCAGGTAAGTAAAAGGGGGGGGTGCTGACACCTAAACATTTTTTACCTTACTGCAAGGAATGCATTAATTACTTGCCGACCAACCGTAGTCGTTACACAGGATAGGGGGCGCATAACCCTGGATCCGATGCGCATGGCCGGCGGCCGTGATGTCCGCGATGTCTGCCGGCCACCCGCGATTGCTCCAGAGAAAGCCAGAACAGGGATCTGTCAATGTAAACAGATCCCCGTTCTGTCAGGGAAGTAGAGAGAGATCTGCTGTTCCTAGTGATCAGAAACACCGATCTCTCTCCACTCCCTGTCAGTACACTGCCCGCTACAGTTAGAAAAACCTCCCTAGAGAACACTTAACCTCTTGATTGCCCCCCTATTGTTAACCCCTTCCCTGCCAGTGACATACAGTAATCAGTGGCTATTTTTAGCTCTGATCGCTGTATAAATGTCAATGGTCCCAAAAAAGCGTCAAAAGTGTCCGAACTGTCTGCCGCAATGTTCCGTAAAAAATTGCTGATCTCTGCCAATAAAAATTGCTTATCACCGCTACTACTATTAAAAAAAATTTAGAATAAAAATGCCATAAATATTTTGTAGACGCTATAACTTTTGCGCAAACCAATCAATGTACACTTACTGCAATTTTTTTTACCAAAAATATGTAGAGGAATACATATCAGACTAAACTGATGAAGACATTTTTTTTAATGGATATTTATTATAGTGGAGGGGAGGTGAGCCCGCTGGCCAGCTGAACTCTGTGAACATACAAGTATACCACTTTAAGTTTCCCTTATTATGTATGACAGATTAGAAATCCTTATTATTAAGTATCACTGTGATGTCATCCTCCCTTGCCATCCTTCCTACTGTGCCTCACGCCTCGCTTTGAGTCTCCCCAACGCAGCTGGCTTCCTTACACCAGCGGTGGCTACAGTGAAGACAGCTTTCACATGTGAAAGACACAGGAAGCAGGAACGTCACCGTTGGACTTACCCTTTGCTGGGACCACATCCTGATGTGCTTGTTACTTACTACTTAAATGTGAGTAGCAAAATTATTGTATTAAAAAGTTTTACAAAAACGTCTACACTTAGAGGCGCCTCTTTCCTTGTCTTTTGCAGTCTGTTTGGAACCTGGTTTCTGCTCCTATGTGATGGCAGCCCTGAGTGTTTTGGACTTTTTACCCCCCATTCACAGCTAAATATTTACATGGACTAATATAGACTGTGGGGGTTATTTACGAAAGGCAAATCCATTTTGCACTACAAGTGCACTTGGAACTGCAGTCGCTGTAGATCCGAGGGGGACATGCAAGGAAAATAAAAACAGCATTTTAGCTTGCACATTGATTGGATGAAAAAATCAGCAGAGCTTCCCCTAATTTCAGATCTACCCCTCAGATTTACAGCGACTGCACTTTCAAGTGCACTTGTAGTGCAAAGTGGATTTGCCTTTCGGAAATAACCCCCTGTGTGTCTTATACTATCAGACTTTAAAAAAAAATCTTTTAAATTGTATATGGAATATTTGTGGTTCTAAGTTTTTGTGCCTTGACTTGTGCTTTTATAGACAGGACCAACACCACTTGGAAGACCCAACTTGTAAGCAGGTGCAGTTATCTACTTGGCCACTAGGTGGCTCTGTACCAGAATGGTGTCTTGTTACAGTAAGTAAGATCTTCAGGCGCTAAGCCCCTTCTAAGTAAAGCCCTACTACAGGGATGTCATGGATTAGTCAGTGCCCAGTTATAAGCCACGTTGGAAGGAGCCTTAGGGCAGATGGGGCATAAAAGCCAAACACCCCACACCAGTACAGATGTAATCAGCACACAAAGGCCGGGTGGAGTGGACCGCCATTCTGCCCCTTACTGAGTGGGGGCTTGGAAGGATTGAAAAGACGTTTTAGGCCAGGCTGGAGGTCCCTTTGTGAAACTGCTTCACTTTAGGGTTCCCGGTATTTCTTCCTTGGAGATACAAAGGTCTATGATCGGGAATGTCGTATGGAGGCCTATGGCAAGTAGCAGGGCACAAGATGGCATAGGATTCAGCCTCAGCAGGAGGGACCGTATTCTAGCAGTGTTGTAGTGGGGGTAAGAGGCCTGGGCTTTTGGCGCCAAATTCAGCCAACCACAAAGCCCCTCTTACAAACTGCATGACGCCAATTATCTTTATAGCTGTCTATAAGGGTGGCATTCTGAGCATAACTGTAAGGGGGGCATTCTTGTAAAGGAAATTTTTCTCATTGACCCACAATTTTGGTTGGTTGGTTTCAATAAGGGTTCCCTGAGACCTGTAAATTATTTTAGGGGTTCCTCTAAGGTAAAAAAGTTGAGAAAGTCTGTCCTAGACTGTCTCTGTTGGGTATATTTACCCTTTAATATCCTTCACACAAAATCTGTCTCCTCTGGTCAAATAAAGATTTCAATAGATGCTGTTATTCTTTAACATTTGATGGAATATGATCTCTCAGGGTTACTTTTTGTCAAACTCAGATTTGATTTATATGATTTATACTAAGAAGGATATTACAGTTTTATTTCTCATTATCTTGTCCCTGGGAGCTGATTATGTGATGGATTTTATCATCCGGGCAGAGAGAAGAAGGTTGCATTTGCATTTGGCTTTGCTGCTGCTGACCTAGTCCCAGCACTGAGAATTCCAGCTGTTCCCTCCAGTACAGAGAACGCAGCACATGCAGTGTCACCAACATCTCTTGGAATTTACAAATTGCAGATAAAAAATAAATAATGAGCACCATGATGCATTCTCCATGGAAGGCAAAAGGACTGTACTTGTCAAAAATTGTGTTAAAGGGAAATTATAATGACTTGCATACCGCATTATTTAATTTATCATATTTTTAAACAATGCTTTGAATCTATTTTACTACTTTACGGTTTATATAAAACCTATATTTTACAAGCAAACCTTTATTACTGTATGTGGTTATCAGGAACCATGAATCAGACTGAGATAGAAGTATAGTTAAATCACACTTGAATAATAATAATTTTAATAAGGAAAACAGAGTAAACATAGTCAAAACAAGCCAGAGTTCAGTAACCAGATCGTGTAGTCAGCCAAGCAAATGTCAGAAAGTCAGAGATAAACATAGTAGTACAGCAAGCAGGATCAGGAGCCAGAAGGTACGTCAGCCGAGCAAGTCTTCAACAGGAACGCAGGAGAAAGTCTCTGTGATGTTGACAAAGGCGAAGGCAGAGATCAAGTGAGCTGGACGGCTTTAAGTAGGCAGGACTGACAAGCAGAATCAACAACAGCTGGGTAACTGTGGAGAGAGATGGGAGCTGGCAATTAGCCGACAGCTGAGCGGCCAGCTCAGAGAAGGAAGGGCTGAGCCCAGCCCAGACAGTGGTGCACTCATAACATGGTGGAAAAGAAAATAATGAATTGTCTAAGGAACAGAGCAGAGCAGTAACTGTTTGCCCTCAGACTCCTCTGCTTGAAATTCCATGTACTCCTAGCTAAAAACAGCATTCAGGGATGCGAGGGGAGGGAGAGCAATCATTTCTCAGGTTCATTGAGATATGGTTATAAGGTTGAACTTAAGCTATTGAGCTCTCTGAGCAGCCTTTTTTTCAATTCTGTGACTAGCTTTATTGCATTTCCAGCAATAAATGGATACAGGCAGTAATCATCACTGGGTTTTTTATTTTTTTCCAAATAAATTTGGCTGCACTGATGGGCACTGATGAGGCTGCACTGATGGGCACTGATGAGGCTGCACTGATGGGCCTGCACTGATGGGCACTGATGAGTCTGCACTGATGGGCCTGCACTGATGGGCCTGCACTGATGGGCACTGATGAGGCGGCACTGATGGGCCTGCACTGATGGGCACTGATGAGGCGGCACTGATGAGGCTGCACTGATGGGCCTGCACTGATGGGCACTGATGAGGCTGCACTGATGGGCACTGATGAGGCTGCACTGATGGGCCTGCACTGATGGGCACTGATGAGGTGGCACTGATGAGGCTGCACTGATGGGCCTGCACTGATGGGCACTGATGAGGCGGCACTGATGGGCCTGCACTGATGGGCACTGATGAGGTGGCATGGATGAGGCTGCACTGATGAGGAGGCACCAATAAGGCAGTATTGATTGGCACTGATATACTGCACTGATGGACACTGATTGGCACAGTGCCCTGATTATTAGTGTAAATGTCTGCTGTCATAGGGTAGCCGGTTACCAGCTTTCCTTTCCTAACACAGTGACAGTGCTGAGGAAAGGAAATGACAATAACAGGCATTTGTTTACATGTGATCAGCTGTGATTGGACACAGCTGATCACATGGTAAAGGGCCACAGTGATTGGCTCTTTACCTTGATCTGTGATCAGCTGTGTCCGAAGAGCACAGCGATCACAGAGCTCACCTGATGCACACCCCAGGGGTGCGGGGGACGGGGTTCTAGGAGGACGTCAATAGATACCCTTGCAGAACTGGACGACCGCGATGTAGCCATCTTTCTGCTGTAGCACGGTCGGCAAGTGGGAGGCTTATGCGGACCACTGACAAAAGCCCAGGAGCCAGGATGCGATTTCTAGTCGCCATGGCGACTTGGTGCCTGGGATTTGTCAAGGCCTGTTCTAGCCTGTCCAGCAAACATTACGCATTCACATTCCTCTCACTTACAAGGCTGCAAGCACGTGGCCTACTTCTTTATCTATCTCTGTGCATTGTGCATACAAACACATGTTAAATAAACTGTTTTCCTTTCCGTAAAAATTCAAGTGAATTCTGCCAAAATGTGTAAAATATAAGTAGATCTAGACCTTAAATGGAAATCATTTCGTTTTCTAAGGCACTGTGTAGCATTGATAAGTGCCACATTTTTATTTGTTGCCTTAAAAAAAGCCAATTTACCATTTTTTCATCATTTATTTGCAACTCAACATTGCTGATCTCCTCCAGTCTATTTCACTCACTTTCTGACGTGTATGCACGCATTCCAGCGTCCGCTTCCAATCATTGCTCTGGACTGGTTTTCTGATAGTGACATACCAAGTTGTGTCCGCACAATGGCTTTTAGTCTCATTCAGGGGATTATGTGACGTAGGCACAAAGCAGCAGAACAGTTGAAAGCCAGGGACAGAGAGTTGTCACCCTATAACAGGATATGCCTGAACAAGGAATTTTACGGCAGGATCACCAGCTATTCTTTTATGAAAAATGCAGTAAAATATTGGAAACATCTTTTAAAATTCCAACGAAAGAATAGACAAGATTTTAGTTGTTGGGGTTAGGTTTACTTTAACCAGTAGCGGACAATGGGCTTGGTACACACATCCAAAAAAAAGTCATCCAAATACACAGTGAGTGTGCAGCATGCCCTGACCTTCTGCCCCTTTGCCTCTTGCTGCTCTTCTTTGCTGGCAATTCTTGGCTGTCAAAATAACAGCCAGGAGTTGATGTGTAAATCCAGCAGCTCTTGCAGCTGCCACTGTCAAAAATGAACCTGACACAATGTTCAGGCCCTGTTCACACTTGGCAATTTGGAATCACCAGCAGACGCCGCGACTCTGACAGCAAATACGAATCGCGGCAAAACGAGTGACGCACGTTTGGGTGCCGTTGTTCATAATAGCACCCCAAACACGTTGCGATTTATCACCATTGTCGAGCATCAGAATCACGCGAGAAAAACACATTTTTTGAAATTCTGCCAAGCTTGTTGCCCCAAAAAGGAGCAGGAGCTTCTTTTGGGTGTCAAAAGCACATAGGGCAGTCCATTGAAGGGAATTGGCTGCCCCATGAGTGACATGCAGAAATGAGTGTAAATCGTCCTTTAAAAATCACAAGCGGGATCACTTGTTCCTACTACACAGTATCTGAATGGCACTTTGCAAACATAGTTCAGATACAAGATACAGAAATATAAGTAACACTGGTACTTTTTTACTGTTTACTGTATTTACTGTTTCATAGATCTGTAGATCAAAGGGATGTATTTCTATCTGCAGATACTGTCAGTTAAAGCATCCTGTTAAGTAAAAAATAAATAAAAATAAAGATTGTTCCTCTTTAACCCCTTATTAACCCGTAGTCAGGGGAGTTGCTAGGTCTGCAAAAGATCTGGGGCTAGAGCCCATAGCAGCTCCTTTTTGCATGCCTGCAGGTGGGTACCAGCGGTAAGCAATTTTTCACGGGCGATGCCTGGTGTTGGCGCTTCAATCATTATGGCATAATGGTTGATATGGTGTCAGGGTGATTGAAGAGCATTATTTCTATTGTTACATTCTAATATATAATGAAGTGGTTCAACTCACCATACTGCAGAATCAGTGGGAGCCCTGGGCCTGTCACTTGCCACATCTCTTGCCACCAGATGCAGCATGTCACTTGCCACCGTCACCTGCCACTAGATGTGGATTGTCACTTGCCATGTCGCCTGCCACCAGTGGTGGATTGTCACTTGCCACTTTCACCTGGCAGCAGATGTGGATTGTCACTTTCTACGTCTCCTACCACCATTTGGAGATTGTCACTAGCCACATCTCTTGCCACCATTTGCAGATTGTCACTTGCCACGTCACTGGCCACTGGATGTGGGTTGTCACTTGCCAACTGATGTGGATTGTCACTTGCCATGCCAGCCAGTGCCACCAAATGTGCATTGATGCTGCATTGGTGGCAGGCTGACAGGACTGGTCCATTTAGTGAGGGGAGGAGAGCGGTGATGCGGGGCGGGCAGTAAGAGATGATGTCACCTCGCTGCCTCCCGCCGCACCTCCGACATTGAAGCAAGGGGGGTCTGGCTGCAAAGTGGAGCTCCATGATGACCGTGCTGTGAGGGCAGAAGAGCGCCGATTTGTGGCGGACAGTGAGAGATTATGTCATCTCTCTGCTGCTCGCCGCACCTCGCTCCCAATTTGAAGAGGCCCGGCTATGAAGAGCTCACTTCTTTCCTCTCCTCCGCCTCTCTCATGCAGCCAGCCCGCCTGCCGCAGCAGCCGCAACCCGCTGGTTAGGCAGGGACCCTGCGGCAAGAGACTCGGGGCTATGGGCCCCAGATTCGGGGCTATAGCCCCAATAGCCGCCCCCTAGCAAGGCCCCTGCCCGTAGTTTAAGGGTTAATAAGCCCCTAATCAGCCCTATCACACTCCTTTGTCCCTGTCTCCCCTTAGCTATTATTTTTTAGTTTTTCTGTTTTTCTAACTATTCATTTTAAGACTTTTTTTTACATTTTTTTTTGTTTTGCTTGTTAGCTTTCCTAGTGTTGCATTAACAAAAAAACACAACATATGACAAAAAGGTTTTTGTTTTTTGTTTTTTAAAAATGCAATCCTTTGCATCAGAATCATAATTATAGAATAAAATGTATAGTTTTTAATTACAGAAATACAATTTTTTCAGCGTCAAAGTAGACATTCAAATGTGCTTTTATTTATTTATTTATTTATTTTAATAAACGGTGTCAAAATCACCAGGCTACGCTCAAGCAAAGTGTGAATGGGGGTTTAGGTAAAGCCTGGATTAACATATGCAACTACAATTTACAGTTTTTTTTCATTTTGGATAGAGTAAGGGATAAGCTATAACACCTGTCAGAAAGGGGGAAGTTTTCCTTCACTTCCTGTCCCATAGCCAAACAGGAAGTGAGAGGAAATCCCTGCAAATTAAGGGCATTCCTTGGGGACCCCCAGGTCACCAGAACTAGTGAATGAATGAGTGACTTGTATAGCGCTACCTATGCGAACGGAATCGCCTCAGGGTGCTTTTTGCTGCCGGTGTCCATCTGTGGTATAGCGCGGTCCTTTGCCCCATGGGGTCGCGACATACTTACAAACACATACAACATACACATATTTGGCCAGTTTTTTTGACAGAATCTAATTAACCACTTTAGCCCCGGAAGAATTTAACCCCGTCCTGACCAGAGCACTTTTTGCGATTCGGCACTGTGTCACTTTAACTGACAATTGTGCGGTCGTGCGACGTGGCTCCCAAACAAAATTGACGTCCTTTTTCCCCACAAATAGAGCTTTCTTTTGGTGGTATTTGATCACCTCTGCGTTTTTTATTTTTTGTGCTATAAACAAAAAAATAGTGACAATTTTGAAAAAAGCGCATTATTTTTTACTTTTTGCTATAATAAATACCCCCAAATAATAATTAAAATTTTTTTTTTTCCTCAGTTTAGGCCGATACGTATTCTTCTACATATTTTTGGTAAAAAAAAATCATAATAAGCGTTTATTGATTGGTTTGCGCAAAAAGTTATAGCGTTTACAAAATAGGGGATAGTTTTATGGCATTTTTATTATTATTTTTTTTTGTTACTAGTAATGGCGGCGATCAGCGATTTTTATTGTGACTGCGACATTATGGCGGACACATCGGACATTTTTGACACATATTTAGGACCATTGTCATTTATACAGCAATCAGTGCTATAAAAATGCACTGATTCCTGTGTAAATGACACTGGCAGTGAAGGGGTTAACCACTAGAGGGCGGGTAGGGGTTAAGTCAGTACTAGGGAGTGTTTTCTAACTGTAGGGGGGAAAGGGCTAGCTGTGACACGTCACTGATCTCTGCTCCCGATGACAGGGAGCAGAGATCAGTGACACTGTCACCAGGCAGAACGGGGAGATGCTTGTTTACATCAGCATCTCCCTGTTTGTCCTCTCCGTGAGGCGATCGTGGGTTTCCCCGCGGCGATCGAGTCCGCGGGACCCGCGACCCGACACACGGAGCTCCCGGCTGGCGCGCACGCAATGGCACAACGGGGAATTCAATGGGACTTACAGGTACACCCATTTGCCCAGCTGTGCCATTCTGACAACGTACATCGGTGTGCGCGCCGGTCGGGAAGCGGTTAACCTACCAGCATGTCTTTGGAGTGTGGGAGGAAACCCACGCAGGCACAGGGAGAACATGCAAACTCCAGGCAGATGGTGTCGTGGTCGGGATTTGAACCAGCAACTAGGTGAAAGTGCTATCCACTACACAACTAGTATCCCCATTGGAAGATTTCCTCTCTATTACATTTCTGGGGACAACCTAAAATTTGGGGTTTTCTTTTACTTTCACTTTCAATGACAACGGGGGCACGGACAGCAATAAATACTGGAAAGCATTATAATCCCTCTCCACTCTATCCATAACTAAAAAAGTTTTAGCTTTAGTTATATATAAGAAATAGTACACTAGAGAACTTCTTAAATATATATATAAAAAAAGAAAACACTTTTTTTTTTCAGTAAAGGTAACATTTTTTAATCCATTTTCAGCTTTACACCGCCGCATTTGTTTTGGGTTTTGTCAAAGTTTACCCTTATTAAACTGACTTGACTTTAACATCATATCCACATAAACCTCATCTATAAATGTTAGGGGGACTTTGGCATTCTCCTGATTTTGTATTTATTTCTCTAGATCTCATATACTTCTTTACTTGACATCTAATCGTTCCTCCTCTGTGAACTTCAGATAAAGCATTGACATTGAAGATTAAGTTTCAGTTTGCTGTTACCATGAGTTTGAGGTGTATCCTGCAGGTTCAAGAATCACTGTGCCGGCAAATATATATGCCTATTCACCCAGGAGAACTTTCTAAGTCTAATGCCCCGTACACACGGTCGGACATTGATCGGACATTCCGACAACAAAATCCTAGGATTTTTTCTGACGGATGTTGGCTCAAACTTGTCTTGCATACACACGGTCACACAAAGTTGTCGGAAAATCCGATCGTTCTGAACGCGGTGACGTAAAACACGTACGTTGGGACTATAAACGGGGCAGTGGCCAATAGCTTTCATCTCTTTATTTATTCTGAGCATGCGTGGCACTTTGTCCGTCGGATTTGTGTACACACGATCGGAATTTCCGACAACGGATTTTGTTGTCGGAAAATTTTATAGCCTGCTCTCAAACTTTGTGTGTCGGAAAATCTGATGGAAAATGTGTGATGGAGCCTACACACGGTCGGAATTTCCGACAACAAGGTCCTATCACACATTTTCTGTCGGAAAATCCGACCGTGTGTACGGGGCATTAGACATAAAGAAATTAATGGCCTATACTATGGCCAATAGGCTTAGAAGGGCCTTAGGGTCGATTTTGGTTAAGACAGGCCCATCATTATAAAAATGGAGAATAAAGTAGCCATAATACCAGTGTATTGGAAGTTGTTACAGGAAAACATAATGAAAGCTGACAAACTGCACAGGAATAGATTAGGGCAATGAGGAAACTGTACTTTAATTCTGATTTCTAGCTCTTTGGTGAATAAACCCTTTTGTTGACATCAGTCAAGAAGCTGCACATGGGACGTACTTGGACATTCCAACATGACAATGATCCAAAACACAAGGCCAGGTCGACCTGTCATTGTCTACAGCAGAATAAAGTGAAGGTTCTGGAGTGTCCATCTCAGTCTCCTGACCTCAAAATCAATGAACCACTCTGGGGAGATCTCAAACGTGCAGTTCATGCAAGACAGCCCAAGAATTTACAGGAACTGGAGGCTTTTTGCCAAGAGGAATGGGCAGCCTTACCATCTGAGAAGATGAAGAGCCTCATCCACAAATCCCACAAAAGCTGGTATTGATGTTAAAGGGGGAAATACACAGTATTGTGGTAAGTAAACTTTTGATCAGGGTCATTTGGGTAGTTTCTGTTGTGATTATGATTAAAAAAGAGTAAACACAGTTGATTGATAATGAATGGCTTCAGCCAAACACTAACCATGAGTGAAAAAAAAGTTTTTGTGTTATCATTCATATTCTCTGAAAAATGGCCAAGAAATCAAAAATTCTACCAGGGTATGTAAACTTATGAGCACAACTGTAAATTTGGTCTGTAATATGTGATTGACAATTTGTATTCATTGCTGCATGTATCATGTCATTTTGCCATGTTCCTTGTGTAGCGCTGGTAGATTTACAATCTACCGCAGGTTAGGTAAATTTAGTAAATTGGGTTTTAGGAAGGTTAAAAGTTCGCCTCTATTCCAGCTTGGCTGACGTTGTGTGTGCTTTCGTGCTGACTGGTGGGTGTCGCTGTTACCATTAGTCAGTGTTGGAAGGGCAACGTGTCGAAGTGTATAGATGCTCCTCTGTCTTGGGGACGGGCTCGGTGGAGGTGGTTCTCCGAGTTGCATTCTGGGAAGGGGCTATTTATGGGACAGACGCCATATTCTAAGGTCGATTTTCAGCCACCTGCTGGCCCTCCTGGCCGACAGGTATGCGTTAAGGAGCTACCTCGTGGTCCTCCGATCGGGAGGCCCACGATGCTGCGGCGCAGGGGTGGGTCCAGAGGCTTGTCTGAGGCCTACCACCGAGGAATGGTCCTGAGCTGTCAGTCCTGTGTGACGAAGCTGGACAGCCGAGGAGATCCCAGGGGAGGACCCGTCTTGGAGAGATCACGCGGTGAGCTGGTCTATAGAGGGGCCTGGTGACTCGGTCGAAGGACATATACAAAAGAAGTAATTATACAGCATAGTGTCGCCGGTTCGGCTTAAAGGTTCAGGCACTGTGACTGACTGTTCACTGCAGAAGATCTGATACATCCTGTGGCAGAGGATCCTGCAGATTTACTCCCCCAAGTAAGTCTGTGGCAGAGACTTTAGATCCGTGCTTTGTACTGGCTGCTAGACCGGTGAGAGAGGCCTATCCAGACGAGCAAAGAGTGCATCCCATGAGGGGAACACATTCCACATAATTATCTGAATTCTACCGGGACATTTGTTGCTAAGATATTAGAAGAAAATATTTGAGTTTCTCCTGAAGGTTTCCTTTTCCACCTCTTTCCTGCTACTTCCTAAAGTTTGACTGTTTAATAAAGCATTGAAAACGTACTCCAGTGTTGGTGCGTGTGTCGTCCAGCAGTAAATTCAACGGAATCCTAGACCCGGTGCCGGTGAAACAGAGGGAAGCAAAGTGAAGGTAACAGACCCACTTTAACCAGCAGCTCCACCATGAGTTATTGCTACACTTGTTTCACCAATAAAAACGTGTTTTTTATATCTACTTATCTTCTAGCTATGTGAACTCAATTCATTTAAAGTTCTGAAAACCCCCCCTTTTCGCAGATTTAGGGATGGAGACATGTGACCCATATGTCTCATTTAAAGTGGTGTTCCGGCCGAAATTATACTTTTTAAATAAAAATACCCCTATAATACACAAGCTTAATGTATTCTAGTAAAGTTAGTCTGTAAACTAAGGTCTGTTTTGTTAGTTTATAGCAGTAGTTTGTTATTTTATAAACTTACAGCAGGCAGTGGCCATCTTAAGTGTGGGCATCTGAAGCCAGACTGCATTTCTTCCTGGATCTCATCCTTGCAGATCTCGCACATGCTCAGTGCAGCACAAGCAGTGTAATAGGTTTCAGGTCAGGTTTCCATAGCAACGACAGTTTCAAAGGAAGTTGCCGCCCCTTCCCAGAAGGCATTGCAAACAGGAAATGATGCGATGGGCCGCGGCCAGGGAGGAGGAAGTGAAAAATTAATACAGCAGATATACAGTAGGTGTTGAGAAAAAAAATAAAAAAATATTCAATTTGTTTACAGTGCACAGTTTAGTGAGGGATGCTGAAGAGTTGTAAAAGTGGGTGGAACTCCACTTTAAAGTCCCAAACTCCCCCTTTTTAGTTCATACGGTATGGAAGTGGTTTAAACAGGGGCCTGTGATGTGAAGGGGAAACTCTGAAGTTAAATGGGGGCCTGTGATGTGAAGGGGGGCTTGTGATGCGAAGGGGACCTGTGATGTGAAGGGGGGCCTGTGATGTGAAGGGGGGCCTGTAATGTGAAGGTGGGGCTGTGATGTGAAGGGGGGCCTGTGATGTGAAGGGGGGCCTGTGATGTGAAGGGGGGCCTGTGATGTGAAGGTGTGCCTGTGATGTGAAGGGGGGCCTGTGATGTGAAGGGGGGTCTGTGATGTGAAGGGGGGCCTGTGATGTGAAGAGGGGGGCCTGTGATGTGAAGGGGGGCCTGTGATGTGAGGGGGGGTCTGTGATGTGAAGGGGCCTGTGATGTGAAGGGGGACCTCCAATGTAAGGGGAGCCTGTGATGTAAAGGGGGGGCCTGTGATGTGAAGGGGGCCTGTGATGTGATAGGGGGGCCTGTGATGTAAAGGGGGGCTATGATGTGAGGGGGACCTGTGATGTGAAGGGGGGCCTGTGATGTAAAGGGGGGCTATGATGTGAGGGGGACCTGTGATGTGAAGGGGGGCTATGATGTGAGGGGGACCTGTGATGTGAAGGGGGGCCTGTGATGTAAAGGGGGCCTAAGATGTGAGGGGGCCTGTGATGTGAAGGGGGCTCACTCTGATGTGATGGTGGGAGCCACCCTACAGCAGGAAACCTGGGGCAGCAGTCACGACAGTCACTGATTTTTTTTCCATTTTCAAGTTTAGAGAGCTGCATTTGTTTTGTGTTTTGTCATATTTTGCACTTATTAAACTGGTCAGACTTTACCTTCACATTCATATAAACCTTATATATAATTTTTACAGGAACAATGACTTCTTGAAGCGTAAGGCTTCTGGCAAGAAATAAATCAAACAATGAGTAATAATCCCGAGCAGTTTCACTGCTTGGCATTCTCCTCCTGATTTGTACTTATTTATCTTTCTGGGGCGCACACATTTTTTTTACTTGACATTTAATTGTTCTTCCTCAGTGAGCATTCTAATGCCCCGTACACACGGTCAGACTTTGTTCGGACATTCCGACAACAAAATCCTAGGAATTTTTCCGACAGATGTTGGCTCAAACTTGTCTTGCATACACACGGTCACACAAAGTTGTCGGAAAATCTGATCGTTCTGAACGCGGTGACGTAAAACACGTACGTCGGGACTATAAACGGGGCAGTGGCCAATAGCTTCCATCTCTTTATTTATTCTGAGCATGCGTGGCACTTTGTCCGTCGGATTTGTGTACACACGATCGGAATTTCCGACAACGGATTTTGTTGTCTGATTTTATGTGTCGGAAAATCCGATGGAAAATGTGTGATGGAGCCCACACACGGTTGGAATTTCCGACAACAAGGTCCTATCACACATTTTCCGTCGGAAAATCCGACCGTGTGTACAGGGCATAACAATGACAGATATACATTTCTAAAGTCTAAAATAGACTAGAGGAGTCAAAAGGTGTTGAAGGTATAGCGCACCCCCTAAAGAGCCGCTGATGAATTTGGTCCTATGTCCCCCTTTGTAGCACACACAGCCAGACACACAGCATTTTCTTCTTTTATTGGCTCAAAAAAAAACAGTCTAGGGCTTCTTTTAAGGGTTATTATTATTGGAACGGGAGCTTGGATGGGGATAGGGAGCATGAGATAACCCTGGTGAATGGTAACTGGAACAACATGAGGACTCCTCAACTCCTGGCAGTGCTTACACACTTGTGGATGCTCTTCAAACACTGCTGGTGATCTTGATTGTCCCACAGGATTTCCAATACTGATAGTGACCTGTACTCCCTCAGCAGGTTAAAAGCTACACACTGTCACATCCAGGGCCAGGACAAGGGGTGGGCAGGAGGAACGGCTGCCCTGGGCGCAGTGGGGATATGAGGTATATTGCCAGAAGGGGTGATTTGGAGGGGGGGGTTGTACTAGGTGGGTGGATTTGTGCTAGTTGGGTTAACTGGGGGATTTGTGCTAGGAGGGGAAATTAGGGAGGGGATTAGTGATAGAAGAGAGGTTTTGAGGGGATTTGTGCTGGGAGAGGGGAATTTGGGGGGAAGGGGGAGGATTTGCGTAAGAAGGGGGGATTTGGGGAAGGAGAAAATTTGAGATAGGAGGAGGAATTTGTACTGGAAGAGGGGGAATTTTTGTATGAGGAGAATTTTGGCTTGCAAGGGGACTTTATGCTTAGGGGGTGAAGATGTGAAGTGTGAAGAGTAGTGTTCAGATTTTTTCGGAGGGTAGGGAGGGTATTTTTGCTCATACATTTTAAGGGGATGGGTGGGGGCACCGTTTGGCATCTTCGACCTGGGCACTAGATGACCTTGGCCCGGCACTGGTCACATCCTCTCAGCGTAAGGGGGTAATTTACTCACTTAGCCACAGGATCACCGGTTGCCTCCTGCCAACATCCACACGCTCTTCTTGGTGAGGGAGATGTAGACTCATACCACCAAAGGACAGTTGGACTTCTTCTCACCAACTTTCTCCTGGGTCTCTCCAGTGAGCCTCCTCCTGACCCAGCTCAATCCCTGGAGAAAGGAACTTCGGCAGCCCCCCCCAAGTTTAGCTGGGACCTCAATGTCTTCACTCTAGCTTCTCTAGCTCTCCTGCCCTAGGGACAGTTCTCCACCTGCAAGACAGGACCCAGGAAGACTGCACTTCTACACAGGCCTCAGGCCTCAGACTACTTATGGGCTCTCCTTCCACCTTCTGTGCACACTTCTCCAGGGATTGGTTGAGGTCCCATAAATATTGAGGCTGCTTGTTCCACTTTCCCTCCCACAATCCTTATATTAGCCTCTAGATGACAGGGGGAAGGAGCAGACCAGCAGCCTGTGAAATACTGAGTGGCAGTAATCAACCCTTGCTCCACTGATGACAGAGGAGCCCAACTCAGTTTTCCTAGCAGCCTACTCTAAGCCAGGAGGGTACTACAAAGGTAATATTTATAAGTACATATCTAGGCAGAACATGAAAAATCTGATTTTTGGTTTACCTGTAAAATCTTTTTCTTTGAGCACATCACGGGACACAGAGCATCTTCATATTCATGAAAGGGTTATGCTGACACTGTTAGGTGATTGGAACCTCACGCAGCAGCCTGCAAAGGAAGCATCCTCAGCGGATGTCACATAACAGGTGTGAATGGAGCCTAACTAAAGGCAATTTTATTTTTTTGGGTTTAGTATAGAGACAGACTAGAATCTTTGTCAATTATTTTTTTTACTGGTTTTGCCCCCATTAGGAAGATCCACCCTCTCTCTTAGATCTCTTTATTGTTACCACCAAGAGTGAAAGTGAAATCAAATCCTAAATTTTGGGTGGTCACCAGAACAATAATAGAGGGGAAATATTCCAAAGAGGACACCAGTTCTGGTGAAAACCAGGGATTCCTTCACTTTGAAGAGATTTCCTCTCACTTCCTAATTTGGCTATGGGACAGGAAGTGAAAGGACATCTTCCCAATGGGACACAGATGGCAAAAAAAAAATCTGATGGGGTTATAAGGTTATAACTCCTTTTACTCTAAAATGAAAAAAAATCCCTTTAGTTCTACTTTAAGACTTTGTTTTTGGTTCATTTTTTCTACGCATTTATGGCACTGTTGTTAACCTCTTCCCGCTCGCCGGTCGTCAAATGACTGCTGGGCGACGCGGCTCTCGTTCTGGGTGGACGTCACAAGACGACTCCCCAAAACTACCGCTCTTGCGCACCTGTGGGGGCGCGCATCGCGGCGATCCGTGGTGTGGTGTATCAGTCAGACACACCGCTACACCGATCTCAGTAAAGAGCCTCTGACGGAGGCGCTTTACCACATGTTCAGCCGTGTCCAATCACGGCTGATCAGGATGTAGACAGGAAGAGCCGTTGATTGGCGTTTCCTCACTCAATAGAGGAGAGACGATCAGTTGCTCTTCTGACAGGGGGGGGGGTCTGTGTTGATTGTTTATCAGCGCAGCCCCCTTTGGATGCCCACCCAGGACCACCAGGATGCCGCCAGAACCACCAGGGATTGTCACCACACTAGACCACCAGGTATGCCACCCTAGACCACCAGGGAAATGCCAGTCAGTGCCCAGGCAGCTGCCAATCAGTCCCCATCCCTAATGCCTTCCAGTGCCAGTGCCAACAGTGATGCCTATCAATGCCATCTATCAGCATCGCATATCAGTGCCCATCAGTGCCACGTATGAGTGCACATCAGTGCCCAGCAGTGCCCCCTATCAGTGCCACCCATATGTACCTATCAGTGTCGCCTATCAGTGCCCATCAGTGCCGCCTATCACTGCCACCCATAAGTACCCATCAGTGTCGCCTAACAGTGCCCGCCAGTGCCCACCAGGGATACCCTTGAGTGCCGCCTATCAATGCCCATCAGTGTCACCCATCAGTGCCCATCAGTGCCGCTTATCAGTGCCCATCAGTGCTACCTCATTGGTGCCACCTCATCAGTGCCACCTTATCAGTGCCCATCAGTGTCACCTTATCAGTGCCCATCAGTGCCGCCTTATCAGTGCCTGTCAGTGCCGCCTTATCAGTGCCTGTCAGTGCCGCCTTATCAGTGCCTGTCAGTGCCGCCTTATCAGTGCCCGTCAGTGCCCATCATTGAAGGAGAAAACTTACTTATTTACAAAATTTTATACCAAAAACAAAAGAAAAACTTTTTTTTTTTTTCAAAATTTTAGGTCTTTATAAAAAACGCAGAGGTGATCAAATACCACCAAAAGAAAGCTCTATTTGTGGGAACAAAATGATAAAAATTCTGTTTGGGTACAGTGTAGCATGACCGCGCAATTGTCATTTAAACAGCGACAGCGCTGAAAGCTGAAAATTGGCTTGGGCAGGAAGGGGGTGTAAGTGTCCGGTATTGAAGTAGTTAAACAACAGTGTTGGGCTGACATTTTTCGGATTTTGTTTTTATCCAAACTTCAAACCGTTAAGAAAAATAAGATAAGGGTTCTTCTTTTTTTTTTGCACTTTTTTTTTAATCTTTTTGGCATGCTGGTACAAAGGACATTTAGCAACATTCTGGAAATCATTAAAACTCTATTTCAGAGAAACACAGATTGTGTAAAATAGGGTTATGTCTGGAAATTTCTGTCTGCTGATGTTTTTTTGGTATAAATATATTGCGGAATGTGTCAAAAACATGTGCATAGTTCATGTGTCTGGAAGATGCAGAACAATCAGATGAACCTCATTTACTAAAGGGGACTTCTGGCTGATTGGTTCTTAGTGCAAATGTGCCAGCAGTATGTTGTGATATATATACTGTTATAAGATTTGTTGGAAGGAGATGGAAGATGGGAAAGCGCACATCATATGTGTGTAGATAATATCTGGGGCGTATCTAAATCCAAAATGGTTTTGTTTTAGTTTTGTATACAGTGCGTCTGGAAAGTATTCACAGCGCTTCACTTTTTCCACATTTTGATATGTTACAGCCTTATTCCAAAATGGATTAAATTCATTATTTTCCCCAAAATTCTACAAACAATACCCCATAATGACAACATGAAAGAAGTTTGTTTGAAGTCAAATTTATTAAAAATAAAAAACGAAAAAAAAAAGCGCTGTTGCAATTTTAATGACAATTGCGCGGTCATGCTACACTGTACCCAAACTACATTTTTTATCATTTTGTTCCCACAAATAGAGCTTTCTTTTGGTGGTGTTTGATCACCGATGCGATTTTTATTTTTTGCGCAACAAATAAAGAAATACTGAAAATTTTGAAAAAAATAAAGTTTTTCTTCCTTTCTGTTAAAATAATTTGTAAATAAGTTTTCTCCTTCAATGACGGGCACTGATTTGGCTGCACTGACGGGCACTGATAAGGTGGCACCGATGGGCACCGATGAGGTGGCATCAATGAGGTGGTACTGATGAGGTGGCACTAATGGGCTTTGATGCTAGGCACTGATAGGCGGCACTGATGGGCACTGATAGGTGGTACTGGTATCCAGCACTGATGGGCAATCATAGACGGCACTGATGGGCACTCATAGGCGGCACTGATGGGTACTTATGGGTGGCACTGATGGGTACTTTTGGGTGGCACTGATGGGCACTGATAGGTGGGCACTGATGGGCATGGATGGGCACTGAGAGGTGGTACTGATGGACACTGATGGGTGGCACTGATGACAATGATGGGTGGCATTGCTGGGCATCACTGATCTGCTGCATAATGTTGCCAGTCAGTGCCGATTTGTGGGCACTGGCATATATTTGGCATATTTTTGTATATGTGGATGGCCATGGGGTACGTACCTGGCCATCCACATGTTGGGGGCTTCCCTGGTGGTACTGGTGGCTTCCCTGGTGGTCCAGTGTGGGCATTCGAGGGGGGGGGGCTATGCTGATGAACAATCAGCGCAGACCCCCCTGTCAGGAGAGCTGCCGATCGGCTCTCCTCTACTTGCGTCTGTCAGATGCGAGTGAGGAAAAGCTGATCAACGGCTCTTCCTGTTTACATCTTGATCAGCCGTGATTGGACACTGCTGATCCACTCCACTGGAGGCTCTTTACGGAGATCAGACTGACACACCGCACCACTGATCGCCACGATGCGCGACCTCACCGGCGCGTGGCGGCTGTTATCCTGCTGGACTTCATATGACGCCCAGTCAGGATAACCGAACCACCGCCCGGCCATCATTCTGCTATAGGCCGGGCAGGAAGTGGTTAAATATGATGCTACAAGCTTGACACACCTATTTTTGGGCAGTTTCTCCCATTCTTCTTTGCAGAACCTCTCAAGCCCCATCAGGTTGGATGGGGAGCGTCGGTGCACAGCCATTTTCAGATCTCTCCAGAGATGTTCAATCGGGTTTAAGTCTGAGCTCTGGCTGGGCCACTCAAGGACATTCACAGAGTTGTCCCATAGCCACTTCTTTGTTATCTTAGCTGTGTGCTTAGGATCATTGTCCTGTTGGAAGATGAACCTTTGCCCCAGTTTGAGGTCCAGAGCGCTCTGAAGCAGGTTTTCATCAAGGATGTCTCTGTACATTGCTGCATTCATCTTTCCCTCGATCCTGACTCGTCTCCCAGACCAAAACATAACCTAGAAGTATCAACATTTTTTTTCCGGAGTATGGAAGAGTCCTGGGGCCATCCTAGAAGAGACTTATGAATCAAAAATTTGACTTTTAAAATCTTAATTCTGATTTTAAAAGTCACAATTCTGAGGCTAAATGTTGAAAAGTCAGAAATCTGAGATTGGAAGTCAGAAATCAGAGTTTCAAAGTCAAAATTCTGAGTTTCAGTCAGAACTCCAACCCAAAACACTATTTAATTAATTTTAACTATTCAAAGAAAACTCCCCCATCCATCCACGTCTCCATGCTTTATTTTGTTGAAAAATCACCTTGAAAAACATCTCCCTAGCATATCTGGCCGTGGGCATCTTGAGTAAGGGCAGATGATTCATGTAGCATTTACTTCTTGGAATCCATCTGCCCTCAGATGTGCATGCAGGAGGGTGTGCTTAGCTGAGAAAACCCCTCCTCCTCTGCTCACCTTCTGAGGACTCCTGGGATGTATGACATAAATTGCCTAGGCAAGAAACCAGAAAGTAACTGAATAAATGTAAAAAAATGAATTAAAACAAGTAAATATGATACTATTTCCTATCTATTTACTAATACTAGTTGCACGAGGATTAAAATAAATAATAGTGATTGGGAGAGTGAAGTTCCACTTTCAATTAAAGTCAGATTTCTGAGCTTAAAATTCAGAATGCTGAGATTTAAACTCAGAATTTGTTTACATTTCCCCTAGGATGGACCCAGGGCTTTTCCTCATTGATAATTATTCCCCATAGCTCTACATTTAGCAAAGCTCATGGTCCCTGCTGATTGGATTGCTCTAGCACTAGGGGGTATGTCTAATCACTGCAAAGAGACCACTGCTTTAACCCAGAGAGCAAAGGTCCTTCTCTGCAGCTTACTGGCAGGGAACATGCTTTTCTACTCAGGATGTGACTCAGGTATCGTGGTTGCTTTGAAGCTGAACTCCAGGATAAGCAAATATTGTCTAAATACCAGAGCTATGTGTATTCTTCCTTGAATCGTGGGGGCTGATTTACTAAAGTTGCTCCAGAGCTTAGTAAATGAGATAAAGCTTCACTTTGCAAAGAATACCCAATCACATGCAAGGAAAAAAAAACCAAAAAAAAACAGCATTTTTGCTTGCACATGATTGGATGATTAATGTCAGCAGAGCTTCTGCTCATTTACTAAGATCTGGAGCAACTGATCTTGCAGAGTGCACAATCCATTTGCCTTTAGTAAATCAACCCCCCTACCTCTGTGCAGGAGCTTCCTGTAATAAAGACCACTCACTGCTGCTCTTCCTCATTGTGCAGGGTGACTGGTCTTGTCTCCGCCCCCTCCTATAGTTTTCTACAGGCAGCCTGCAGTGGGTGGAGCCTGATGGGCCCCTCCCACAGCTCTGCTTTCTGCACAGGCTATGTACAGCCCAGTGATGATGTCACTTTTATTTGGTAATATCTGGGTTTACAAAGGCATTTGATGCACATAAAGTGGATGTATCTCATATCTCACGTGGCTACTACTGATGAATATATTTAGAAGAACGTCTTTTTGTACCCGAGGTTCAGCTTTAAAAACGAATTTTCCAATTACAATGTCATAAAAAGGTGTCCTGTCATTTATGAAAAGGTGATTTAAAAGTTTGCTGTGCGTTAGCAGCTATCGAAAAGTTCTGTCTCCCAAATGACCAGATATTGTCTAGTGTGTTTGGATCCAGCAAATGCACCAGCGCGCATTGTTTCTTTTATTTTGGTCAATGAATGTTTCCAAATTTAATAATGACACTACCGGCAATTAAACCATTATTAAATTGCAGGAGCTCAAAATAGAAAACTGCAGCCCAGTATTGCGTATTGATTTTGAATTTCTTAGTAGGTGATTTGTAGTATATGTTAACAGATTTTCTTTTGAGCTGTAATAAAGATATGTGAACTGTCTTATTGTTATTCTGTCCAGTAGTTTCAGAGACCATTCACACCAGCAGTTGTGCTAAAAAAGGAAGCAACTGGTGTGATAGGATGACAGCAGTGCTAATGCCCCGCTTCTGACACATTGCACTGTTTTATGCGAACAAAGGGGTCTATGGGAGTGCACACCTGGTGCAGCTGTGCATGGTAGCCAATCAGCTTCTAACTTTGGCTTGTTCAAAAAAGCTTTGATTAAAAACCAGGAAGCTGATTGGTTTCTATGCAGAGCTGCACCAGATTTTGCACTCACTGGTTTTGGTAAATCAACCCCAAAGTGTTATTTCATTATTTCCTCTTGGTCGCAGAACAGTACAATGCAGTGGACCACAGGCCATACTTTCATTCAACACACAGCACTGCAACTGAACTGGCCTGAAACAAGACTTTTTTTTTGTGTAACGATAGGACTGTTCTGAACAAAAAAAGAGAGAACCTCTAAATAGATATAATACATTACAGCCATGCTGCCAATGACTGGCCAGTGAAGCTTCAGCACCTGGTACAATGTTGGGTGTATAGTGTAGCACCCTTATAGTTTAGATTAGGCTGCTAAGAAAATGTATTTTGGCTCCCCTATAATCAGAGGAGCAGGGGATTGATCGGTTAGGGCTGCTCAGTGTTTCGCAGGCTGCCGCTCTGTTACTTCCCCCGTCTTCTAGAGGACTCTATAGGTATAGTTGGAGGAAGGACAGAACAAGCAGCCTGAATATTTACGGTACTCCAGCCAATCCCTGGGGAGCTGTGCCCAGAAGGTAGGGATGGGTGCCCATAAATAGCTTGAGACTTGAGCAACAGGGCAGTGTTTCTGGGTCCCGTTCTGCAGAAGGAGACTAATGCCTCGCTTCCACTGAGCGGATCGGTTCGGTTCAGTACGGTACGCTATTTTGGGTGTTTCCATTATGAAAGCGGCCCATACAACCAAACCGTACCGCTCCATTCAGGGTCCTGCTTCAGATGTGGGGCCATAGAAAATGGAACGGTTCGGTTAGGGTGGAGCTACGATACATTCCACTGATTGGCTGACAGAAAACCCTCTGCTGTGCTATGCTGAGGCATTTTTCTAAACCCTGTATGGCCCCTTGTGGTCCCACTTGCAGAGGAAACGCTCACCAGAATAGACCAGACCATTCAAGGCCATTCAAATTGTACCGACCCGAACCGATCCGCTCAGTGGAAACGAGGCATCCTTTGCTCTGCCCCCCCCCCGGGATAGGAGTACTAGAGAAGCCTGTGTGAACACACCAAGGTCCCAGCTAGGCTTAGCTGGGGGGGCCAATTCGCAAGTCCAGGGATCAAGTTGGGTACAGAGAATCTCACAGGAGAGAGCCAGGAGAAAGTTGGTGGGAAAGAGTCCAGCTGTCCTTTGATGGTGTGAATCTACGTCTCCCTCACTAGGAAGAGCCTGGTAAATATATACAGGAGGCAACAGATGATCTGAGTGAGTAAGTAACCCTATTGCTGAGGAGTTAGTGACAGTGTGTAGCTTTTAAAGTCAGTAATGAGTACAGGACACTGTCAGCACAGAGATTATGTGGGAGATTCAGCAGTGTACCGTGTGGCCAGCAGTTTGTGCAATGCAGCCAGAATTTGAGGAGTCCTCAAGTCATTCAGTTTCACAGTTTTCAGGCTATCCATGCTCCCTATCCTTATCCAAGTGCCTCGTGGCTCCAACCATTGCTTCCTTGGTACTGTGTCCCAGCAGAGTTGTAAAGATGAAAATGAAAATGAGGTAGCATGTGAGTAGAATTACAGCGCACAGTCACTGATTCTAACATTTTGGAATTGGGAAGGATCCTTAAGATTCTTTGGCCAGTTTAATTCTGTAAGACCTCACAGATCTGAGTTATAGTCAATGGGACAGGTTTTATCTTATTTCTTTTACAGGCTGCTTTTTAAAAAAGAAGCTTTTTGGTGGCAAGTTCTGTCCCCCCCCCATCAATTTCACCCACCCTACATACCACCTCCATCTTTTACTAACCAGTGTCACTTGCTGACTCCCCTTCTGTGATCTAGTGCTGCAATCAGGGCCCCCAGCTGACTCTTCATGACATCACACTGTTGTATGGTTGTCTAATGCCCTGTACACATGGTCGGACATTGATCGGACATTCCGACAACAAAATCCTAGGATTTTTTCCGACGGATGTTGGCTCAAACTTGTCTTGCATACACACGGTCACACAAAGTTGTCGGAAAATCCGATCGTTTTAAACGCGGTGACATAAAACACGTACGTCGGGACTATAAACGGGGCAGTGGCCAATAGCTTTCATCTCTTTATTTATTCTGAGCATTCGTGGCACTTTGTCCGTCGGATTTGTGTACACACGATCAGAATTTCCGACAACGGATTTTGTTGTCGGAAAATTTTATCTCCTGCTCTCCAACTTTGTATGTCGGAAAATCCGATGGAAAATGTCCGATGGAGCCCACACACGGTCGGAATTTCCGACAACACACTCCGATCGGACATTTTCCGTCGGAAAATCGGACCGTGTGTACGGGGCATTAGAGTATGGATCTCCAAACTTTCAAAACAAAGGGCCAGTTTACTGTCCTTCATACTTTAGGGGGGGCGGATTGTGGTCAGTGGGAATAGAACATATCTTAGCATCAGTGAAAGTAAACAATGCAAGCTTGGTGGTCAGTTGGAGAAAAACAAATACACAGTAGGAGGAAGCATAGTGCTCCATCATTGGTATTAGTTGGAGGAATAGTGCCTCATTGTTTGTATCAATGTTAGGAATAGCTCCACATCATTGGTGTCAGTGGCAGGAATTATGCCCCACTGTTGGCGTCCATTGGAAAGAATAGAGTCCTAAGGGCAAGATAAAGACAAGCAAAGGGCTGCATCCAGCCCATTTGCTACAGGTTGAAGACCACTGCCTTAAAGGACCTCAGCAGTGAACAGTCAACTATAGAAGATTGAGGACCTTAGGTAAGCTGAAAGGGCTTTTGGAGTAAGTTTTTTTTTAATGCTGCATCATTTCTCTGGGGGGAAGGGGTTGGAATTTTATGAATTTAGTTTTAAAAAAGCTTCACTTACATGAAGGGGTTGTTTAAAACATTTCAAGCAGTTGAATTTTTGTCTTGTCTTTTTGTTAAAACAATTTAGAGGTGGAAATGATTCGCTTGTTGCACATACTGTGAAACCAAGATCTAATACTCCCAAAATGTCCTCAAAAATTGTCTCCAGGCTGAAAGAGCTGACTAAGGATATAAACACATCAATTGACCCCCAGACAAATAGCTTTCATTATGCTACATTTTGTCTTTCATTACCCCTTATTGAATCAAAGTACAAATGCTTCTCATTGTGTGCCTTTCCAGAACCATAAGGAAAAGTGAAATAGAAAATATTCTGCAATCATATCACACATAGAAATTGGAGAAACTGATCATGTTGGAAGAATAGGTCTTGCTTTTTTGGTGTTTCCTTAAACTCGCTTACCAGGCCAATTCTGACATTTCTCTCCTACATGTAAAAATCATCATTTTTTTGCTGAAAATTACATAAAACCCCCAAACATTATATATGTTTTTTTTAGCAAAAACCCTAGAGAGAGAATACAATGGCGGTCATTGCAACTTTTTACCTTGCACGGTATTTGCGCAGCAATTTTTCAAATACTTTTTTTTTGGAAAAAAAAACAGTTTTGTGCTTAAAAAAACAGTAAAGTTAGCCCAATGTTTTTGCATAATGTGAAAGATGAAGTTACGCCGAGTAAATAGATACCTAACATGTCACGCTTTAAAATTGTGCGCACTCATGGAATGGCGCCAAACTTCGGTACTTAAAAATCTCTATAGGCGAGGCTTTGAAAATTTTTACAGGTTACCAGTTTAGAGTTACAGAGAAGGTCTAGGGCTAGAATTATTGCTCTCGCTCTAACGCACGCGGCAATACCTCACATGTGTGGTTTGAACGACGTTTACATATGTGGGCGGGGCTTACATGTGTGTTCGCTTTTGAGCGCGAGCTACCAGGGACAGCGGCGTTTTTAAAAAAAAATTCTATTTATTTTTTTATTTTACTTTATTTTTTTTATTTTTACACTTTTTTTTACATAAAATTTTTTTTGATCACTTTTATTCCTATTACAAGGAATGTAAATATCCCTTGTAATAGGAATCTATCGTGACAGGTCCTCTTTTTGGAGAGATGCGGGGTCAATAAGACCCCACATCTCTCCTCCAGGCTGTAAAGCAAAAGATCGGAAAAAAAAATTCTCTGATCTCATGCTGACAGCCGCGATCGCGGCTTTGTTTACAATGCGGGGTCCGGGCGTGACATCATAACATCGCGCCCGGGCCTCCGACGGTCATAGAGATGACTGGTGACCATCTGGTCACCAGTCATCCCTATAGTCCGGCGCAGGCTGATTCATTCTCCGGGCTCCCGATGGCACGGGAGAGCCCGGAGAAGCACCGGATGGCGGCGGGAGGGGGCGTCCCCTCCTGTCGCCTATAAGAACGATGAAGCGGTGGAAGTGCTGCTATGATCATTCTTATCATGCACAGAATTGCCTGCTAAAAAGAATGATATCTGAATGATGCCTGTAGCTACAGGCATCATTCAGTTATCCCCCCCCCCCCAAAGTGAGGACGTCATTTTACTATGGCCCGGTAGCCAAGTGGTTAAATGTCTTAACCTTTTTAGATGCTTGTATGATGAGAGCTCAGACCACCCGAAAAAATGATGGTAGTTCTGGGTAGACTACTGCATGCAATGGTATAGGTCAGGGGTATTGAATTCAAGGCTGTCCAGTCTGTAAAATTTTCTTTCAGCAGAAGTCAAAAAATCCTTCTTCCAGCAGAGGTTTCAAAAATTAGACCCTCATCAGAGTTCCCCTTACATCAGGTGTCCCCATCAGAGTGCCCACATTTCTGTTAGACAGGCAGAGGGAGGAAGTCGGGAGGTGGAGAAGACTGCAGGTCTTGCTGGGGGTGTGGCACACACGTGACATCATGAGTAGTTAGGATGTTCTGACAAAATGAGCAACCTGGCAGAATGTGCAACCCGCGTCACTTCCTGTGATGTGGAATCAGCTGTAGATCCAAACTGCGCGGACAGCGCAGGCGCAACGCGTCATACATCCCTTCAGTGGCTGACGTCAGTGCACAGAGGAATTTGCCTGACAAAATGCTCGACCGACTACTACTACTACAGAAATCAACTCACTTAAGAAATTTGCGTTGCTAAGCCCATCTTGGTACATCTTATGCCCCGTACACACGGTCGGACTTTGTTCGGACATTCCGACAACAAAATCCTAGGATTTTTTCCGTCGGATGTTGGCTCAAACTTGTCTTGCATACACACGGTCACACAAAGTTGTCGGAAAATCCGATCGTTCTAAACGCGGTGACGTAAAACACGTACGTCGGGACTATAAACGGGGCAGTGGCCAATAGCTTTCATCTCTTTATTTATTCTGAGCATGCGTGGCACTTTGTCCGTCGGATTTGTGTACACACGATCGGAATTTCCGACAACGGATTTTGTTGTCGGAAAATTTTATCTCCTGCTGTCCAACTTTGTGTGTCGGAAAATCCGATGGAAAATGTCCGATGGAGCCCACACACGGTCGGAATTTCCGACAACACGCTCCGATCGGACATTTTCCATCGGAAAATCCGACCGTGTGTACGGGGCATTACAGTCGACCTCATCACACCTACAGTAAGCAGGCGGGCCGCGGACATCTTGCTACACCAAACCCCGTTTTGAATGAGCAAACAAATTTCAGCAATGGAGTGAGCTCATCTTCATAAATTTAGTAGCAAGGTCCACTGCCCTCCTGCTTACTGTAGGTGTGATGAGGTTGACTGTAAGGTGTATCAAGATGGGCTTAGCAACGTAAATTTCGTAAGTGTTAGTTGATTTCTGCCGTGCGCGTGCACGCAGTAGTCGGTCGAGCATTTTGTTAGGCAAATCCCACTTAGCACTGATGTCAGCAACTGAAGGCATGTATGACCCTTTGCGCATGCGCAGTAAGCGCGGTTTGGCGATACAGCTGATTTCACGTTACAGGAAGTGACGCAGGTTGCACATTCTGCCAGGTTGCCCATTTTGTTAGAACACCGGCACTGGTGGTCCAAGCAACTAATGACTGCAGAGGAGTGTGGAGGGGAAGGGGACTAGCTGGCTGGTGGGCCAGATAAGACTGTTACTCAGTCTGCGTCCAGACAGAGGTCCGCCATTTAGTGATGGCTGGTATCAGTAATGATGAGGTAGTTTTAGCAGTGATATGTGTTTTCATTAAGCAGTAGAAGCAGTTTGGTGAGGTTGTCACTGTTTTTGCTATTACAAAACTGTCCTTCCACTGGCCAGTTTTTGCACAGCTGTATCATCTGAGGGCTGAAATCTTAACAAAGCTGAGGACAAGTCCCCAGCTGGACTTACTCTGAGGAGCAGTCCATGAGCCAGATTGTTACACCTGGGCCGTTCCTTCAATGTCTTGTGCCGTACACAGCGGCTCCTGCACTCATGTGCGGTAATGACGTTGTTGCGGATCCGGCCACTCACACAGCCGGAGTCTGCAAACCTGGAAGGAAGACGGGTGAAGATGGAAGCCCTGTCAGCGCTGAAGGGTTTCATTCTGCAAAAGACTTGAGACTGGGGCGAAGGTTCACCTTCCAGCAGGACAACGACCCGAAACATACAGCCAGATCTACACTGGAATAGTTTAGATCAAAGCATATTCATGTGTTAGAATGGCCCAGTCAAAGTCCAGACCTAAATCCAATTGAGAATCTGAGGCAAGACTTGAAAATTGCTGTTCACAGACGCTCTCCATCCAATCTGACAGAGCTTGAGCTATTTTGCA
This sequence comes from Lithobates clamitans, assembly GCA_037952925.1. NCBI lineage: Eukaryota > Metazoa > Chordata > Amphibia > Anura > Ranidae > Lithobates > Lithobates clamitans. The sequence continues at coordinate 2,112,578 of JBBGZY010000250.1, forward strand.
AAGAAGAATGGGAAATGTCCCTCTCTAGATGTGCAAAGCTGGTAGAAACATCCCCCAAAAAAGACTTGCAGTTGTAATTGCAGTGAAAGGCGGTTCTACAAAGTATTGACTCCGGGGGGCTGAATACAAATGTACCCCCCACACTATTCACATATTTATTTGTAAAACATTTTGAAAACCATTTATCATTTTCCTTCCACTTCACAATTATGTGCCACTTTGTGTTGGTCTATCAAATAAAATCCCAATAAAATACATTTACGTTTTTGGTTGTAACATGACAAAGTGTGGAAAATGTCAAGGGGTATTAATACTTTTTCAAGGCACTGTACTAGCACATTATAACTTTGCCTTGCAGGTTAAAAAAAACAACAAAAAAAACGCCCGCGGTTTACTACCGCTTTAATTCATTTGCATGTTTAATATCATTCCTGGAGTGCACTTTTAAAGCTGAAGTTTGGGTTTTTGCGGGGATACAGATTATGTGTAATGGTGTGTATCCCATTACCTGCTGGTGGTTGCTTCTAGTAAAAATCTTCCATTCAATGCCTCCTTTATAGCTACTAGTTCAGTGATGGTGAACCTTGGCACCTGAGAAGTTTTGGAACTACATTTCTCATGATGCTCAACTACACTGCAGAGTGCATGAGCATCATGGGAAATGTAGTTCCAAAACATCTGGGGTGCCAAGGTTCACCATCACTGTACTAGATATTGCCCTGTGCAGCTGTCTTCCATACAGCTGTCTCCATTGCTACGGAAGAAAGTTATGCCACTTACCCACCCTTTTCTACCCTCTCCACCACTCATAGTTCTGATATTACTATTCTCCCACAATGCCTCCTGTTCTGTGAATGAAGGAGGAGTTGAATGACAGGATCTCCACCACCCATTAACAAAATGTGAGAGTAGTAATATGAGCAATATGAATGGCAGAGAGGGCAGAAGGGGCAGGCAGGCAGAGCAACTTTTTTTTTTTTTTTGGCTGTCAAGAAACACAAAAATCAATCAGCTGATTAATAAAGCGAACGTTAATTCAAAAAACTTTGTTCATGCAATTTGTATATATATATATATTGCCTTTACATAATCCTACTTATAATTACCGGCTTTAACAACATTATCTAATTCTACCAGGAAGCAGAGGCTGGTTGCTGGTTGATTAAGGTGTTTCCTCTTTCTAAGTAGAAATGACTAGGTACTTGAGACAAGAGAAAGTACAATAAATTATAGGTTAAGATTCCTTAACCACTTGCCGACCACCGCACACGCCGATATACGTCGGCACAATGGCAGCGATGGGCAAATGGGCGTACCTGTACTTCCCCTTTCATTTGTGGGGCTAGTGGGCGTGCGCGCATACAGCGCGACCGTGCCCATGGGTCCCGCGGACTCGATGTCCGCCGGTGTCCCGCGATCGTGTCACAGAGCGGCAGAACGGGGAGAGGTAAACAAGGCATTTCCCTATTCTGCCCAGTGACATGACAGAGATCTACTGCTCCCTGTCATCGGGAGCAGTGATCGCTGTCATGTCAGTGGTAGCCCATCCCCCCACAGTTAGAATCACTCCCTAGGATACATTTAACCCCTTGATCGCACCCTAGTGTTTAACCCCTTCCCTGCCAGTGTCATTTATTTTTTTTATTTTTTTATTTCAGGTACTTATATAGCGCTTTACATATACATTGTACATTCACATCAGTTTACACAGTAATCAGTGCATTTTTATAGCACTGATCGCTATATGGTCCCAAAATAGTGTCAAACATATCCGATGTGTCCGCCATAATGTCACAGCCACGATAAAAATCGTAGATCGCCGCCATTACTAATAAAAAAATAATAATAATAAAAATGCCATAAATCTATCCCCTATTTTGTAGACACTATAACTTTTGCGCAAACCAATCAATATATTTTTTATATATTTTTTTGGGGATATTTATTATAGCAAAAAGTATTGCTTTTTTTCAAAACTGTCGCTCTTTTTTTGTTTATAGCACAATAAATAAAAACTGCAGAGGTGATCAAATACCACCAAAAATGTGGGGAAAAAGGATGTCAATTTTGTTTTGGGTGTAATGTCACACGGCTGCGCAAGTGTCAGTTAAAGCGACGCAGTGCCAAATCGCAAAAAGTGCTCTGGTCAGGAAAGGGGTAAAATCTTCCGGGGCTGAAGCGTTTAAAGGAGTTGTAAAGTCTCAAGGTTTTTCACCTTATTGCATTCTATGCATTCTATATAAACGAAAGTGTCAAAATGTTAAAAAAAACCACAGGAGACGGCTTGGGACAAGTCCTTTATTAAAAATAAAAAAATAAAAAAGAGATTCCAGCGATGTAATCCAATAAATCCATGCTCCTACTCCGATGTAATCCAATTCTCGATCTCCAGCCATGGATGATCTCCAGCGACTCCAGCGAGGAACACGCACAGGATCCTGCCTCCACCGGAGGCACCCAGTCAATTACGCGGCGCTTGCTTGACAGCTCTTATATAGCTGAGGGCGGGGCCACCTGTCATGTGACCCCATCCCCTTCTGACAAGGGGAAACGCCGGGGTTTCCCAGTGACGTGTACGGGTGACCCCGCTCCCCTCTTAACTTTAAAAAGTCCACCTATGCTTTTTTCTAACATAAGTAAAATGCTTTCATGCCTAAAGTCTCCACTAGAGGGAGTAAATGCATACCTTAGTAAGTTGCTTCTCAGTCAGCTCAGAAGTCCCAGCTAAACAGCACGTGTGTGGTCTCAGTAAGCCAGGGGGGATCCTCATCCAGAACATTTTCCCCCCTGGGGGAAGGGAGGTACAATAGTAGCTTGTATTCTCCCCCCCTCAGGGGGTGCGGTGGCGGCGGCGGCTTTCATGTGTTGAGTTTTTCTTTTTTTCCCACAAAAGTTTTACAAACTTCCCGCCTCCCAGCCCTCCCTTCTCTCCCCTCTTGCTCAAGGAGCGTATCGAATGCTGTCCGTGCGTGCGCGGACTAGGGCTAGTTATACAGAGGGCGGGGAAGTGTGTAATTGACAGAGGGGGCGTGGCTTAAGGGCGTGGCTTAAGGCGCGGTGCTGTGTGCGGGACGTAGGCGCTGGGGACAAGAAACAGAGAAAGACGCTCACAGCTAAAGCTGGAGTCTGACACACAGGACACAGGAGCGCTGGGAGCACGTAAGGTTGATGCAGTCATTTCCAGTACAGGAAATAACATTTACAACAACATTAAAGCTGAACTTTATTTTGCATTTGTCTTTTGCTAGACTATTTTGCTCAGCGAGTTGCGCATTTACTTAGTGCCTCTGCTTTGTGCTCAGCACAATAGCTCCCAAAAAAGACACCACAAAGGTACCAAAAATTCCACCCCCAGGCGCTGGGAACTCCAGTCGTGCCCCCACACTGTTATCCTCCCCTGAGATACCAGATATGGCAAACTAGGGTGAGTCATTGGAGTGAATTGGTGGTGCAGATGCTTCTCATATCTCAGCCCTTGTATATGTGACTGAAGATGCGCTTTCCTCCGCCCTGCAGGGCCTAGAAGGAAGATTAGCGGCTTTAATCGCATCCACTATCCAAAAGGATAGGAAGCGTGTTAGATCCCCCTCCCCCACCTTAGACCCCTTATCAAGGGAACAGTGGGTAGAGGATGAGGTTACCCTCAGGTGATCAAGAGGAAAGGCAAACTGATTACTCCTCTATGGAGGAAACACCGGTAGATGAACCTTTTTCAGCTTCGCAATCTGAGAAATTGCTGGTACAATCTCTTACAGAGATGGTTCGTGCCTCTTTCAAGCTACCTCTAGCGGATGCAGTGTGCAGCGTATGGTCAGAGCACTGAGAGGCTGACCCCCCCACCCCTTCAACCTCTGCAGCAATGCTGGCAGCACTCATACGTCTTTTTCCCAAAGACAACCTCTGGATATGATGTAGAGCACGTGCATTCAACTTCTTTGGTCGACCATGGTGAGGCCTGTTCTGAGTGGAACCTGTCCTGTATGGTCTTGGCCACTGTGCTGAAGCTCAGTTTCAGGGTTTTGGCAACCTTCTTATAGCCTAGGCCATCTTTATGTAGAGCAACAATTCTTTTTTTCAGATCCTCAGAGTTCTTTGCCATGAGGTGCCATGTTGAACTTCCAGTGACCAGTATGAGAGAGTGAGAGCGATAACACCAAATTTAACACACCTGCTCCCCATTCACACCTGAGACCTTGTAACACTAACGAGTCACATGACACCAGGGAGGAAAAATGGCTAATTTGGCCCAATTTGGACATTTTCACTTAGGGGGTGTACTCACTTTTGTTGCCAGTTAATTAGGCATTAATGGCTGTGTGTTGAGTTATTTTGAGGGGACAGCAAATTTACACTGTTATACAAGCTGTACACTCACTACTTTACATTGTAGCAAAGTGTCATTTCTTCAGTGTTGTCACATGAAAAGATATAATAAAATATTTTTAAAAATGTGAGGGGTGTACTCACTTTTGGGAGATACTGTATATATATATTACCAAGTTTGACTTACCCTATCCACGCTCCAGTGTCCCAGCTTCTGCCTTAGTCCAGTGCTGTCGGTTCTCCTCTAATAGAACCACCGTCGGGGTCATTCTACTCATTTCCTGCAACCCTAGGCTCAAGGTGCTCTAGGACTGAACAATGCTCACATGCCATTCTGTGAGCACCACTCAGTCCAGGAGGTAGGCCTGACCCCCCATCGCCAGAAAAGAAGAGGAAGGACCTGTGATGTCATTGAACCAAGTAGTATTTAGAGGTTAGGGGGGCTTTATGGAGTGTAAGGGGGGGGGGGCAGTAATATGGGTAAAACGTAAAACGCTAGATTTGCGGCTTGAAGAAAACTTTACAGTATAAATTCATTTGAGAACAAAGATGCTGAGAATTATTATTATTTTTTTAGCATAAACACTTGAAAGGTGCTAAATGAGATTATCCACCCAATTGTACATAATGTACATTTATATCAAAAATGTATTCTATAATTACACCCAGCTTACGGAGCCATAGCAAGGGGGAGTCTTTGTAATTACTGATTTAAGGTACTGTTTAGGTACAGCTACATTATGAAAATGTTTGTTCAGTGTCAAATCCACCATTGATTGTATCGGTAGATGTTCATTATTAATTACCAGCGCCGCAGCCCCCATGTTGGCTGCAATATTGGATGTTTGTGATCATTTCTTTAAATTAAAGTACAAAGACTGTGGAAAACATCTCAACTCAATAAAGTTATCATGAGTGATTATTGCACAATGTGACATTCAACCCGACATGTTCAACTCCAGAAACACCCATAAATATTTGCTTCAGGGATAATAAAAGTGAATTATTCTTTTGTTTACTTGCAAATTCTGCTGATTAGTTTGACTGCTAATACTGCAGGGGAAACAAATCTTATAAAGCTCTCTTTATTGATGCATGTGAAAGAAAAAAATCTGAATTTAAATAATATTATCAATATGTGTTCATCTATTAAAAATCTTCTTTTATGTATAGTTTATGAATTATATACTGAATGTAGATTAGTGCAGCCATATTATTTCATTACACATGCAGTCTCTGCTTCCTTCCTATGAAGTCATGCTGCACATTGCTCCTTCTTCATGCTGATAGTCTTATCCATTTGTAAGTCTAATGTCTGTCTAATCCCATTGCTGCTTTTGTGGGGTGCATTGCGCCTATCTCCTATTGGATTGCCTGGACATTTGATGGATCTGTGTACGGGATCCAGCCTCTTTTCAGAGACCAGGGGTCCCCAAACTTTTCAGTACAGGGACCACATTGTATGTATTACAAAAATGTGCAGGCCTAACAAAAAATAATTTTATAAATAGCCCCCCTTACATCCAGGAGTACCCATCAGAGTACCCCCTTACATCCAAGTGTGCCCATCAGAGTCCCCCCTTACATCCAGGAGTATCCATCAGAGTCCCCCCTTACATCCAAGTGTGCCAATCAGAGCGCCCCTTATATTTAAGAGTGCCCATGCCCATCAGCGCCCCCCTTACATCCAGGAGTGACCATCAGAAACCCCCATTACATTAGGAAATGCCCATTAGAGTCTCCATTTACACCTAGGAGTTCCCAGGAGAGTGCCCCCTTACATTCAGGAGTACCCAGCATAGTTTGCCTTACATCCAGGAGTGCTTGTCAGAGTGCTCCCTTACAATCACAAGTGCTGAGGGTTCCCCCTCCCTAGTTCCTCCTGTAAATGCTCTGTGTTAAGCAGTCATTGGTTGCTATGACGCCGGCAATCCTGGCAACAATCTATAGTGGGGAGGGGGAGGAATCTGTTCTGGGGACAGGAGGGAGGGTCATAGCCCCAAGGCATAGATGTGTTGCTATGGTTATTTTAGTGATTTTTTAGCATAAATATATGGAATAGTACATTTGAGTTATCATATGTTGTTTTTTAGAAGCTAGCAGTGGCGGCCCGTCCATGCGTCTGGCCCGCTAATCTACATGCAGGGAGCCTGATGCAGGGGAAGCAAGGAAGCAGCCGGAAAGAACAGCCAGGAGAGAAGCCGACGCCGACCTGCAGTGCTGCCCACGAGATGGGGTAAATGCGGGGCTCCGACTACTGACTGATCGACCTGGGGGGGTGCCCTGCCTGTGACGCCCATGACCTGGACGGTAGATCGACCACCCCGGGGTCGGGGGCAGTGGGGTTGTGGGTACCATCCGTAACCCGACTGATCGCAGGGAGTGGTGATGGGTGGATCAATAAACCACCATACGCAAACTGGAAGCTAGGATTCCCCTATTCAAATGCTAATGAACTTGTTTGGTTCATGGAGCAGCTTATGGAACAGGAAGTGATGTTGACAGGAAGTAGGGGGAGGGTTCAAAGGATTTGAGGAGTAGTTTTGCAGGACTCCAAGAAACAAGGAGCAGTCTGGAGAGATCCTGGATAAACGGTAGAAAACTCCATCACCAGAAAGAACCAAGTTAAGTAGCTGTTTAGTGTATACCTATTGCATACATTGTCCATGCTCATTTGCTAGGGAGGATAGATAGCTTGTGCATGTGTATATTGTATGAATATTTTGTAATAATATGTATGTCTTATATTGTTTCCTAAAATTGTACGTCGTTTGTAGGTACAGCATTTTTTTAATAGCTCAATAGCAAAAAATGGCCTGGTTATGAAGGGGTAAAATCTTCCAGAGCTGAAGTGGTTAATACTCTAAAGAGGTTTTTTATTTTATTTTATTGCATCCTTGCCTTTACTGCAGAGTAACCTTTAAAGACAAAGCAAAACAATAGACAATGCAAAATGTCTTGCTTTCTAAGGTTCATGTGAAATAACAAAGCACCAAATGATCAAATTAAAAATCCATGTGATCTTTATTTTTAATAATGGATTCATAACTAGTAGAAAAACTATACCCAACATTTTCCAGAGGTCAAGAAATCCCCCTTCATCAGGGCTGGGGTTCAGTTGCTAGAGTTCCTGATATGACCCCCAAAACTCGTTGACTATCTTTTTTTTCTTCTAGTTGTGGCTTTATTATCAAAAATAAAGATTATATGAATTTTTGAAATGATCATTTGGTACTTTGTTTTTTCTCTTCTTGTGAACCTCTCAAGTTGGGTGTGTGTCCCTCAATCTTTTTGGGACTATTCCCCCACTTTGTACTTTTTTCAGAGCAGCTTAGATTTCTTTGACAAGAGCCACTGCTAACCTTCATTTGAAGAAAGCTGAGCGTGGGGTCCAGCACCTAGTTTATTTTATTGTATTGATTTTTATGGACATATCCTGCACCGCATACCCAAAATCTCAGGGTGCTGAACGCCACCACCTAGAAGAAAGTGAGAACAGGAAAGATTGCTGAAAACCAGAAGGTCCATTTTTAAAACAGACCTAAAAGCCATCATAAGGAAGGCTGAACGCCAAAGTATTGATAGTTTTGAACTATGGTATTGGAGAAGACTCTTGAAAGTCCCTTGGATGGTAAGAAGATCAAACCAGTCAATCTTGAAGGCAATCAACCCTGAATATTCACTGGAAGGGCAGATCCTGAAGCTGAAACTCAAATAATTTGGCCACCTAATGACCACATTGGAAAAGACCCTAATAGGAAACATGGAAGGAAAAAGGGAAAGAGGACAACAGAAAACAAGATGGATAGATAGCATCATCGAAACAATGAGCATGAAGTTATGCAAGCTCGGGAGGCAGTGGAGGACAGAAAAGCCTGGTGTGCTATGGTCCATGAGGTCACGAAGAGTCGGACACGACTAAATGATTGAACAACAACAACCAAAGCCATCAAGATCCATGGGAGGAGGCTGAACTGGCCACAACTTACAGAATTTTATGAAAAGCACATTTTGCCCAATGCACCACACTGCACAAGAAGAACAAATCAAGTAAGTAAATAAGCAAAGTAAGTCTATGTACTTTAAGTAAGCTATGGTGTCAGTTTACACCACAGCGTTGTTATGGTGTGATCCAAAAAAGTACTCTATGTATTACTTTGCTTCAGTGCAGTGGGTTGCAACCCACTGCATTGCAATACCACTGCAGTGAATAGAACTCTATTGCAATGTCGCTCTCTTGGTGTGCACATTTCCTAAAATCTGGATTTCTATTGGATCCTGAAGGGAATCTGTGCTTTCCTAAAAGATGGGCTCCCTATGGGTGGGCCTACTGCCAATTTACAATTAAAGCAGTAGCTTGGTTTTCTTGTTAAAAAAAAAAAAAAAAAGCAGTAGCTTGGTAAGGGCTTTTAGAACACTTTTTTTAATACAAATGGACAAATAATAAGGTCCGCTCCACCAAATCAACCCATCAATAAATTGGATTTTCCATTGTTCCTTCACCCCTAGAATGATAGAAAGTAGGGTTCATTTAAATCAATGCCACGCACACTTTTTGTCCAGCAATCTCACTGCACAGGTCTGTCATAAAAATAATACATGGAGGCATATGCTTAAATGATTACTGTTTAGTAAGAATATGTTCTGTACATCCATGGGAAGATTGTATAGCACCCTTGGGAACTATCAATTTCCATTTAGCTTTCACTGAGCCATTAAATGAGTATAAATTGTAAAGCTTTCAGATATTAATTATTAGTCCATACAGATCCTGGACTATAAATACTGTGACTACCGAGTACTTACTCAGTCGGATCTGGAGCACTTACCCCATCAATAGCGGGCAGCGCTTCATTTTTAAATGTCTTTGTAATGCTTTGTACCAGAATCATAATGTTAGTGTAATTTTAAACAGGAAAAATTAAAAAATATATATAATAATATAATATAATATAATATAATATAATATAATATAATATAATATAATATATAACAAAATGTGCACTTTTTATCTGCAGTAACACTATTTATTTTTAAGCTAACACTAGTCAAAAAAGATAAAGTGTGTTGTGTTTAGTTTTGTTACATTTAATTGTCTAAGGATTGTGAGAAAAAAAATTGTCGCAGGACCAAAATTATAAAAAAGCCTTGTTTGTCCTTAAAAAAACAATATATGTATTACTTTGTTATCTATAATGACAAAGATATTGCTGGATAAACAAGTCCATAACAGAAATGTAAAAATTGCTCTGGTCCATAGGGGGTGAACAGGAGTGAGAGAAGTGGTTAAATCCTTATGTCAGAGACAGTTTTATATACAGTATCTCACAAAAGTGAGTACACCCCTCACATGTTTGTAAATATTTTATTATATCTTTTCATGTGACAACACTGAAGAAATGACACTTTGCTACAATGTAAAGTAGTGAGTGTACAGCTTGTATAACAGTGTAAGTTTGCTGTCCCCTCAAAATAACTCAACACACAGCCAAGTCTAAGCCGCTAGCAACAAAGGTGAGTACACCCCTAAGTGAACATGTCCAGATTGGATCCAAAGTGTCAATATTTTGTGTGGCCCCCTTATTTTCCAGCACTGCCTTAACCCTCTTGGTCATGGAGTTCATCAGAGCTTCACAGGTTGCCACTGGAGTCCTCTTCCACTCCTCCATGACGACATCACAGAGCTGGTGGATGTTAGAAACCATGCGCTCCTCCACCTTCCAGATGGTTAATAGGGTTTAGGTCTGGAGAAATGCTTGGCCAGTTCATCACCTTTACCCTCAGCTTTTTTAGCAAGGCAATGGTCGTCTTGTCGGTGTGTTTGGGGTCGTTATCATATTGGAATACTACCCTGTGGCCCAGTTTCCGAAGGGAGGGGATCATGCTCTTCTTCAGTATGTCACAGTACATGTTGGCATTCATGGTTCCCTTAATGAACTGTAGCTCCCCAGTGACGGCACCACTCCCACCACCATGCTTGACTGTAGGCAAGACACACTTGTCTTTGCACTGCTCACCTGGTTGCCGCCACACACGCTTGACACCATCTAAACCAAATACGTTTATCTTGGTCTTATCAGACCACAGGACATGGTTCCAGTAATCCATGTCTTTAGTCTGCTTGTCTTCAGCAAACTGTTTGCAGACTTTCTTCTGCATCTTTTTTAGAAGAGGCTTCCTTCTGGGACAACAGCCATGCAGACCAATTTGATGCAGCGTGCGGCATATGGTCTGAGCACTGACAGGCTGACCCCCCACCCCTTCAACCTCTGCAGCAATGGTGGCAGCACTCATACGTCTATTTCCCAAAGACAACCTCTGGATAACTAACTAATCTTTGTTCTCAAATGAATTTATACTGTAAAGTTTTCTTCAAGCCACAAATCTAGCACAACGCTTTACCCATATTACTGCCCCCCCCCTTACATTCCATAAAGCCCCCCTAACCTCTAAATACTACTTGATTCAATGACATCACAGGTCCTTCTTCTTTTTTTTTTTTTTGGTGACGGGGGGTCAGGCCTACCTCCTGGACTGAGTGGTGCTCACAAAATGGCATGTGAGCATTGTTCAGTCCTACAGCACCTTGAGCCTAGGGTTGCAGGAAATGAGTAGAATGACCCCGACGGTGGTTCTATTAGAAGAGAACCAACAGCACTGGACTAAGGCAGAAGCTGGGACACTGGAGTGTGGAGAGGGTAAGTCGAACTTGGTAATATATATATACAGTATCTCCCAAAAGTGAGTACACCCCTCACATTTTTAAAAATATTTTATTATATACGTCTATTTCCCAAAGAAAACCTATGGATATGATGTTGAGCACATGCACTCAACTTGTTTAGTCGAACCTGAGTGGAACCTGTCCTGTTAAACTGCTGTATGGTCTTGGCCACCGTGCTGCAGGTCAGTTTCAGGGTCTTGGCAATCTTCCTATTGCCTAGGCCAGTGGTCATCAACCCTGTCCTCAGGGCCCACTAACAGGCCGAGTTCTAGGTATTACCTTCGGGAGATGCAGACTAGAATACTGCAATCACTGAGCAGCAAATGATATCACCTGTGATGTTTTTCAGTTATTTTGCAAACCTGGCCTGTTAGTGGGCCCTGAGGACAGGGTTGATGACCACTGGCCTAGGCCATCTTTATGTAGAGCAACAACTATTTTTTTCAGATCCTCAGAGAGTTTTTTGCCATGAGGTGCCATGTTGAACTTCCAGTGACCAATATGAGCGAGTGAGAGTGATAACACCAAATTTAACACACCTGCTCCCCATTCACACCTGAGACCTTGTAACACTAACGAGTCACCTGACACTGGGAGGGAAAATGGCTAAATGGGCCCAATTTTGACATTTTCAATAAGGGGTGTACTCAGTTTTGTTGCCAGTGGTTTAGACATTAATGGCTGTGTGTTGAGTTATTTTCAGGGACAGCAAATTTACACTGTTATACAAGCTGTACACTCACTACTTTACATTGTAGCAAAGTGTCATTTCTTCAGTGTTGTCACATTAAAAGATATAATAAAATATTTACAAAAATTTAAGGGGTGTACTCACTTTTGTGAGATACTGTATGTACAAGTGAATTATTTTTAATGTTACTTCAGCACTGTTAAATAAAGAAACCCTTCTGAAGTCCACAAGCTCTTTCATTTCTTCCTCTGGCTAAGTAAAAGTACTAGAAAAGTGATACATAAAGGAATTAATGGACTTCTATTTCAGTAGGCATTTGTTCCATACATTTATTGGAAGGTTGTATAGCAGCTCAGGGAACAATGACTTTACATCCAGGTTCCAGTGAACTGTTGCTGAGCAGAAATTTGGGGAAAGACTATAAAATGAAATGATGGAACAATCGTTTAAAATGCTGTAAATGTCAGATGCAGTATCTATATGTTCTGGAAGTTTAGTACAAGATGGTCCCTACTTGCTGGTGCTGGAACAAAGGATGTCTTTTTTCCTTTTACGCAGCACAGTGGCTTAAGTTGGCCATATGCTAGAACACTGTAATTTTTTGTTTGACATTTTTTTATTTTAGGAATAATGTTAAATTGGATATTTTGTAATGGGGTTAAAATCAACATTAATTTTCAATCACAGTGATGAGAAAATTCAAAGCAGCAGGATAGCAATGTTTTTCTCCAACAAACACATTTCTAACAGTGTGTGTTTTGCAAGAAAGACCATTCATTCCATAATGGATTGTTAAAAGCAAACACAATTTTAAAGTCCTTTTAATAACATTTGATAAGGCATTAAATGTACTGAGAATCTCAGTATGAATGTTCCTATGAATTTTCCTATGAACATTTGTTTATAAATCTACTAGTGTATGGCCAGCTTGAGCGGTTGGCCCTTCTGCCTTGCAGCACTGGGGCCTTTGGTTTGAATCCCAACCAAACACTATCTGCATGGAGTTTGCATGTTCTCCCTGTGCTTGCAAGAGTTTCCTCCCATATCCCAAAGACATGCAATCTTGCCGGCACCCAAATGCCTTTTTATTTTTCTTTACAATTGAGACTAATTACCGTAGTCACAACCACAAGTCAAGTGTTTAGATTGGCATTGTGCCGTGGACGCATTGACTTTAATAGGCAAGTTTGACCAGCGTTGCTGCCTATCAACTCGCTATGCCACATTGCTGTGGCTGTGACACAAAGCATTGCATCCATGGCATGTGATCAGCCTCTTCTGGCTGCAGTGTGGACTTTAGTTGGGTGGTCGGGGTGGGGATGGGTTGTAAAATCATTGCTCAACTGTCTGTTTTTACCCCGTGCCTGGCATTAATTTGCCCCTAGTTTGAATATGCATGCATAATGGTTAGGGACCTTAGAGTGTAAGCTCCTTGAGGGTGGGGACTGATGTATACTGTATGTACAATATGTAAATTGTTGGCGCTAAGTAAGTACCTGTAATAAATGAAATAATATGTTGTTTTCCATATTTTTCATTGAAGCTCTTCCACAGTAACCTTCACCTAAAAGAAAAAAAAAGTAACAGTTTGGGCTGACATGATGTGGAACAAATTGAAATGGAGAAGTGGAAACAAATGGCCGATGGTGGTTTGAAAAAGAAATATGCAGATTTATTGAAGGATTTACCAGATGGCAACTGCAATGAAAAATGTTCTGGAACAAGTGACAGAGGACGCCGTAACAATTGCCAGGAAGTCATCATTCCACTGGCTGGGTTTTCAGGAATCTCTTTGTACCTATTCCATATCTGTGTGCTCATAAAAGAAAGAGATGAATCATAATAAACAAGTCTGCTCTTCATTTGGTGTACCAGGTCACCAGAGGTTCAATAATTACCTCAATATTTGGACCGTCCTGGGAACACCATCTTGGACATGGATTGAATTTTCTGTGGATATATTTGTAGACCCACCAACTGCAATCTTCCTATTCCCTGAAGAGTTGGTGAATATATCGTCATATTGGTACCTTCCATCTTCGTACCCATTGGTGCTTTCATTATTCTTTTCAGGTTTAAAGAAGAATCCAAGGTATAGATATTTTTTACATAGGTACATTGTTCCAGCTTGGATATACCATACCTGGCGGATCACCATGAAAGTTGGAATCACTGAAAAAGACACCCCTACTCCAATGATCTCCACTTACTTCTGGGACCCATGCTGAGCTGCTGACTTTGCTGAATGTTGAACATAGGAGGTTGACTGGCCAATACGCTGGCCATAAGTTGGTCACACACCAGTAGAATTTTGTTCAAAAATATTCGTTTGATTTCCTACTGGGTAATGGGGACAAATCGACATTCATTTTTGACTGTATGAACAAGAAAAATTTAAGGCTCAAGGTGTACATTTTTTTTTTGTTTCTAATGGAAACACAACAACTTTCGAACTGTGAATGTGGTCCTCAGTAAGGAAAACTAGCTTGTATTGTAGTTGTACACTATTGAAGAGGATTGAAAATAAAACATTATACTTCTATATATTGGTATAGCCATGTTTACTTCTTAGCACTTTCATTTGGTGCTCCTGCACACTTCTCCACTGCTAGATGTCTATCTTCCTTGGTTGCCAGTAAGGTGACCAACCATATTCTATTGTCACTGCCTGACAACTGCTGCGATCCAACCTAGAAGCTGGCTGATTTTACACAGAGCCCGGGGGTTGATATTAAAAGTAGACCTTCTCCTTTGCCAAATATCATAGAAATTGTAGCAGCTTGGTCAATATATAACCAGGAAAATGGAAGGGCACCTGATCAATGCAATAAAAAAACTCTCTAGCTAGTCCAGCTAATTATTTTAGTTTAAAAAAAAACGTTTGACGCCCCAGCACCCCACCACCACCACTCTTGCATGTCCTCTTCTTGCAGTCTACTTTGATATGTACATCACATATCCCAGGGAGCTACAGGAGTAGGACAAACAGCTGCTGGTGTACACACATTTTCAGGAATTTTTGTATTATCTCTATTTTGTCTAGTTTTGAGCCCTGATGAAGGGGGAGTGCTGAGTCCCCAATGCACGTTGGCTGTTACAAAAAAAAAAAATTAAGGGCCGTGTGGAAGACTGCACAAACACCATGACCACTTCATATCCTTGTTTTTAGTGGTTCTATTATTAAAATCTTCTATTTTTATGTCTATATGCTTATTGTGATTTTGTATATTTTTTCTTGTTTTTTGTATTCAATAAATTATCCTTTGTTGTTAATACTCTGTTGCCTTCAAAGTCCCACTACCTTTTTGGGGGTTTTTTATTCTCTGCATCTAGGGATGGTGGCAACTTTTATGATCTAATTGGATGGTTCCCTTCTTTAAATAAAAAATTTAAAAGGTCTATACAAGTTGGTGATTTTCTCCAATCCTTTAAAAACTTCAATAAACAGTAGCTGGTGGAAAGAGCTGGAGCGTTGCATCATGGCTTTGTGGGCTGGCTCCCAGAACCCTTGATAGGTGAAAGGGGGTAAAAAAAAAATGGGGGGGGGGTGCATGAACAATAAATGCACTGTGCAGAAGATCAAATGCTAACATGTGAAGAAACCCTCAAGTGGACAGTAATTACATGAACATAGCATGAAGGACTTTAAGGGGAACCTTTATTCTTTTCAAAGTATAACTAAAAACAAAACATTTTATTGTAGTTTTGGAAAGAGTGGAGAGGGGTTAGAACCTGACAGATTTCAATTGCTGTCTGTGCCCCCGTTTGGGACATTCTCTCTATTTGGCATTTTTACTGTTCTCATTGAGAGTGAAAGTGAAAGATAATCCCACATTTTGGGTTGTCCCCGGGAACAGGAAGAGAGGGGAAATCTTCCAACGGGGACACTTCCTCATTATGGGACAGGGATGGCAAAGAAAAAAACCTGACAGAGGCTATAACCCTCCTTTACTTTATCCAAAATTAAAAACAAAGGTCTGCCTCTAGTTATACTATACCAGCTTTTGGCTCCTGTAGTCCATGTAAAACTTTTTGGCAAATATAAATCTGTCATTGTTACAAGCTGCCAATACATTATCTGGACCTTTAGCTGAGAAGGACCTTTAGCTGAGAAGGAACAACTAAATGTCAGGTAAAACAGAAATATATGAGAAATAAACACAAAATCTGCAAAACGCCAAGTTGTGAAATTGCTCAGGACTATTATACAGTGTTTGGTGTATTTCTTGTCAGAACTTATACACTGCAAAAAGTCCCGCTAGAATTGATAGATTTGGTTTAAAGTGACCTGTTTAATAAGGGCAAATTATTACAGAAACACAAAACAAATGCAGAAATAAAAAACTTAAAGTGAAAAAACATTGAAAATGGGTTTTATAACTTGGTGCTATCTGAAACAGGCCAAGCTGTCCAGCAAAAGTGGCAGGTACAGGTTTAAGACAAACCAGAATACCATGGAAAGGGGCTTTCAGTGGTTAGCTTTTATTTTTACAGCTTTCCTAAAGAAAAGAAGAGAAAACGTGGCTGTAACTATTTAAAAGTTACCTAGAATTGGGCTTTAAAAGATAAGTTAATATTTCTTGCACAGAACCTGCAGAGCATTGCACCGTATAATGAGTGGATCACGGGTGCAATGTTGGGCTCCTACAGACATATCTTCCAGCTTTCTTGCGCATACCTATGTACAGGCTTTCTGTTAGAAAGCTGAAAGATATTTTCTTTTGGTCCAGGGTCTTCACCTCAATACACTGTTTCATTTGTATATTCCCAAAGAAGCTACATATGTTCTGCTTAACTGTCCTATTGTCAGGGCTGGCTCAGCCCTTCCTTCTCTGAGCTGGCCGCTCAGCTGTCGGATAATTGCCAGCTCTCATCTCTCTCCACAGTTAAGCTGTTGTGGATCTGCTCATCAGTTCCGCCTACTTAATGATCTCCCGCTCACTTCATTCCTGCCTTCGCCTTGGTCACATCACAAGAAACCATCTCCTGCGTTTCTGTTTAAAGACTGGCTTTGTTGACATCCCTTCTGGCTCCTTATCCTGCTTGCTGTTCCTACTTGGATCCTTGAATTCTGGCCTGGCTGATTACCCGATCTGGTTACTGAACTCTGACTTGGCTGATTACCCAATCTGGTTGGTGATTTGAGGGGGGCTGCGCTGATAAACAATCAGCGCAGAACCCCCCTGCCAGGAGAGCCGCCGATCGGCTCTCCTCTACTCGCGTCTGTCAGACGCGAGTGAGGAAGAGCCGATCAACGGCTCTTCCTATTGACAGCGTGATCAGCCGTGATTGGACACGGCTGATCACGTGGTAAAGAGCCTCCGCCGGAGGCTCTTTACCAAGATCGGTGTAACGATGTGTCAGACTGACACACCGATCCACCGATCGCCGCGATGCGCACCCCGCGGGCGCGTGGTGGCATGTTATCCTGCTGGACGTCATATGACGCCCAGTCAGGATAACTGAACCACTTCCCGGATGTCAATCCGCTATAGGGCGGGCGGGAAGTGGTTAAAGAACAACCATTCTACTTGTTACATATTCCACTTGATTTTAGGGTGAAACATGTAACATGTTCCCAGTGCTGCAGCCGCCGCCCGCTGTCTCTCTGTGGCAGTAGTATGGGGAGAAATTCCCCGTACTAGCTGTCACTGTTTGAAAAGCATGCAGCCGTCTGCATGCAGAGATCTGTGAATAAATGAACTGAAAGTCCTGTCTGCCACCAGATTCAGATCCTGGATCCTGACAGCTGGGTGCACTGTGGAGATGCCAAAACCAGTGAAAGGTTGAGTGAGGTCCCAAACCTGGTTAAATGAAGAACACCGGCGTGTAAGCAGAAGCAGAGTCAGGAATAGGCAGAAGTCGGCAACAAGTTGGCAGCAAAGTACAGATTTTCTAGGCAAAAGTGTGGTCAGAAGTCCAGGCCGAGGTCAGTAGTTACATGGTTATGTAGCGCTGGTAGATTTTCAATCTACTGCTTATAGGTAAATTTAGTGGGTTATCTGTTTATACATAGTCAGATTTGCCTCTGTTCCAGCTTGGCTCAGTTGCATGTAGTTTCACACTGTGCCTGTGGGTGTCGTTGTCACCATGGGTCGGTGTTGGAAAGGCAACACGTTGAAGCGTATGAGTGCTCCTCTGTCCCGGAGATAACTCGGTGGAGGTGGTCCTCTGAGTTGCATTCTGGGAGAGGGTATTTCTGGGACAGACGCCATGTTTTAGGGTTCGTTTTTTGTTCCACCTGCTGGCCCTCCTGGCCGACAGGTATGTGCTAGGAGTGCTACCTCGTGGTCCTCTGTCCGGGAGGCCCACGTTGCTGCGGCGTGTGGGTGGGCCCAGAAGCCCACCACAGTGGCAGAGGAATGGTCCTCAACTGTCTGTCCTATGGGAAGAAGCTGGACAACTGAGAAGATCCCAGAGGAGAACCTGTCATGGAAGGATCATGCAGAGTGCTGGTCTGGAGAGGGGCCTGGTGACTCAGTTGGAGGACGAATCCTAAAATAATCCTACCGCATAGTACTGCCGGGTTGGCTTAAAGGTTCTAGTGCTGTGTTTGCTATTCATCGTAGACCATTAAATCCTGTGGCAGAGGATCGTACGGGTTTCGTTCCGATCAAGTCTGTGGCAGAGACTTTTGTCCGTGCTGTGTACTGGCTGCTAGGTTAGTGAGAGAAACCTATCCAGGCGGGCAAAGATTCAACTCTAAAGAGAGAGTACATTCATCTACAAGCTTTCAATTCCTAATACTACACTAAGAAAAGGTATTTGAACTTCCCTGCAACTCTTCTTCTACCTCTTTCCTGCTACTTCCTTCAATTTATGTTTATTAAAGCAGTGGAAAAGATACTCAAGTGTCCGGTGCCTACATTGTCTGGAATTAAACTCAACAGGACCCTAGACCCGGTTCTGGTGAAATAGAGGTAACGAAGGTGACGGTAACAGCCCGCTTTAAACCAGCAGCTCCACCGAGAGTTATTGCTACAGTTACATAGTTAGTAAGGTAAAGTAAGACACCATTCCATCCAGTTCAACCTGAGTGAGTGTGGGTGCGTATCTACAATTGACCTTATCCCTGTACATTGTGTCTCATTAAGATGCTCCACTATTACATATTATTTATTTAATATATATATATATATATATATATATATATACATATAGCGCTGTCAATTTACGCAGCGCTCCACACATACATCGCACACTCACATCGGTCCCTACCCTCAAGGAGCCCACAATCCAAAGTCCCCAACTCACATTCATATATTAGGGCCAATTTTGGACAGAAGCCAATAAACCTACCAACATGTCTTTGGAGTGTGGGAGAAAACCGGAGTACCCGGAGGAAACCCACGCAGGCACAGGGAGAACATGCAAACTCCAGGCAGGTAGTGTCGTGGTTGGGATTCAAACCA
The DNA here is from genome assembly GCA_037952925.1 of Lithobates clamitans. Taxonomy (NCBI): domain Eukaryota; kingdom Metazoa; phylum Chordata; class Amphibia; order Anura; family Ranidae; genus Lithobates; species Lithobates clamitans. The sequence goes on from JBBGZY010000250.1 coordinate 2,131,728, forward strand.
GCGACCCTTCTTACTGCTAGGTGAGAGTGCTACCCACTACACCACTGTGCTGCCCCCAAAGTATTTTTAGTAGAGGCAGACAGGGAACATGAGCAGGCAAGGAGAATCAGAGAGCAAGGTCAGAGAGGAAGCCGGGTTAGTAACGGGATCAGGATGCATATCAGAAGCTGTGTAACAGGAACAAGACTATTCTGCAAAGTGCTTGAGCTGAGTTCAGGTTTAAAATAGGCTTGTTGGTGGCTGTGGATTTCACATGCAGAAATGGTCATGCTTATGCCCATGTGCATTAGCCAGGCAGGATACATGTTTATGTGTCGACACATTAGCCTGACAGGTGGCACCACATTCTCATTGTTTTCATTGTGCAGCTGATTTTTTTGTTATCTGGGAACTCTAATTGGAGCCTAGGCAACCAATGTTATTTGCTATGGTTCAGGAGAGGAAGAATGTCAGGGGAGCTAAAGCCATGTGGGTAATGGGGTAAAATATGGACAGGGAAAAAAGTGGAGGAGCAGTGTGGGGCATGAGCGTAGTCACAAAAGGCAAGGACATACTGTATATACTCGAGTATAAGCCGAGTTTTTCAGCACATTTTTTTGTGCTGAAAATGCCCCCCTCGGCTTATACTCGAGTCAAGCACTTTTCTGCAGCAGAGAATGACATTTTCGGAACTAAATTTGGGGCCCCATATCTCGGGGCCACTTAGTGCTAGGAACCCCAACATATCCAAAGGAACCGACTTTGGGGCCCCATATCTCAGGGCCACTCTGTGCTAGGAACCCCAGCTGGATTTGTTGTAGTGCTAGTTCAACTTGGTTTGCACACCAAATTTGGGGTTCCTAGCACCAAGTGGCCCCAAGATACGGGGCCCCAAAGTCGGTCAACTGTGTCCATCTGCATCTGCATCTCCATATGTCATTTTGTGACCCTTTGAGTCCAGAGACCCCAAATTTTGGCTGCAGCTAGGGGGCATCTAGGAACCCTTAACTACCGAGTTTGAAGTTCGGGGGACCTATAGTTGCAAATGGGCACAGTGAGGCTGCAACTGGGCATTGTTGACCCTCTTTTCCACTTACAGAAGCTGCGCATTTCTCACTCTAGGCTTAAACTCGAGTCAATAAGTTTTCCCAGTTTTTAGTGGTAAAATTAGGTGCCTCGGCCTATATTCGGGTCGGCTTATACTCAAGTATATACGGTATGTTATTTTTAGGATTACCAGGTGAAAATAAAAGATAGCAATGCCTTGCCTTGAAAAAAAACAGCCACCACAAGGACTGGTAAGTTGCAATATATTACATTTTTGTTTTGAGGTTTAGATATGCTTTAAGTAGGCTTGTCCCCTGTATGAGTTCCAAGAGCTGAATAACAGTTGTGGAGCGCACACATTTATTATATGTCACTTTTGCATGCTGGATTTGAAAGAAAACTGCAATTTTGTTTCAAAAAATTGTAACATCTGTACTTTTCCAGTAATAGTTTGGTTTAGTGCATAATAATTACAGGCTTCAGTTAGCTGTTAACGATCTCAAGGGTAAATATCACAGCTATTGTGAAATGTGTCTGGAAACAGAGGAGTAGTTAATAACAGAGGCAAAAAGAAAGGTCATCAGTGATACAAAAACAGCTATGAGCAGCTGAGACACAATGGGGCTGTTACAGCACCCATCACAGTACCTAGATGTCTGCCAATTCTTCTGCACGATGCTGATGAAATAAATAACATCCTGTTACACTTTTACCATCACCATAAAATTAATAAATTAATACTTCTTGCATCACCTGAATGATTTACCTAATTAATACATAACAAGTGTAAAAAAAATCTGTGCTAGATAATTACAAACAGGCATTTATTAATTTATTTTACATGAATATTTTAAAGATGTTACATTCACTTTGCTATTTAGGATGAATTAACTTTGTTCTTCTGTGAAACAAAGCATAATTATTTAATGAGCCTTACAAATGCATAATACCATTTATATACAGTATTTTATTACATTACTAATTGGAGTGGGTTGGTTAATTATGAATGGACTACATAATCGAAATACTGGCCAATGTAAAACCTGGTGTGTGTTGTTTTTCTGATTACGACTTGACCTTTGTATCCAGTGCTCCAACCCCCCCCCCCCCCCCCATCCCCTCAACCCTGTTATCATTCTGTTTTCTGTAATTTAATATTATACATTGATACAGATGGCAATTTCATTGCACAATTTGAGCTGAAATCTATTTCTGTTATTTATTGTGCTAAAAAAGCAGCTAAACGATGTCCACATCACACTACCAACCCTGTTGCTGCCAGCAAATCACATCCGAAACCGTAACCTAATGCTCATGCTGAGCTTCTGAAGATGCAGCTGAAGTAAAAACTTTTTCACACTTTCCTGATGAAGTGACCGCACATGAAACACACTGATTGTAATTTCCATTTCTTTGTTTGGATTCTTCAACATCGAAAGGGCAATCAAAATGCTGATGTGGCACATAATAAAATTTGAGTTTGACACCACTGGTCTAAGCTATTCCCCTTTGTTTTGAAGTTACCTTTTGAAATACAGTAAAACCTTGGTTTGAGAGTAACTTGGTTTGACAGTGTTTTGCAAGACAAGCAAATTTTTTTTTTTCCCATTATTCTTTATTTTTCAAATGTAGCATATTATTCAGCACTGTACAATAATACAGAGTGAAGGAAAACTGTATATTGATGTAGCATTCATGATAAATTGTATAGAAGGAGTCTTGGGTAAATACCAGAGAGGTGCATAGTGTTACATTGTCATTTGTTACATTGAGAGATTTTAAGGACAAGGTCCTTGGTGATCTCTTGAGCTAGGAGGAGATGTATTTTGCAGATGATGCACACAAAGATGCATTACAAATCACTGATGTTCTAGATGTCAGAAATGTAAGTAATGGCCAAAGCTGGACATAGACAGTTGTTAAATTATTTTTAAGATAGATGGACACAGGTTAAAGTAGTATTAAAATCTCAGTGTTAGGTTTGCACATTGAGCATAGGAAAATAAACATTCCCCCAGTAAACTAGTTGTGAAAATCTTTACCCCAGCACTTGCAGTGTACATCTTTCAAAGCTGCTGGCTCCTGCTCTCCTAGTACTGCTTCCCTGAATTTCTGTTCTTCACAGGGAAGAGATAATAGTGGCAAGTGCCGTCTCCATCCGGTGTGTTAGCTTGGAGAAGAGGGGAGGAACGAGGGAGGTGAATGTCTACCCATCCTAGGATATGGGGCTGCGTATTTCAGTTGATGAGCTCAATGTAGGGAGTTACAACTGTAGTTCCTGCATGCAAGGGTGGCTCCATAGGATGCTGTGACAGAAAGGAGCCACCCAGAAACAGGAAACCTGGAGTAACAGTTATGCCAGTTTAGAGTGGAAAATAGGCAAGGTGTAAACGGTAAAGAAGCTACAGTACAGTACATTATTATTATTATTATTATTATACGAGATTTATATAGCGCCAACAGTTTACTCAGCGCTTTACAATGTATAAGGGGGACAACACAATTACAGTACAGTTCAATACAAAAGGTACAGGAGGGCCCTGCTCGTAGAGCTTACATTCTAAAGGGAGGGGGAGGTGGTACAAAAGGTAATAGCTGCAAAGAATGATTTGATGGGGGTGGCTCAGGGACAGTTATGTGGGTGTGGGATAGGCTTCCCTGAATAAATGAGTTTTCAAGGATCTCCTAAAGGTGGTCAGGGTAGGGGCTGATCGGACATACTGGGGCAGGGAATTCCAGAGGATGGGAGAGGCTCTGGAGAAGTCCTGAAGGCGAGCATGGGAGGAGGTAACAAGGGAGCTAGAGAGCAGGAGGTCCTGGGAGGAGCGGAGGGGGCGATTTGGGCGATATCTGCAGATGAGGTTGGTGATGTAGATGGGGGCGATGTTGTGGATGGCCTTGTATGTTATGGTTAGCATTTTGAATTTTACACGGTGGGGTAGGGGAAGCCAGTGAAGGGATTGGCAGAGAGGAGCAGCAGTCACGGATCGATTAGTGAGGTGTATTAGTCTAGCAGCAGCATTCATAATAGACTGAAGGGGGGATAGCCTGCTTAAAGGTAGGCCATTAAGGAGAGAGTTGCAATAGTCGAGGCGGGAAATAATCAAGGAGTGAATAAGTTGTTTTGTAGTGTCATTAGTCAGGAAGGGTCGAATTTTGGAGATGTTGCGGAGGTTAAGGCGGCAGGATTTAGCCAGTGATTGGATATGGGGGCTGAAGGAGAGGTCAGAGTCAAGGATTACACCCAGGACTCTGGCATGTGTGGAGGGACCAATGGTTGTGTTGTTGATAATACTCACTCATTATTAAATCAGCTGCTGAAAGTTAACAACTGAGAGTTTGATATCACTTTAACAGTAGAAAGGACGTACGATGTGTCATCTATGTATATGTGAAATTGAAGGAGAAAGAAGATATTCTCAGATCTTCTGTCATTTACTCACAGTTTGAAATAAATTTCAAATTAAAATGGTACATTTTTCAGTTAAGTCACAGCTTTAATTAGTAAATGTCAGCTTTAGGAAAGACAAGCAAAATATTTTTATAAATTTTGACTTGATATACAAGCAATGTCTTGATATTCAAGTAGCGTCATGTCACAATTGAGTAAAAGAGAAGAGAGGCGCCTCTAATGCCCCGTACACACGGTCGGATTTTCCGATGGAAAATGTCCGATCGGAGCGTGTTGTCGGAAATTCCGACATTGTGTGGGCTCCATCGGACATTTTCCATCGGATTTTCCGACACACAAAGTTGGAGAGCAGACGATAAAATTTTCCGACAACAAAATCTGTTATCGGAAATTCCGATCGTGTGTACACAAATCTGACGGACAAAGTGCCACGCATGCTCAGAATAAATAAAGAGATGAAAGCTATTGGCCACTGCCCCGTTTATAGTCCCGACGTACGTGTTTTACGTCACCGCGTTTAGAACGATCGGATTTTCCGACAACTTTGTGCGACCGTGTGTAGACAAAACAAGTTTGAGCCAACATCCGTCGGAAAAAATCCTAGGATTTTGATGTCGGAATGTCCGAACAAAGTCCGACCGTGTGTACGCCCTATAAGTGTAACAATATGGTTACATTTAATGAAGGTACAACATTTAGCAACATATTGCTACACTTAGCAGTGCCTCTCTTCTCTTTTATACTCTGGAGCTCCTGCTGGATTTTGCTTCTAATCCCCTTGTGGAGGCCGCCATTTGTGGATGGACATTTTATGGTAACACAACCCATCACATTACTATAATCTTTTTATATGGACTATAAACTGAAGGACTTATAAATAAATGGTTGTCAAACGAATCATTTGAGTTTCCACTATTTCTTATGGGGAAATTTGCTTTGATATACAAGTGCTTTGGATTACAAGCATGTTTTTGGAACCAATTATGCTCGCAATCCAAGGTTTTACTGTATATGGGGTTTTCTTTTTTTAATTTTAATTTAATTAAATTTTTTAATTTTACCTGCAATGGTCTCTTTAAAGTCATTCTTTCACTAAGGCAAACCTGCCAAAGAAATGGGTCTTCTAGTGCAGTGGTCATCAACCCTGTCCTTAGGGCCAGCTAACAGGTCAGGTTTGCAAGATAACTGAAATACATGACAGGTAATATAATTTGCTGCTCAGTGATTGCAGTATTCTGGTCTGCATCTCCCCAAGGTAATACATAAAACCTGGCCTGTTAGTGGGTCCTGAGGACAGGGTTGATGACCACTGTTCTAGAAAGAAGATGGCAAATACTCAACTCACCCATTGCCTGTGCTGCCAGTCTATGCTTTGATGCAGAAAAAATGCTGTCCAAAGATCCTTTAGAATTCAACACTTTGTCAGTTCCTGCACCCCCCCCCCCCCCCCCGCTGTGCAATTTGTTTAAATCTGCCAGTCCCTACAGTATGTAATGTAGTGATGTACAGCTTTGCGCTGTAGGAAGCACAGAGCACCACAGGAGACTAGATAATTACCACTCTTGCATTTGGAATCTGTATGTTAGCAGTAACAGAGCTGCTTTAAAATAGTTTTCATGTGCAAGTATTCCTAAGGATGGGTTCACACCCATGCAGCCGCGTTCTGTGTAGGACAGGCTATTCATTTCAATGGGCTTCCCTACCTGCAGAAACGCAAGGAAAGAGGTCCCTAGTCCTTTTTTTTAAATCGTGCCGCACCGAACTGCATGGTGCTGGTTTGGCATGCACGAAATGCACCGTGGTTGCCGATGTGTGGAAGTACCAATAGAAGTTAAAGACATCCCTGCGCCTATCTGCTAAAGTGCAGAGCATTTCTCTGTGGGTCAGGAAGACCCATGGAGATGTGCACCTAGCCTTCGATAGGAAAGAACAAAGAATAGCATGAATCACTTTAAATATTTTCAGCTTGCTGTAGCAAAATTGCAAACACATCAACAGAACAATGAGGTTAAAGCGGTTGTATAGTCAATTTTTTTACTTTTACCTACAGGTAAGCCTATAATAAAGGCCTACCTGTAGGTAAAAAAAATCTCTTAAACCTGTATGGTTTAAGAGATATTCCCCTTGCAATGAGCCGCTGACTGCAAAAGAGCATGCACACAGGAGATTCTCGGCTGAAGGCCCGGCAGATGTCGGACCTTGCTGGAAAAAAGTCTCCCACGCGTATGCGCGGGAGTGACGACCTCGCGGCTCCAGCCACTCACAGCGCTGGAGCCGCGATACCCGCGGCCCGCGATACCCGGAAGACACGCCGAGGCAACATGTCAGCTCTCTCAGCGTGGACCAGGTAAGATACCGATGCCTCGTTCTAAGGTAAGTATCTCATAATGAGCTAGTATGCGGTGCATACTAGCTCATTATGCCTTTTACCTTACAGGTGTATAAAAAAAAAAAAAGTGTCAGCGGGTTTACTACCGCTTTAATTTACTAAAGGCAAATAGAAAGTGCGCTTTGAAAAGTTCAGTTGCATTCTGCAAGAGCAGTTGCTCCAGGGCTTAGTAAATGAGCAGAAGGTTTGCTGACTTTCATCATCCAATCACATGCAAGCAAAAATGCTGTTTTTTTCTTTTTCCTTGCACGTGATTGGGTAGTCTTTGCAAAGGGAATCTTTACCTCATTTACTAAGCTCTGGAGCAACTGCACTTGCCGAGGGCAAGTGCACTTTTCAAAGTACACAGTCTATTCGCCTTTAGTAAATTAACCTCATTGTTCTGTTGATGTGTTTGCAATTTTGCTACAGCAAGCTGAAAATATTTAAAGTGATCCATGCTATCCTTTGCCTTTAGTAAATCAACCCCAATGTTTCCTGCAGGAAATAATTAAGGTACATTTACAGTCTAGTAAGTATTTCAGGTTTATTCTAAAATAAATCAAGCATGATAAGGAACTGCGTGAGCTAAAATTCAACCACCATCGCTAAATTAAACCAACGCGCCTAGCGGTTATCAACATTCATTTGCCTCTGTTGTTTTAATTACTTGCAGCTTTTGACTTGACACCTATGAAGCAGTAATGGATGGCTTTCTCAGGAATACAACTCGAAGATATAATATTTGCCATAAATTATACTATAAATACTATATATAAAAAAAGTGAAAGCAGGCCTTTCATCTCGGCGTTAATTGAACCTTAAATTTTAAAACATATAAATATTTCCAATATTTCCAAAAGATAGCAGACGTTTAAATTCGTAAGCTGTATAAATAAAAAATAATAAATGTCCACAGGCACCTCAGTAGGTAACTATATATACCATAGCAGCGCTACTGTCATTAATTATTATGAACAGCTTTCATAAGGTATTCCCATATAAGAAAAGATGTAAAACAAAGGGTGATAGTCAGTCCAAAAGACACAGGTGGTGATATAAATGTGGAGTTTGTTGAAGTGCACCTCACACCAGAGATCCTCAAAATGTGCATCACATTCCCCTTAGGGGTTCACACTCACCAGAGAGTTAACGTGGTTGTAAACCCACTTTGAAAAAAAAAAACTAAGACCATCAAGACAAAGGCATAATGAGCTAGTACGCATAGCATACTAGCTCATTATGTAATACTCACCTGAGATTGAAGCCCTCGCTGCGGTGCCTGTACACAGCACTGGCCGGCGACAGCACTCCCGGGGGTTACTTCCGGGTATCGCGGCTCCGGCGCTGTGATTGGCTAGAGCCGCCATGACATCACTCCGCGCACGCACGCGGGAGCCGCCGGTAACGGCACACTCACTGAAGCAAACAGCACGCATGTGCCGTTGGAATGTTTTTAAATGACCGTCATCCTCCTACGTGGATAGTGTCAGCGCTGCAAATCATCTCCACCGTGTGGAGAAGAAAGCTCCAAATAGCTTTAATTCCGTTTTGAATCCTTTATTACGATTTCCACTGATTTACTTTAAAAAAAATCCAGCATAATCCAATGCTACAAACTAGCGTTATTCACAGCACAGGATTAACATGAGAGGCACCAATACTAAGAAGCTGGCATCCACCGCTTACTTCCGGTTTGTCTCTTCCTGGCTGTGGAACGCAAAACGTCACTTCCGGTAAGTTCACGCCCTGATGCGTGTCGTCATCATGACTTCATCTGAGGGCGTGGCCTTACGGCGCAGTACTGCAGTATTTATGTCTACAGGCTGCAACACAGGTTGACTATCCCAGCACGCGGCTGTCCCAATCTCTTAACGTGCACATGGAACGGGCGTCAATACACCACACGGGAACTGGTATACATAGCACTGCAATCAATCCGCTCCAGCCTGCATCCACTGCAGAATACTACCGTACCTCTGCAAAACACAGTGCATTGGTCTTATTAAGACCTAAATTCATAATACATCCCAAGTACCTTAGAAAATGTACACATACATAAATAAAACAGCATATATCCTTACATCATAATTGTGCATTATGTCTAATTCAGCATTTAACCCTTTTGGGGTGAGCGTGTCAATCAAATAAATCCAATGGGTTTCACACTTGGAGATTTCCCTGACCATATTTGAGCCTCTCCACGCGGGCTTTATACGATCGACACCCCAAAATTTCAGGCCAGAGGGGTCCTGATTATGTTGTAATTTAAAATGTAGTGACACATTGTGATCTTTAAAACCCAATTTTATATTCTGTATGTGCTCCGCTATGCGAACCTTCAATGGTCTCTTTGTGCGGCCTACATACATCAGCCCGCACGGGCACTTCAAGACATACACTACATGGGTTATTTTGCAGGTGGTGAACTTATTGATAACAAATTCTTTATTGTTAGAAGTTGATATAAATCTATCTAGACCCCTCATAGGTTCAGAGACCTCTCTGCATGCCCTGCATTTGCGGCATGCAAAAAAACCCATCTCTGTCCCAAAAAGAAGCTGGCCTAGTAGGAGGGTCCAACACTATTTTTTACCACCATGTCACCAAAACTAGGTGCCTTATGGCAGATAAATTTAGGTGTCGGGGGTAATACATTTTTGAAGGTTTTATCCAGACATAAAATATGCCAATGTGCCTTAAAAATGGACTCAATTTTCCTATATTGGGAATGAAACGACGAGATGAAACCCCATTTTTTATTTATACAGTTTACGAAATTAAGCAGCTGCTATCTTTTGGAAATATTGGAAATATTTATGTTTTAAAGTTTAAGGTTCCATAAGCGCCGAGGTAGTGGATATAGGTCTGCTTTCACTTTATATATATATATATATATATATATATATATATATATTGTTGTATTGTTGTTTTTTTACTCTGGCCTGCTATGGATGCTTTACAATTTTTAAACAATAGACAGATTGATTATAGTAATTTATTTCCAGTCAATGAACAGATCAGTCCTGAGGAAAAATTATTATGGTATTATTATGGCATTAGGTAGTGCATTAGAAAAACAGGTTAGTACCTGGTGGGATATATGCACCATAGAACATTATTTAAAGGAACAAATTATAATATAGAGTCTGAGATGGGAAGTAGCCCAGCAAGATGGCTTAGATGATCCTGAGTCAATGTCTGAATAGTTGAGCTTCTTTAATGGGGTCGGTTTAAAATTGCAGGATTTGATACTGCAAAGGAAAAAGAATAAAATGAATAATTTGGAAATAAAAGTTAATCAACTGTAGTTGCAGCTGGACCCTATTAAAGAATCACAATAAATTGCTGATTTTAATAGTCGCATTAAGAAACGATTGGAAAAAGTCGATCAGGATACCAATAAGAAAAAGACCAAAAAGTTTTATCGAGATCTTACTGATTTTAGAACAAATTCTATTTATTGTTAGCAAAGTTCTACAGACCAAAATATGAACAAATCGAATGAGGAAAAGGACCCAGTTCCAACTCAAGTTGAGAGGTCACAACAACATAATTCTCATGCACAACAACAGGTGTATAGGAATGAAAATCCCAATAAAGGGAAATCCTCCCATCCCAAGTCAAATGATCCAATCCCTATTAGGGAAAAGGATGGCCAAAGGAGGGGAGTGAGAGGTCCGGGGGGAATGAATAGAGTCACACAACCTGTACCATATGAGGATTCATATCAGGTAAGAGTGGCGCATAGATTCCAACCACTGTGGAATTATAATGATAGAAATAGATCATATTCACCACGCCCTTTTTTAGGGGGGTGGGGGCGAAGGAGAGGTCAAGAGTACCCACCCCGCAGAAACAGGCCACTGCTCCCATACCCCCCAATGACACCCCTGTACAGGGAACCCCAATAGAGGGAGCAACCATATTGGGAGAGAGACCATGCCCAACAACAAGGCCCAAGGAGGGAAGAAATAGGGGAGGTAGGGAAGGATCTAGGGTCCAAAAAAAGAAGAAGAGAGTGGATCAACAGGAATCTAAAATTTAAGTAACGTTGAACTGACCCATAAAGAAACTAGCATTCTTCATCTAGGCTTAAAGTGTAGTTTGGTAGGTTAAACACTGCACTATCAAAAAAAAGGTGCAGAAAAAATGAAGCAGCTACATACAGTGTGACAAAAAGTCTAGTTTGAAAAGGCTCATCGGAAAATTTGATGTATATGTCGAGGTATAAAATATTTTTTGAATAAAAACTCAAATCCAGTGAGCTCCAGTGGGAATTCCTCTGTTGCAATAGACAGCGGACTGAGGAATAAGTCATTATTTAATCCTCCCAACACGGCTGCACATCACTTGGAAACATTCAAAGGGTTGGTGTTGCGGGATCTGGAGAAGGTAGTCCCTAAAAAAGGAGTTAATCCCAGATATATAAAGGAAGGAATAGAGATGTTAGAAACTAGAAATTATGTGGTAATAAGGCCAGCAGGCAAAGGGGGTGGGGTGGTAATTTTGTTTAAAGAGTTCTACAATAACCAATTAAGCAAATTGCTCTCTGATGTAGATACTTATTAAAAATTTGAGAATTACCCAACTTCCCAATATAATAGGGAGCTGGAGGCCTTGGTAGAATACGATTACCAAACTCCAATATTAATAATGAAAGAGAAAAAATATCTTGTTCCGAGTAGTACCAGCATCCCTACTATCTATACCCTCCCCAAAATACACAAAGACCCCCAAAACCCACGGGTCGCTTATATCCAGAATGAAACAATATCTTGACCAATTCCTTCAAAAAAAGTGTTGTAGTCACTAAGGCTTACCTTAAAGATACAAAAAATGTACTGCAAGTCTTGCAAGAGGTTAAATTGGCTGGGAGAGATGAGATTCTCCTTGTCACCTCGGACGTCTCGTCGCTACATACGGTAATACAGCATGACAATGCGTTATTAGCCCTTAATTGGGCATTGAGCAAAAGGGAGGATTTGCCCCATCACCAGAAAATTTTCTTGCGAGATGCCCTTGAATTCTGTCTCTCCCATAATTATTTTTGGTTCAACAATAATTTCTTCTCACAAAAGAAAGGTGTAGCTATGGGCGCGAAATTCGCGCCTAGTATAGCTAATTTATTTATGGGGGAGTGGGAGGACAAGTACATCTTTGGTAAGAAAAGAGATGAGTTACTCTTTTACAGGCGATACATCGACGACTTAATGTTTATATGGGAAGGCCCAGAATTTTCTTTAATTCGTTATCTTGAATAATCTGAATAGTAATAACAATAACATTAAACGTACGAGTCAGTGGAGCAAAGAACATATCAATTTCCTAGATGTTAACATATATAGAGTTAATGACAGATTAGAAACCAAGGTTTATTTCACGACGACCGACCGTAATGGTTTTTTACCTCTTCAAAGTGTTCATCACCCTTTATGGTTGAGGAATATTCACAAGGGCCAAATAATGCGGGTAAAACTAAATTGCTCAACTGTGGATGACTATCTTGCCAGTCTGAAATATTAAAAGACAGATTTATAGAGACGGGCTATAGTCCGCAACAGTTAGATGCAATTGTCGAGGAGATAAAGGCCATCCCTCGAGAGGGCTGTTTGAAAGATGTGACATAGTAACTCCTTGGTAAAGTCTACAAGTCTCTGCTCACACAAACTGGCTGCACTGGTACTCATACCCCCCAACATTTTGAGATAGGAATGAGGGACACCTACTAACAAACGTATGTAGGCAGAGGACACACCCCCTGCCACACCCTCTTAAAGGAGTATTAACCAAAAAAAGGTTAATTAAATCCAGAAGGGCTTTTTTTTTACCACTACTATTCCTTTATATTGGCTTTTAAAATGTACAAATGCAGCAATTTAGAAATTGGATGAAAGGTTTAGCTCTGGGAAACAATTTTGAAATATAAAAAGTGCATTTTATATACAATTATATAGATCGGACCAAAATGAGGGACAAATGAGGGGGAAAGAGGGACAGAGGGACATTTCTCCAAATCAGGGACAGTCCCTCGAAATCAGGGACAGTTGGGAGCTATGCTGGTACTTGTTTGATTAGTCTTTCTCAAAGCCAGTTTGCATTTTGCTTACAACAAGCAGAAGTATTTTATTATCAGGAAGGAATCAGCAGCCCGCGTTGTAAAAGGATGGTCATTTTCCCAGTGTATGAGAAACAAAAATGCAGTGTGATTTACTGCAGACAGGGAATATAAAAAGCAGGGAAGTTTATAGGCATTTGCTTATAGATGGAAACAACAGTTTGTTCCTCAACAATCCATCATTACAGGGAATGTATATTGTCAGCTGAGCATTAAAGAAACTTAATTATCACTACTGACAGTAAACTGTAAAAATCTTGATTTGCATGCTGTCCTATACAGATGTTTCGTCAGATTAGGCGACCCGTCAGAATGTGTAACGGAAGTGAATTTCCGTCGCCGCCATCTTGCTACACCCCGCACTCCTCCATAGTAAGGACACACCTCCCAACATTTTGAGACGGGAATGCGGGACTCCTAATAGCAAACATATGTAGGCATAGGACACGCCCCCAGCCACACCCCCTTAAAGGAGAATTAATCCCAAAAAAGGTTAAATCCACAAAGGCTTTTTTTTACCACTACTATTCCTTTATATTGGCTTTTAAAATTTACAAATGCAGCAATTTAGAATTTGGATGAAAGGTTTAGCACTGGGAAACACTTTTTGAAAGATAAAAAGTGATTTTTATATACAACTATATAGATCAGACCAAAATGAGGGACAAATGAGGGGGAAAGAGGGACAGAGGGACATTGCTCCAAATCAGGGACAGTCCCGAGAAATCAGGGGCAGTTGGGAGCTATGGTAAGGATACACTGAGAAGGGGGAAAGCGGACATCTTGTTACACCCACCGGAGTTTTGCATTTTACACTTATTTTTAACAGTAAAGTGAGTTTATATCGTGATATACAGTACTTAGAACTCCATCTGACTGGTTAGATGTTGGATTTAAAAAGCCTGCTGATCTCATAGGTTTGCTAATCTGACAGAAGTTTGCTGCTTTAAAAATTCAACATCTAAACATTCAGACGGAGTTCTAAGTACTGTATTTCACTATATAAACTCAGTTTACTGATAAACATAAGAGTAAAATGCAAAACTCTGGTGGGTGTAACAAGATGTCCGCTTTCCCCCTTCTCAATGTATCCTTACCATAGAGGAGTGCTGGGTGTAGCAAGATGGTGGCGATGGAACGTCACTTCTGTTACACATTCTGACGGGTCGCCTAATCTGATGAAACACAGGGCTTCCAACTCATCTATAGATGTTTGCTTGTTTGCTAATCCATATTTTCATTGTTATATTTCATGCACAGTTTTGGAGGTGCTTCCTCTCATTTGTATACACAAGCATATATACTGTATGCCTGCTTAAAGCGGACCTCCAGACCCTTACTAAATTGCCTGTGCTTATTTAAAGTGTAACTCCACTTTTGTTGAGAAAAAAAACATTCCCCTCTGGGTGATCTATGTACATTGCAAGGATTTAAAAAAAACTTTGTTGCAGATTCCTACCTTTTGTTATTCTGAAGAAATCCCTGTGTGTTCCTCTGTGCCCCTGTTCTGAGTGAGTCTAATGGGAGTGGCTGCATAATTAGCAATCAGCTGCAGCAGCTGCAGGGCTTTAATGAGGAAAGTGGCAGGGCCTGCATCCCTTTAGATGTGATTTCCTATTGGGAGTATCTCACCAAAAATAAAAATTTTCTTGCAGGGGATGCCCAAAATCTGACTTAGTATCTTAGTGCAGACTTCTGCGAAAATCAGTGAGCCAATCACACAAGCAGGAAATGGTGTTTCTGGGGGGAGTTCTGTACACATTCTGTATACAGAACACCTCCAGGCAGCCATATTGCATTTTCATAAAATTACAGCAGCTGCAGATTGAAAAGGAAAGGTCATTTTTAAAAACATTAAATTACAGTATGACTTGTATCACAATTGTATATGCTAGATTATTCTTTCTTTATTTTCTATTTTTTCCCCCACGAAAGTGGAGTTACCCTTTAATGTATTTAGGGAAACCAATAAACTCACCAACAGAAACATGTTTCTTTCTTTAATGGCTTGTCCTTTTTTCAACAGTTCTTCACCCAAAACAAACGTATGCTGGAATGGAAGTTTTTACTACTTGGCGATGTGAATGGGGCGTGACAACTGAGTGTCTCTGTCCACTCCCTGCTATGTACTTGTATAAAGATGACACCAGGGCTGGTGCAAGGATTTTTGACACCCTAGGCGAAACCGCATTTTGCCGCCACCCCCCCCCTTGGCTGACTCCGCCCCCTTTTCCCTGCCCATGTAAACCCCACCTTTTTAATAAAGCACCCATCAAATGCAGCCTCCCAGCGCCCATCAAATGTAGCCTCACCAGCGCCCATCAAATGCAGCCTCACCAGCGCCCATCAAATGCAGCCTCACCAGTGCCTATCAAATGCAGCCTCACCAGCGCCCATCAAATGCAGCCTCACCAGCGCCCATCAAATGCAGCCTCACCAGTGCCCATCAAATGTAGCCTCACCAGCGCCCATCAAATGCAGCCTACCAGTGCCCATCAATGAATGTTTGCTTGCTGCGGGAGTCGGGACACAGACACAGTCCTCCACCACTGCTGCGCCTCTGACACTATGTATGAAAGGAGCGGCGGCTGCCTGCTGATGCTGAGACTTAGTTGCTTGCTGCAGAGAGAAGAGAGTAGGAAAACCAGTGACTGGGCGCCCTAGGCAGCAGGGCGCCCTAGGCGGCCGCCTAGTTTGCCTAGTGGTAGCACCGGCCCTGGATGACACACACTATGCATTCTGATTGTACAATCTCTGTACAATTTCCCTTAGATTTACCAGAACTATACAATAGGAGGACACAACTGACCAATCCATTCAATTTGTATCCAATCAGACAGGCCCTTGTACTTCATAGCTGATGGGAGATCTAATGGAGTTTGTACAATCAGATTTTATAGGAAGCGGGTGAAAGGTGGTATTGCAATGAGGGAGGTGTGGTCCAGAGTGGTGAACACACCCTATTAGACACTTTTCTGTGACGCAACAAGGAAGTGACGGCATCTGGGAAATGATGAAAGCTGAAAGACAATCTACAGGAATTGATGGAATCTGAATTTTTTTTCAAAAATACAAATAAACTGACAAAATGTTAAACCTTCTGTGGAGAAGGTGGGTGAAAGAAAAGCACATTGGGGTGGCTGGGGCAGAAATAGCATTGGAAAACACTTCTATTTATTATGAAAACTGAAATTCTGCCTGAAAAGGTGAACTCACCCTTTAACCGCTTCCAGACCAGCCGCCGCAGTTATTCTGCAGCAGGTTGGCTCCCCTGGGCGAAACCACGTAGCTGTACGTCGGCTCGCGGGGTCGGGATAGCAGGCGCGCGTGCCCGCTGCACAGGTGCCGATGCTTGTGGCCGACGGTCGCGATGACCGCCGGCCATAAGCGATCGTGACCAGGAGAGACAGAACAGGGACGAGTGTGTGTAAACACACACTTCCCTCGTTCTGACAGGAGTGACAGATCGTGTGTTCCTATTAGCTAGGAACCACAATCCGTCACTTCCTCTAGTCAGTCCCCTCCCCCCCTTCAGTTAGAATCACCTCCCAGGGAACACAGTTAACTCCTTCACTGCCCCCCTAGTGTTAACCCCTTCACTGCCAGTGACATTTTTACAGTAATCAATGCATTTTTAATCGCATTGGTCGCTGTATTAATGCCAATGGTTCCAAAAATGTGTCAAAACTGTCCGATGTGTCCGCCATAATGTCGCAGTCACGATAATCGCCGTAAAAAAGTAAAAGTAGTAAAAAAAAAAAATAATAATAAAAATGTTCTAAATCTATACCCTATTATGTAGACGCTATCGCTTTTGCGCAAAGTAATCAATATACGCTTATTGCGATTTTTTTTTTTTACAAAAATATGTAGAAGAATAGGTATCGGCCTAAACTGAGAAAAAAAAATCGCTTTTTAAGAAAAAAAAAAAAATGAGGATATTTATTATAGCAAAAAGTACAAAATATTGTGTTTTTTTCAAAATTGTCGCTCTTTTTTTGTTTATAGCGCAAAAAATAAAAACCGCAGAGGCGATCAAATACCACCAAAAGAAAGCTCTATTTGTGGGGAAAAAAGGACGTCAATTTTGTTTGGGTACAGCTTCACACGACCGCGCAATTGTCAGTTAAAGCAATTTAGTGCCGAATTGCAAAAAAAATGTGCTCTGGTCAGAAAGGGGGTAAATTCTTCTGGGGCTGAAGTGGTTAAATAGCCTCATTGCCAGACGTTACCAGCAGGTGGCGCTGTACATTACAATTTAAAGACAAAGCAGATGTGAAGACCATGACATGCAGGGCTTATAAATGCCAACACCTTTGTTAAAACCAGGACAAGGGTTAGCAATCCCAACAGAAAACATAAACTAAGCCCCTTTTTACTTTTGCTGTAAATCATGGTAGAGTTTATCAAGAAAAAAAAAATTCTCAACACCTTTTTTCATGCTTGCTGTGCAATATTTCCCAGATTATACAGTATTTCCTATACAGACATATAGATGGTTCCACTAGCATCTAAGTAGTGTGTCTATTTTATATTAATTTTTCTTTAATTATTATTTTTTTTATTTTCTGTATACGCCAACTGACATGGCCACTCAGGGCCAGCAGTCCATTATACTGTATAGTATTTGTACTGCCCCAGCGAGCAAATGCCCTCCAGTGCCCCCCCCCCCCCCCCCCAGGCATAGCTCTGCCCAAAGACTTGCAATGATTATAGGTGAAGCAGTAAACTGACTGTTCATCCTGTCAGCACAGCATGTATAAATAGTGAGCAAATACACGTGTACTGTACATGCTATAAGTAATTAGAAATGTACTGGGGAAACATGGAGGCTGCCATTATTATTAGCTTATGCTGTAAATGCTAGTTCCCTGGAAGTCAGGCTAATCAAAAGTTTCCAGCGGCAAGTCAGGATTCCCCACCTTATTCCGATTGTAATGTTGCATGCTTGTTCAGTGTAGTAAGGCCATTGATAGCTAGGTAAATCATTTTATCAGAAGGTCAGCAATGGCTATTTTTTACTTTCGCCATCAATTCACCCCAAAACAATTACAGTAAAACCTTGGATTGCGAGCATAATTCGTTCCGGAAACATGCTCGTATTCCAAAGCACTCGTATATCAAAGCGAATTTCCCCATAAGAAATAATAGAAACTCAGATGATTCGTTCCACAACCATTTATTCATAAATCCTTCAGTTTATAGTACATATAAGAAGATTCTAGCAATGTGACCAGGTTGTGTAACCATAAAATGTCCATCCACAAATGGAAGCCTCCACAAGGGGATTAGAAGCAAAATCCAGCAGGAGCTACAGAGTATAAAAGAGAAGAAAGGCGCCTCTAAGTGTAGCAATATGTTTACATTTAATGAAGGTCCAACATTTAGCAACTCACGTGGTATGCAGGCATCCAGGGTAAAGCTGTCCACATAGACCATCCCCCGCACTGCCGGCTGTCACCGCTGTCAGTGGTGACCGAGAAGACTACCCTGCAGTAGAGCATTCTGAAAGCGAAGCTTGAAGCGCTCGTGGAGCGCAGCGTGGAAGGGAAGACATTGACGGTGGTGCGGAGGATGGTCTATGTGGACAGCTTTACCCCGGATGCCTGCATACTTACAGTAGATGTGCCTCTATTAATCATCAACCACGTGAGTTGCTAAATGTTATACCTTCCTTAAATGTAACCATATTACTACACTTAGAGGTGCCTCTCTTCTCTTTTATACTCAGTTACAAAATTACATAGTTAGTCAGGTTGAAAAAATACACAAGTCCATCTAGTTCAGAGATATGCAATTAGCGGACCTCCAGCTGTTGCAGAACTACAATTCCCATGAGGCATAGCAAGACTCTGACAGCTACAAGTATGACACCCAGAGGCATGATGGGACTTGTAGTTTTGCAACAGCTGGAGGTCCGCTAATTGCATATCCCCCGATTTAACACTATTCATCTCTCCACATATTACACTCTTCGGGCATTATTATTTTCTATATATTTACCTACAATGTGTGTACATCCATTAATAGGTCTAGTTCCTTGGTTTTTATGATCATGTCTCCTTCTCCCACTTCCGGTTTCTATTAATGTGAGGCGTGGAACGCACGCCGGTCGGCCATTTTGCTGCGAAACCGGAAGTGATGGTTTTGTAGCCGTACAGGTGATTTTCATGTATTTTGAGTGGTCCTCTATATATATGTTTGTGGCTACAGTGGGGGTAACCCCCCAGACGACATCTATGAAGACGAAACGCGTCGGGTAGGACCCCACTGTCGCCACTTTTATCACAGCGCTGTTTTTTAATGGATTTGCATGTGAGTGTATACCCATTTTAATAAAATTTCCGGTTTTTAAGGATTTACACTATTTGGCCCCTTTTTTCTTTCTTTTTCTGTTTGTCATCATCATCATTTGGTCTCCAATACTGCTCCGAGTGATCCGATCCACGTACCAGTTGTTTCACACTCCTCGGTTCTGGCATCTGTTTGGTGGACACAGCTACGTGAGAGCCATCCATTGCTCCTCCGGGCCGTCTACAGAGACACACACCACCTAAGCCTATTTGACCCCTCTCGGTGTACGCCCTGGCGGGTCCACTCAATCCGGTAAGCCTCTTCACTTTTGGTGGTGCTGTGTATATTTCCATCTCAGATGATATTTGAATTTAAAGTGTCTAGCTCCTGAAGATTTTTTTGCCCTATTACTCGGGAAGACTCTTCTTTGTCTATTCTACTTTGAATTGCCAGCTTAATGTTTAAGACATTGGACTTTTGCATATTTTTATAGTGCTACACTCATTTTGTATTTTATTGTTATTACCCTTGCTGGTCGTGTTAGCTGCTTATCTTTACCTTGGCAGCGCAGAATTATTTTTGCCTATATCCATATCCCTGATCTAGTTCAACCAAAAAAAAATACAATCCCATATACACAATCCTTCACCTACAGTTGATCCAGAGGGAGGTGAAAAACCCCAGCAAAGCATGATCCAATTTGCTACAGCAGGGAAAAAATTCCTTCCTGATCCCGCGAGAGGCAATCGTGTTTTCCCTGGATCCACTTTACCCCTAAGGGATAGTACCCAGTTATATTATGTACATTTAGGAAAATATCCAGGCCTTTTTTAAAGCAATCTACTGAGCTGGCCAGAACCACCTCTGGAGGGAGTCTATTCCACATTTTCACAGCTCTTACTGTGAAGAAACCTTTCCTTATTTGAAGATTAAATCTTTTTTCCTCTAGATGTAAAAGAGTGCCCCCTTGTCCTCAGTGTTGACCATAAAGTGAATAACTCAACACCAAGTTCACTATATGGACCCCTTATGTATTTGTACATGTTGATCATATCCCCCCTTAATCTCCTCTTCTCAAGAGGGAATAAATTTGGTTCCTCTAATCTTTCCTCATAGCTGAGCTCCTCCATGCCTCTTATCAGTTTGGTTGCCCTTCTCTGCACTTTCTCCAGTTCCCCGATATCCTTTTTGAGAACTGGTGCCCAAAACTGAACTGCATATTCCAGATGAGGTCTTACTAATGATTTGAACGGGGGGAAAAATTATATCTCTCTCTCTTGAGTCCATACCTCTCTTAATACAAGAAAGGACTTTGCTCGCTTTGGAAACCACAGCTTGGCATTGCATGCTATTATTGAGCTTATGATCTACCAAAACCCCCAGATCCTTCTCCACCATTGATTCCCCCAGTTGTACTCCCCCTAGTATGTATGATGCATATTCTTAGCCCCCATGTGCTAAACTTTACATTTATCAACATTAAACCTCATTTGCCACTTAGCTGCCCAATTAGGCAGTGCATTGGGATAGGCTTGTAAATTGGAGACATCCTGTAAGGACGTTATTCCACTGCATAGCTTGGTGTCATCTGCAAAGACAGAAATGCTACTTTTAATCCCAGGCCCAATATCATTTATAAAGAGTAAGGGTCCCAACACTGAACCTTGGGGTACACCACTGATAACCTTAGACACTTCAGATTAAGAGTCATTAACCACTACTCTCTGAATTCTGTCTTTTAGCCAGTTTTCTATGACGTGACGCTAAGTCAAAATTTATTAAAAAAATTAGCTGGCTTGCAAAACACTCTCAGACCAAGTTACTCTCAATCCAAGGATTTACTGTATTACCTTTTGTATCTTCTGCCCTTAAGTTACATTTAGCTCATCCCTACCCATGAGGCCAATTGATGTAGCTGCCTAGGCGGCACTCATGGAGGCATAGTGGGGGCAGCACTAAGGCCAGAGTGTCCATACCGGACAGTAACAATGTCTGAATGATTGGGTTGGGTAACTCTACTCAGGGCCACCAGCCCAACATATAATATTGGTTCTTGTGCAGTTAGCAAATTCCCTAGAGCCTGTGGCTGAATGAATTATCTATGTTCGCCTGGTGATCCTGCTAGAAACATACTTATATTTGTAGGGTGACAACGCTCACTCTTTGTACTGTGTCTATGGAGGGAGCCAAGATTGTCACCAAGACTGGACAACAAACATCTGCCTTTCTTCATCTTCATTACATAGAGAAAATGGGGATATTAGTAGTTAACACAAGAAAGAATTGCTTTGCTTGCAGTAGTTTCACTCACAAGAAGTGACAGAAGAACACAGCATTTCTGTCAGGATCAATCAGTACTTTCTATATATTCGCTGAAATTGCATTTAGCTTAAAAAAAAAAACAAAAAACAAAACAAAAGCAGCCATCACATCTAAGGACTGGTAAGCTGCAGCATATGACATTTTTGTTTTTGGGTTTAGACATACTTTAAAGTACAAATCACAAAACACACATCTCCTGCGTTTGGAAGTGGGCCCAAAAATGTTACTTGTCGAGACTATCTGGCTTGTTTGGATAAGTCACGCATTGCTGCCCTCAAAAGACTGGGGACGTCTAATGATACTGAAATCACAAAAGATAAAACAGAAGGCATACTAGGCTATTTTTTGTGATTTCACTTTAAATTACGTATTATACTGTCATTTTCTACAATACAAAAGTCTGCCCACCCTCCATAGCCCCCCCTCCGCGTGCCTAGTTACCTTTTCATGACAGGAATGGCTTTCTCCAGTGTTTATATCTTTGGTGGTGTTGAAAGCTTGTATGGTGCAGGCTGCCATAGAAAAGGACCAACGTCATCAGGGCCACGGATAGGGGAGTACCCCCGGTCTCCTGTAGGGGGCCCAGACAGCAGGGGGGAATCAGTGCAGCAGGGAAGGGGGACAATTACAGAATGATGCCCTCTGCGGCTCTCTGCAGCCGGTTTGTTTCCCTCCCGCCAGCTTTTAGCTTCTGCAGGGAGAGACACAGACACAGGGTATTGTTCTATAACTTTCCCCCTCCATACTGATCCCCCTCCCTGTTCTGCCAACATCTTATTCCTCCCTGTGTGCCCCCCCTCCAGCTGCTCTGCCGGCTTACCTGTCCCGCCGGCTGCTACGGGTACACAGAGGGATGTGTCAGAATAGAGAGCGGAGGAAGGGGCCACTAAATATGTCATTTATCGGCCCCTTACTTTTCTTAATGGACAAAGCGAGTGATCGCTACCGATCACCCCTGCGTCCATTGATAACTGAGCATAGTAAACTCTGTTTACTATGCTTCAGTTTATGAATGAACATCAGCCTCTGCCACCTATTCATTCATCTTCAGATAGCAGAGAAAGGAATAGAAGAATCTATGTCCTCAATTCCTTTTTTTGTCTCAAAGGTGAGATGGCAGCGGTTTAGACACCTGATATCTCACCAAAGCCCATCCCCCCCCCCCCCCCCCAACAGCGTTGTATAAAAAAAAAAATAGTAAAAAATAATTTTAAAAATGTAAAAAAATTACAAATTGTAAATAATGATTTTAAAAAAGTGTGAAAAAAGTGAATTTACAATTTTTTTTTAAAATTAAGGGCACATTCACACGGGTTCTCTGACCCATACAGTGTAAATGAGCAGTTTGTACGGCTGGGGCTGTCTGTCACTCTATGAGGATGCAGAGGCTGTATGAACACAGCTGCAGGTCCTAATTTGAATAATGTGTAGGTGTGAGTGAGTGGCCCTGAATACACGCTGTCTGTGTTTGGGGCCGTACTCCTGCACCCACACGCCTGTCAATTTAGGACCTAAGGCTGTTTTGGTACAGCTGCTGCATCCCTATAACATAACAAAGGCTGCCTGCACACAGCTCCAGCTTCCTTTAAAAAAAAAAAAACCCACTAATTCACACTGTAAAGGCCACATCACCCATGTGAATGAGCCCCAAGTCCTAAAAACTTTATTTATTAACTCAATACAATTTTGTCTTTTCGATTTAACAGGAATTTTGTAAGTTATTGTAAGTTATGTTATGTTTGTGTCCGCTAATGTGTCCGCTAATATTGATCTTAAAGTTGAGTTCCACCCAAAAAAAAAAAAAATTTATTTATCTGCATAAAAAAAAATTTAAAAAAAGCATTTGGAAAATTTTTTTTTTCCTCACCTCTAAATGCCTGTTGCTAGGGGGTCCCTCGTAGTCTGCCTCCTTCAGCGCCTGGGCTCTTGACATCACTTCCCTCGGCGCAGGAAGGGAGATCAGCTCTGCCCCCTCCCTCTTGTCAATCAACGGGGACACGTCACAGGTCCCAGATGATTGCGTGGCCAATCACGGCACGTGGCGCCGCTCGCACATGCGCAGTGGGTGCCCGGCTGTGAAGCCACAGCCGGGCGCCCACAGTTACAATGCCGGCACCGCCGAGCGGAGGGCGAGACGAGCGGAGGGCGAGACGAGCGGGGCTTTGTTCCCCCACATCGCTGGACCCTGGGACAGGTAAGTGTCCGATCATTAAAAGTCAGCAGCTGCAGTATTTGTAGCTGCTGACTTTTAATTTTTTTTTTTTTTTAAGCGGAACTCCTCTTTAATGTATTTTTTGTGAAAATATCCTTTTGAATGAATGAATGAATAACTTTTATAGCGCTACATATGCGAACTAAATCGCCTCAAGGCGCTTTTGCCACCAGTGTCCATCTGGGTCTTCAGAAGAGATGGGTCTTGAGCTTCTTCCTGAAGGCCAGATCTTCCTGAAGGCCAGATGGTTTGCTTCTGAGCGGATGTCCACGGGTAGAGCGTTCCATAACCAAGGTCCTTGGACTGCGAACCTTCGTTCGCCTTTTGATTTTGATATTTTTGGGGGAGGAGGGCCTTGTCAGGTAGGCTATACGGGCCCCCCGTGATTTCTAACCGCAGCCCTGAATGTCATCAAAAGGAAGATGGTAGGAGACTGATGGTCTCAGGCGCCATCACAGAGCTGGCTTAGCAGGCCCCGCACCAGAAACAGCGGCAGTAGGGGATCTGAATGGGGGACTTAGGGGAATATTGCTAGCTTCCCAAGGTAATGGGGGCAAAAAAAACCTCTCATCATAGACTAGAGGGAGGTGGGAGGAGGGGTGGTAAAAAAACTTAGATGTATCTCCGAATGGGGCTTTAATGGGATAGTACGCATGGCGTCTCTAATGTAGGATTCATTCAAGTCCAAGGGGAGCTACTGCTAGTGCCAAGGATGTAAACATTGGAGGGAGGGTTCTAGGTTTGGGGGCACAGGAGGATGGGCTGGTGCCCTTTAAATTGTTTCAGCCACAGGTTTAAAAAAGGAATTTATAGCTTTGGCCATGGGTGCTTTCAATAAAGCTTAAGCTTTTTGATAAACAAAGTAAAATGGCCAAGCTAAGTAAAACAGACTCATGATAATAATCAGATTTTTTTTCTGAGCAGCAATCAGGTAATAAAATATATGGCACCACCTGTTGTATTTTAGATGTCCTAAGGGTTCCATGTATACATACCTCTTTATGATTATTGCTCCATAAACCATATGTGCTGTACCCGTGCCAAGCCATACAACGCCATTAATTTCCAGACAACTCAGACACTTTATGGACACAACATAAACCTTCTTCGCCTGCAAGGAGTGATTATTAACACCGTAACATATGGACTATATCTCCCAAATTGTCTTTATCAACTTGTTCATGAGACATTTTTTCCTCGTCCTTCTCTAAGAATTAATCAAATATATATTTATTTAAATAAAGTGCCCAAGAAAACTTTCATTCCTAATCAGTATTCCATGTTGCCGGCTGAAATTGCCCTCTTCCTGATTATAAATCAGTATATAGAAATACGGAGAGGTCTTGTGGCGGAGCGGACGCATTTGAATATGGATGAAAAGGAGATTTAAAAGATTTATTCTGTTTTTTTGGGGTTTTTTTGCTGCTAGTTGTGAGATAGCTCATCCTATGCCGATTTAATATATTGCTTTACAATTATTCGTTTCAAAAGGTCAAGTGGGCAAAGTTAAATATGAAACCCAGGGAAACAGCTAAAATGCAGCTGAAATACATAGAAGAAAACTTTTATTATGGACATGTAATCCTGTTCTGCATTTCTTGTGATTCAGGCACCCCTGCCAGACAGTGCAAACAAATTGGCCACCGCCCCCCACCTATAACATGTCAAACAAAACTAAAAGAAAATTCCCAGCTCCACTTACCGACCAGCCTGCAACCAACCAAATTATCCTGTCCAACATTATGTATTAACCTTTTGACCTCCAGAAGGTTTTACCCTCTTCATGACCAGGCGATTTTTTGTGATACGGCACTGTGTTATTTTAACTGACAATTGTGCAGTCGTGAGGCGCTGTACCCAAATAAAACGTATGTCATTTTTTTCCCCAAAAATGCCCTGTACACACGACCGGTTTTGCTGTCGGAATAAACTCTGAAGGTTTTTACGACGGAGTTCTGATGGAATTCCGCTCAAGCTGTCTTGCATACACACGATCACACCAATTTACGACCGTCCAGAACGCGGTGACGTACAACACGTACGACGGGACTAGAAAACGGAAGTTCAATAGCCAGTAGCCAATAGCTTCCGTCTCGTACTTGCTTCAGAGCATGTGTCGTTTTTGGTGCGTCAGGACAGCATACAGACGAGCGTTTTTTCCGATAGTAGTTTGTTTGGTCAGAAAAATATTATTATTTATTATTATTATTATTAATATTCACGATTTATATAGTGCCAACAGGTTACGCAGCACTTTACAATGTATAGGGCGGACAACACAATTACAGGACAGTTCAATACAAAAGGTACAGGAGGGCCCTGCTCGTAGAGCTTACATTCTAAGGGAGGGGGTGATGGTACAAAAGGTAATAGCTGCAGAGAATTATTTTAAGGGGGGTGGGTCGGGGACAGTTGTTAGGTGGGTGTGGGATAGGCTTCCCTGAATAAATGAGTTTTTAGGGATCTCCTAAAGGTGGACAGGGTAGGGGCTAGGGTGACCACATTTCCAAACTGCCATTCAGGGACACACACCCCCCCCCCCCCGCGCCGCCCAAAAAGGACAGCCGGACGGAGGGGGACAGCAGCAGAATGGAGGGGGACACGGAGGAAGAACGGAGGGGGACAGCAGCAGAACGGAGGGGGACACGGAGGAAGAACGGAGGGGGACACGGAGGAAGAACGGAGGGGGACACGGAGGAAGAACGGAGGGGGACACAGAAGAAGAACGGAGGGGGACACAGAGGAAGAACGGAGGGGGACACGGAGGAAGAATGGAGGGGGACAGCAGCAGAACGGAGGGGGACATGGAGGAAGAACGGAGGGGGACACGGAGGAAGACTAGAGGGGGACACGGAGGAAGAACGGAGGGGGACACGGAGGAAGAATGGAGGGGGACACGGAGGAAGAATGGAGGGGGACACGGAGGAAGAATGGAGGGGGACACGGAGGAAGAACGGAGGGGGACAGCAGCAGAACGGAGGGGGACATGGGGGAAGAACGGAGGGGGACACGGAGGAAGAACGGAGGGGGATACGGAGGAAGAACAGAGGGGGACACGGAGGAAGAACGGAGGGGGACAGCAGCAGAACGGAGGGGGACACGGGGGAAGAACGGATGGGGACACGGAGGAAGAACGGAGGGGGACACAGAAGAAGAATGGAGGGGGACACAGAGGAAGAACAGAGGGGGACACAGAGGAAGAACAGAGGGGGACAGCAGGATGGAGGGGGACAGCAGCAGAATGGAGGGGGACACAGAGGAAGAACGGAGGGGGACAGCAGGAGAACGCAGGGGGACAGCAGCAGAACGAAGGGGCAAACGGAGGAAGAACGGAGGGGGACAGCAGCAGAACAGAGGGGGACACGGAGTTAAGTTAAGAATAGGAGAGGCCCAAGGACGGACCCTTGGGGTACCCCAACAGAAAGAGGAAGGGGAGCGGAGGAGATGGAGTTGTAAGTGACACTGAAAGTGCACTGAGATAGGTAGGAGGAGAACCAGGATAAAGCAGAATCATGGAGGCCAAGGGAGTGTAATTTGCTGAGGAGGAGCAGGTGGTCAACTGTGTCAAATGCAGCAGAGAGGTCTAAAAGAATGAGTATGGAGTAGTGCCCATTGGATTTAGCAGTTAGTAGGTCATTGGTTAGTTTTAGTAGGGCAGTTTTTGTTTGGTCGGAAAAATATAGAACATGTTCTCTATCTAAGTCCTTCTGAATTTTCGACAGAAAAAGTCAGATGGGGCATACACACGGTCAGAATGTACGATGAAAAGCTCCCATCGGACTCTTTCTGTCGGAAATTTCGCTCGTGTGTACGCGGCATTAGAGTTTTCTTTTGCTGGTATTTGATCACCTCTGCAGTTTTTTTTTGTTTTTTTTGTTGCGCTATAAACAAAAAAAGACACACAATTTAGAAAATAAAAAAACAATATTTTTTACTTCCTGCTCTAAAATATATCCAATATACAAAAAAAAGTAAAAGATTAAATTTCTTTATAAATTTAGGCCAATATGTATTCTGCTACACATTTTTGGTGAAAAAAATCCCAATAAGCGTATATTGATTGGTACGCACAAAAGTTATAGTATCTACAAACCATGGGAAATTTGTATTTATTTAAAAAAAAAATGTTTTTACTAGTAATAGCGGCGATCAGCGACTTATAGCGGGACTGCGATATTGCGGCAGACAAATCGGACACCTAACTGACACTTTTGACACTTTTTGGGGACCAGTGACACTAATACAGTGATCAATGCTAAAAATACACAAAGTGGTTAAAAACAGGGGTTTAGTTTGCACACATTTCCAAATACATGCATAAACTGGAGAGCCACTTCTGGGGTGCCGTGACATGGCTCTGAACCTTACGCATGTGTTCTTCAAATGTGTGCAAACTAAACCCCTGTTTTTAACACATACTGTTATGCCGCGTACACACGAGCATAACGAGGTCCGACGGACTTTCGACTGAGTTACTACGGACTTTCGAATGACCGGACCGTTCGAAATGTCAAATCGCATGCCAAATCGGCAGCAATTTCCGGCAATGGCACCGTCTGAATCAGTGCGACACCGCATTTGTGGCACCGCACCGATTCCCAGAAGTAGTTTCTGTACTACTTTTGGCGACTTCGGGGTGCAATTTCCATAGACATCTGTGCAGGAACCCGCACAGATGTCTCTGAAATCGCTCACGAAGTCGGGACTGACATGCGGGAATGAAATCGAGTTCAGCTGAACCTGCTGAATGAAAAAGAAAAAATGTGCAATAGAGTGCCAGGGATTTCTAAAAAAGAGATGATCTAAAAAAAGACTAAAGATCGCAGCTGCTCTAATTAATGGCAGGACCAAAAAACGGAACACAAAGATTGTGAAAAAGCAGCGCTGATCAGGCTAACTATAACAGCCTATGTGTGCTAATATATTATTAAATAAGAATTCATCAACACCATTGCATCGCGCAGCTCAGTAAACAATTGATATGGATGCAAAACATTAAAGTGCAAAGTGCTTGAAAACAACAAATAGGACAAAATAACAGAAAAAGTCAATGTGCATAACTATTCTCCCCCGTAAAGTCAATACTTTGTTGAGCCACCTTTTGCGGCTATCACAGCTCCAAGTCGCTTTGGATAAATCTCTATGAGCTTGCCACATCTTACCACTGGGATTTTTGCCCATTCCTCCTTGCAAAACTGCTCCAGCTCCTTCAAGTTGGATGGTTTGCACTTGTGAAAAGCAATCTTTAAGTCTGACTACAGATTTTCTATTGGATTGAAGTCTGGGCTTTGACTAGGCCATTCCAACACATTTACATGTTTCCCCTTAAACCACTCAAGTGTTGCTTTAGCAGTGTGTTTGGGATTATTGTCCTGCTGGAAGGTGAACCTCCGTCCTAGCCTCAAATCACACACAGAGTGGTACAGGTTTTGCTCAAGAATATTCCTGTATTTAGCACCATCCATCTTTCGCTCAACTCTGACCAGTTTCCCAGTCCCGACTGCTGAAAAACATCCCCACAGCACGATGCTGCCACCACCATGTTTCACTGTGGGGATGGTGTTCTTTGGGTGATGTGATGTGTTGTGTTTGCGCCAGACATAGCATTTTCTTTGATGGCCAAAAAGTTCAATTTTAGTCTCATCAGACCAGAGCACCTTCCTCCATACATTTTGGGAGTCTCCAACATGCCTTTTTGCAAACTCAAAACGTGCCATTTTGTTTTTTGCTTAAAGTAATGGCTTTTTTCTGGCCACTCTGCCATAAAGCCCAACTCTATGGAGCGTCTGGCTTATTGTGGTCCTATGTACAGATACTCCAGTCTCTGCTGTGGAACTCTGCAGCTCCTCCAGGGTTACCTTAGGTCTCTGTGCTGCCTCTCTTATTAATGCCCTCCTTGTCCGGTCCGTGAGTTTTGGTGTGCGGCCGTCTCTTGGCAGGTTTGCTGTTGTGCCATGTTCTTTCCATTTGGTTATGATAGATTTGATGGTGCTCCTAGGGATCATCAAAGATTTGGATATTTATTTATAACCTAACCCTGACTTGTACGTCTCAACAACATTGTCCCTTACTTGTTTTGAGAGTTCCTTGGTCTTCATGGCAGTGTTTGGTTAGTGGTGCCTCTTGCTTAGGTGTTGCAGCCTCTGGGGCCTTTCACAAAGGTGTGTATATGTAATGACAGATCATGTGACACTTAGATTGCACACAGGTGGACATCATTTCACTAATTATGTGACTTCTGAAGGTAATTGGTCGCACCAGAGCTTTTTATGGGCTTCATAACAAAGGGGGTGAATACATACGCACATGCCAATTATCAGTTCTTTATTTCTGAAAAATGGTTTTATGTACATATTTTTCTAATTTTACTTCACCAACTTAGACTATTGTGTTCTGATCCATCACATATAATTCAGATTAAAACAAACATTGAACCAAAAGCTGTAATGTAACAAAATAGGTAAAAAGCCAAGGGGGGGAATACTTTTGCAAGGCACTGTAGATTTATTGTGACTGTAACAAACGGGTGTGATCCTCCACCAGACGTACCAAATCAACTCACCAGATCCACCAGCTGGTAAAATTAGTGTCTGCACCTTTTAGCAATCAATGCTTGAATCAGAGATGCTTGCTAGCAAATACACAATTCATCCAGACATAAGAGAAGGAAGAAGGCAGCTCCAGTAGTGTGATAACGCTTAGAAAAAATTATTTAAAACATTTAAAAGAAGTTCACTCACATATTACAAGTGTCAGACCAGACACTAGGGATTCTAGGCATAAATGTTTTCACAATGGCCTCCAGCTGCT
This sequence comes from Lithobates clamitans, assembly GCA_037952925.1. Taxonomy (NCBI): domain Eukaryota; kingdom Metazoa; phylum Chordata; class Amphibia; order Anura; family Ranidae; genus Lithobates; species Lithobates clamitans. Next base: position 2,162,290 of record JBBGZY010000250.1, read on the forward strand.
CTGGTTCGTGTGCAATCCTGGAAAGCGTGTTGGCTAACCCCGCTCAAACACCCGGGTGTTACAGTCACATTGAATCTACATACAAGATATCACTGAATGTCACCACTATACAGCCTTTATTGAAGAATTGGTTTTTCACTTATATAAAAAATATTTTTTCTTTTTTCTGGAACAATAATATATTTTTCTTTTTTTTTTTTTGAACAATAATATATTTTCACTGTCACATTTTACATTGGTTTCAGCTTTGTTCCCGTATTGTTTAGAGCACTATTTTTTATGGACTTTATTGATTATTTGCATTTATGAATTTTTACAAGCAGTTTTGCACTTTAATGTTTTGCATCCATATGAATTGTTCACTGAGCTGTGCGATGCAATGGTGTTGATGAATTCTTATTTAATAATATATTAGCACACATAGGCTGTTATAGTTAGCCTGATCAGCGCTGCTTTTTTACAATCTTTGTTTTCAACTTTGGATGATGCAAGAGTGGTCTTTAAATAGCATATAGATCACATCACATGATACCCCAACTAAGCTCCTCCCATCAGTGGGCGGGTATATAAAAGTATATAACATGGGATATTACACTAAAATAAGACTTTTATGTGCCTTATGCCCCGTACACACGGTCGGACATTGATCGGACATTCCGACAACAAAATCCATGGATTTTTTCCGACGGATGTTGGCTCAAACTTGTCTTGCATACACACGGTCGCACAAAGTTGTTGGAAAATCCGATCGTTCTGAACACGGTGACGTAAAACACGTACGTCGGGACTATAAACGGTGCAGTGGCCAATAGCTTTCGTCTCTTAATTTATTCTGAGCATGCGTGGCACTTTGTGCGTCGGAATTGTCCACACACGGTCGGAATTTACGCAAACGGATTTTGTTGTGGGAAAATTTTATAGCCTGCTCTCAAACTTTGTGTGTTGGAAATTCCAATGGAAAAAGTCCGATGGAGCCCACACACGGTCGGAATTTCCGACAACAAGCTCCGATCGCACATATTCCGTTGGAAAGTCCGACCGTGTGTACAGGGCATGATTGGCGATGCTGTTTGTGAGTATGCATTTGTATTTTTACATAATAAAAGCTATCACAAAGGTAATGCGCTAGGTTGGAGCACCCTCAGTTTCTTGTTTTTGTAGGGCAGCTTGTGAGAAGGGTGCAGCGTGGTGTGTCGGCGAACATGAATCACATAGAGGCCGAGGTGGATGACAGCAGTGTATTCACAGAAAGTTCTAACAAGGTACAACCAGGCCCGACAGGTAGGCATAGTCATCTGAAGCCACTTATGGAAGCTGCTGAGAATAGCTGTTAACTTTGGATGATGTCAACATCTTCCGCAACAAGGAGCGGGAATGCGGTCTGCCCAGTGCACACCCAAATGGGAGGTTGCTCCGGAAGAGTGTATTATAGTTCCTAAGCTGTCCCTACTCATGCGGAACCTCTCCCTAGTTCTCAATACTTTCCCTGACAAACGGGGAACCTATATCTACACTCAACACTTGCAAAACTTTGCGTCAAACCCAGGAGCCTGTGTCTTAAATAGACACTGCCCTGGCCCAAGATGGCCATGGGGTCAGCCAAGGCAGCAGCATCCAATCAGTCAGCTGCTTCCCTGATGATGGCAGAAACTTGCAGAGGAACTTTCACCTTCCTTCCCTTTCTGTATTGCCGCTGTGACCCATTGCCACCTACAGATGGGAGGACAGACTGCACCTCTCTACAAGTTGCCTTGACCACAATGGAACCAAGAATAGTGGAGGCAAGGCAATTTACACCAGAAACCCAGTTCACTGCAACAAAGTATTCCAAGTAATGCCCTGTACACACGATAGGATTTTCCGACAACAAAATCCATGTTTTTTTTCTGACGGATGTTGGCTCAAACTTGTCTTGCATACACACGGTCACACAAATCTTGTTGGAAATTCCGAACGTCAAGAACGCGGTGATGTACAACACGTACGACAAGTTCAATAGCCAGTGCGGCTCTTCTGCTTGATTCCAAGCATGCGTGGAATTTTGTGAGTCAGAATTGTGTACACACAACGGATTTTGTTTTTGGAAAATCTGAGATCCAGATCCAAATTCCGATGGAAAATATCCCATGGAGCCTACACACGGTCGGAATTTCCGACAACAAGTTCCCATCGAACATTTTCCGTCGGAAAATCCTACCGTGTGTACAGGGCATTATGGTTGCTTCCATCACAGCCTTGGTACATAAGCATTTTATTATATGTTATACTCCTTTAAACGCGGCCACCCAACAAATCTGACTTTTCATGCAAAACTTCAGAAATGATCCTCGCTACAGCAATGCGGCTCCTCTTAAACCAATCTCAAGACCATGAGCTTAATGCTCTCTAAGCACAATGAAAGATTTAGGACTGCAATGTACCCTGATGTTCGGTACCGCCCCCCACCATGGTACTAAACCATTAGAGTGACTCCCCATTGAGTTACCAGAGAATGGAACAGTGTGTCACAGACAACCCTGATTGCTTGTCCCTTACCTCCATCCTAATTTAGTTCTACGTTGTCTGGCTTATAAACTTTAACAAAAAGTAACTTTTGGATCCAGAAAATGGATTAAGGCTCATTTTACTAAGGCAGCCTGCAGTTTAAAGTGCTACAGCATAGCTGGGATAAAGTAAGATAAAACAGGACGAAATTCTGGTATCAATGCACTTGAAGAACAGACTATGAAAAAAAATCAATGTTGTATTTAGAAATTGGAACTTTAATGATACTTTGATTTCTTGAAAATACAAAGCTTATTATGTCTATAGAATAAAAGATAAGCACAAACTTTTCTTTAACAGCTTACCTCCTAAACGCAAGAAGCCAAGAACAAAAATTTATTTCAGGTTACCCGTTCTTAGATGTAGTGGCTGCATTTTTTTTTTTTTTTTCAGTTGGTGATTCTGCCAGTTACATATGTCCTGACTTAGGCAGGCCATACACAGTGCGAATTTCTTTCCTGCAATCACGGGTTGCAGGAAAGAAATTTGCAAGATTCCCCATCAACACAGACAGTGTTGACAGTGGATTTTTGAGACAACGTTTTAAGGTCAGTTCTAGGGACAACAAATCATATCCACAGCCTTAACCTCCCTGGCGGTTTTCCCAAGTGTGGCTCAGGGTTAAATTTCAGTACCATTAGCGGTAGCCCCGAGCCACACTCGGAATTGCATTGCAGGATCCTGGTATGGTATACTTACCTTGTCCCCAGGATCCTGCGATGTCCCCCCGCTGTGTCCGTGGGCTCTGTCCTCCGCCCGAAGCCTCTGTGTGCCGGGCTCCGTTCCCTGCGAGCGTCGCGACGCATGGGGGCAGAGCCCGGCAGCAAATTCAAAAAATTGAAAAATCATAATACATACAGTACAGTGTTACATAGTACATAGAAGGTCCAACCTATGTGTGTGATTATGTGTCAGCATTACATTGTATATCCCTGTATGTTGCGGTCATTCAGGTGCTTATCTAATAGTTTCTTGAAGCTATCGATGCTCCCCACTGAGACCACCGCCTGTGGAAGGGAATTCCACATCCTTGCCACTCTTACAGTAAAGAACCCTCTACGTAGTTTAAGGTTAAACCTCTTTTCTTCTAATTTTAATGAGTGGCCGCGAGTCTTGTTAAACTCTCTTCTGCGAAAAAGTTTTATCCCTATTGTGGGGTCATTCGGTATTTGTATATTGAAATCATATCCCCTCTCAAGCGTCTCTTCTCCAGAGAGAATAAGTTCAGTGCTCACAACCTTTCCTCATAACTAATATCCTCCAGTCCCTTTATTTGTTTTGTTGCCCTTCTCTGAACTCTCTCCATTTCTAGTACATCCTTCCTGAGGACTGGTGCCCAGAACTGGACAGCATACTTTAGGTGCGGCCGGACCAGAGTCTTGTAGAGCGGGAGAATTATCGTTTTATCTCTGGAGTTGATCCCCTTTTTAATGCCAATATTCTGTTTGCTTTGTTAGCAGCAGCTTGGCACTGCATGCCATTGCTGAACCTATCATCTACTAGGACCCCCAGGTCCTTTTCCATCCTTACAGATTACAGTACTGTATGAAATAATTTCACATCCCTTTTGTCCCCAGTGCTTTGTCCAATGCCCTGCATGCAGTTTTATGTGATATATACTGTTCTTTCTGCCTGGAAACTGGTGTCCCTTTATGTCAAAAATGGGTTTTAGACCAGCTAGAAAACAGCGATAGTAAATTAGAACACTTGCAGAATTGAGCGATAGTGAATCGTGGGGAAATTCATTTTATTATTATTATTATATTGTTATTTTTTATAATTATTTATATATATTTATTATATTAGAATTTATGATTTTTTGTTTCAAACTTCCTCATACCCGGGATATCTACTAGACTCTTGTTTGGACAGATTTAAGTGTGTTATTGCTAAGAATTACAGGCCCACAATATAAAACGCCAAATTTCTATGCAAAATAATTGTACCGCTTTGAGACGCAAAAATCTGACATAATCATACCGCCCGGGAGGTTACTTAACATAGTAGGTCAAGGAAATGGAAAGTAGGAATCCCTCCCATGCACTCAAGAGGACTTGTGTTGACAGTGGAACCAGAAATTGTCTTCTCCCAGTGGTGGGGTGGGAGGTAAGGGGCTGTGGAAGCCACCCCAACTGGTAGAATCCGGCAGGCTGGTTGTACCCAAGTTGATCATTTCATCAACTTGGTATATTCAGCCTTAACGGTTTGGATCTTGACCGGTTTCTGCTGAACCGATCGAGATTTGAACTGTGTATGGCCAGCCTTAGAGTGACAGCGCTCACGTTCTGTACTCTAGCTATCGAGGAGCACCCTTGTTACCGTAATGTGGAGGAGTGTCCCTGTAGTACACAGAGATAGCTGGGAACAATGTTAAAGCGGGGTTCCCATTTAAAAAAAAATAAAAAATAAAAGTCAGCAGCTACAAATACTGCAGCTGCTGACTTTTAATCGGACACTTACCTGTCCCAGGGTCCAGCGATGCGGGGGATCGCAGCCCCGCTCGTCCCCCCCCTCTGCTCGGCGCCACCGGCGTTTTAACTGTGGGCGCCCGGCTGTGGCTTCACAGCCGGGCATCCACTGCGCACGCGCGAGCCGCGCCGCGCGCCGTCACTGGCCCCGCAATCATCTGGGACCGGTCACGTGTCCCAGGTGATTGACAAGAGGGAGGGTGGAGAAGCGATCTCCCTTCCTGCACCGAGGGAAGTGACGTCAGGAGCCCAGGCACCGAAGGAGGCAGACTACGAGGGACCCCCTAGCAACAGGCATTTAGAGGTGAGTATAAAAAAAATTTTCTCCAAATGTTTTTTTTTAATTTCTTTAAGCACTTTATTATTTTTTTTTTTTTTTGGGGTGGAACTCCACTGAACTGATAAGAGTGCAACGTAGGCAGAGAGCATAGGAAATTTTCAGGTGACAAGATTTCAGGCAGGATCAACAGGTATTGTATGCACTTAACAGATATACTAACAATGCTTTTGGTTGTATATTTACCTAATCAAAAGGGAGCAATTAAGATCAGTTCATTGTTAGGGTTTACAGACCATCCAGTACTGGTATACTTCTCGCTCTCTGCAGTGAAGAGGAGGGTGGTGGAGGGGGGAAGGACTGGCAATGCAGGGCCACGTTCATGATCTACCTGTTGGCTGCGTAGATCGCGATCGATGGGTTGCAGACCCCTGATTTACTTTTTGAGTTAACCAGCAGGTGATTGGTTGCTAGGATGCTGGGAGGTCCTAGCTACCAATCACCAGCTTGTTAAAGCGGTAGTAAACTCTTTTCTTCTATTTTTACCTACAGGTAAGCTTCTATCCCTTACAGCTTGTATTAAATAAAACGTTGAAATCTGCTCCATCTTTTTGAATAACCCTGTAAAGTATCATATAAAATTTCATACATAGTAACGTGGAAGTGTCACAGAGTAGCAGCTCTATATTTTTTCACCAACTCTCATGGCATTTTTTCCGCTACACTAGTTTCTCTTATAGCTCCTTCAAAGTTTAATAGTTCTGTTTTCCAGCCACTGAACTCGATGTGTGTGGTGTTGTTACATCAACATCACCCGCCTGGGGAGTAATTGGCCAAAATCCCAAGAGGGGTATAATAACTCTGCAGTAGTACAAGAACATGTCATTAATAAAGGTGAGCATGCATGACGCAGCTTGAGCGCGTTCCATCAGCCATTGCAACATCATTTCACCTTATTTTCGCCTGACGACACAATCCAGCTTTTCTGTGCTGGCTCCCCATGTGCAAGCACTTTATTTATTAAGTGTGAACGAGGCAGGAAACTGTGCCGCAATGGCTCCTTATAAATAGTCCTTCTGTTTCTTCTCAGAATCAACAGTTGAACGGTCACAGAGCCACTTCACAGCTACAGATCTTCAGATTGCTCATAACATTTCAGAGCTCCTTTTCTCTATAGTTTCTGATAGCGGAGTTGTTTGGAATTCTAAATTGACTTAGAAAAAGCTTGCCTAAGTCTGGCCATATGGTGATCAAAGGCGGCCCGTCCATTAGGGGCACCCGAGCGCCGCCCCCTCTCTCACGCCACCATCCTATATGCATAATGGATAGATTCATGCATGCATAGCTTAAATCTATTCATGGCCCCGGTGCCCACCCCCTATTCATGTGTCCGGCCCCTTTTGGGGCACCGGGCTCATCAATTACAGCAGCAGGGGATTTTTTTTGAAGCACCTGATTAGAGCCACAGGCTCTAAAAGGCTTCAAAATAGGGTGGGCTCGGGTCGCAGAGCATGCGACCTGGAGCCCACCCCAGGTGAGTTACAACAGCGAATGAACACTGATCCTCAAATCGACCAATCAGAAGCGGGTGTGAGACCCTATTTTCAAATTGGCCGAAAAGAGAAGACCCCCGATTGGCCGCCAAGGGGGAGGGAGGAAACAAAAGTCGCCACCGTGGAGAGCAGGAGTACGGGAGGCTGCCGAGAAGGGGGGAACCATATTTTTTATTGCATATGTTTTATAGCAGAAAGAAAAAAAAATATTTTTTTTTTTCAAAATTGACTGTCCTTTTATTCCAGATTTGGCAGCTATTGATATAAGGTGACCCACCTCTTCTGTCTCCTTTTTCACCTCTTCTCACTTCCCCTCCCTGTTTCCCCCTTTTCCTATCTTTTCTGATCCCCTTATATCTTATCTTATCCCCTTTCCTTCTCCCCTCCTTCACCCCTTCCCCCCCTTTCTCCCTACTTTGTCTCATATATTGAATTATTTTTGCAAATATACAGGAGGGATTGACCCTCATTGCTGTATTATTATATATATTTATTTAGGAATGATCCTGATATATCTTTTTCTGGTGCTCACCCTGCGATTTAGATGCTCCCTTATCTTTCTCTTTTATCTGAACAACAGGATTCCAACATATCTACTTATCATCTACTGTATATGATGGGTAAGTCTCTATTGCCATCACACTTATTCCCCTCTGTGAGATCCATACAGCCAGAGACCATCTGAGTGGGGCGTTTATTATGCCCCCCTTTGGCTTTTCTTTTCTCTTCATTGTTGGATTTTTGTCCATATATTTCATTGCATGATAACCCATTCTGTATTTGATTGTCATGTATTTTGTATACTTTACGTATACTTTTTGTATTTTTTTGTAGCCAATATATGCCTTACAGCTCCTGAAGAAGCAATATAGCGAAACATGTAGAGTCCAACAGGCATTTATATAGCTACATATAGTTTTAGATGCACATTATTGTTTCTATCATTGGTGATAATTTTATATGTATATCTTTATTCTTGAGAGTCAACGTTGTTTACTCCTTTTTATATTTGGATATTAATAAAATCATTTTATGATAATTACATTTCTTGTCTATACCTGTGGCACCATGAAAATCTCCCTTTTCATTTTCTCTTAAATTCTCTAATTTGGGATGTGGGTGCCTTGATCTTTTGAGTTAGTGTAGCTATTGCAAGTGACGGCCTTTTTTTGCTTATAGCGCAAAAAATAAAAAGCCGCAGAGGTGATCAAATACCACCAAAAGAAAGCTCCATTTTTGGGGAAAAAAAAGGCTTTTTTTTTTTTTGGGTACAGCGTCGCACTACCGTGCAATTGTCAGTTAAAGTAACGCGCAGTGTCGTATTGCAAAAAATGGCCTGGTCATGAAGGGGGTAAAGCCTTCCAGAGCTCAAGTGGTTAACCACTTCCGGACCGGCCACTGCCGTTATACGTCAGTACTTTGAAGAGGAATATGGTTGTTATGGCAGCAGCTAGCTCTTCTTCAGCATGTGGTCTGCTTCAAGATAAAAGTGGTCTCTGCGACGGATTTGCCGCATGATCACTTTTATCGGCAGCGGGAGAGGGCCCGCCGCGCTGCGCTCCGGTGCCCTCCGCCGCTTACCGGAGCCGTCGGCAGGGGCAGAGGCAATCGGATCTTCTCTCTTGTGTGACATGGAGACGAGTGAGGGGAAGATGGCCCCCACCCGTCTCCATATCATTGCAGGGCTGAAGCGACGTCAAAACATCACTTCTGCCCATAGCTCTTAAAGTGGATGTAAACCCAATGTCATCCTTTCTAAACTACTGCCATAGGGGTTATCTATAAGGATATACATGCCTCCTGCATGTATCTTTACCTGTCAAATGTCTCCCCTCTGTCTGTTATGAGACCCGAAAAACTGCAGATTCTGTGGGCGGGTCTGTTGTCTGGAGCTCGGTGGGCGGAGTCATGATGTCAGACTCCCCGCCCACCTCTACACTCCCCTTGTCAATATGCATTTTCTCCTGTGTATTTCTAACACTGAACTTCTGCTATGATCTCTAACATCCAGTGAAAAGACAGGAAAGTAACCACATGACTTCAGCATGCCAAATCATACTGAGGTGTGGAACAGCCAATCCTGGCAGAGCTGCTGAAGAAAGGAGTGGGGGAGGGAATTAAAAAATAATGCATGTGTCTTAGGCTGTCACTCACAGCAAGGGGGAGGATTTGACAAAGTTTTTCTCAGTTTGTCAAGTTTTATCTCACTGAACAATAAAAGAGGATTGCTCAGAGATGTATTAACTCTGCGTGGCAAGACTGGGCTCAAATGATAGGAAATCTTATACTCTACAGTATGATATATATTTTTTTTTTTTTCGGGTTTACATCCACTTTAAAGGGACATTTTTTTGTATTTTTTTAAATGGCAAAATTATATATTTTTTTTATTGCATTTTAGTGTAAATATGAGTTCTGAGGTCTTTTTGACCCCAGATCTCATATTAAAGAGATCCTGTCATGCTTTTTTTCTATTACAAGGGATGTTTTTTGTACATTCCTTGTAATAGGAATAAAAGTGACACATTTTTTTTTTTTAAGAACAGTGTAAAAATAAAAAATAAAAGGTAAAATAACTAAGAAAAAAAAAAGAGGTCCTGTCATGCTTTTTTTCCCTTGTAATAGGAATAAAAGTGACACAATTTTTTTTTTTTTAAGAACAGGGTAAAAATAAAAAATGAAAGGTAAAATAACTAAGAAAAAAAAAAAATTGTGGGTAGAGCGAGAGCAGTAATTCTAGCCCTAGACCTCCTGTGTAACTCAAAACATGCAACCTGTAGAATTTTTTAAACGTCGCCTATGGAGATTTTTAAGGGTAAAAGTTTATCGCCATTCCACGAGCGGGCGCAATTTTGAAGAGTGACATGTTGGGTATCAATTTACTCGGCATAACAATATCTTTCACAATTTTAAAAAAAAAATTGGGCTAACTTTATTTTTGTCTAATTTTTAATTCAAAAAAGTGTTTTTTTTTCCCTAAAAAAGTGCACTTGTAAGGCCGCTGCGCAAATACGGTGTGACAGAAAGTATTGCAACGACTGCCATTTTAATCTCTAGTGTGTTAGAAAAAAAAGTATAATGTTTGGGGGTTCTAAGTAATTTTCTAGCAAAAAAAACTGTTTTTAACTTGTAAACAACAAATCTCAGAAAGAGGCTCGGTCCTTAAGTGGTTAAAGTAAGTAACCCAGTAACACAAAGCCCGAGTTTACTTTAAGGGAATCTGTACCATTTTATAGTTCTTTAGCTGAATGAGTAGTAAGTCTGCACACAGCTGTTAAACCAGTAATGTATGATATGTGTGTGTGAGTTTAAAAGAAGTTAATATGTACAACTTGCCCTCTATCATTTATGTCTATGGTCATAACAATCTAGCTACAAGCATTTACAAATGATGATAAATCACCAAAGTGACACTTGCAAATGTGTAATTAAAATGAAATTACTAAACATAAATGATGAAGTGCCACTTTCTGCAGAGATATTTTTAATGGCTAATTTACTAGAAGTTATGTAATTTGTAATTATAATCGTGACTATGCAGAGGCATTTCTTAAAACACAAGAGGGTTGCACAAAGAACAATGTGGCATTTATTAAACTGTAGCAACATATTAAGAAATGTTACAATTGTTTTCTGGTTCCCTTGTTTCAATGCACACAATAAAAACTAATAATAAAAATAATGAAAAAAACAAAAACATAAAAAAAAGCTGATTTTATAGTGTGAATAGACTGATAAAAATGGGAGCTGTTGCTGCAGGCTTTGGAGTCAGCAACCTGTAACAAATATACTGAGACTTCATATTTTTCACACTTCACTGGCTGTGTATTTGTTCCAGGTCAGCGATGCTCTAATTAGCATGAAAAAAACACCCATCTTTATGGCCAGTACAAACGATAAGAAAATCAGATGAAAATTTTCGTAAGAGGAACGATTGGTCAATTATCGGTTCCTTAGTATAGTGCTTTCGACAGCTGATTACGACCATTCAGACGGGGAAAAAAACCAAAGGTGCAAACGTTTTTCTCGTTCAATAACATAACGTCCCATTTTCGTTTTGTGTACAGTAATTATACAAAAATAATAGAATAGAAAATACCACGCATGATCGGACGCAAACAGCCACCTGGAACAAGATGGAAACCAAAACAAAAACTATACACAAGAAAGGTGCTTCAAAAAGTTAATAGTAGCACACTTTTTTCTGTGGCAATAATCAAGCTACATAAGAACATAGCTAGTTTTGCCTACATCTGCCTTTGTCGTTCAAGAATTTTCATACAAGGTAATATCATTCTCGGTCACATCATGGCACGCACCTTTGTTGAAAATCGGACGATTGCTTCACCAATTTTCTCATAGTGCACACAAGGCTTTCGATTTTTTACATGTTGCTTGTATTTATAGTAAAATACTTGACCTAAATTGTGCCTCAAAACCTGCCCCCCCCCCCCACCTGTTTCTCTTCTTCCTATGTTAGTGGTCTTTAACACTTCAGAGCAGCCTTTCTCAAATAGGGTTGCGTGGTACCCTAGGGTTCCTCCATGGGTTGATAGAGGTTCCTTGATCAATGACCAGTTTCTGAGATATCTCTCAGAAATGTAACCACTGACACCTATTAGTTTTTTTTTTAGCTATCTGTAACGGGAAACATTCTTCTCACTGAGCACCAAGATAAGGTGCACTCTTCCCACTGACCACCAGTATATGTAGCAACAGTCCCTCAGACTACTAATGTGAGGGGAACATTCTTCCCACTGACTACCTATATAAGGAACATTCCGCTCAGTGACCATCAATATAAAGAGTATCCTTCCCACTGGCCACCAATACAAGGAGTATTCTTCCCAATGGCCACTAATATAAAGAGCATCCTTCCTACTAACCACCAATGTTTGGGGGAAGGGGGGAGAGGAGGGGACATTCTTCCCACTGAACCCAATGTAAAAAAACATTCTTCCCACTGACCATCAATGTAAGAAACATTCTTCCTATTGACCACCAACGAAAGGGACATTCTTCTCACTGACCACCGATGTAAGAAACATTCTTCCCACTGACCACCAATGTAAGGGGCATTCTTCCCACTGACCACCAATGAAAGGGTTATTCTTCTCACTGACCACCGATGTAAGAAACATTCTTCCCACTGACCACCAATGTAAGGGGCATTCTTCCCACTGACCACCAATGAAAGGGGCATTCTTCTCACTGACCACCGATGTAAGAAACATTCTTCCCACTGACCACCAATGTAAGGGGCATTCTTCCCATTGACCACCAATGTAAGGGGCATTCTTCCCACTGACCACCAATGTAAGAATGTAAGAAACATTCTTCTCAATGGTCACCAATGCAATAATCTTTCTTCTCAATGACCACAAATGTAAGATCTAAGCTCTTCTTACTGACCACCCAACTAATGTACGGTGAGCTGTAGATATCACCCCCTGAGACCTGAAAGTTATTTTTAAGGGTTCTTCCATGTTAAAAATGTTGATAAAGGATTCTAAACATATATATATACAGCAGAATTGTACTGTGAAGCCAGGCCAATGGGCAACAATGTGATGCACCTCCAGGAGATGTGGACAGCTTGGGCTCACAGGAAATGGATTGAATAGTAATGCTGGGCATCATTCAACCAGGTAGAAGGTTCGGCGCTTGTAGAGTGATGATGATCTGAAGGTATAGCAGAACAGAGGCAATGAGGGCTACAGCAAAATATGGGCTAAAAACAAAACAAAACTGGTGTTCCACTTTTAGTTTTTCATCTAGAAATTGCTGTAGTGACCAGTCCACCGTACCTACAGGAATCTGGCAACGTGGGAACCCTGAGTTGTGATGCAGCAGTGGAATTCACAAACACATCAACCGCAAGGTCCTTACTGTCTTTCACATACACAGAGCCTGATGTACAAAAACGTCAGCACTATCAAGTTTCTCACAGCCACCCATTAATTGTAAACCTTCCTTTCAAGGTCCATGGTGTTTGCCGAACAGAATTGGTAGCTCACTATTTATTTCAATTTGCTACCTCAAAATGTTTTTTTTTAAGGCTAGTTTACTGAGTGTCAGTGGTAAGAAGCATTTGCAAGGCATTTAACAAACGGCAAGTAATATTTTTGAAGTGTGCAAAAAGAACCTTCACCTGCACAGTGACACCCAAAGACAGTTTATTCTATGTCTCGGGGATTCTATTGGTAAGTACTCTGTGCTGAGTTCCCAGGACTTCGCACCTACTATAACCAACCCTGCCGGATTTGTTATATATGTTATATTATGGAACATGTATTTGAGGGAGCTGGAACTCACAAAGATGGGCAGAGAGACACCCAAAACCCTACCTATAGTAAGCTAAAAAAGTAACTTAGACCACTAAGTGCCACATATAGGTAAAATATCACTGTTGTGTTGACTGAACCTTTCATTTTTTTAGTAAATATACCCTTTGTCTGCTTAAAAGTTCATGGCCATACATGGGCCCTGCACCTCTCAGAGCCCCTGCACCTCTCAGGGCCTGTGTAATTACTTTCCCAGGACGCTGTTGTGTACTGTGGGTTGCATAAAGCATGGACACAAACATAGGCTCTGAATGTACACTATCTGCTTTCAGAGCATACATCCGTACAGTTGCCTTGTACCCAAAACCTGGCACACAACTGTGTACAGCTGCATCTTCTTTTTACTCCAGAGGAACCCTTAAATTATTTTTTTCAGTCTTGGGGAACACATGATAAAACCAATTCATTGATGGCCATTGGGAAAAATGTCCCTTTATTTGGTGGCCAGTGGAAAGAATGGCCCCTTTATAGCGGTGGTCAGAATATCCCCCTTACAGACATCTAAAAATATCATTGGTGTTATGCAGCTTGCTCTGCCAAGTGGCATTGGTCCCAGACCTATGCAGGCACCTTCAAATGGGAGGTTAATCAGCCTAATACACAATAGGTCTTGTGTGGGATGTATTGTGCCAAAGCTTAGTAATTACCAGGAAGTCATCATCCCGGCAAGGGGAAGGAAACCAGCCTGAAAAAACCCAGATGGCTGACCACCTATAATTGGGAAATGGTCCTACTCTATTAGGTGTGTCACAGATATTATTAAAAAATTCCGATTTGTATATAAGTCCTCAGATATCATCTAATTTATCTGCATTAAGCAATAAACATCAACAACATGATCCAAAGAGGTATTTAAATAGTCCTCATCATCATGTATATTCACTCAAATCTCTCTTTGTCAACACATGGCTCACCAAGCGTGTACCAGAAAGGGTGGTGGTTGCTTAACATGTCTCCTCGCAACCTCTTCCCTATGTTGGCCATATTTAAATCAGCCACAGCTCAAGGAACCCCTAGCAATCTCTGGAGGAACCCTAGTTTTCCATGGAACCCTGGTTGGGAATGGCTGTTCTAATGCATCTCACTAGACATCTGAATGTGGCAGCTGCGGGTCCTGGGAGAGTAATTACGCTGGCTCTGCACTCTGTATGGCCCCTGTACGACTGTGTGCATAAAGCCTTAAACTCTTGGTCTATATGTTTAAACATTTTGTTAAAAAAAATACCATTTTATTTCTCAAATTTACAGATTTTTTTCACATTGTAGAGCTGCGATATTCTCAATCTGCTGCTGGCCGATAAAGCCGAAATGTAATCTTTTCACAGCATACACATTATTTCCTCCACAATATAAATATTTAGGTATGGGAGTCTCTACTAGAGCAGAGAACCCTGGCAGTTAAATTATAATCACTTTAAAAATATTAAAATAAAAATCCACAAAATTCATTTTTAATCAGATTACTGCAGGAACGATCTCTGATCTGAATGCAGTTATAGAGTTGTGGTTAATGGCGACAGAAATTGCTCAGGCTACATTGTAATCTGCTTTTCAGTTTAAACAAAATTCAACTTAAAAACACAAATACCCCGTGATCACATCTGGTCTTTTTCAAACTGCTTATATTACAGAAATAGATAAATGCCAGCACTCCAAAGGTAAAAAAAAGCAGGTTATTCTTGGCTTGCACGTCATACCGATGATGTTTTGGGGCTGCAAAGGACCCCTTTATCAAGGTGATAGATTGGTTGACACTGTAAGATTTTTAAGTACTGAAGTTTGCCGACATTCTACAAGTGTGTGCAATTGTAAAGTGTGACATGTTAGTTATCTATTTACTCGGCGTAACATCATTTTTCACATTATACAAAAAAATCGGGCTAACTTTAGTTTTTCTTTTTTTATTCATGAAACTGTTTCTTTAAAAAAAAAAAAATGCGCAGCAAATACCGCATGACATAAAAAGTTGCAATGACTGCCATTTTATTCCCTAGGGTGTCTGCTAAAACAATATATATAGTGTTTAGGGGTTCTGAGTAATTTTATTGCAAAAAAAGTATGATCTTTACATGTAAGAGAGAAGTGTCAGAATTCGCCTGGGTGGCAAGGGGTTAATTACCAAAAGTAAGTAATATACAAATAATTCTTATACATTATTTTGAAGGTAATTTACTATATTTTCAAAAACTGTACTTAAGCAGGTGGCTTAATGGACAAGTTACTGAAGTTTGAAGTTATAACTTCAAACCAGTAATTTCACAGTAAATAGATAAATAATAAATTCTTATCTTATAACATATAGCATAGTAGTTTGTAATTTAGCTTGATTAAAACAGTACTTTTTCAACAGCAGCAGATCCTCCCTCCTGTGTGAGAAAAACATGGGATTGAGGGTGAATCTTAAACCCCTTGCAGTTAAGAGGGCTGGGCTGGAAGGGAGCATGTGTCTTTTAGACACATGCCCCCTTCTATGACACTGCAGTGAGAGGAGAGCCTCCACTGCAGCATTTTTATTGGACAGCTTGTTCCAATGGTGCTTTACCATTGGTCCAAGGCTCCAAGCTGTCCATTGAGCTCAGTGCCTCTGACAACAAGTGAGGAGAGGCACTGTGAGCTCATCCTCTCAGTCTGCTGCAAACAGAGTGTGCCAGCTTGTATTTAAACTGGCCGCTCTGTATGTAGCTTCTGACAGGCTGCACAAGGAGCCCCATATCTCTAGAACCATAGATGATAGTGGTCTCTGTGACCCCAGGTCACCGAGCTACAACCCTCGAAGCTCCATCATATTTTTTTTATGATCATGGCTGGTGAGGCTCTGTTTCACCTGCCTCCCCTAACTGCATGTCCTTGGTATGTTGTGCAAGCTTTCTGGGAACAGGTACCGCCAGAGGTGGCCATCTTTTAGGAAAACCCGCCCCAAATTCCTCATCAATAGTAGTAGTGGCCGTCTGCACCATAACAACTAATGACATTGTGTGGCCCGGGGCTTAACATTCACTATGGACAGAATGCCCTTAGTGCCTCCTTCCACCATGCCTCAACGGGTGCAGTCTGAGGCAGCCAGCCACCTTAGGTGGCCTCATGGGCTGTATGTATAGGTGCTGCACAGAATCACTTCTTTTGTCTGATATCCTGAATGGAATTCTGAGTATCTGTTCCTAATTTGTATCTTCTAATCAAATCTTAGAATCTGTTCCTAATCTGTATATATGGAGACAGTTTGGTGGACGCTCTAGGTCAGCCTCTCCTAACCTTTATAACATGAAGGAACCCTTGAAATAACGTTTCAGGTTCAGGGAACCCCTGCTAATAATTCTATATCTACAGCTTACAGTACTTTTATACTTAAGTGATGATCAGTGGGTAGAATGCTCCTTACATTTGTGGTCATTGGAACCCCCCCCCCCTTACAGATAGCTAAAAAGATCATTGGTGTCAGTGGTTACCCATCTAAGAGGCAAAAGTTTCTCATTGCTGAAAGAAAATCCTTGCAACCTCTCTGGTGGAACCCTTGTTGAGAAAGGCTGCTCTAGATGCAGAGAACACTCTCAGTGATCTAGGCTCTGATGACTTAGATAGTCGAGCTGCCAAGATT
This sequence comes from Lithobates clamitans, assembly GCA_037952925.1. Classification (NCBI taxonomy): domain Eukaryota; kingdom Metazoa; phylum Chordata; class Amphibia; order Anura; family Ranidae; genus Lithobates; species Lithobates clamitans. The sequence continues at coordinate 2,179,071 of JBBGZY010000250.1, forward strand.
CTACCCTGGTAAAGTAAGCATGAGGAATGTGCAGGACATGTCTACTGTTGATATACTCAAGGCTGGGACAACGGGTGGGCAGGAGGGTAGGCTGCCCTGGGCACTGTGGTATCATGTGAGGTGGGAAAGCAGGTGCTGGGAGGGAGGATTTCCAGTGGGGGGAGAAAATGGCTACTGGGAGGGAAACATTTTAGTGGTAGAGGATTTGTACTAGGAGGGTGATTTTTTTGTGCTGGGGGGGGCAAAGAGTTGTGATGGGAAAGGGCTTTCAGCCGGGGGGTGGATTTCTACTGGGAGGAGGGGGAATTTATGCTTAGGGGTAAGCATGCAGATTATTGCTCAGTTTTTTTTTGGAGGGGGGGATTTTTGCTGAAACATAATGCTCATACATATTGGGGGGGGACAGTTAGGCTTGTGCGCCCTGGGCTCTAGTTGACCTTGTCCCAACACTTTATATACTGTACCAAACACCTACAGCACTATAGTTCAGATAAGCTTTTCAACAGATGGTGAGGGAGGAGACATTTTTTATGGGCACAGCTCATACTCCCTGGTGATTGGAGACCCTACATCTGATCCAAGGGTCCTTTTCTGAAGAAAAACAAAAATAAAAAGTTTAAAATGCCAGCAAATAGTGATCAAATATATGTGCAAAAAAGGGGAAAAACACAAATAAAAGAAAATTAAATAAACTATAGTTTAAACTAAACCCTTACCTAAAATAAATGAAATAAACTAAAACCCAAACTACCCTAAACAATGAGTCTGCTGACATCACATCTGTGATGGAACCGCTTCCCACCACTCTGCTTGAGTGCTTCCCTCAATATACCACTTCCTCCAGTCTAAACATAGATATCAGATATTATAGCCGCATATTGCAACCAAGAACTAGGCAGGACTGGTTTAACTACAAAGCTGGGACTTTTTCTGAATAAACTTACACTTTGAACAAATATATACCCCATAGGAGGACATCCCCCCTCCTAATCATATTACCTTAACAATACAAACTGCACACAGCAATATAATTACAACAATCAACATATAGTATAAACATTACGTTAATTATCCACCTGGATGACTCAGAGGTCTCATATACGCTTATTGCAATTTTTTTTTTACCAAAAATATATAGAAGAATATATATCGACCTAAACTGATGAAGAATTAATTTTTTTTAAATTTTTTGGGATATTTATTATAGCAATTTTTTTTTTTTCAAAATTGTGGCTCATTTTTTGTTTATAGCGCAAAAAATAAAAACCGCAGAGGTGATCAAATACCACCAAAAGAAAGCTCTATTTGTGGGGAAAAAGGGACGTCAATTTTGTTTGGGTACACCGTCGCATGTCCGCGCAATTGTCAGGTAAAGCGATGCAGTGCTGTATCGCAAAAAATGGCCTGGTCATTAAGGGGACAAATCTTCCGGTCTGTAAGTGATTAATGCACCTAAATCTCCTTAATAATTGTGTATACTGGGATCCCATTACCACCAGCACAGGATTCTCCTAAAGAACCCCAACAAATGTCAAGGGCGACCACCCCAGAGACAGGATATTCTACACATTATCTAGATAAAGGTATTTGCATACCTAATATTATTCTGATGAACCAGCCTACAATCTGTCTCATCCCACCTATACCATCATTCTCTCCTGAGGCTTCTTCTCACCTTTTTTCTTTTAAGTTCTTCGACGCACTTCTTTTTCTTATTATTTTGTAAAGATTGTTTATGTATTTAATATATTAGGGATATTCTGCATCGTAATAGGTGTGTTTTGCTTATTTGGTGTACAATTAATGTGGACACAGAATGATTTGTGGAAATTTGGCCTTTTCTGGTCTTTTTTCTTTTTTTTTACATATTACATTTTTATTAAATATTTTGCAAAGTTACATTCAAAAAGCACATAGTCTGGGACTAGGGATGAGCCGAACACCCCCCGGTTCGGTTCGCACCAGAACCTGCGAACGGACCGAAAGTTCGCACGAACGTTAGAACCCCATTGACGTCTATGGGACTCGAACGTTCGAAATCAAAAGTGCTCATTTTAAAGGCTAATTTGCATGGTATTGTCCTAAAAAGGGTTTGGGGACCCGGGTCCTACCCCAGGGGACATGTATCAATGCAAAAAAAACTTTTAAAAACGGCCGTTTTTTCGGGAGCAGTGATTTTAATGATGCTTAAAGTAAAAAAAAAAAAGTGAAATATTCCTTTAAATATCGTACCTGGGGGGTGTCTATAGTATGCCTGTAAAGTGACGCGTGTTTCCCGTGTTTAGAACAGTCCCTGCACCAAATGTCATTTTTAAAGGAAAAAATCTCATTTAAAACTGCTTGCAGGTTTAATGTCATGTCGGGTCATGGCAATATGGATGAAAATCAGTGAGACAAACGGCATGGGTACCCCCCAGTCCATTACCAGGCCCTTTGGGTCTTGTATGGATATTAAGGGGAACCCCGCACCCAAATTAAAATAAGGAAAGGCCCTATATACTCTGAACAGCAGTATACAGGCGGTGCAAACAAGACAGGGACTGTAGGTTTGTTGTTAAGTAGAATCTCTTTGTAATTTTGAACGGGTACATTTTTAACGTGTTTAGCTCCAGCCAAAAAATCATTTTTAAGCTTTTTGGAAAACATAGGGAAGGGTTATCACCCCTGTGACATTTGTTTTGCTGTCTTTCCTCATCTTCAGTAGATTTCACCTCACTTTTTGTCCCAATGAAAAATGTTTTTTGAAAATTTGGGTTTTTTTGTGGAACAAGGATTGGAAAGCATCAGTGGAAAGGAGAAATTGTTTTCCCATATTAACTCTTACAGGAGAGAATTTCCCTTCCTAGGGGTAGATTTCATCTCACTTCCTGTTGTCTCCTTCCGTTTGCAAGTAGGAATCGTTTGTAAGTTAGATGTTTGAAAGTAGGGTCCTGCCCTATATACGCAGCAGAAATTTGGGCCTTAGGTGTTGCTGTGGCCACAACACTGTAAGCCCTCACAGGGCCCTGCTGTGAAATATTAGATCAAGAATTTTAATTACATGCCCCTGTTGAACAGGAGCTGAAAAATTAGGCCTTAGGCACTGGTGCTGGTGCCACAACACTGCAACCCCTCACAGACACTCTAGTTGGAACGCAGGAACGAGCCCTGCTGCAAATTATTGCATCAAAAATTGTAATTACACACCCCTGTTAGACAGGGGCAGAAAAATTGGGCCTTAGGCACTGGTGCTGGTGCCACAACACTGCAACCCCTCACAGACACTCTAGTTGGAATGCAGGAACGAGCCCTGCTGCAAAGTATTGCATCAAAAATTGTAATTACACGCCCCTGTTAGACAGGGGCAAAAAAATTGGGCCTTAGGCACTGGTGCTGGTGCCACAACACTGCAACCCCTCACAGACACTCTAGTTGGAATGCAGGAAGGAGCCCTGCTGCAAAGTATTGCATCAAAAATTGTAATTACACGCCCCTGTTAGACAGGGGCAGAAAAATTGGGCCTTAGGCACTGGTGCTGGTGCCACAACACTGTAACCCCTCACAGACACTATAGTTGGAATGCAGGAACGAGCCCTGCTGCAAAGTATTACATCAAAAATTGTAATTACACGCCCCTGTTAAACAGGGGCTGAAAAATTGTGCCTTAGGCACTGGTGGTGGCGCCCAGAACCAAAAATGTTCTTACAAGCTATCAGCGTGATGATTGAGGAGGAAGAGGATAATTACTCAGGGATAGTCACTCAGCATCAGCATAGGCAGTCTTTGAAGGGATCTGAGATTTCAAAAAAAATGATTCGGTTACATCAGCATCAGGTGCTTGGTAGCTGGTGGTGATCCAAGACTGATTCATTTTTATGAAGGTCAGCCGATCGACCGAGTCGGTGGACAGACGCACCCTGTGATCGGTTACCACGCCTCCAGCAGCACTGAATGTGCGTTCCGAAAGAACGCTGGATGCAGGACAGGCCAGTAGCTCAATTGCATACTGTGCAAGCTCTGGCCAGTGATCCATCCTCAAGACCCAGTAACCCAGAGGATTTTCGGTGGGAAAGGTGTCCAAGTCTGATCTTGCCCCTAGGTATTCCTGCACCATGTAAAACAGACGCTGGCGATGGTTGCTGGAACCGATCATACCTTGGGGCTGCGGACCAAAAAATTGTCTGAACGCATCGGTCAGACGGCCACCTTCTCCACCGCTCCTTCTTTGACTGACCGAAGCCTCAGCAACACGTTGTCCAGAAACAGGAGTTTGTAACCTCCCAGTCTCTGAGAACGCATTGCACAGACCTTTCTGCAAGGCCTCCCGAAGATGTTTCATCCTCTGCTCCCTCTGCGATGGCAAGATAAGGTCCGCAACCTTACCCTTGTAACGTGGATCAAGGAGGGTTGCCAGCCAGTATTGGTCCTTCTCCTTGATACCACGAATACGAGGATCCTTACGCAGGCTTTGCAGGATCAGGGAGGCCATGCAGCGTAGGTTTGCTGAGGCATTCAGTCCGGAGTCCTCTGGGTCACTAAGGACGACAACGTCCGCAGCCACCTCCTCCCAGCCACGTACAAGTCCATGTGTTTCTTGGGACTGGTCCCTTAAAGACTGCTGCTGATGCTGAGTGCCAGGCTCCACCTCCATACTGACACAATCTTCCTCCTCCTCCTCCTCGTCCTCTTCCTGTGTGATTGGCGGGCACGCAGGAACACTGTCTGGATAAAGGGGGCCTTGAGAGCTAAGGAAGTCCTCCTCTTCCTGCCTCTGTTCTGCCTCAAGTGCCCTGTCCATTATTCCACGCAGCGTGTGCTCCAACAGGTGGACAAGGGGGACAATGTCACTGATGCATGCACTGTCACTGCTCACCATCCTCGTGGCCTCCTCGAATGGTGACAGGACAGTGCATGCATCCCTGATCATGGCCCACTGGCGTGGGGAAAAAAAACCAAGCTCCCCTGACCCTGTCCTGGTGCCATAGTCGCACAGGTACTCATTGATGGCCCTCTGCTGCGTGTGCAGCCGCTGCAGCATGGCCAACGTTGAGTTCCACCTGGTGGGCATGTCACAGATTAGGCGGTTCTTGGGCAGGTTAAACTCCTTTTGGAGGTCCGTCAGCCGAGCACTGGCATTATATGACCGGCGGAAATGCACACAGACTTTCCTGGCCTGCCTCAGGACATCCTGTAAGCCCGGGTACCTGCCCAAGAACCGCTGCACCACCAAGTTAAGGACGTGAGCCAAACAGGGCACATGGGTCATTTGTCCCTGTCGGAGGGCAGAGAGGAGGTTGGTGCCATTGTCGCAAACCACCATTCCTGCCTTAAGTTGGCGTGGCGTCAACCACCTCTGAACCTGCCCCTGCAGAGCTGACAGAACCTCTGCCCCAGTGTGGCTCCTGTCCCCCAAGCACACCAGCTCAAGCACCGCATGGCATCTTTTGGCCTGCGTACTTGCGTAGCCCCTTGAACGACTACGGAGCACCGCTAGTTCTGAGGAAGAGGCCATGGAGGAAGAAGAAGAGGAGGGGGTGGAGGAGAGAGGTGTGTCACAATCAGCATTTTGGAGGCGTGGTGGCGGAACAACCTCCAACACTACTGCACCTTGTCCTGCATCCTTCCCAGCTGCCAGCAGAGTCACCCAATTCGCCGTGAAACTTAGGTAACGTCCCTGTCCATGCCTGCTGGGCCATGAGTCAGCGGTAATATGCACCTTACCGCTGACCGCCCTGTCCAGCGAGGCATGGACATTGCCTTCCACATGCCGGTAGAGAACCGGAATCGCCTTCCGTGAGAAAAAGTGGCGTTTGGGTACCTGCCACTGAGGAACCGCACATTCCACAAACTCACGGAAGGGGGCAGAGTCTACCAACTGAAAAGGCAGCAGTTGAAGTGCTAGCAATTTTGCCAAGCTAGCATTCAACCGCTGGGCATGTGGATGGCTGGGAGCAAACTTTTTTCGGCGGTGCAGCAGCTGGGGCGGGGAAATTTGCCTGGTACAATCTGACGTCGGTGTACCAAAAGCAGATTGCCCACAAGTACTTGGCTGTGACACACCTAATTCTACACCTTCATTCCTCTCACTGCAGGTCTCAGAGAGGACTGGAGGTCTAGTGGGGTTGGAAATCTCAGCTGATGAGGAGCAAGGAGAGATCCTCTTTGTTCTTTGGTGTGGGTCTTTTAGATACGCTTGCCAACGAACTGCATGGCAGATCAACATATGTCTGGTCAAGCATGTGGTACCCAAGCGGGAGATGTTTTGGCCACGTGAGATACGCTTGAGACATATGTTGCAAATAGCAGCGGTGCGATCTGATGCACTCGTCTCAAAAAAGGCCCACACCAAAGAACTTTTTGAATAACGCGCAGAGACTGCAGCGCCCTGCACATGTGGAGCTTTGGGGTGTGATGCAGTCAATGTGCTGCCCTTAGGCTGGCCCCTGGAGGGCATCCTGCCTCGTTGGTGATGTGCCGCCTCCTCCTCCTCCTCCTCTCTCCTATCAGGCACCCACGTTGAGTCAGTGACCTCATCATCCCCTCCCTCCTCATCACTGGAGCAAACCTGGCAGTATGCTGCAGCAGGGGGAGCATGACTGCCAGATTGCTGTCCTTCTTGGGCACCCCCTCTGTCCGTGCTCATGTTACTGCCTTCATCGAGCTCAGTATCATCATCAGAGCCTTCCAAACGCTGGGCATCCTCCTGGAGCATGTACCCAACACTGTGGTCAAACAGTTTGAGGGAATCCTCAGGAGGACATGGTGGAGCTAGGGAAGGAGTCACTGATGACATTGAGCTGAGGGAAGAGGCCGCTGCTTTGCCAGACAAAGCACCCTGGGCATGGGTGAGAGAGGATGAGGAGGATGAGGACGGCTTGGTCATCCACTCGACCAAGTCTTCCGCATGTTGCGGCTCAACACGGCCAGCTGCCGAAAAAAAGGCCAAGTGTGTCCCATGGCCACGTGCTGATGAGGATGCACCGTCTCCACGACCAGCACTAGACACAGAGCCTGCTTGCCCTCTCTTATTGGCTTGTGACTGTCTGCCTCTCCTTCTTGGCCTTCCAGACATACTAATGGCCTGTAGCTGCACTAAGCTGGGATAGAACACCAGTAATTTTCTTCAGGTAGCTTTATATACTGTAACCAGACAAGCCTGCCTGTCAGTAGGAAGATAACAGGAACGGATCTAGCTGAACACTGTGAGCAGGACGCACTGTACTAAATGTAAATAGTCTAGCTGCCTGACCGTGGTACTAATAGGATCAAATAGAACACCAGTAATTTTCTTCAGGTAGCTTTATATACTGTAACCAGACAAGCCTGCCTGTCAGTAGGAAGATAACAGGAACGGATCTAGCTGAACACTGTGAGCAGGACGCACTGTACTAAATGTAAATAGTCTAGCTGCCTGACCGTGGTACTAATAGGATCAAACAGAACACCAGTAATTTTCTTCAGGTAGCTTTATATACTGTAACCAGACAAGCCTGCCTGTCAGTAGGAAGATAACAGGAACGGATCTAGCTGAACACTGTGAGCAGGACGCACTGTACTAAATGTAAATAGTCTAGCTGCCTGACCGTGGTACTAATAGGATCAAACAGAACACCAGTAATTTTCTTCAGGTAGCTTTATATACTGTAACCAGACAAGCCTGCCTGTCAGTAGGAAGATAACAGGAACGGATCTAGCTGAACACTGTGAGCAGGACGCACTATACTAAATGTAAATAGTCTAGCTGCCTGACCGTGGTACTAATAGGATCAAACAGAACACCAGTAATTTTCTTCAGGTAGCTTTATATACTGTAACCAGACAAGCCTGCCTGTCAGTAGGAAGATAACAGGAACGGATCTAGCTGAACACTGTGAGCAGGACGCACTGTACTAAATGTAAATAGTCTAGCTGCCTGACCGTGGTACTAATAGGATCAAATAGAACACCAGTAATTTTCTTCAGGTAGCTTTATATACTGTAACCAGACAAGCCTGCCTGTCAGTAGGAAGATAACAGGAACGGATCTAGCTGAACACTGTGAGCAGGACGCACTGTACTAAATGTAAATAGTCTAGCTGCCTGACCGTGGTACTAATAGGATCAAACAGAACAACAGTAATTTTCTTCAGGTAGCTTTATATACTGTAACCAGACAAGCCTGCCTGTCAGTAGGAAGATAACAGGAACGGATCTAGCTGAACACTGTGAGCAGGACGCACTGTACTAAATGTAAATAGTCTAACTGCCTGACCGTGGTACTAATAGGATCAAACAGAACACCAGTAATTTTCTTCAGGTAGCTTTATATACTGTAACCAGACAAGCCTGCCTGTCAGTAGGAAGATAACAGGAACGGATCTAGCTGAACACTGTGAGCAGGACGCACTGTACTAAATGTAAATAGTCTAACTGCCTGACCGTGGTACTAATAGGATCAAACAGAACACCAGTAATTTTCTTCAGGTAGCTTTATATACTGTAACCAGACAAGCCTGCCTGTCAGTAGGAAGATAACAGGAACGGATCTAGCTGAACACTGTGAGCAGGACGCACTGTACTAAATGTAAATAGTCTAGCTGCCTGACCGTGGTACTAATAGGATCAAACAGAACACCAGTAATTTTCTTCGGGTAGCTTTATATACTGTAACCAGACAAGCCTGCCTGTCAGTAGGAAGATAACAGGAACAGATCTAGCTGAACACTGTGAGCAGGACGCACTGTACTAAATGTAAATAGTCTAGCTGCCTGACCGTGGTACTAATAGGATCAAATAGAACACCAGTAAATTTCTTCAGGTAGCTTTATATACTGTAACCAGACAAGCCTGCCTGTCAGTAGGAAGATAACAGGAACGGATCTAGCTGAACACTGTGAGCAGGACGCACTGTACTTAATGTAAATAGTCTAGCTGCCTGACCGTGGTAGTAATAGGATCAAACAGAACACCAGTAATTTTCTTCAGGTAGCTTTATATACTGTAACCAGACAAGCCTGCCTGTCAGTAGGAAGATAACAGGAACGAATCTAGCTGAACACTGTGAGCAGGATGCACTGTACTAAATGTAAATAGTCTAACTGCCTGACCGTGGTACTAATAGGATCAAACAGAACACCAGTAATTTTCTTCAGGTAGCTTTATATACTGTAACCAGACAAGCCTGCCTGTCAGTAGGAAGATAACAGGAACGGATCTAGCTGAACACTGTGAGCAGGACGCACTGTACTAAATGTAAATAGTCTAGCTGCCTGACCGTGGTACTAATAGGATCAAATAGAACACCAGTAATTTTCTTCAGGTAGCTTTATATACTGTAACCAGACAAGCCTGCCTGTCAGTAGGAAGATAACAGGAACGGATCTAGCTGAACACTGTGAGCAGGACGCACTGTACTAAATGTAAATAGTCTAGCTGCCTGACCGTGGTACTAATAGGATCAAACAGAACACCAGTAATTTTCTTCAGGTAGCTTTATATACTGTAACCAGACAAGCCTGCCTGTCAGTAGGAAGATAACAGGAACTGATCTAGCTGAACACTGTGAGCAGGATGCACTGTACTAAATGTAAATAGTCTAGCTGCCTGACCGTGGTACTAATAGGATCAAATAGAACACCAGTAATTTTCTTCAGGTAGCTTTATATACTGTAACCAGACAAGCCTGCCTGTCAGTAGGAAGATAACAGGAACGGATCTAGCTGAACACTGTGAGCAGGACGCACTGTACTAAATGTAAATAGTCTAGCTGCCTGACCGTGGTACTAATAGGATCAAATAGAACACCAGTAATTTGCTTCAGGTAGCTTTATATACTGTAACCAGACAAGCCTGCCTGTCAGTAGGAAGATAACAGGAACGGATCTAGCTGAACACTGTGAGCAGGGCGCACTGCACTAAATGTAAATAGTCTAGAATTTAACAGGAACGGATCTAGCTGAACACTGTGAGCAGGACGCACTGCACTAAATGTAAATAGTCTAGAAGATAACAGGAACGGATCTAGCTAAACTGAATACAGTGTATATATATATATATATGCAACACCTGGGATGCATATATATATACACAATACACTGTAAGTGCAGCTAACTGACTGACTGTTCTGCCTAATCTATCTAACTCAAATCAAATGACACTGTCTGTCTCTCTCTCTCTCAATGAACGCCTGAACACACACTACACAGGGCCGCCGTGCAGGCGGCCTTATATAGTGTGGGGCGTGTACTAAATCCCCTGAGCCATAATTGGCCAAAACCTCCTTGGCTTTGGCCAATTACGGCTCTCTGTTCAGGCGGCGCTGTGATTGGCCAAGCATGCGGGTCATAGTGCATGCTTGGCCAATCATCAGCAAGCAATGCACTGCGATGCCGCAGTGAATTATGGGCCGTGACGCGCCACACGCATTTGGCGCGAACGGCCCATATCGTTCGCAATTCGGCGAACGACCGAACAGCCGATGTTCGAGTCGAACATGGGTTCGACTCGAACACGAAGCTCATCCCTATCTGGGACAATATGATCCCATATATCATAAGATTAGTAGAACAGGAATATGGCAGTCCTTCATAATACTTCTTTAGGAACTAAAACAAGTTCAGCATGAATATGCCTTACCACCTGTTCATCAAGAACATTTATATTGAGGTTATTAGCGTTTCCCACGTATAAGTATTCGCGCTGCGGAAAGGAGAAAATGAAGCAGTCCCTTTTTAGTCACCCCCTTGGAGACCGGATAAATGGAAAGTAGAGCTTTTTCCGTAGACTTCTGATATGATGAACCAACAACAAGGGAACAAATTTGAAACACAGGCTCCCAAAATGGTTTAATCCAGGGGCAAGTCCACCATATGTGGGTGCTTATGTCCCCCCACAGCGCCAGCACTTTTCAAGGCAGTACGGGGACATTCTGTGCAGCCTCACAGGGCATCTATACCACCTGGTTAGTATTTTATACTTCTTCTCTAGACCTTTTTCCAATCTTACATTTCCAGTGAGTGTGGGTCCAGTTAGAGATCATGGACTCATTGATAAAGGGAATGAAGTTAAAGCGGAGTTCCTCCCAAAAGTGGAAGCTTCGCTTATCTGTCTCCTCCCCCCTCCCCCGCCCAGTGCCACATTTGGCACCCTTCGGGGGGGGGGGTACCTGTTTTTGACAGGTACCTGTCCCCACTTCCGTCGGACCTCACCGCGGCGAGGTATGTCAGAAGTCCGGCTCCCCTCCTCCTCTGTCCTCCTTCCCCCACCACCGGGCCAGTGAGAGAGTGCAGCGTGCTTTGCGCATGCGCAGTAGGGAACTGGCTGTGAAGCCACAAGGAACAAGGCTTCACTGCCGGTATCCCTTACCAGCCATTACGCTGGCAGCACCGAAAAGTCAATGGAAACATCGGCTGGGGTGCCGACATCGCTGGATTCCAGGACAGGTAAGTGCTCTATTATTAAAAATCAGCAGCTGCAGTATGTGCAGCTGCTGGCTTTTATTTTTTATTTTTTGCAGGGGTGGAACGCCTCTTTAACCACTTCCCGCCCGGCCTATAGCAGACTGACGGCCAGGCGGTGGTTCAGTTATCCTGACTGGGCGTCATATGACGTCCAGCAGGATGACATGCCGCCGCGCGCACGCGGGGGAGCGCATCGCGGCGATCGGTGGAGCAGTGTGTCAGTCTGACACACCGCTCCACCGATCTTGGTAAAGAGCCTCCGGCAGAGGCTGTTTACCACATGATCAGCCATGTCCAATCACGGCTGATCACGATGTCAATAGGAAGAGCGGTTGATCGGCTTTTCCTCACTCGCGTCTGACAGACGCAAGTAGAGGAGAGCTGTTCGGCGGCTCTCCTAACAGGGGGGGTCTGCGCTGATTGTTTTTCAGCGCAGCCCCCCCTCAGATGACCACACTGGACCACCAGGGATCGCCACTAGGACCACCAGGGAAGAGGGCAACATGTGGATGGCCAGGTATGTACCCCATGGCCATCCACATGTGCCCAATGTGCCCAGTCAGTACCCAATCTGTGGGCACAAATGGGCACTGATTGGCACCATTATATTGCAGTGATACTCAGCAATGCCACCTTTAGGGGCATCAGTGCCACCAATCAGTGTCATCAGTGCCACCCATCAGTGTCAATCGGTGCCACCTGTCAGTGCCCATCCGTGCCGATCAGTGCCCGCCTATCAGTGCCCATCAGTGCCCATCTGTGCCACCTATCAGTGCCACCCATAAGTACCCATCAGTGCCACCCATAAGTACCCATCAATGCCACCTACAAGTGCCCATCAGTGCTGCCTATGAGTGCCCATCGGTGCCACCTTTGAGTGCCCATCAGTGCCGCATACCAGTCCCACCTATCAGTGCCCATCAGTGCCACCTATCAGTGCCCATCAGTGCCGCCTATCAGTGCCCATCATCAGTGCTCGTCAGTGCCACCTCATCAGTGCCACCTCATTGGTGCTCATCAGCACTGCCGTATCAGTGCCTGTCATTAAAGAAGAAAACTTACTTATTTACAAAAAAATTTCAACATTTTCGGTCTTTTTTTAATTGTTGCGCAAAAAATAAAAACCGCAGATGTGATCAAATACCACCAAAAGAAAGCTCTATTTGTGGGAACAAAATGATAAAAAAAATGTTTGAGTACAGTGTAGCATGACTGCGCAATTGTCATTAAAATTGCGACAGTGCTGAAAGCTGAAAATTGGCCTGGGCAGGAAGGTGTATAAGTGCCTGGTATTGAAGTGGTTAAGTTAGTACAGGGAAAGGACTGCGGAGTTGATTTACTAAATGAATATAGACCGGCCATTCCCAAAGTGCAGTCAGCTCTGCTGACTTTCATCATCCAATCATGTACAAGCAAAAATTATGTTTTTTTTTTTATTTTCCTTGCACGTGATTGGGTATTCTTTGCAAAATGAAGCTTTACCTCATTTACTTAGCTCTGGAGCCACTGCACTTTGCAAAGTGCACAGTCTATTTGCCTTTAGTAAATCAACCCCTAAATCTCTACTGGAACCATCTACTATTCTACTGGAAGGACAGAATTCTGTTTTCGTGTGCTTATTAAGCTCTTGAAGTATTTATTGTGTCTACATGGAGGGAACAATTGTGTCTGTTGATCCTTCTCTAGATTAGAGGCACGCCTATGTCCCCTTTCAAAAGACTTTCCTGGCAATGATATACATAAAGTATAGTTTGGATTTAAGCATCACGCAGCACAAATAACAAGAGGTCTTTCGCTAAAGCACTTTAATCATACATTATATGTGCAGATAATCAGCCCACACCCTGTGTTGTCTCATTACATGTACAATACCATCCGAAACATGCCCAGCATCTGCCAACACTTCTCATTACACTCCTATGAAGAGGTTTCCACTTCTCATTCCTATATGTCATCACATATGAGAGAATCCACTGTTCATCAGCAAATCCAGGAAAAAAAGATTATTTTCAAGCAGCTTTAATGGCCAATAATTCTTCATAAATTTTCTTTATGCAACCAGCCCTCACTTCTTACCGTGCTTCCCATCCAACATGGTTGTCTTATGCCGCGTACACACGATCGGAATTTCGGCCCGCAAAAGACAGATGAGAGTTTTTCGACGGAAAATGTGACCATGTGTATGCTCCATTGGACTTTTGCTGGCTGAATTCCAGCCAGCAAAAGATTGAGAGCATGTTCTCGATTTTTCGGTCGGGAAAAGTTCCTAACCGAAAATGCGATCGTCTGTGGCAATTCCGACGCGCAAAATTCCTACGCATGCTCGGAAGCATTGAACTTCATTTTCTCGGCTCCTCGTAGTGTTGTACGTCACCGCGTTCTTGGCGGTCGTAAGTTCGTACTTTTGCGTGACCGTGTGTATGCAAGGCAAGCTTGAGCGGAATCCCGTCGGAAAAGCCGTCATATTCTTTTTCCGACAAGAAGTCCGATCGTGTGTACGCGGCATTAGTCTGAAGAGTGTGACAAACATAAATAATGCTTGGGGTATTTCTGTCAGGATCTCGCCTTCAGCTGTTTGGGGTTCATTTACTAAAGGCAAATAGGCTGTTCACTTTGCAGGGGACGTTACACTTTGCAAAGGAATGCATCCCAGGGCTTAGTAAATGAGGTGAAGTTCTGCAAAATTCCATCATCCAATCATTTGCCAGCAAAAGTGCAATTTTTTTTTTTTTTTTTTTTCCTAGCAAATAATTGGGTATTCTTTGCAAAGTGATAATTCACTGTATTTGCTAAGCTCTGGGGAACATTCCCCTGAAAAGTGTAACTTCCCATGCAAAAGTGAATTGCCTTTAGTAAGTCAACTCCATTGCGTCTGCCTAAACACATCATACTCCCCAGCCGGAAACTGAAAAGTGAGACTGTCAGAGACAGTTTGTCGCCCACTTCTGCCCCTAATTTAATTTCAGTATCCAGTAAAGAAAATGCCACTGAGACTAATGGGAAATGTCAATAAGTGTGATAAGAACAATAGGAAATTTTATAGTAGAACATAAACATAGACAAATATGACAAAAAAAAAATAGAGAGGGGGACAAAAATAGAGAGAATTGATAGATGACAGATAATAAAATAAATAGGTAATAGCTTAATAATAACTTATGCTTGTAAATCAATTAGTATTGGTTTTTGGAAATGTATTATATTAATAAGAAAGATAGATAGATATATGTAGCGCACCCCATAAGGAGTCGCAAGTAGATTGAAATCCCCCACCCTGCACAGCCAGGCACACCGATTTTCCACAGGCACTCAGAGTCAGAGAACAGTCCATAACTTTGTTTTTTTTTGTTTTTTTTTTATTGAGGGATATAACTTGGATAGGGATGGGAAATTATGGGATACCCCACTTGACTTCAGACAACTTCAGGGACAACTTTTCCTATATACAGCCTATATACACTCTACTCCTTCCTCCAGCACTTACTTGCTTGCAGAATTCCACTGGCACACTGATAGTTAATCTGACACAGCAGATTTAGAGTAAAAGCCTGTTATAGGCAGGAACCCGAGGCCCCTTGGTGTGTAGCAAAAAGGTCAGTGCCCAGCATACATCCCTGTGGCTACTGATCCCAGCACAACCTCTTCAGGCACTGCCAACCCGCCTGGCTACAGCTGCCCCTTTCACTAGCCTTCCTGGCTAACTTCTCCACAGTCCTCCCAGACTGACACTCTCTCCACAGTCCTCCCAGTCTGATCACTCACCAGCCCACCCGGCTGACTTCTCAGAAGATCTCATGGACGTGCTGACCTGCTCCTGCTGTCTTCTCACTGCTCTCGTGCCTCCAGGAAAGGATTGTGTTGTAGAGGGTCCCTCCAGCACCCGAGCCCCAGACCTGACGTCCCCCCCTAAACTAGGGGGCGCCCTGCGAGGGCCTACAACAGCCTCCTCAGCACTCCATCTCCATCTTCCATCTGACTACCCCTGCTGGCATGACTCATGCCTATTTATGAGGTGGTCTGCCCCCTGCCAGCCCATTTGCTGGGGATTGGCTGGGGCCCTCATATATTTGCCAAACTGCTCCTCTTAGCCTCCTCCCACTACATCTGGAAGCTTTACCAACGTTCCAGAAATAGGGGGAGGCACCTAGAGATGCTGCTTGCTGAGTCATCCAGCCTCCCTGAGTCACTCAATCCTGACCCAGATTCCACCCCGGCCTGGCTCTCAACTAAACCAATTTGCCTACTCTAACAAAACTTATTTACACCTAGCACACTAGCTAGAGGGTGCTATAGATAGATAGATAGATAGATAGATAGATAGATAGATAGATAGATAGATAGATAGATAGATAGATAGATAGATAGATAGATAGATAGATAGATAGATAGACCAAGATATATAATGTGTTTTCAATTTTCTTGTAGTTCCTCTTTGCAGTGAACATCTTTAGTATTAGTGTATATACTTAGCTAAAGTACAGTCAGGGGAATTCAATAAAGCACTATTGACAGTTGTCTGCCACTATGGCCCTTTAAGATGGACTGAAAAGAAAAAGGAGAATGGTTGGTACATTAAATGAAGTGTAGGACGTGTAAGTCCAATGCCTCCATCCCTATTGGCAAGAAAAAACAAGAAAAATTTTGGGGACTTTAAATGAAACATGCAAAAAGGACGCAAATAAGCACTGTTTGTCTGTAAAGTGTTTATTCATATAACAATACAGATACAGAGTACATACACAATGCTAATCTAAAAATATTATAAAATAAATACTGTAAATCCATGTATATACATATGATAGCATGGCATAAAAATACAAACGGCAATGTGCCCAACACTGGCATCTGCGTTCACATCAGTGGTGTATTTAGGTTTTGTGCTGCCCTAGGTCTGACTAAACGCATGCACCCCCCTATTTTAAATACGACCCACCCCATCCTGCCGAGGCCACACCCCTTCCTGTTTAAGACCCACCCTATCATCTGTAAACAACACCCCTTCCTCTTTAGGCTCATTTGGCACCTTTCAGGGGGGAACGGGTACCTGTTTCTGACAGGTACCCTTCCCCACTTCCGGGAGACTGCGCTGTCCCCTCTGAAGTTTGCCCCCCCTCCTCTTTCCTCCACTGGGCCATTCAGAAAGTGCAACACGCTTCGCACATGTGCAGTAGGGAACCGGTCGGTTTCCCTTACCATGAATGATAGTGGCAAAACCCGAGAGCCAATCCGAAAATCGGCTGAGGTGTCGACATCGCTGGATCCCTGGACAGGTAAGTGTCCTAATATTAAAAATCAGCAGCTACAGTATTTTTAGCTGCTGAGTTTTAATGCTATCACGGGGGGGGGTTCTCACTGTGCCCATCAATTGCAGCCTCACTGTGCCCCATCAAACGCAGTCACTGTGCCCATCAAATGCAGCCACTGTACCCATCAAACGCAGCCACTGTGCTATCAAACGCAGCCACTGTGCCCATCAAATGCTGCCACTGTGCTACCAAATGCAGTCACTGTGCCCATCAAATGCAGCCACCGTGTCCATCAAACACAGCCACTGTGCCCATCAAATGCTGCCACTGTGCCCATCAGTTGCAGCCACTGTGCCCATCAGTTGCAGCCACTGTGCCCATCAATTGCAGCCACTGTGCCCCATCAAATGCAGCCACTGTGCCCCATCAAATGCAGCCACTGTGCCCCATCAAACGCAGCCACTGTGCCATCAAACGTAGCCATTGTGCCATCAAACGTAGCCATTGTGACATCAAACGTAGCCATTGTGCCCATCAAACGCAGCCACTGTGCCCATCAAATGCTGCCACTGTGCCCATCAAATGCAGCCACTGTGGCCATCAAATGCAGCCACTGTGCCCATCAAATGCAGCCACTGTGCCATCAAACGCAGCCACTGAGCCTATCAAATGCAGCCACTGTGCCATCAAATGCTGCCACTATGCCCATCAAATTCTGCCAGTGCCCATCAAATGCTGCCAGTGCCCATAACACTGATATACTTTATTCAATCATTGTACCTGCTGTCCTGGGGGTTTCCCTCGTGCTCCTCTCTCTCCTCCTGACGTCACAGCCAGATCCCGCCCCGGGGCCGAGGAGAAGATTCGCTGCAGGAAAGCAGTGCAGGGGAGGGTAGGCGGAGCTTAAGGCTCCACCTGTCACCTGCTGCTTATGGGGGCGCGAGTGACACAAGCCGCCCCCCCCGCATGAGAGAAAGCCCCCCCACCCGTCTTGCCGATTCCCGGCTCCCGCTGCCGCCTCCTGCACACATGCAGCCCACGGCGGCCGGCTTTCTGTAGCGGCGCCGTGGTGTATGGGCGTGCTTGTCAGAGAGTAGGGGGGCGTGAGATACACGCCCCCACCCTCTGCCAAGCACGCCCATACACAGTGGCGCCGCTACAGAAAGCCGGCCGCCGTGGGCTGCATGTGTGCAGGAGGCGGCAGCGGGAGGTGGGAATCGGCAAGGCGGGTGGGGGGCTTTCTCTCATGCGGGGGGGCGGGCCTTTTTGCCGCCCCCCGAAAAGTGCCGCCCTAGGCCTAGGCCTTGTCGGCCTAGGCCAAAACACAGCCCTGGTTCACATGATATGTAAAACCATACTAAATTGTATAATAGCAGCATCGTCAAACATGATTGGTAATAGGTAAATGACATTCCATGATGCAATATAGCTGTGGCATCAACAAAGCTCGACGCGTTTTGTGGATGTATCCACTCATGAGGAGCAGATGCGACGGGAATTCCTATAGAGCAGGGATATGCAATTAGCGGACCTCCAGCCATTGCAAAACTACAAGTCCCTTCATGCCTCTGCCTCTGGGTGTCATGCTGGTGGCTATCAGAGTCTTGCTAATCCTCATGGGAGCTGTAGTTCTGTAACAGCTGGAGATCCACTAATTGCATATCCCTGCTATAGAGTATTTAAAAATAAACCACACTCTGACTAAAGATGGGAAATATAAAGGAAGGGGGATAAAAATTATACATAAATGGTTAACCAACCATACCTACAAACAAGGATAATGAATGCGGCGTGTGGTAATGGGACATCTGGGAACAAATAATGAATATGTACTGTAGATAACTATAACAGTAATAGGTTATATATCATTTATAAATAATGGTGAACCCAGTGTAACTCCTGAAAAAGTGATAAAGGGAGTGAAAGATGGAACAGTGATATTGATAAGCCTCTATCTAAGAAGTAGTTAGAAAATGCTAGATATGTGTATGAACCAGAGCGATGAGAAGTAAACTCCAAAAAAGGAGGGAAACAGCATATTCTGATACACAATACTATGTATCAGGACCAGGGGTGGACTGACAACTCATGGGGCCCCCGGGCAATAGGAGATTATGGGGCCCTCGGGCAATCGGAGATTATGGGGCCCCCAGGCAATAGATTATGGGGCCACACAGTATACACACACACACACATACAGTATACACACACAGACACACAATATACACACACAGAATACACATACACACACTGAAAAGGTACTGGAGAGGCGGGGCAGTTATAATCTTGGGATTTTAAAAAAAACACAGATCTTTACATACTGTCCCTGGTTTTATTGAGGCTGGCAACCCTGATGGCACCCCTTAGTGGCATGGGGCCCTCGGGCAGTGCCCGAGCGCCCGAATGATCAGTCCGCCCCTGGTCAGGACTGTTTTCTCTATACTCGTTTATATGAGGTTTGGACATGGTATTACTCACAGGCAACATTCCCGACACTTATATCCGTCTGTATAATACACGCTTAGCACCTGGTTAATGCTGTGTGTTTGTGTAAATGACATTTTTTTTTTATTATTGCATTTTAGTGTAAATATGAGATCTGAGGTCTTTTTAAACTCAGATCGCATATTTTAGAGGTCCTGTCATACTTTTTCTCTACTACAAGGGATGTTTACATTCCTTGTAATAGGAATAAAAGTGACAATTTTTTTTTTAAACAGTGTAAAAATAAAAAATAAAAGTATAGAGAAAACAGTCCTGACACATAGTGTTCCTGTTTTCCTCATAGTACACACTGTTTTCCTCCTTATTTGGAGTTTACTTCTCATCCCTCTGGTTCATACACATATCTAGCATTTTCTAACTACTTCTTAGATAGAGGCTTATCGACATCACTGTTCCATCTTTCACTCCCTTTATCACTTTTTCAGGAGGTACACTGGGTTCACTAATATTTATAAATGATATATAACCTATTACTGTTATAGTTATACACATATTCATTATTTATTCTCAGATGTCCCTGTCTGATGAGTTCTATATCATCATTGCTTGTTACACGGGGATTATATTCCCAGATTCACTTATTATTATATAACACTGTCCTGTGTTGCATCATGATATATTGCCACCTCAGCTCCCGTGACGAAGTGATGTTCTCGGCTCACCTTGTGCCCATTACCACACGCCGCATTCATTATCCTTATTTGTAGGTATGGTTGGTTAACCATTTATGTATAATTTTTATCCCCCTTCCTTTATATTTCCCCTCTTTAGTCAGTGTGTGGTTTACTATATTTATATACTCTATAGGAATTCCTGTCGCATCTGCTCCTGATGAGTGGATACAGCCACGAAACGCGTCGAGCTTTGTTGCTGCCACATCTATATTACATCATGGAATGTCATGTACCCATTACCAATCATGTCTGACGATGCTGCTATTATACAATTTAGTATGGTTTTACATATCATGTAAACGCAGATGCCAGTGTTGGGCACGTTGCCGTTTGTATTTTTATGCCATGCTATCATATGTATATACATGAATTTACAGCATTTATCTATTAATATTTTTAGATTAGTATTTTGTATGTAATCTATCTGTATTGTTAAATGAATAAACACTTTACAGCAGGGGTCTCAAACTGACGGACAATTGTTGTTGGATTTTCCGTGGACAAATGTTGGCTAGCATGTGTTAAAATTTTCTGCGGACAAATGTCGGAAATGAAATGAAATGATTTTCCGAACGTGTGTACACAAGTCCGTTGGACAAAAGTCCAAAGTACAAACACGCATGCTCGGAAGCAAGGACGAGCCAGAAGCGGTCAATCTTGTAAACTAGCGTTCATAATGGAGAATTAACATTTGTGACGCGGCAAATTATGAAATCTCCAAATGCAGCGCACAATTCTCTTCTTCTTTAATGGGATAATAATGAAGCTGCTTTGCTGGTGATACTGATGGAGTTATTGCAAACAGATTTTCAAAGGCTTTTTTTTCTAGTGATATCAAGAATAATATTATTATGCTTTTTTTTTTTTTTTGGGCAAGTTACCACAACACTATTATCATGTCATTTTTAAGTTCAAAGATACAACTATGTTGGTGTCCCTTGTTAATTTTACATTGTATTTTTTTAAATGTAACTGCCGACTCCCAAACTGTCATTTGAAGTAAAACACATAGCCAAGTATTATTCTACACAATTTTTATTGTACATTAAAAAAAGAAAACAAATAAAATTAGACATGATATCTGCCAGTAGAACTTAACCAAAAAATGCATTCTATGCATCCAAAAATATAGAAAATATAACAAATCAAATCATTATTATTCAACCAAAAAATAAAATAGAAGCCTCATGCATGTGTCCTGCTTCTTAATATAGGGGGTCAACAATGCCAAGACTTAGTGAAAGCAGGGGTTCATCATCTGGAGATAATTCCGAAAAATATCCGGATTATTCTCCTGGAGCTCCCGCAGCAAGGCATATGACATAATTGGTCACGATTAATAAAGCATCCAATTTTTGGTCCAAGAAATCCTCCTCCTCCTGTTCCTGGACTGGACTTGGGTCAAAGCAATAACTCCAAGGCCAATAATAAATAACACGTTATCTCCTCCGATTCCACAACATGGCTGGTTCACGAACGGCCGTTCAGAAACGAACTGAAAAGCGTGAATCAACACTCACCAAACTTCTACTAAAACAAAATTAGCTGAAGGAGCCCAAAGGGTGGCGCTAAAGAGCTGAAAAAACCACGTAGTACGTCACTACTTTCCTGTTTGTTGGCCGACAATTACTTGTTGTTTGTATGCAAGACAAAAGCCAGGCACACGCCTTCGGACATAAGTCAGAGGTTTTGTCTGCAGAAAATCCGATCGTGTGTATGAGGCTTTAGTTGTCGTACAGAGACAAACAGAGTGCCTATCTCTGTATGTAGTGTAGAAGAGTGGTATATTTGCCACTGCAACCTCTCTCTGTCACTGGTTGTTAAAGTAGTCCTTAAAGACGAAGTAAACCCTGATAGGTTTTACTTCCTCTTTATTCCCCTGCAAAGTAAAAACAAAATGGGCTAGTATGCACCACATACTAGCCCATTATGCTGCACTTACCTGCAAACGAAGCCCGCAGTGTCCCCAAGGTCCCCGCTGGTGGCCAAGTCCATCTTTGACCCTCTTTCTTCCGGGGACATGGACTCCGGGGCTCTGTGAGTGGCTCTGTGAGTGGCTCTGTGAGTGGCCGGGAGTTGCGTGACATCACTCCCGCAAATGCGCGTGGGAGTCGATGATGACGGCACGGGCCCTATAGAAATGCCACAATCGTTAGTGCACATGCGTCAATGACGTTGGCGCAAGCGTTTATGGTAAATATTTCCTAAACCGTGCAGGTTTAGGAGATATTACCAATACCTACAGGTAAGCCTTATTATAGGCTTACCTGTAGGTAAAAGTGGCGTGTAATGGTTTACAACCACTTTAAGGCAGAAGGTTTTTTACCTTAATGAATTTTACTTACCTGAGCCCGATCTTGATCCAGCTATGTGCCTGGGAGCAGAGGCTCTCTCAGAGCTCTCTCTCCTCATTGATTCAGATGCAGCAGGGGGAGAGATTGGCTCCTGCTGCTATCAATCACAGCCACTGAGGAGGGAGCAGTGGGTGGGGCTGAGCTTTGCTTTGTGTGTCTTTTGAACACACAAGGTCGGTTCAGGAGCAAGTATGCATGAGTGCCCCCCTAGCAAGTTGCTTACTAGGGGGGCATTCAGCAAGAGGGAGGGGCCAGGAGTGCTGTCAGGGGACCTAAGAAGAGGAAGATCAGGACTGCTCTGTGTAAAACCATTGCACAGAGCAGGTAAGTAAAACATACTTATTATTTCTAAAAAAAAATAAAACTGTGCCTTTATAATGTCTTTAACCATTTGCGCCGTGGTCCATCATATGACGGCCAGGCTGCGCGGCTCTCATTCTGGGAGGGTGTCACATGACGGCCCTCCATTTAAACAGGGAATGCGCACAATCGTGCACGCGCATCCCTGTTCCTTCGGTGGCGGCGTGTCATGGAGACACCGCTCGCCACCAAGAGGGGTGAACAGCCATTGGTCATTCCTGTTTACCACGTGATTGGCCGTGATGAAGTCACCTGACCTACATACACTGACCAGTGTATGTAGGTCAGTGCATGTCAGGTAGGTCAGTGCATGTCAGAGAGGTCAGGTAGGTCAGTGTGTGTTAGGTAGGTTCAGTGTATGTCAGGTAGGTCAGTGTATGTCAGGTAGCTCAGTGTATGTCAGGTAGGTTAGTGCGTGTCAGGTAGGTCAGTGCGTGTCAGGGAGGTCAAGTAGGTCAGTGTGTGTCAGGTAGGTTCAGTGTATGTCAGGTAGGTCAGTGTATGTCAGGTAGGTCAGTGCGTGTCAGGGAGGTCAGGTAGGTCAGTGTGTGTCAGGTAGGTTCAGTGTATGTCAGGGAGGTCAGGTAGGTCAGTGTGTGTCAGGTAGGTTCAGTGTATGTCAGGGAGGTCAGTGTGTGTCAGGTAGGTTCAGTGTATGTCAGGTAGGTCAGTGTATGTCAGGTAGGTCAGTGTATGTCAGGGAGGTCAGTGTATGTCAGGTAGGTCAGTGTATGTCAGGGAGGTCAGTGCGTGTCAGGGAGGTCAGGTAGGTCAGTGTATGTCAGGTAGGTTAGTGCGTGTCAGGTAGGTAGGTCAGTGTATGCATGTCAGGTAGTTAGGTCTGCGTGTCAGGCAGGTGAGTTTAGTGGTCAGCATTGATGGGCACTGGTAAGCCAGGCAGCAAGTGAGCTTACCCCCCCCACCACCACCACACGACCCCACCGCCCAACCAAAAAACCCTGCGTCCCCCTCCCCCACCCCCCCCCCCCCCCCCGTGCCAGCCTTGGACTTTGGTCTTTTTGCCCCTTAGAAACTTCCCCGAGGTGAGGTCTGTTGGGTTTCTTTGGGTTACTGCACTTTGCACCATCCTCGCTCTTTGCACAGCTTGGGTGGATTATTCTATTTGTTTTGTATTTAAAGATGTCAGTGAAAATGCTTTTTTTTTTGGCTTTCATTGTTTCTTCTAGCAGCTATTCAAAGAAAATCTCACCACCTAGGAGTTAATAACAAATATTCACGATACAACCCCTGCCAGCAGGAAGGAATCAGTGCAAGCCCAGACATAAGGTTGTGCGCTTATCAAGGATCACACAGGTTAAATATGTATCATTCTGTAATTGTTCTGAGTCAGACATTGATTCTGATTCATGCCGTGAGTAATTGTTTTAGAATGTATTTTTCATTCTATCTGTTCTTATATCCAATATTTCCTTGGCAGACCTCCCTACGGATCTCACTAGCTAAGAGACATACAGTATAATATACCAATCTCATTTAGGACCCAAAGCTGATTTTGGTGGTTTCTGCAAAGCTCAAACCCATTATTTCATATATCTTTTTTGGAACTTCAATGATTATGTATCCCTAGCAGAATTCCATCTAACCATCACATCAATTACAAAATCTAGCAATGGCGTTACTCTTTATAGATTTTATTGGATTCTTAGGCTTAATGTACACGGGACATTTAAAAACGTCAGTTTTGCCGCGTTTAGCCACGTTTACATGCCGCGTTTAGCCACGTTTGCGTTTAGTAGCGTTTATTTTTTATTTTTTTTTACAAATAGTCAAAAATGAAAAACACCTGAAAACGAACCCTGGCTAAACGCAAGGTACCGCGTTTACACACATTTACAAGCTGTTATAAGCATTTTGTGTTTCAAATGCCTCTGAACATCCGTCTTGAATGCATTTTATTGCTTTCCAAAAAATGTTTCTAAGCTCAACTGCCTAGAAATGACTATAAACGCCCCTGTGTACATGTACTGATAAGAAAGCATAGAGGAGAGTTCAGGGGCAGCTGAAAAAAACGCCTGACTGCTCCTAAACGTCCATTTTCCAGCAGCCGTGTACATGAAGCCTTAACCTCCCTGGCGGTATGATTATTTCGGATTTTAGGTGCTGAAAGCGGTACAATTATTTTGCATGGAAATTTGGCGTTTTATATTGTAGGTCTGTAATTCTTAACAATAACACACTTAAATCTGTCCAAACAAGAGTCTAGTAGATATCCCGGGTATGATAAAGTTTGAAACACAAAAACATAAATTATAATATAATAAATAAAAAAAAAAAAATAATAATAATAATAATAAAATAAATTTCCCCACGATTCACTATCGTCCAATTCTGCAAGTGTTCTAATTTACTATCGCTGTTTTCTAGCTGGTCTAAAGCCACTTTTGACGTAAAGGGACACTTTTTGGTTGCTATGGATAATCTCCACTTTCCAGGCAGAAATAACAGTATATATAATATAAAACTGCATGCAGGGCATGGGCCAAAGCACTGGGGACAAAAGGGATGTGAAATCATTTCATACAGTACTGTAATCCGTAAGATTACAGTACTGTATGTGTTATGATTTTTACAATTTTTTGAATTTGCTGCCAGGCTCCGCCCCCGTGCGTCGCGACGCTCACAGGGAACGGAGCCTGGCACGGAGAGGCTTCGGGGGAGGACGGAGCCCACGGACACAGCGGGGGACATCGCAGGATCCCGGGGACAAGGTAAGTAAAACCAGGATCCTGCAATGTAATCCTGAGTGGGGCTCGGGGTTACCACTAATGGTGCTGAATTTTAACCCCGAGCCACACTCAGGAAAACCGCCAGGGAGGTTAAAATGGTTCTAAAGGCTCAAGGTTTTTTACCTTAATGCATTCTATGCTTTAAGGTAAAAAACCTTCTGGGTGCAGCTCCCCTCGTAGCCTACCTAATACTTACCTGAGCCCCATCTCGATCCAGCGATGTGCATGACAGCAGTGGCTCTCCCAGGTCTCTCTCTCCTTAGTGGACAGCAGCAGGAGCCATTACTTTGTGCACTGGTCCAAATCATTTGGTGGAGGGGGGATTATGGTGTGGGGGTTGTTTTTCAGAAGTTGGGCTTGGCCTCTTAGTTCCAGTGAAGGGAACTCTTAAGGCTACGGCACACCAAGACATTTTGGACAATTTCATGCTCCCAACTTTGTGGGAACAGTTTGGGGATGGCCCCTTCCTGTTCCAACATGACTGCACACCAGTGCACAAAGCAAGGTCCATAAAGACATGGATGAGCAAGTTTGGGGTGGAGGAACTTGACTGGCCTGCACAGAGTCCTGACCTTAACCCGATAGAACGCCTTTGGGATGAATTAGAGAGGAGACCGCAAGCCAGGCCTTCTTGTCCAACATCAGTGCCTGACCTCACAAATGTGCTTCTGGAAGAATGGTCAAACATTCCCATAGACACACTCCTAAACCTTGTGGACAGCCTTCCCAGAAGAAGCTGTTATAGTTGCAAAGGGTGGGCCATCTCAACACTGAACCCTACAGACTAAGACTGGGATGCCATTAAAGTTCATGTGCGTGTAAAGGCAGGTGTCCCAATACTTTTGATAATATAGTGTATTTCTCCTATTCTCACCTGATGATCCTGCCAATAACACACTTTCTATCGTAGGGTGACAACGTATGCTCTGTACTGTATCTATGGAGGGACAGCTGTCAGGGCTGGACTCAGCCCTTCCTTCTCAGAGCAGGCCACTCAGCTGTCGGTTAATTGCCAGCTCTAATCTTTACACAGTGACTCACCTGGTGATGATATCCTGCTCGTCAGTCCTGCTGGTTACTTAAAGTGGAGTTCCACCCACTTTTACAACTCTTCAGCATCCCTCACTAAACTGTGCACTGTAAACAAATTGAATATTTTTTAATTTTTTTTCTCAACACCTACTGTATATCTGCTGTATTCATTTTTCACTTCCTCCTCCCTGGCCACGGCCCATCGCATCATTTCCTGTTTGCAATGCCTTCTAGGAAGGGGCGGCAACTTCCTCTGAAACTGCCGTTGCTATGGAAACCTGACCTGAAACCTATTACACTGCTTGTGCTGCACTGAGCATGTGCGAGATCTGCAAGGATGAGATCCAGGAAGAAATACAGTCTGGCTTCAGATGCCCACACTTAACCACTTCAGCCCCGGAAGGATTTACCCCCTTCCTGACCAGAGCGTTATTTGCGATTCGGCACTGCGTCGCTTTAACTGACAATTGCGCGGTCATGCGACGTGGCTCCCAAACAAAATTTACGTCCTTTTTTTCCCACTAATAGAGCTTTCTTTTGGTGGTATTTGATCGCCTCTGCGATTTTTATTTTTTGCGCTATAAACAAAATAAGAGCGACAATTTTGAAAAAAACGCATTATTTTTTACATTTTGCTATAATAAATATCCCCTAAAAATATATAAAAAAAACATTTTTTTTCTTCAGTTTAGGCCGATCGTATTCTTCTACATATTTTTGGTAAAAAAAATCGCAATAAGCGTTTATTAATTGGTTTGCGCAAACGTTATAGCGTTTACTAAATAGGGGATAGTTTTATGGCATTTTTATTAATAATTTTTTTTTACTAGTAATGGCGGCGATCAGCGATTTTTATTGTGACTGCGACATTATGGCGGACATGTCGGACATTTTTGACACATTTTTGGGACCATTGTCATTTATACAGCGATCAGTGCGATTAAAAATGCACTGATTACTGTGTAAATGACACTGGCAGTGAAGGGGTTAACCACTAGGGGGCGGGGAGGGGTTAAGTGTGTCCTAGGGAGTGATTACTAACTGTAGGGGGATGGGCTGTGTGGCTGACGTCACTGATCTCTGCTCCGATGACAGGGAGCAGAGATCGAGTGACACTTGTCACTAGGCAGAACGGGGAGATGCTGTTTACAACGGCATCTCCCCGTTCATCCGCTCCGTGAGGCGATCGCGGGTCTCCCCGCGGCGATCGAGTCCGCGGGACCCGCGACCCGACTCACAGAGCTCGGCGCGCACGCACGGGCACGGCGGGAAATTCAAATGGACGTACAGGTACGCCCATTTGCCCAGCCGTGCCGCTCTGCCGACGTACATCGGCGTGCGCCGGTCGGCAAGCGGTTAAGATGGCCACGGCCTGCTGTAAGTTTATAAAATAACAAACTACTGCTATAAACTAACAATACAGACCTTAGCTTACAAACTAACTTTACTAGAATACATTAAGCTTGTGTATTATAGGGGTATTTTTATTTAAAAAGTATAATTTCGGCCAGAACACCACTTTAAGCTGTTCAGTTCAGTCCCTCTCTGCCTTCGCCTTGGTCAACATATCAAGAGACTCTCTCCTGTGTACCTGTTGAAGACCTGCTTGGCTGACGTCCCTTCTGGTTCCTGATCCTGCTTGCTGTTCCACTACGCTGATTCTCCGGTTTCCTGATTTTCTTGGCTGTCCTGAAGTACGCTGATCCCTGGCTCCCTGATATCCTGGCTTGTCTGACTATCCGTTCTGGTTACCGAACTCTGGCTATGTTTTGACTATGTTTGCTCTGTTTACCTTTTACTATTTTTATTATTATTATTATTAAACAAGTGTGATTTTAACTGCACGTCTGTCTCGGTCTGATTCATGGTTTCTGACATAGAGTCTGCAAAAGACTTGAGATTGGGGCAGACGTTCACCTTCCAGCAGGACAAGGAACCCTAAACATACAGCCAGAGCTACAATGGAATGGTTTGGATTAAAGCATATTAAGGTCTTCCTCAGGACAATGGCAACGAGCTTATGCTTTGTTGAAATGTTGAAATAAACCTTATCACTGAGTGTTCATCTTCAAACCCTGTGAGTGCTGCCTTATCTTTTGTCTTATATGTTTTGCTGAGCACCTGAGCCCAGATATGTGTGCAGTGTCAAGTACGATATGCAGTGTATATATAGATATACTATATTACCAAAAGTATTGGGACACCTGCCTTTACACGCACATGATCTTTAATGGCATCCCAGTCTTAGTCCGTAGGGTTCAATACTGAGTTGGCCCACCCTTTAAGGCTATAACAGCTTCAACTCTTCTGGGAAGGCCGTCCACAAGGTTTAGGAGTGTGTCTATGGGAATGTTAGACCATTCTTCCAGAAATGCATTTGAAAGGTCGGGCACTGATGTTGGACGAGAAGGCCTGGCTTGCAGTCTCCGCTCTAATTCATCCCAAAGGTGTTCTATTGGGTTGAGTTCAGGACTCTGTGCAGGCCAGTCATGTTCCTCCACCCCAAACTCCCTCATCCATGTCTTTATGGACCTTGCATCTAAACTTAAAAAAAGTTTGTTTTGCATTATTCTTTTACTGATTTCATAAGTATTAAAATAAACCAGTTTAATATGCCTGGGAATACATTCAAGTAGCGGATCTGGACAATTTTGTTTAATTTTCAATAGATGTTTATTGAATTTATAAAACAAGTAACAGGAATATAAAATAATGTACTAATATTAGGATACATGTCAAATTAGAAGTCAAACAGTTTTGTGTAAAAGGAGAAATATCTGAACATATACTCCATATATTCAGAATAAGATAAGCAAGCAAGAGTTATCATTACTGTCTAGGAGACAAAGGTAATGTCAACAACAGTAACATAAAAATATTCTGTTCAAAGTAAGAGCGTGATATTCTGGAAATCATATGGTAAAGCAAAATTTAACTGAAATGGAAAAATTATACTTTTTCCCCCTATTCTCCCTCTCCTCTTTCAATTTACTCTTTATATAGTTCTGGTAGCAGAACTTGTATTTCCTTGGTTATCTTTATACCTATGGTACATAGTTCCAATATGTAGTATATAATTTCAGATTCTATACTAAATTATTGCTTTTTTTTTTTTTTTCTTTCAATAGTTTTTATTGAGAGTTTGACAAAACAAAAAATAATGCTCAAAATTACAGGTACAATCACTGGTATAACACATACCTATAAAGTAGCAGACAGAACATGAACCGTATGTAGGCTTAAGCAATATAAGCTGTCAGCGTGGGGTTGAATTCCCAAAGACCGGCTCCGAAGAGATGGGCACTCCCCTACACCTGCACCCCTCATGGGAACTAGCTGTGCCAGGAGGGGAGGTCCACCACCCAGGAGAATCAAAACTTTTGTTACAATGATATAAAATGAAAAAATTATGAAGTAAAGTGTTTAAAGGCGTGAGAGAATTCAAGAATAAGGTATCTAACAAAAGTGTTATGCTCAGCAGGACAAAATAACTAGTAGAGCTTATGGTAAGACTTGCATGAGGCTGTCCAACAAAAGAGGAAAATAAAACTATAGGTTCAGTCTGCATGAAATAAGCTCAGTTAAGCAATAGAAGAAGCCTAACATCCATAAGAAAGGCATAGGTTATAGTAGATGCTGTATATGTTAACAAGGTAGTCTAACCTGTCTGCTAGAAGTCTATAGTGCAAAAAGGAGAAGAAGATAGGAAAGGAGAGAGAAAAGAAAAGAAAGGATAGAGAATATGTAATAATACATCCTATGACGGTGCGGTAGTCGCTCAACCACAGTAGTCCAGGTCAAGCTACAGACAGGGGAGGCGGGGAAATGTATTTCACCCAAGGATCCCAGATGGCGTCGTGTTTAGAGGAAGTGTCCAGGAGAATACTAACCGTCTTCTCCTGGGACATGATCCATGAAATCTTTCGCTGAACTAATAGATAGGAAACAGTGGATCTCTTCCAGGCCCTTGCAATCGTGAGTTTGGTCCCTAGGAAAATGAACATAATAAGTCGTTGAACTACTTTAGGAATGTTAGGACAGGGAAAATTCAGCAGAGCCAGTTGAGGAGATTTTTGGATTGGGAAACCCGTTATTTTCCTAATGGTATGAAAGATCCTATTCCATAAGCCCCGTATCCTAGGGCAGTCCCACCAGATGTGTAACATGGACCCGATATGCCCACAATGTCGAAAGCATAAAGGGGAAGCATTAGGGTAGATTTTAGAGATTTTGAGAGGGACCATATACCACCGCATAAGGACTTTCAGATTTGTTTCCACTAATGCTATATTCAGAATGCCCTTGGATGCAGCCAAGGAAGCTCTATGCCATTCCTCAATACTCCAGGTGTGATGGAGATCATTCTCCCATTCGCGCATGAAGAGTGTCTTAGTCTCAGCCCTAGATAGTGCTCGGTAAATCACTGAGATCCCGCCCCTCTGCTCCACCGCCTGACCACACCACCGTTCATACTCCGTGATCGAAAGAGGATTATGACTGGGGGACCTAAGAGACTGCAGGAAGTGAAATATCTGTCTGAAACGAAATCTTTCCGTGTTGGGCATATCCAGTTTGTTGATGCAGTGGGTCAAAGTGAGGGGTCCTGTAGGGTTAGCAAAGTGTCCTATCCTATACATCCCCTTATCTAACCACCAGTGGAATGCTTGAATATCCATACCTGGAGGAAAAAGGGGATTTCGAAAGATGTGGGACAATGGTTGCCAATTAGAAACTAATCGGGGGTTGTGTTTGAGAAAGTCCCACATTGTCAGGGAATGGGAAAGTGTAGGAACCATGATGGCAGGTCTGGATCTTGGATGAGACCAGAGAATGTAATCTAAAGTGAATTGAGGGATTGCCTGTCGTTCAATATGTACCCAATCTGGGTGGGCAATCTTAGAGTATACAGTGGACAGTTGGGAAAGTTGTGCTGCCTGATGATACCAGAGAAGATTAGGTAAACCCACTCCTCCTTGATCCCTGCTCCTGAACAGAGTCTCCTTGGAGATCCTATGTCCCTTCCCGCCCCATGTAAATTTAACAATTTTGGATTGAAATTTCCTGAGGTGATCTTTGGGGATTGGTATAGGTAAGGACCTAAAGAGATAAAGGACACGTGGTAGCAAAGTCAGTTTCACCGAATTAATTCTACCCAACCAAGATAACCCCATTTTGTCCCATCTTGAGAGATCCTCTCCGAGTTTACGAAAAAGTGGGGGGAAATTAGCTTTGTAAAGGTCGTCAATAGATGCAGTGAGGTTGATACCTAGATAGGGGATCATTTTTTCCCCCCAACTGAAGCGGAAGTCTTTTTTAAGCAAGGTCATCATGGAGGGTGGTAGATTAATGTTTAGAGCCCTAGATTTAGAGTAGTTAACCCTAAGGCCCGATACCTTGCCGAAGTCATCGAGCACCTTGTATAAGTTAGGTAAAGAAGTAAGTGGTGAGGAGATGAAAAGTAAAACGTCATCTGCAAAAAGAGCGCATTTGTGGGTTTGTGGACCACAACGCACTCCATGTATGTCTGGGTTATCCCGGATGGCGATAGCTAGTGTCTCGATGACCACGGCAAAGATCAATGGGGACAAAGGGCAGCCCTGTCTAGTACCCTTTAGAATCGGAAAAGGGTCTGAATAATAACCCTGCAGTTTAACTTGTGCAACCGGAGTATCGTATAAGGCTCCTATAATGTTCAGAAAGGATGAACCAAAACCCCACTTCTGTAGAATCGGGAACATGAAAGCCCAGGAGACAGAGTCAAAAGCTTTCATTAGATCTAGAGACAGAAATAATCCCTGTTGAGGAGGTCCCTTGTCCCAGCCAGAGTTCAGTAACGAAACTATGTCTATCGCTCTCCTGATCTGGTCTGGACCCTGTCTCCCAGGAATGAATCCCACCTGATCCCCATGAATATACAAGCTTATAAAGGCAGATATTCTATTAGCTAAGATTTTAGTTAAGATTTTAAGATCATTGTTGATCAATGAGATGGGCCTGTAATTAGCTGTGCAGCTAGTGTCCTTATCTGGCTTTGGTATCACTGTGATGAAAGCTGAATTAAGCGTCTTATCTAGTTGTCCCCCTGCTCGTAGCTGATTATAAAAGCGAGCTAGAAATGGGGAAAGCTGCTGGGAGAAGTGTTTGTAATACGGGATTGAAAAGCCATCTGGACCAGGGGCAGAGTCATTTTTAAGGTCATGAATGACCTGAGATACTTCCTCTGTAGAGATGGGATTTTGGAGGCTTTCTTTATGATGCTCTCGGAGCTTGGGGATCTTCAGAGAGTCCAGAAAAGAATCAATTGAGGTAGACAAGGGTTCAGAACCATGAGAGCTATATAAAGATCGGTAAAAATCATGAAAGGATTCCATGATTTTCAGAGGATTCTGGGACAGAGAACCATTACTTAAACGTATCTTAGGTAAAGTGTGTACCCTCAACCTTGGAGTAAGCCTGCGTGCTAGCATGGCACCCAATTTGTCCTTTTGATAATAGAACCTCCCTCCATCCCATCGCAAACTTTTCTCCGCAACCGCCGTGAGTGATAAATTAAGAGCCATGCGCGCCGATTCTAGGCTAGCTGCCGATGTAGAAGTGGGATTACGTTTATGTTGTTTACTGAGGAGCGAAAATTCACTCTCAAGTCTAGCTATTTCCAGTTTGCGGGCTTTGTTTAGTTTAGCGGACATTTGGATAAGCTTGCCCCTAACAAAGGCTTTGTGAGCTGCCCACAATGTGATGGGAGAAATGTTTTCAATATCATTAAGCAAAAAGTATTCCTGGATATCTTTGCTAATTTCATTGACATGTGAGGGGTTACTAAGCAAAGAGGCATTCAATCTCCAATGGAACCCTTGGCAATGAGTTACAGGTTTGTGTATGACTAAGAGAAGGGAGGAGTGGTCCGACCAGACAGAGTCCTTAATGATTGCCTTACGTACCAACGGAAGATGTTTTTGCATAATGAAGAAATGATCAATTCTGGCAAAAGTATTATGGGGGCTAGAATAATGCGTGTAATCCCGAGTTCCAGGATTTAGTTCCCTCCAGGCATCCACTAGGCCCTGGTGAAAGATCTGTCTCGCTACATTGAGACTCTGTCTGGTGGGGCGCACAACATCCCCTCCCGGGGGTCTAGACTTATCTCTTCCTGCGTCAAATGCCACGTTGGAGTCTCCGCCGTATAGGACCATGCCTTCCAGCATTGGAGCTAGGGTGTGAAAGAGGGATTGGAAAAATTTAGCTTGTCCTTGGTTAGGTGCATAATAAGAGATTAGGGAGTAGAGCTGGTCATCAATGAGTCCCTTCACCATAATGAACCTACCATCAGGGTCCCGAAATTCAGAGGTTGGTAAAAATTGTGTTTTGCGGGAAAAAAAAATTCCCACCCCTTTAGTTTTTTTATCAGAATTGGCAAGAAAGAATGTGGGGAATTTGGCATGTATGAAAGACGGAGTGTAAGATCTCGGAAAGTGTGTTTCCTGAAGGAATAGTATGTCTATTTTTTGGTCATGGTAGTATTGAAAGACTTTCCGACGCTTAAGTGGGGAGTTTAGCCCCTGTACGTTGTGCGAAGCAAAACGTAGGGTCTGTGTGGAGGTGGTGTGGTCAGCCATGGAGCAGGATAGGTCGAGATGCCAGCAAACCCCCACCACTTACCTTCCGATGGACAGGTGGTATGTGGTCACGTGCAAACCGTAATATCCCCAGATCACGATCCCGGGTCCTGTGGGTAAGCGACACCGCACACGTCACTGAAAAGAATACAAATTTAGTAAAGATATTAAGAGAAAGAGAAAGCAGAAGAAAAGAAGGAAAAGAGAAGAGGATCCAGGGATATGTGAAAAAAGCTTTCACCATATCCCGAGATAAAAAAATAAAAAAAATTTTCGTAGCCTCCAAACTAGTGGAGGGAGTCCCAACTCGAAGTAGGAATGAAAACAATCCGACTCCGCGGGAAGGACGAGGCGTATAGATACCGCCCCGTGCACGGCACCCCAAAAAATATTTTTCCAAAAAGTAATGTGTAACCTATTAGGACACACTCCCTTTCCCAGTGATAACTGAGAATTAAGCCTGTAAGAAGTGGAAACAGAGAGGATCTCAATGTAAAATTGTCCCATATGACAAAATAAAAAAAAAAAAAAAAAAACCCCCCCAAACTTATGTTTGAAATAAAAATACTATGCAAAGGGTATAGCCCCATCATTCAAGGAGCACAAACGATCCACGCCCCCCAAGACCAGACAGGTGCCTCTTCAAAAAAAGGAGGGAGACCTGTAAGGTGTAGAGGTGAGGTATATCTACTTCCCAAAAAGGAAGGAAAAGGAAAAAAAAATAAACACAAAAAAAAAAAGTCCGGTGGTTCAGGTAGCAGGGCCCTCCTTGGCTTTCTTGTACTTGGGTTTTTGCCACGTCGATGTCAGCGGACTGGGTGGCGGTGGCCTTTTGGGAAGGAGTGAAGGAGAAGACTGCATCGGTGATGTTGGATCAGTGGTCAAGAGTCCCAGTTTTTTCAGCAAAAGTTCTCCCTCTGCCAGTGTAGAGAATCTGAAAGGTTTACCGTTGAATTCAAATTTTAGGCTCAGCGGGAAAAGCCACCAGTATTTTACATTCTTCTGTGTCAGGACATTTAGGAGTGGTTTAAGTGCTCGTCGTCGTTGGATAGTATAAGGAGAGATATCAGCGTACACCTGAACTGTGTGACCCAGAAGTTGAATTTGGGGCATGGTGCGAGCCTTCCTCATGACCTCCTCCTTAACGTTGTAGTAGAGAGGTTTCACCACAATGTCCCTGGGGAGACCATCTGAACGCGAGGGGCCTAGGGCTCTGTGGGCCCTATCGAGCTCCAGTCTGTGGGCTCTGATGTCAGGTATCAGTTGTTTGATGAGAGAATGAACTGCTTCCGGAATGTCCGTGAATGTTTCGGGAAGACCCCTTATCCTGAAGTTCAGTCGTCTGGACCTATTCTCAAGGTCATCGATTTTGGCGATCGCTCCCTCCAGCTGATCGTGGAGTTCCTGAAAGCGATCCGTGTTTTGATTGACCCGATCGATCGTAGCATCCATTTTAGTTTCAATATGCTCAATGCGGGATCCCAAGAGGTGAAGGTCTGATTTGATATCTGAAGTTATTTTGGCAGCAGTGTGTGCGAGACCTTTATCAAGCATTTCTGCAAATTTGGTGAAGAGCATAGAAATATCAGAGGGACAGGAGGAGAGCTGATGCACATCCTGTGGCTGAGAGCTAGGCCTCTGTGAGGATGAGGCAGTGTGTGGTGTGTGCAGTCCATCCAGGGCCTGATCTAGCAGAGACACTGTGGAGGCAGGGGATGCTGGATCCATGCTATGAAGGGGCATATGAGTCTCTCCACATACCTCTTTAAGGAGAGCTGTGCGCCATGGAGAGGGATCCGTTGTGCCTGAGTGTGCAGCATCGCCTGTGTGCCGCTCCGCCGCCATCTTAGGTGTCTGTGTGGTGGCCGGCTGAGAAAGGAAACTGTCCTCTGGGGTCCGTTTGGGTGTATAAAATTGCCCAAACCCGTTCCTGTGGGGTGCTGCCGTGTTCCGCTCCCGATTTGGAGTGTGTGGGGAGAGTGTATCCGCTGCGGGGGGTGCCGATCGCTCGGAGCGGGACGGAGCTCTGTGATCAAGCGTCCATTTCACATAGCGCCGCGCATGCGCCTCCTGCTTTTTTTTTTTTATTTGAAAACTATACTCTTGATAATAATTAAGACCAGGGGCATTGCTAGGTCTACAAAAGATCTGGGGCTAGAGCCCATAGCAGCGTAGTAAAGAAAGTCATACGCTTGGGCGAGCATACACATGTATATACAGTAATATACGTGTGTGTGTGTGTATATATCCAAGGGGAGCCCCCAATTACATCAGGGTCCCCAGAGAGCCCCCTTACATCAGGGTCCCTAGAGAGCCCCCCTTATATCAGGTTCCCCAGAGAGCCTCCTCCTTACATCAGAGTCCTCATAGAGCCTCCCCCTTTCATCAGGGTACCCAGAGGGCCCCCCACTTACAACATGGTTCCCAGAGTTCCCCGCTTACATTAGGGTCCCCAGAGAGTCTCTCCCTTGCATCAGGGTCCCCAGAGAGCCCCCCACTTACATAAGGTTCCCCAGAGAGCCTCCCCTCCCCTTGGGGACCCCTGCAGAGACTCGGGCCTATTGGCCCCAGATTTGGGGCTATAGCCCCAAAAGCCACCCTCTAGTGACGCCCCTGATTAAGACCTTTTTTTTAAATCTAAGGTCATCTTATATTAACCTGGTCTAAGTTGGTTTTATGCTTTCTTATACAATGTATTACGTAATCTTTTTTGAGATCTATGCTAAAATATTTTTAGTTAAAGGGGTTGTAAACCCTCGTGGTGTTTTTTCACCTTAATGCATCCTATGCATTAAGGTGAAAAAACACCAGGCAGTGACCACCGCCCCCCATTTTACTTACCCGAGCCCTAGAATTTCACCCGACGGAGACACGCTTTTCCTCTGCCCGGGTTTCTCGGCTCTTGATTGGATAGATTGATAGCAGCGCAGCCATTGGCTCCCACTGCTGTCAATCGAATCCAATAATGGGTGCGCCGGGGGGGGCGTGGCCGAGTCTGGCATTCGTGTCTATGGATGCAAATGCTGGACTCGGGAGCACGCCCGCACGGTTACCCCCTTCCGGGAGAGCGTTTCTCCTAGGGGGTTATGTGAGGTGGGGAGGAGCCGCGAGAGCCACAGAGGGACCCCAGAAGACGAGGTTCGGGGCCACTCTGTGCAACGAAGACGAGCCGCACAGTGGAGGTAAGTATGACATGTTTGTTATTTAAAAAAAAAAAAAAAGCTTTACAATCACTTTAAACTACTTGTAGTTTATGTTTGAACTACAACTCAATATTATTACCATATATGTGATCTTTTCTGTTGCTGCCACCATATGTACTTATGTATGCTAATTGTTGAAATTCAATAAACAAATTTGACATAAAATGGAAAAATTAGCTTTCTCAAAAGTAGAGATCGTATATGTTTATGAACAGAGGAGTAGAGAAAAAAAAATAGCAAAAAGAAGAGAAAGCAAAGAAGAAAATAATTTAAAAAAAGGGGGAGGGGGAGGGCTGGAGCGTGACAAGTCTAAAAAAAAGGCGAAGTAAAATAAGTTATATAGAACTGGACAAAATTTTTAAGCAGCTTCGCCCAAAAAAATGGTTGGCTCAATGATGGAATTATCGAATGCTCTGATGAACGATTTTTTCAGAATTTAGTACAAACGTTTGAATAAAGATTGAAATTAAAGTTTCTGCAAGCAGATTGTGCTTGAAAATATTTAAATTGCACAATTTGTATAGACATTTTTTCATATTAACAACATGTAAGCAGTGTAGAAGTGTGGTGAATACCGCGCTGTCAAAACAGCTGCCAGCACCGCAAGTGACAATCGCAAATAATGTCGATTAAAATAAGGTGCAGCGCTAATTGCAAATGGAAATTAAACCAAATCAGGATGCTTAGTGTTTAAACATTAACACCATATAAATAAACATACATTATAGGTGAAACATCAGATATAAAGTGCAAAAAATATCCACACATACAGTCATGGCCGAAATTGCTGGCACCCCAGAAATTTTTCCAGAAAATCAATTATTTCTCACAGAAAAGTATTGCAGTAACACATGTTTTGCTATACACATGTTTATTCCCTTTGTGTGTATTGGAACAAAACAAACAAGGGAGGGAAAAAAGCAAATTGGACATAATATCACACAAAACTCCAAAAAATGGGCTGGTCAAAATTCTTGGCACCCTTAACGTAATATTTGGTTGCACACCCTTTGTAAAAAATAACTGAAATCAGTCGCTACCTATAACCATCAATAAGCTTCTTACACCTCTCACCCGGAATTTTGGACCACTCTTCCTTTGTAAACTGCTCCAGGTCTCTCTTATGGGAAGGGCGCCTTTTCCCAACAGCAATTTTAAGATCTCTCCATAGGTGTTCAATGGGATTTAGGTCTGGACTCATTGCTGGCCACTTTAGAACTCTCCAGCGCTTTGTTGCCATCCATTTCTGGGTGCTTTTTGACGTATGTTTGGGGTCGTTGT
Source organism: Lithobates clamitans (assembly GCA_037952925.1). NCBI lineage: Eukaryota > Metazoa > Chordata > Amphibia > Anura > Ranidae > Lithobates > Lithobates clamitans. Next base: position 2,217,506 of record JBBGZY010000250.1, read on the forward strand.
CCTGCTGGAAGACCCAAGATCTTGGACGCAAACCCAGCTTTCTGACACTGGGTTCTACAGTGCGACCCAAAATCCTTTGGTAATCCTCAGATTTCATGATGCCTTGCACGCATTCAAGGCACCCAGTGCCAGCAAAACAACCCCAAAACATCATTGAACCTCCACCATATTTCACTGTAGGTACTGTGTTCCTTTCTTTGTAGGCCTTATTCCGTTTTCGGTAAACAGTAGAATGATGTGCTTTACCAAAAAGCTCTATCTTGGTCTCATCTGTCCACAAGACAGTTTCCCAGAAGGATTTTGGCTTACTCAAGTACATTTTGGCAAACTGTAGTCTTGCTTTTTTATGTCTCTGTGTCAGCAGTGGGGTCCTCCTGGGTCTCCTCCCATAGCATTTCATTTCATTTAAATGTGGACGGATAGTTCGCGCTGACACTGATGCTCCCTGAGCCTGCAGGACAGCTTGAATTTCTTTGGAACTTGTTTGGGGCTGCTTATCCACCATGCGGACTATCCTGCGTTGCAACCTTTCATCAATTTTTCTCTTCCGTCCACACCCAGAGAGATTAGCTACAGTGCCATTAGTTGCAAAATTCTTGTTGCACACTGTGGACAAAGGTAAATCTAGATCTCTGGAGATGGACTTGTAACCTTGAGATTGTTGATATTTTTCCACAATTTTGGTTCTCAAGTCCTCAGACAATTCTCTTCTCCTCTTTCTGTTGTCCATGCTTAGTGTGGCACACACAGACACACAATGCAAAGACTAAGGGTCGGTTCACACTAGGACGACTTGAGATCCGACTTGTAAACCCTCAAGTCGCCCCAAGTCGCTTTACTGTGAGCTTTACATTACAGTGAATGAGAGCCTCTTATTTGACACTACTGAAGTCGCTCTGACTTCAGAGCGTACTACCTGTACTACTTGGATCCGACTTGTAAGCGACCTGTACCCATAGAATTCAATGGAAGTCGCCTCCGAGTCGGATCTCCATCTACATTGAAGCGACTTTACAGGGAAAAAATTTAGTTTGCCCAGGCAAACCCCTCCCTCCAAGATAGCTGATATCCTGTGATTGGCCACAGCCAAAGTCGCCTGTCCTGGAGGCGACTTGAAGTCGCGTTGTAATTTACTTAAAGTCGCACTGAAGTCGCGTTGAAGCCGCATTGAAGTCGCCTTGCAAAGTCGCGCTGAAATCGTGTGAATCGAGCCTAAGTGAACTTCTCTCCTTTCTATCTGCTTTCAGGTGTGATTTTTATATTGCCCACACCTGTTACTTGCCCCAGGTGAGTTTAAAGGAGCATCAGATGCTTAAAACAACCTTATTTATCCACAATTTTGAAAGGGTGGCAAGAATTTTGACCAGCCCATTTTTGGAATTTTGTGTGACATTATGTCCAATTTGCTTTTTTTCCTCCCTTTTTTGTTTTGTTCCAATATACACAAAGGGAATAAACGTAAACATGTGTTACTGCAATACTTTTCTGTGAGAAATACTTGATTTTCTGGAAAAATTTCTGGGGTGCCAACAATTTCAGCCATGACTGTATATAAAAGTTGAAAATCCTCTCTAAAGAAGTTGAAAACAGTACGGTGAAAATCTAAAAAGTCCACGAGAAGTGTGGATAGATGAATAAATACATATAAATCTATACTAGAATTCAATTTCCAAACAGACGTTTATAGTGCATGAAAAGTGATACAGGAAGCCACCACCGATAATACTGAGGCTTACCAGAATGTGTGAACTCAATAAGACATATGCCCCATGAGTCGTTCAGACTTTGCGGTGATTGTACACCAATGATTGGAGGACATCAGCAAGTATGGACGTTGGAACACAGAAATATGTTGTAAACACACTCTCCTCCAGGGGACCCAGGTCAAAGGGAAAAAAGGCTCCAGAGGTATAAACCGTGGTATGGATTCACACATAAATGGTCAAAAGGAATAAAAAAAACTCAGATAGCATGCATCCACTTAACAGGAAATTAATTATAAACATGAATGATTACACTCACATTTAGGTAGAACAACAAGTGCTTGAAAATCCAAAATGGTAACGCAATGGGGACGGTAGGCTCGACTTGACGCGTTTCATCTGCAAAGATATCGTCTGGGGTGTCGTCCTACTGGTCCCACTGCGTATATATAAGCAAAGTACACCCCATGGTTTATAATATTAATTTGGCCAATTAGTGATATCTACGGATCCCAAAGAAAATGGCGGCATGGCGTGGCCTTTAAACCTCGTTTTGACAACAACTAGGTGCAATAGGAAAAGACCGGAAGCAGCGTTTTTTAACAGTTTTTTCCGTTTTTTGAAGGTTGGACCTTCGGAAGTTTTCTTTACTATGACCAATTCCAACTATTGTGTCACATCTAGTCCTAACCAAAGATATCACGTTATCTAGAATGAGTCTTGAATAGACGTATGTTACTTCCGTTTTTTCATGACACCACGTCACATCCGGTTTCTCTGTGTCTTTTCATTACACAACACCATATCCGGGTTTCCATTCGTGTTTTCCGTCCAAGCCTCAGCTATTCATAGCGAGGCTTGGAGATACGTGTCATTTCCGGTCTGTTCCTATTGCACCTAGATGTTGTCGAAACGAGGTTTGAAGGGCACGCCATGCCACCATTCTCTTTGGGATCCGTAGGTATCACTAATTGGCCAAATTAGTTTTTTGTCTCCTAAACCATGGGGTGTACTTTGCTTATATATACACAGTGGGACCAGTAGGACGACACCCCAGACGATATCTTTGCAGCTGAAACGCGTCGGGTCGAGCCTACCGTCCCCATTGCGTTACCATTTTGGATTTTCAAGCGCTTGTTGTTCTACCTAAATGTGAGTGTAATCACTCATTTTTATAATAAATTTACTGTTAAGTGGATTCACGCTATGCGAGTTTTTTTTATTCCTTTTGACCATTTATGTGTGAATCCATACCACAGTTTATACCTCTGGAACCTTTTTTCCCTTTGACCTGGGTCCCCTGGAGGAGAGTGTGTTTACAACATATTTCTGTGTTCCAACGTCCATACTTGCTGATGTCTTCCAATCATTGGTGTACAATCACCGCAAAGTCTGAACGACTCATGGGGCATATGTCTTATTGAGTCCACACATTCCGGCAAGCCTCAGTATTATCGGTGGTGGCTTTTTGTATCACTTTTCATGCACTATAAACGTCTGATAGAAATTTAATTCTAGTTCAGCAAGATTTATATATATTTATTCATCTATCAACACTTCTCGTCACAGATTGGACTTTTTAGTTTTTCACTGTACTGTTTTCAACTTCTTTAGAGTGGATTTTCAACTTTTATATAAGTGTGGATATTTTTTGCACTTTCTATCTGATGTTTCACCTATAATGTATGTTTATTTATATGGTTAACGTTTAAACACTAAGCATCCTGATTTGGTTTCATTTCCATTTGCAATTAGTGCTGCGCCTTTAATCTACAATATTAACAATATGTACTTAGTGGTAAATTTATGATGTAAATCCAAATATTGGGTAATACATCCACCTGTGTAAACTAACATATAAGGCTGGTGTTAATCATTAAACGGTTTCTGTACAATATTATATACTTGTATCCTCTGAGTAAATAAAGGATCACAATTAATCTTCACAGTGTATAACGTAGTTCCTGTGCACAAGAGACATCTGTAAAGACAGCAATTCATAGCATTCGGTGTTGTGGAACTTCACTTTTTCCGCAGCATTGATTTCTAAACAATGATTCTTCCACACATAATTCATTCTTTGTTTCAGCAATGTTCTTAGAAGTCTGACTGAGATCCTTGGATCAAAATTATTGCTGAGCATGGATAGACTTGCTCAGACAGCAACCTATTTTCTAATATAAATCTCAAAGGTAAAAAAAAAAAAAAAGGATAGAGATGGATAGTTTGCCTCTTTTTCTGCATTTCACAACTCAACGTATTTATTAAAATTTTGTTTGAGAATTTGGTTCCTTCATTTTTTTTCACCTTCATCTCCATTTATTCCATCGTTTTTTACAATTGATTTAAAAGTGGAAGTAGAGGGTGGTGTTGGTGGTGAGCAATTCACCGTAATACAGGGTGCTTCAAAAAGAATGACCCGATTTTAAAACCTTATATCTGTACAACCACAAGCCACCAATAAATGAAACCTGTATTACTTTAAGGGGCGTGGGCTAGAATTTCAAATGATGGCCGCTAGATACCACTACTGGCGCCCAAAAAGAAACTAACCTTAGTCGTTAACAAGATGCCCTCAATGCAACAGAAGGCGTTATGTGTTCTCCAATTTAGCAAGACTGAGTCCGTAATAACGGTGCTACGTGCGTTTCAACAGCGTTTCGGGATTGATCCACCAGTGGCAAAGAACATCAGTTGTTGGTATTAATAATATGAAGATTTAGGGTGTTTATGTAAGGGGAAGAGTCCAGGGCAATCCTGCACTTCAGAGGAAAATGTGCAACAAATTCAAGAGGCTTTTCAGCAAAGCCTGCACAAGTCCGCTCTTCGTGCTGACCGAGAACTTGAGATCTCTTGGCGTGTGTTAAAGTGTAAGTAAACCCTCCTATCGTTTTCAGCCAAGGAAGCTGCCATCTTTGCCTTTGTTTAATCTACAACTGCCATGATGCTTCAGTTATAACACCAGCCATTGGATGGCTTGACAGTTTGGTTGAGAGCACAACCAATGGGAGTGTTACATTTCCGGCACATGCCGGAAATTAAACCGTTTTATGGATGGGTTTACTTCCCCTTTAAGACGACATTTGCTTGTGGGGTCATACCGATTGCAACTGGAGATAGCTCTTCATGTAAGTGACAGAAGAAAAAGTTTAATAAACAAGAAAAAGGCGCAACGTGCAGATACCTCAAAGCGTAGTACCCAATAGTCCAAGGGCATAGATGGAGGGGAGTATGTATGTACATGTATGTACACTTGTGAATCTATAAAACAGTCAGTCAGTCAGGGCAGCCACCAAGAAACCAAAAGCGGGTTCCAATGAGCTAGGATAAAAACAAGGAAGAAGGGCGCCTCTGAGTATATATCATAAAACAATTTATTTAAATAACAGTTTCCATTTACAAGAAAGAAAGAGGAGTTGTGTTCAGGTCCATAATCTGGGCTGAGAAGATGATGTGGGACTGTAGGTCACAGCAGATCAAGTGTGGCTGACACTCCATCAAATCCAGGCAGGAAGGGTTGGAGATGGCTGAGCACAGCGCAATACAGTCTTGTTCAGTGATCCTGGCAAGTGCCTAGAGCAGTCCGGTGAGGAAGAGGGAATCAATCTGGTGCTGACAAGGGTGTCAGTGAGGGAAGGATGGACGTCAGGACGGATGGCCGAGCCGTGCTGTGTCTCCACAGCGTTCGCACTGCCTCTGTGTAGTGGAGGGAGACACGGCCGTGTATCAAGATTGAGAACAAAGCCTGGAGAGCAGACACAGGTCGGCGCCGAGCAGTGACGTCATCAACATGCGACACGTTTCAGAACTAGCTGGCTATGGATGGAGGAGATAGCCGCATTCCTTTCTCAAGCATAGAGTCTCAAAGCCTATAAGAATCTCCCCTGTGCTTTGAGACTCTATGCTTGAGAAAGGAATGCGGCTACCTCCTCTATCCATAGCCAGCTAGTTCTGAAACGCGTCGCATGTTGATGACATCACAGCTCGGCACCGGCCTGTGTCTGCTCTCGACCGTGCGTACAGGGCATAACAGGAAAAGTCATGATTTGCATGCAACTTCCTTTGGACAGACTAATAGCCATGGTATGAAGGTTTCATGAATGATAACCTTGACTTAAAGTGTACACCTGGGCGAAATAAACAAAACATATTTAGTACATCTCTACAATATACACACATTTCCAGGTTTCAATTTAACATGAAATTATGAGCAAAACCATAGTTTTCATTTGGGATAGAGTAAGGGAGGGTTATAACCACTACCATTTTGTCCCATTGGAAAGATTTCCCTATACTTCCTGTCCCATAACCAAAACAGAAAGTGAGTAAAAATCCCCTCAAAGTGAGGGAATCCCTGGTTGTCACCAGAACCACATTGGAAGATTTTCCTTTATTCCTGTACTGGTGACTACCCAAATTTGGTATTTTCTTTCACTTTCATTTTTGTTGAAAATGGTAAACAGGACAAATAGAGAGGATGGATCTCCCTAGTAGGGACAAAGACCACAGTAAAAATCTGAAAGTGTTCTAATCCCTCTCCACTATCCAAAAAAAAAAAAAAAGTTTTGCCTTTACATAGTTAAGAATTAGGATTGATGAGTAACCATCTGGATACCACACCCCCAAAACTAGGATAAAGAGAGAACTTTATACAATGGGACTTTTAGGGTGCCATAAATAAAAATCAAAATGTCTATAAAAACCTGTCAGGACCCGAGTCTGAAACTTATTTCTCTTGAACCTTTAACTCTTTGCTCCCCCCGTGAACTTCCTGATTTATGCCATGCCTTTGCACTTCCTGTTTGTCAGATTATTGTGCTCTCTCCAGCCAATAACTTGCTCTTGTCACTTCCACTTTCGTCTGTATCTCTGCTACCACTCGTTACCGACTTTTGGCTTGTTCTTCGAGTACGCTTCTGCTTATTCCCAGCCTGCCACCATTTGATACCGACCTTTGGTTTGTTTACTGACTATGCTTCTGATTTATCCCTACCTGCTATATCTACTACTGGACCCCGGCTTGCTCACCCTCTGGTGGAGTGACCTTGAGGACTGCAACCTGGTCATAACACGCAGCAAAATCCACCTCTGCCATTAGGAGCTCTGGTGAATACTGGTTAGTGCTTAGACTAAGCACCTCGGATGAGCCTGTGCTGCTGCTCTGATCCAATTGGTCAGGGGGAGCCTCTCTAATGCTATAGCTATTGGTCTACAAGACTGACTCCTGACCATGAAAAAAACCCTTTATTCCAACATTTTTCACAGATAAAAGATATCACATATTATAGGAAAAATTTGTGGTGGTACAATACAAACACATCCTATTTGGACAGATATCGTACTACAAGGTTCAACTCCAGCATAGACAGATCACAATATAATCGCAAATTAAAAAAGACCTTTACTAAAACCATGTGTAAACAAATCGGCACAGGATCTTTTCAATTATTGGCGGCCTCTCCATTAGGAGTGCAGGGGCACTGCCCCCCTAATCCATGGCCCAGGCCCCTAATCCACATGCAGAGTGCCAGGCGCATGGATTTTAATGGGGTTTTTTTTTTTTAAAGCACATGATTAGAGCCTGAGGCTCTAATTGGCTTCAAAAAGGGTGGGCACGGGGTGCAGAGCATTGCGTCCAGAGTCCACCCAGTTGTGTGACAATAGTGAATTAATATTCACTATTGTCTTCCTGCTTCCCCTCTCCTCCCGGCCATTCAAGAAGTGGGTCTTAAAGGAGAAGCCCAAACAAAGCTTGTTTGACTGTACTTCTCCTATGGATCACATTTTGCACTCCTGTAACCCGTTTTCAGCAGAGTGCGGGCTGAAGTCACAGAAATCAGTCCAGGCACTATGTCATCACGACAATAATGTCTGGATCCTCTAGGTGCCTGGAACGACACCCGGCTCAGCCTCTCAAGAAGTGACTGGGAGCCTGAGCTGGCCGCCCCCGCCCCCTCCACAGCCCAGCGCTCCAATGTGCAAGGAGGGGGCAGAGCAGAGAGCTGTGACTGACAGTCTACAGCTCTCTGCTCACGGAGCTCAGAAAACAGAGCGATTGGTGGGATCGCTTGATTTTCAGTGCAGAGGTGTAGGGGGACAGATGCAGCATCGGACTGATGCTGCATCCACCAAGGTAAGTATGATTCTGAAAAAAAAAATCCTTTACTTCTCTTTTAAAGCTGCCTACACATGAGCGGAATGTCCGACAGAAAAAGTCAGACGGAAGCTTTTCATTGTCTATTCTGATCGTGTGTAGGCCTCATCGGACTTTTCTTTTTTTGAAAATTCTGACGGACCTAGAAATAGAACATGTTCTATCGGGAAAACCGCTCGTCTCTATGCTGTTCTGACAGACCGAAAACGACGCATGCTCTGAAGCCAGTACGAGACGGAAGCTATTGGCTACTGGCTACTGGCTATTGAACTTCCTTTTTCTAGTCCCGTTGTACGTGCTATACGTCACCTCGTTCTGGATGGTCGGACTTTGGTCGGAAATTGGATTGGCCATATGTAGGTAAGACCGCTTGAATGGAATTTCCTCGGAGTTCCGTCGGAGAAACCTTCAGGAGTTTATTCCGACGGCAAAACCAGTCGTGTGTACGTGACATAAGACCCGATTGGCCAAGAGGAGAAGTAACCGTATTGGCTGGGAGCAGAAGCAGGGGGAAGCTGCCAAGAAGGAGACTCAGGGGGAAGCCGCCGAAGCTTGTTGGAAGTGTTTTTCGAATCAATTTTTTTTTTTTATACGGAACCCTAAAACTTTTTCCTTTATTTATACTTTACATTGCCCCAATCCATGATAATTTATTTTATAATAAAATGTACAGCATTCCAGTATTTAGTCCAGAGCTTCTATTACTTTTGTGAAAAGTTTACATTGAAAATAGATTGTAGTGCCTAATCAGCAACTAAATAATAGTTAATAATAAGTGAATTTAGTATCTACAGTATGAGGCAGGTGAAGATTTGAAACTTACATGATTTTTTATTTAAGACCGTTTTAGGGATGGGCATGGATTAAAAAATTTAATTATACAGGCATAGATTATGAAATATAATTATACAGGCATTGCACAATACAAATAAGGTCAATGAGACATTGACATCTGGAATTTGTTTCACTCCCTTTGAAGAAGTTACAAAAATTACTGATAATTACTTTCTTGCTCTGCTATATAATAATATTGATATCTTGATGATTAATGATTCTGGTATTGTTAATAGGCCTGGGTTTTTAACTTCCCTTTCTGCTTCCAATTATACTTCTGTCCATTTATAGCCTAAAATAATACACCAGCCTGCAGTAAAACAATCCATCCTGGAATCAGCAGTAATCTGGACAGGTTCTTGGGTTTACAAGCTCTGCTTGTGCGCGATTGGTGCTATAAGTTTGCTGTTCTCATGTAATATTAATAGAGAAGAAATTGAGCTCCCATTTTGTTATGCCTAAACACGTCACAGACTTCCAAGCCATTAATAACAAGAATGTCCGTTAGGATTTACAAGCTTGTCCATTATACCAATGAATTCTTTAATGGGCTTCTCAGAACCCAGGAATGATGCTTTCTTTCTCCCATAAAGCATTTCTCTAACATTCATGTATATCTTAACTATCAACTACTTATTATTCAGCAGCTGGAAGAAGTACAAAAGGAATGAAGCAATTTGTCATTGGCTACTGACAGCAAACGTCAATTTCAGCTTAACATAAAGTAAACCTATGCTGAGTGGAATATATTGGGTGCCACTGCCAAACTTCTTCTATAAATGTTGTTTTCCTGGCTATCACTGGCTTAAAGTATAACTAAAGGAAAAACTTTTCTTTTAGTTTTGGATAGGGTAGAGAGGGATTAAAACACCTGTCAAAATCCCAAATTTTAGGTTGTCCCCAGAACAGTAATAGCGGGAAGACTTTACAATGGGAACACTTGTTCTGGAGCCCCTACTGGAAATGAAGGATCTCCTCACTTTGGAGGAAACAATTTGAGATAGTGAAATAGTTGGGTATATTCCAACCAAGCTACATGGTTGTTCTAACACATAGGAAGCAGATGTGTAAGCGGAGAGAGAGTGTGCCCGAATGTAGAGTCTGACCTATTGTAGTGTAGTCTGTTCTATTCCAGGTCAAAAATTTAGATTGTGTCGTAAAGTTGGTGGGAAATTCAAAATTCTGAATAAAGAAGTAAGAGGGCTAGAGCTCTTTGAAAGTAGCCCCCTAGACAAGTATTGATTCCATACATGTAGAGAGGATTGGTTTAGTAGTGGGACGCCATGTGTATCCTTATGAGAGGTTAAAGAAAATCCCTACAAGGGACGTGAGGCTAGAGTTAGTGAGGACTTCTACCAATTTGAACCAAAGTTTTGTAGTTTTATTTTGAAACCAGTCTATGATCCTAATTAGAGAAGCAACATGGGAGTATAGCAAGTTATCTGGTACTGCAAGCTCCCCTCAATTTTTGGCAGAACAAGAACATTTTGAAGTATACTTTTTCCCCATTAAATAAGTGAGAGATTTGTGGTAGCAGGCCTGGGGGAGGGGGGATGGGAATGGCTTGGTAGATATATAACAGTTTAAGCAGCATATCCAATGTTAGTCAGTTCAGTCCATGAAAAGTTGGGTTTATTATAGTATTGCAAGCACTCCCGGATCTTTTGTAACATAGGAAGTAATTCAATGTTACTATGAGGATCTTGCGAGCTACCTGTTGTGAAAGTAAAAAAATATATATAAAAATATATACAGTGGGGACGGAAAGTATTCAGACCCCCTTAAATGTTTTACTCTTTGTTATATTGCAGCCATTTGCTAAAATCGTTTTAGTTAATTTTTTTTCCTCATTAATGTACACACAGCACCCCATATTGACAGAAAAACACAGAATTGTTGACATTTTTGCAGATTTATTAAAAAAGAAAAACTGAAATATCACATGGTCCTAAGTATTCAGACCCTTTGCTGTGACACTCATATATTTAACTCAGGTGCTGTCCATTTCTTCTGATCATCCTTGAGATGGTTCTACACCTTCATTTGAGTCCAGCTGTGTTTGATTACACTGGTTGGACTTGATTAGGAAAGCCACACACCTGTCTATATAAGACCTTACAGCTCACAGTGCATGTCAGAGCAAATGAGAATCATGAGGTCAAAGGAACTGCCTGAAGAGCTCAGAGACAGAATTGTGGCAAGGCACAGATCTGGCCAAGATTACAAAAAAATTCTGCTGCACTTAAGGTTCCTAAGGGCACAGTGGCCTCCATAATCCTTAAATGGAAGACATTTGGGACGACCAGAACCCTTCCTAGAGCTGGCCATCCAGCCAAACTGAGCTATCGGGGGAGAAGAGCCTTGGTGAGAGAGGTAAAGAAGAACCCAAAGATCACAGTGGCTGAGCTCCAGAGATGCAGTCCGGAGATGGGAGAAAGTTGTAGAAAGTCAACCATCACTGCAGCCTTCCACCAGTCAGGGCTTTATGGCAGAGTGGCCCGACGGAAGCCTCTCCTCAGTGCAAGACACATGAAAGCCCGCATGGAGTTTGCTAAAAAAACACCTGAAGGACTTCAAGATGGTGAGAAATAAGATTGTTTGATCTGATGAGACAAAGATAGAACTTTTTGGCCTTAATTCTAAGCGGTATGTGTGGAGAAAACCAGGCACTGCTCATCACCTGTCCAATACAGTCCCAACAGTGAAGCATGGTGGTGGCAGCATCATGCTGTGGGGGTGTTTTTCAGCTGCAGGGACAGGGCGACTGGTTGCAATCGAGGGAAAGATGAATGCGGTCAAGTACAGGGATATCCTGGATGAAAACCTTCTCCAGAGTGCTCAAGACCTCAGACTGGGCCGAAGGCTTACCTTCCAACAAGACAATGACCCTAAGCACACAGCTAAAATAACGAAGGAGTGGCTTCACAACAACTCCATAACTGTTCTTGAATGGCCCAGCCAGAGCCCTGACTTAAACCCAATTGAGCATCTCTGGAGAGACCTAAAAATGGCCGTCCACCAACGTTTACCATCCAACCTGACAGAACTGGAGAGGATCTGCAAGGAGGAATGGCAGAGGATCCCCAAATCCAGGTGTGAAAAACTTGTTGCATCTTTCCCAAAAAGACTCATGGCTGTATTATATCAAAAGGGGCTTCTACTAAATACTGAGCAAAGGGTCTGAATACTTAGGACCATGTGATATTTTAGTTCTTCTTTTTTAATAAATCTGCAAAAATGTCAACAATTCTGTGTTTTTCTGTCAATATGGGGTGCTGTGTGTACATTAATGAGGAAAAAAATGAACTTAAATGATTTTAGCAAATGGCTGCAATATAACAAAGAGTGACAAATTTAAGGGGGTCTGAATACTTTCCGTCCCCACTGTAACAAAATATAATTGGCGTGTAATAATGATCGACAGCTGTTAGCACTGATCACGTCTCATAAAGCTGTGTGAAAACAATATACTGTAAATGGAAAATTACTATGCTGCGCTATCTCCTGATAATAGTTCCAACAATAATTTTAAAGTGTCGAAATTACAATAATGAGAACGGTAATAATAAACCGTGATAATCTGACAAAAATTATAATATATTCCAAAAACTGTATATAGAGTCCTTTGCTGCTGTGATAATAAAATCTGTGTTGAGTGTCAGATTCCACAGACAAATTAAAAAAAATAAACAAACTTATAAAAATTTGATATATGGTGCCACAAACGTGAGGCAAAAAGTGCTGAAGTGCATATAACAGTGACGTCCTAATAAAACGCGGATCCGTCCAACATAATTGGTATATAGTCCTTATTAAAGGTATAATGGTGACTTCATAAAAACGTGAAAACAACGTGCTGCGGTGTCCACACTCAGGTGCTCCCCACCCTCAGGCAATGGCCGCTCACCTCGCAATTAAATTCGGTCAAACACGCACATGAATCACCTCAAGGACTCTAATGCCGCGTACACACGAGCAGAAAAAAACTTGGATGGTTTTTCCAACGGAATTCCGCTCAAGCTTGCCTTGCATACACACGGTCACACAAAAGTTTTCTGAATTTTTGACCGTCGAGAACGCTGTGACGTACAACACTACGATGAGCCGAGAAAATGAAGTTCAATGCTTCCGAGCATGCGTCCAATTGTTTCCAAGCAAGCGTAGGAATTTTGCGCGTCGGAATTTCTACAGACGATCGGAATTTCCAATCGTAACTTTTTCCGACCGAAAAATAGAGAACAATGCTCTCAATCTTTTGCTGCCTGGAATTCTGCCAGCAAAAGTCCGACGGAGCATACACACGGTCGGAATTTCTGACCAAAAGCTCACATCCGACTTTTGCTGGCAGAATTTCTGATCGTGTGTACTGGGGGATAAGTTAGCTGTATGGATCCAAACTGCTCACTGGTGCTGTGTCCTCATATACAAACAGTAGAGAGGGACTCCATAGCGTGATACCATTTTAACACAATTTTATTGTACAAACAAAAAGCCCCAGTGCAGGGTACTCACAATGGTTAGATACATTTAGTGCACCACTCTAAAATGTGCCTTAAAACGCTGGGTTTGGTTGAGGTCGTATGTCCGTTCTCTGTGAAGCAGACCAGCTTCTTCCTGCACCGTCCTGTCCCCTCCCCTACGCGCGACGATACAAGGGAAATTTCGTATCTTCCCCTTTTAATAAGGACTATATATCGATTATGTTAGATGGATTCGGGTTTAATTAGGATGGCACTGTTATATGCACTTCAGCACTTTATGCTTCACATTTGTGGCACCAAATATCTAATTTTGATAAGTTTGTTTATTACCGTATTTATTGGTGTCTAACACGCACCCTAATTTTAAGAGGGAAGTTTCAGGGAAAAAAAAACATATTTTTTAAATAAACAACTTTGAAGCAAATTAAGGGTCAGTGCCCACCAATGTCCATCTGCAGCCTGATTAATGTCCTCAATGCAGCCTGATCAATGTCCATCTGCAGCCCATCAATGTATCAATGCAGCTTGATAAATGCAGTTTTTAAAAACTAATTTGCAGCAGGGGCGTAACTAGAAATAGCAGGGCCCCATAGCAAAATGTTGTATGGGGCCCCCCTGCAAACAGCCCCCCCCCCCACAGCTGCCCTAGTGTCAATGCAGCGTGACCTGTGCCACATACAGCGTGACCTGTGCCCAATACAGCCTGGTCTGCCTGTGCCCCATACAGCCCCACCTATGCAGAGGAAGAGGCAAGCCCCCCGGATCAGCAGAGAGCGGGATTGCCCGCTGTAATAGCTTTCATTTGAATTTCCTGTCTTCCCGGGGCTCATCGTCACATAGCACCACCTCTTGGCCTGACGCCTTTGATGACGTCACATGTCCCGCATTGGATCGGCGTTCTGTCTATCAAAGGCACCGGGCCAAAAGGTGGAGCTATGTGACGTGAGCCCCGGGAACACTGGAAGTTCTAATGAAAGCTCTTACATCAGGCAATTCAGCTCTCTGCTGATACGGACAGCTCGCCTCTTCCTTTCCTCTCTCTTCCCCTGGTTGGGACACTGTGCCGGTGGTACTCTAATCCTCACTGGGCCCCACTCAGCTGCGGGCCCCATAGCGCCCGCATGGGTCGCTATGGTGGTAGTTACGCCCCTGATTTGCAGCCTTTCTTCCATAAAAAAAAAACAAAACAACTAATTTGCAGCCTCACCGTCTCTCATAAAAGCAGCCTGAACATCAGGAAATCACCGAGCCGTCATCTCCTCTCCACTCGACTCTCACATCACACACACAGTCCCGCGTCCACCATGGGCATTGGGCCAACTCCTGTGATAGGCAGAACACTGGTCCAATGCCGGTGACGGAGGCGGAACTGAATGTGTGTGGCGTGAAAGCCAAGTGAGAGCCGAGTGACAGCCGAGTAGAGAGGAGATGATGGCTCGGGGAATTCCGGCGGCGCTCCTCCCCCTCCGAGGTACGCTGTCGGCGTATAAAACGAACCCTTGAATTGCCCGTTATCTTCAGGGGAAAAAGTGCACGTTATATGCCGGTAACTACGGTATTTTTAATTTGTCTGTTGAATGTGACACTCAACGCAGATTTTATTATCACAGCAAAGGACTCTATATACAGTTTTTGGAATATATTATAATTTTTATCAGTTTATCACGGTTTATTATCTGTCTCATTATTGTAATGTTGGCACTTTAAAATTATTGTTGGAACTATTATCAGGAGATAGTGCAGCATAGTAATTTTCCATTTATAATGTAATTCAATCTTGCCAAGTCATCAAGATAGTTTGGGATACACATAAGTAAGTACTTGACCGCAGACTTTTGCCTTTAATAGGAGAAGTTCAGTTGAAGCAATAGAAGGTCTCAAAGGGGTATAAAGATAGTTAGTACTTCTATTTTATCATAGTTAACTTTTAAATTACTAATGAAGTCGAACCTGTCAAATTCTTTAATTTTAGAGATGATTAGAGTATGTGGAGATGTAACATATAACTGAAGGTCATCTGCATATAATGATAGTTTATAATGATGATGCATTACTCGGATCCCTCTGATGTTAGGGTTATTGCATAGTGCCACAGTTAGATGTTCCATCGTGAGAAAGTAGATCAGTGGTGACAAGGGGCACTGCTGTTGGGTGCCACTGTGGATCAATAAGGGTTCTGAAAGGATTCAGTTGGTGCAAATCTGTGCCAAGGGGTTATGGTAAATGGCCATCATTTTTTTGTAGTATGTTTGGTTAAAGTCCAACCTGAGAAAGGTCTCCCTCAGAAAATCCCAGTCTACCCTATCAAAAGCCTTTTCAGCATCTGTTGAGATAAGAGAGGAGGGGATTATGATTCCTTTGTGTGTATTTAATTAGCAATACGGTTTTAATTGTGTTGTTGCAGACTTTGTGACCAGGTGTGTCCAGCTGGATCATGTTAAGGATCAAAGGTTTAAACCTATTAGCAATGAGTTTTGAACTTAGGCACAAGAGGAGGTACCCTTCCCAGGTTTTGGTATAAATAAAATATGTAATTCTAAGGCCTGTGAGGGAAAGGGTTAGGTAGGTGAAATAGCATTATACATTTTCACAAGAATAGGAGCGTCTTTCAACATAGAATAGAACATTTATAGAACTGAGGTGATGAGCCGCCTGGAACTGTGCTTTTACCTATTTTTGGGGAAGCATCAGTGATTACTACCTCCTCTTCCTGAAAAGGTTTGTAAGAGAGCTATTGTTGCACTCCGGGCGCACTTGCGCACGCATGGGAAACTTTGCGGATCAGAGACACGCCAATGCGCGTTCGCATCCATAGGAGCGCGTCTGCGCGTCCCTTTGGCTCCAGATGGCCTATTTAAGGGGCACACTGACTTGTAACAGATGCTGACCGATCTTCAGCTTTCTTGTACCCGTACCTTGTTGAATCCTGTTATTACCTGCCTGATATCCGTTGCTGAACCTTGGCTTTCCTTGACCCTGCTTCGGGACTCTCCTACATCTCTGATTACTGGCTCCTGATCCTGGCTTCCTATTTGACCCTGCTCCTGCCTGATGATTTGGTACCTTGCTGCCCGCCTGCTTCCGAACCCGGCTATCCCTGTGACTTCGCTTCTGTCTCCTGTTTGGCTCAACGCTGTCTTCTGGGTGTACGCAACTCCGCTCCTGCGAACTGCTGCGACTTTCTGCATTCCCAAAGTTGCATCATCTGCTTCCAGGGCTACATCTGCAGGCACTCGTGTTCCTCCTTTCCCTTGGGTCCTTCTGTCTCCACTCTCAGCGGGACCCGGGTTGGAGATACAAGAAAGGCTGACCTCATCACTTCAGACTCCGACCAGGTACGTGACAAGGTTCTAGTTCTTCTATTTCTGACATCGGTATAATGGGGAGAGTAGTTTCTTGTGAGCATCTATGTTAGCCTCTAATGTGGGGATATTCATGTCTCTATAATATCATAAAGCTTTTCATAAAAGGTTTGAAATAGCTTAGCTTTTTTAATATCGTCTCATGTGGCATTTCCTTTTGAGTCTTTTAGCATATGTACTGTATACCCTCGATAATGTTTTTTTTTTGGTAGATCTTTTATTAAATGGACAATAGATCTGGCCCAATTTTTTTTTTTTTTTGGACAGAAGTTCTTATTTTGGTGACCCCACTGTAGGGATTTTCCCTCCTTCCTGTGACAGCAGTATAAGAAATGTAGGGAGTATCAGTCACCGGGATAGGAAGGCATGGACAGCAATGACAGGAACTCCAAATCTTCCTCAACTATGCCTGTCAGTGTTCTCCCCGTCAGGGAGATCTCCTCACACTTCCTGTCCTAACAAGCAGTGATGGGAAATCTTTACTAATGGAGACATTGATGGCAATTAAACCCTAACAGAATCCATAGCCCCTGTTCTATGCAAAATAAAAATAAAAAATGTTTTTGCTTGGCTGAAGTTGGACTTTAAACCCTTCCATACATTAGAACAATTTAATTCCTAGAAGATTCATTTCCTTGGAATTGCACTTAAATGGCAGCACTCAGGCCCCGTTCACACCTATGCGAATTAGATGCGGCTTACACTGCATCCAATTCGCAGGACATTTTAAAATACATTCATTTGAATGCATCTAGTTCACATATGTGCGTTGCATTCGCACTGCGCATTGCACAAAAAAGTGTGCGTTTTCTGGGCATTGCGGTGCGAATTACAAGCCCATTATCTTCTATGGGAACGCATCTGATTCGCAGATGCATTCCGTTCTGAACACAAATTCTCTCCTTCTCCTCACTACACCTCTCCCCTCTACCCCCTCTCCCTGCTCACTGATCTGCAGCTACAACGCAGAGGAACCTCTGAACAACTGACTTTTATCTTTGCAGTGAAACCGGAGCTTCAATTTGCACATGTGTGAACCCGGGCTTAATATCTGTGCGATGTTTCTCAGATTTAAAATAAAGGTTTTGAAAAAAAAAAAAAATGGACAATAGATAGTTTGTATGATGAGCGAGGCCTAATAAAAAGGGTTGCATGATTGGATAATTCATTTTAAAGTCTTTATTGATTGGGCTTGTAACATCACCAATGTGTATTGGATTTATCCCTCTCTTCCTTTTTTTCGTGCGTGTGCTATGCCTGGACCCCGGTGTCTTTATGGCCCCACATTCACAACTGTGCCTGTGGGATGCCGTTTTTGGACATCGCGCATGCCACGCTTGCGCCCCTTGCGGGTCCAGATCCAGTGATGTCAAACACCCTGCGGCATCATGGGCGTCACTTGAGAGGAGCTGATTTGTGCACAGGCACATAAATAGAAAGGATGACATGCTCATCCTCTTTGCTATCTTTGGGGCTGTGCTGGCGTTTTGGTCTCTCGGGTGGGTCCTATATAGATACTTTACTTCCCCCTTTCCTAACTTTGCACCGGTTTATGTCCAGTATTACTGGCATATCCAATTGGGACCCATGTGTATGCTGTATTCTATTCTAGAAGCTTACTATTCACAGCAACACCAGTGAATACCTTTATGCTACCTCCTCTTTTATCCTTCCTCTGCTTGTGGGTATTAACTGATGCCTTTCTAATTATCTAAGGTGAGATAAATTTATCTTAAATACCCTACTATAGAACAGTGAATGTGCGCCCCCCTTCCCCTTTCTTTTCTACACTCACTGATGTTTTTCCTCTATCATTTTATATTCAGGTGCTGATTTCAGATTATCTAGAAGTCCTAAACCCCATTTTAATAGCAAGACACATCCATGTTTTTGATACGCAGACGTTTTGAGGTGGAGTACATCTTTATATGTATATGCATGTATATGTTGGGATATATATATATGTATATATGTTTCTTCCATCTACACGGGCCTTTTGGTATACCATGTGGCACCAAATGTACAAAGCTACATACATCTAGGGTTGCCACATCCTCCCTTTAATCCAGGACACATATTAATTACACAGGTTCTGAGGCTGATTTAATGCAGTTAATACACCAAGTGAGTTTAATTACCACCTTAATCAGCCACAGAACTTGTGTAATTAATGTGTGTCCTGGATTAAAGGGATGATGTGGCAACCCTACTTACATCTGTTTCTTACCTTAAAAATTTAAACTACCATATGGGGACCATCCTGGAAACCTATAAGCCCCCTTTAGACTGAGCCAAGCCCCACTGGTATGACCCTATATTGTAATTAACTTCTAACTACCATATATATGCTACTTTGGCATTTTGAGCCATTTTTTTAAATATACCTAATTTTTTTGATAGACCTTTGCCTGGTGTCCTGTGCCCTGTCAGGGGCTCCCGTGCCCTCCGGGGTGGGTCATCCTCCTTTGGGCCTCTGGCAACTTCACATTCTGGGTGAGATGACTGTTTCGGGGGGTTCACGCAGCAGATGCGCTCCTTTTTTTACATTAAATTTAAACAACATCATATTCATTACAAGTATTGTCATCAGTTTCTGTTTAACTAGCTCATGTCTCCTTTATCCCATAGTTATATGATAATCGTCTCTTAAAATCTTCATGTATATATACAATAAAGCTCCTGAAGAAGCGGTGAATGTAACCCGCGAAACATGTCAAGAAATTAATATACGGATGATGTAAATGATTCCGTTGCCACACCTCTATGTGATTTCAGAACTAAGAGTCTTTATTGATTATCATTGGCGTTTTAATATTTAAGTGTTAAATGTATATATATATATTTTGTATTAAAAACTATTAATTATTTTATTCACGACTGTTTACTGCAGTTGGTATACGGTACCATCAAAGTCCATTATGGCCTCTCCCCCTCTAATCTTTCTCCTTATTGTTGGGGCGAAGGTACCATAATAAAAATTTCACTGTTGAGGCACCTCTCTCGAAATACTATTAGCAGTGGTAATGTTTGATTGTTCCATGCACCAGTTATTTCTCTGGAGACTTTCATATAGGCGTGGTTTCCATACTAAGTAGTTTCTGTATCAGTGGTCTGTTTTTAACAACATGAACAAAAGTTGGAGGGTTGCCCATGTTGCCGCTCTTGAACCCTGCGTGTTGCATTTTTTTTTTGTTCACCCAAGAGCCATTCAACAACATTATCATGGTAGTACAAGACTGCCAGAGGAGACAAGTATTAACTCTGTAATCTTTATCATAAAGATCCCTCTAAACCCAATCCTTTATGCAAGTCCTAATGAGGAAAAGAAAATGTTCATACTCATCACAGTAATGTTCTTGTGCCAAAATTTTCAACACATTGAAAATTCATGACTATTTGTGTTAGGTAGACTTCTACAGACTATTGTACAAAGCAAAAACAGTTGGCACCATTCTCAGCTCCGTATGCACCCCCCTTCAGTCTCATACTGTCTTATCCTCCCCTTTGACCGATAGTCCCTTCCCACAGCCAAACTGATGTGGCAGCTACCAACTTTCAGAGTCCCCTGCTGGTGGTGGAAACTTTCTTTTAATATGTTTCCCTAGTGCTTAGGGCAGTAGTTCTCAACCTACCTAGTGCCGAGACCCCTTGATAAAATTTCCCAAGTTGTTGGGACCCTTAAAAGTAAAATAATTTTTGTAGCGTGGGTTGTCAGCACCCAAGGTAAGACATGTCATTTGCGCACCTAACCCATGAACATTTAGCGTTCCTTTAGTCCCTTCCACTCGTACAGTATTAAAACCCTCTATGGTACATTTTAGGATGTACCACTCTCTCTTTGTTCTCCTTTCTTTCCCTTTTATCTCTCTCTATCCTAATTTCTTGTTTTTTTTCCCCCATCCCTCTCTCTAGCCTTCTTTCTTTTCTTTTCTTTCCCCCTCTTTTCCTCTCCCCTCCATGTATTCTCTATTTTTATTCCTTCTCTTACTCCTTGGTGGCGGGGGGGGGGGGGAATGAGTGGCAGTGCTGGTGGGGGATGGGATGAGTGGCAGTGCTGGGGGGAGTTCTGATCAGCCAACTTAGGTGCTATTACTCAAAGTCATCTGCTGATCTGAAAACTGTAGTGGGGACTTTTAATGGCAACTATAATCACAGGTAGTGTTACTCACTATGTCTCTGACTTTGTGGTGTCTCGCAGCAGTGACACCTATGCAGAAATAAGGAGATAGGGTCTCCTTTAGCCCCTCCCTGTTCACATTCCTCACCATGAGGAACCTCTAGTCTCTGCCCCCCAGCTATGCCATGAACTGAATGGGTGGCTGCGAAGAGGCTAAATAGGCAGCCGTGGGCTCTGGGAACAGCCCAGCTGGGCGGCTACAGGCTCCAGGGACAGCCCTGCTGGGCGGCCGCAAAAAGGCTAGGAGAGCGAGGACAGCTCAGGATTTCGTGACCCCTGGCAAATCGTCAATTGACCCCCAGGTTGAGAACCACTGGCTTAGGAAGTTTTGGTGTGCTCAGTGAGTGTGCAATGAAAGGAACATCATTTATCAGTCAATGTGCATTGGGTTTCAGTTATTTTACTTCTTACCCAGCAGGCTAAAATTGCAGAAAGAAGACCCTAGAAGTCTATCCATTGCTTTACAGATGTGGGCAAGAAGTAGGTGTTAGGCAGAGTCCCTTAGAGTGCCTGTTATTATTATTATTATTATTGTTATTATACAGGATCTATACAGCACCTACAGTTTGCGCATCGCATTACAACCTGAGAGCAGACAGTACAGCTACAATGCAATTCAATACAGGAAGGCCCTGCTCATTGGAGCTTACATCCTAAAAGGGAGGGTCAAGTGATACAAAAGGTAATAACTGTGGGGGATAAGCTGATGGAGAAAATAAAGGTACAGTTGTGGTGGAGGCGGGATAGGCTTCACTAAAGAGAAGGGTTTTCAGAGATCACCTAAAAGTGGACAGAGTAGGATATAGTCAAACAGATTGGGGTAGGGAGTTCCAGAGGATGGTAGAGGCTCTGGAGAAGTCCTGGGGAGAGCATGGGAGGAGGTGATGAGGGAAAACCATTTTAAGCAAAAAAATAATTAACATGTGCCACCCAGTCTGTGCTCCTTTGAGAGACAGAGTTAGTGGAAAAAAATGGAAGTTATTGGGACAGATTTTGGAGATTTTGGGCCTAGGCACATGTGTATGCATGTGCCTAGGCCCAAAAGAGCTGCACCCCAATACCTCTGGACAAAAGTTATGCCTGGTACACACTACAGTTTTTTTTTTTGTGCAACCCCCACGGGTTGCACAAAACTGACAGCTCCGGTCGGGACAGGGTACATGGAACAGAGTCCAGGACAAAAGCAGGCACAAAAGCAGGAACAAAAGCAGGTTCAGGCAGGGACAAGGCTAGCAGATGGAATTCTGAAGCATTTGAGCCTTGGTTAAGGGCAGGCTTATATAGTCCAGCAGACCCGCAACAGGTGTGCTTGATAGCTGGTTGGTAGTCTTGGCAGGGAGACACCCGCTGGTGGCCACCAGAACTACACCCTTTGGTGCTGAGCGTAACAGTGCCACCAGCAGGTGAAACCAGTAATGACACCGTTCCTGACACGGGGTGCTAGAAGCATAGAGTTCTACGGGGGTTTTTTTTGTGAAGCACATGATTCAAGCCGGAGGCTCTAATTGGCTGTAAAAAAGTTGGGCTCGGGGCGCCCCGCCCCCCTCCACCCCCAAAAAATTGAGCACCAGCTGCCACTGGCTCTCAGCCATTGGCAGAGAGCGCTGATTGGGAGTCGGTCGACTGTTGGTTTTCCAGCATGCACGTCTGACAGAAGCCTGCTGAACGGCCGGCTTGTATTGGACAGACTGACATATACATGGGAAGAATAACAGACTTTTGGTGTACGGGACTTTACTCTCAGATGTTCCCTTAGTGGGCTATTTAATGTGGGAAGACACAATAATCTGGTAATGATATTGAGAAAATCCCTTCACTGTGGGTAACACATGTCTGCTCATTATTGTCACAAATTCAAGTATTTCTTCATGTAATCTAATTGACTCGTGGCTGGCTTTTATGAGAAGTGCTTTAGCAAGTGAGCTAAGTGCTCTTATCTAACCCAAATATTTTCCTATTTAATTTTCACATTCAGACTTCCCATAAAAATATGATCGGATAATCGGGAAGGATGCAGATTTCAATCATCTACCCACGCTAGCTACACGGTTTGCAGATTGTACAAAGTCTTTATTCTGTCTCTGTAACTAATATTTATTTTTGTTCATTTATCATCGCAGGCTTCTGTAGGTGAAAACAAATATAAAAATATGATAAGTAAAACTAGAGCATCCATTGCAGGCCTGGACCCAGACCTCAAGCCTCTGTACCATAAAGTTGACCGTGGACTGAAAAGACCATCAAATAATGCTTACAATAACCTTTTTAGCCTACGAGCAATGAGCCCAGGTGTCTGAGGAACGCTGCAGAATGTTTGTTTTTTAGTGGCTAAGTGGTTAGCACTTCCACTTAGCAGCACTAGGGTCATTGGTTTAAATCCCAAGCATGGCACTACCTGCCTGGAGTTTGCATGTTCTCCCTGTACCTGCGTGGGTTTCCTCCGGGTACTCCACTTTCCTCCCACACTTCAAAGACATGCTGGTAGGTTAATTGGTTCCTGTCTAAATTGGCCCTAGTATGTGTATGTATGAATGTGAGTTAGAAACCTTAGATAATAAGCTCTTTGACAGCAGGGACTGATGTGAATGTATAATACATACGTATGTAATGTGCTGTGTATACTGACAGTGCTATATAAGTACCTGTAGTAAGAAAAAGTCAGTAAATATTTCTGACCTCAAACCCACCCCAAATGGTTAATCTAACCCTCTCGGAAAACCTAGGTGTCACATAAGTCACAGAATGACTACATTGAGCATAGCCTTCTCACACAGATATCCAGCATGAAGAAGGATATGCTTTAGGGGTCATGTGCATGGGCGGAAAAAATAAATCTGGATTCAGATCTGTATTGCATACAGCCCATTCACACATCTGCATTTTGACAGAAAATCTACGTCTGCAGTCAGATTTGGATCATGTTTTAGGCCTTGCTCACACGAAGCATGCTATAGCATACGCCCATGCAGGGCCATGTTTACCCACATGGGGATGCACAGGTGTTCCGTGTTTTCCTATGTAGGTAAAACCAGCCTGGCATGGACATATGTCTAGAATGCCCTGTGCAAACAAGGCCTTATGCATATAAACCAGTGGTCTCCAAACAGCTCTTTGCTTGCCTTTATCCGGCCCTTGAAGCATTATTACTGCCACTGACAACAATAGAGCATAATTCCTGACACCAACGATGGGGCACTATTCTTCCCACTGACACCAATGATAGGGCTCTATTCTTCCCACTGACACCAATGATAGGGCTCTATTCTTCCCACTGACACCAGTGACAGGGCTCTATTCTTCCCACTGACACCAATGATAGGGCTCTATCCTTCCCACTGACACCAACGATGGGGCACTATTCTTCCCACTGACACCAATGATAGGGCACTATTCCTGCCACTGACACCAATGATGGGGCACTATTCCTCCCACTGACACCAATGATGGGGCACTAGTCCTCCCACTGATACCAACAATGGGACACTATTCCTCCCACTGATACCAACGATGAGATACTAGTCGTCCAACTGAGACCAACAATGAGGCACAGTTTCTTCCCCTAATAGCAAAGATAGGGCATTCTTTCCTCCCACTGGGCACAGTCCAGCCCCCATAAAGTCTGAAGGACAGTAAACTGGCCCTTTGATTAGAAAGTTTGGAGACCCTTGATCTTAACATGATGTAAACATAAACATACAATTACATTGGCCTACAAATTTTTAGAATGACTGAAGGGTAAGGTCATCCTGCACCTGCCACCAGCCACCACTGCCTAGTGAATGACTTATTCAGGGCCAGTCAACTCATACAGACATGAGTGCACGTATGTTCATATGAGTTGAGATGCACTTAACGGGGGGTGTGCCACCAATAAGGAAAACTGAAGTGACCTTCCTCCAGCACTCAGTGGCCAGAGTGTACGTACCGGATACTATTTTCTCACTGCAGCTCAGTAATGGGCAGACTCCATTTTGATCAGTATGGGATCTGTCCGCTGATCCCCTGCTGAACAGAACAAAGAGGGCAGATGACAGGTCCATGTCCACTCAGTTCCTGCAGAGCAGACGGTGGCCGAGTGTAAATAGACTCTATTGTCCGTTTACAACCGACTGCCCTCCGATCCTATCCACCTATACGGAGAAGGATGGATTCCCTTCCATTTTTTTTTTTTTAGTGGACTGGATCAGATCAGAGGTAGGCGGGTGTAAACGGACACACCTGCTGATCCATAGAGGTGAATGGATCATCTGATCAGGTCCTCCTGAAAAACTGACAAGCGGACCTGATCGGAACCCTTCACGTGAAAGGGGCCTTATACACAGGGCAGTGTTACTGAGCTGGTTGCTAGGATGCTGGCGGCTGGGTCGCACTGCCTTTTTTGGGTGGTATGGTGCAAGCAGCCGCACAGTGCACATAATAACCAATGACGCACAGCCGCACATTGTTATTGGATGCTAGGACACTGGCAGTTAGGCCACATTGGTTTCTGTGCTAATGTTCTAGCAACCAAAGCTGGCAGAAAATATGGCAGCAACTGGATTGTCCATAGAGTAAAATATAGAAGAATCACCAAAAGTATTCAAAAGCCGATACGATCTCTGGCAGCTGTTTCTGCTTCTTGTTGGTGAATTTTGGGTGGGTCGCCACAGGGAAGCTGGCCGGAGATCGTACATGCTTTTGAATTTTTCCTCTTCTTGTTTGCTGTATTGTAGGTGGGTTACCATTGTAATGGGGTCGCTAGCCAGAGATCATGGTGTATTGTGGGTGGACTGGCTTTGTAACGTGGGGGCCAGGTGGAGATTGTCCTGGCTTCTGAGCGTTTCAGGGAGGTGAAAATGAAAAATGACCGCCTAAGACATCTATTAATCTCTAGGAACACTCCTGGCTCTACAAACCACTTTTAATGCTGGATCTTGCTGCCAGATTTGTCAACTAGATCCTGCAATAATGTACATATCCATGTGCATGAGGCCTTATTCTCACTTCCATAATGAGCCATGCTCTCCTCTGATTCAAACTTTGGCAGATGTACTGTACAGTCTCAGATTTTAAATTCCATTAATGCCATAAACTAATTGCAGCTCTCCAATGCTAAAACTACTTTAAAGGACAAAAAACTCTTAAAATCCTGGCAGCCGGGCACAGAATACAAGGAGCCTGAGGAAATTGGGATGTGTTTCTGGGATGGTGGACAGGATTTAGATGATTGCAGAGGGCACGCCATGTACCTTCATTTGACCTCCAGAACTGCAGTTCTAAATAATAAAGGAGAGTTGCATAAATCTTGCAAAAATAATAAACAGGGGCTATCTAGGCCCAACTTGAGGCCAGGAGATCACATGCTGCACTTTGCAAATTATTGTGTTGCCCTCAAAAGAGTTTTGGTGCTTACTTAAGGCAGTGAAGGAAAATATTCCCTAGAATTGCCTCCAGTAATTAAATGGTTTGGTTTATTTCTCATTGTCTTGTTTTTCTGTGTTGTTCATCCTACTTCTCTTTGTATGTTTGTGTACCCTTTGATCTTTTGTAATGGATCCTGCTAAAAAAAATACTAAATGTGACACAAATCATTTTTAAAGTGGCTGTAGGGAGTGCAAAAGTGGAAAGGGCTATAATAGCGATGATCTCCCGCAGTTTCACATAAAGTGTCTTCAGTCCATGACTCTCTCCTAAATCATGGTCCCAGTCTCCAACAGCTTCTGTAAGTCCACAGTCCCTAACTATCACCTGCAGCATGCCTGAAGTCCTTGACCATCTCCTGTATCATGTCTGCAGTCTCTGAACATCTCCTGTACCATGTCTGCAGTTATGACCATCTCTTTCAGTATGTCCACAATCTCTTACTATCTATTGTAGCATGCCTGCAGTCTCTGACCATCTTCTGTAGCATGCCCATATGCTCTGTCCATCTGTCAGGACCCAGGTCTGAACCTGCAACCCCTGCTGTGTCTGGCAATGTCTCTTCTTGCTGATCCACCTGAAATGCTGGACAGCTCCCTGGACAATTCCTTGAATGATTGTGCATTGAACGTTGTTTCTCTTGAACCTTCAACTCTTTGCACTCATGTGAACTTCCTATTGTAGTTATACCTTTGCAGTTTCTGTTTGCAAGATTATTGTTCTCTCTTCAGCCAATATCTTGCTCTTGTGACTCCTGCTGCTGACCTTGGCTTGTTCCTCGACTACTCCACCTCACTCCAAAGATTCCTAAAAGTGGTTCTAAATTCTTTAAAGTGGTTCTAAAGGCTGAATTTTTTTACCTTATTGCAGGGGTGTCAAACTAAATTTCATCGCCAGCCACATCAGCATTATGGTTGCCCTCAAAGGACCAGCTGTATCTGAGATGCGCTACATATGGAGTGCAGGGTTCAGGAGTGTGTTACGTACAGAGTGCAGAGTTCAGGAGTGCATTATGTACAGAGTGCAGAGTTCAGGAGTGCATTATGTACAGAGTGCAGAGTTCAGGAGTGTGTTACGTACAGAGTGCAGAGTTCAGGAGTGTGTTACGTACAGAGTGCAGAGTTCAGGAGTGCGCTAAGTGCAGAGTGCAGGGTTCAGGGAAATTCTGTGTACAGAGTACAGATCCACTGTTGCCCTATGCACAGAATGCAGAGTTCAGGGGTGCGCTACATACAGAGTGCAGGGTTTAGGAGTGTGTTAAGTTCAGAGTACAGAGTTCAGGGGAGTGCTGTGTACAGAGTGTAGGGTTTTGGGGTGCATTATGCACAGTGTACAACCCTAACCCCCCCTGCCCAAAGCTTTATCACCTCTTTCTTGTCCACCTTTCTTACCTTGCCCAACTTCCCTGTGTTGGTGGCTCTGCCTCACATTGCTGGGAGATTGTTCTCTCAGATTCTGGAGATCTGTCCCCGCCATGAGTTCATGCAGGGATCTGTGAGTCTCAGGAGCCACTGAGAGCAAAGGCTTCTGTATTTACAAGTAACAGCAGGGAGCGGGAGCGGAGGGTGAGATCCAGAGGTGGCAAATTGGTGTTCCACCATGTTCTGGCTGCCAAACTGGGTGCGAGAGCTACATGACAAGGTCTGATGGGCCGGATTCAGCCCACGGGCCTTGTGTTTGACATATGTGTGGTTTAATGCATTCTCTGCATTAAGATGAAAAACCTCCTGAATGCAGCCCCCAGCTCCCCTTATACTTACCAGAGCCTGATTTTGATCCAGCAATATACATGAGAGCAGTGGCTCTCCTCATAGGCTGAGACACAGCAGCGAGTGCCATTGGCTCCTGCTGCTGTCAATCACAGCCAGTGAGGAGGGAACAGGGGCGGGGCCAAGCCGTGCTCTGTGTGTTTATAGACACACAGGGGCAGCTGGGGAGCGAGCCCCCATACAGGTATGTGTATGTTATTTGTTGTTTGTACCCGTAGTACAGCCCAGAAGCAATGGTGCACTTTTTTTTGTCCTACCTAAAACACGCTGCCACTAACTGACACTGATGCTAATTTAAAAAAAGAAAAAAAAATCCTGTCCAAAATATACTGACCCTGACCCTTACTTGAAATTTTGATCTAGGTAGTTTTCTTTATTTTAATTTTTATTATTTATTTATTTTTATTTTTACAAACACATTTTTTTTTTTTCTGCAAGAAACAAGAAAGATATATTGTTTCCTTCTTCTCCATTCACAGAAAGAAAAAAACACAGGGGTGTGCTTCACAGTGACTGATCCCTGTTGTAGCCAATCAGAGGCTACCACAGCGATCAGGTGACCTGGAATCAGGAGATCTGGGTCCCGATCGTCAGTACATGAGACCCCGGTATCTGAGCGTGCTCCCAGCACAAAGGAAGAGACAAATATATGCGGCCTCACATGACAAAGCCTAGTGCAGTGAGGCCGCATATATGTGTTACGTCGGTATGGAGGGGTTAAGTATTAAAAATTTTTAAATAGTATTTTCAGACATACAATAAAGCTGGCCATACATGGATCAAATCTCGGCTGGTTCAGGAGGGACTGGACAAATTTTGATCGATGTATGGGCACCCTGGTTGTACAGAAGTAGGTCAATCAGTCCTGTGATCATTTCCCGATCTGTCCAGAACATGTGCCCGTCCTTGAAGATATATTCCAGCTATTTCTACTCCCTCATTGATCTGTTATTCTTGGTAACTTGTGGCTCATTATTTGCCAAGCTTGGCAGGGATCCTCTGATTCCGCAATATTTGGAGGGATGCACCATGCCAACAATGTCAAAGTCTATCCTGCACTTTTACAAGTATATTTGTGCTTTAAATAGCTCTGTACATTTTCCCCAGCATTTAAGACAAACATATGCATTTCTATTAGCACCATTGTTAAAATATTTATCATCATTCCTTTTCCTTCAGCCAAAATATTTAACTCCAGCTAAATAAACGTTTCATATCTCCATCTCTCATCGGGATTTGGTGCTAAATCCTCCTCCTCTGTTTTATGTTAATGGCCAGAACCACAAATTCCAAAGGTCAATCCCAAACGATCGTGACACATTGTGCAGGTCCCTTAAATCATTACTAAACCCAAGAATATAAATGTAATATACAGTAAAACCTTGGATTGTGAGCATAATTTGTTCCGGAAACGTGCTTGTAATCCAAAGCACTCGTATATCAAAGCAAATTTCCCCATAAGAAATAATGGAAACTCAGATGATTCGTTTCACAACCATTTATTCATAGGTCCTCCAGTTTATAGTCCATATAAAATGATTATAGCACTGTGATAGGTTGTGTAACCATAAAATGTCCATTCACAAATGGACGCCTCCACAAGGGGATTAGAAGCAAAATCCAGCAGGAGCTCCAGATTATAAAAGAGAAGAGAGGCGCCTCTAAGTGTAGCAATATGGTTACATTTAATGAAGGTACAACATTTAGCAACTCACATGGTTGCAGATTAAAAGAGGCACATCTAAGTATGCAGGCATCCGGGGTAAAGCTGTCCACATAGACCGTCCTCCGCACCGCCGGCTTTCACCACTGTCAGTCTGCAATCGTGTCCGGGAAGACTACCCTGCAGTAGAGTGATCTGCAAGCGAGGCTGGTGGAGCGCAGCGTGGAACGGATGACGTTGGTGGCGGTGTGGAGCACGGTCAATGTGAACAGCTTTACCCCGGATGCCTGCATACTTAGATGTGCCTGTTTTAATCATCAACCATGTGATTTGCTAAATGTTGTACATTCATTAAATGTAACTGTAACGGAACGTCCCACACTTAGCTTGAGTGCTTTCGTCATATACCGCTTCCTCCCAGTCTGAATATAGATATCAGACTCTTCAACCGCTGACAACCAAGAACTAGGCAGTACTCGTTTGGGCTGCTGAACATGAACTGATTATTTGAACACAGGCACACAGCGATATTCAAACTTCTCATCAGTAGACAGTCCAATCAGCAGGGAGAGCTGTTGGAGGAATCCCCCCTCCCCTCCCCTCTCACAGCTAATCCACATAGACATGTACATCCCATAAAAGGTTGCTCCCAAGGCAGACAGACACAATAGAACAATGGGATACAGCCACACCTAACAAACACATAGCAACCCCCATCCCACCTCAAACTATGTAGCAATGGTCTCTGATGAACGGTGGAATTTATCTTCATATATTCTTGAGGTCAGACTGGGGTTCTCGGTCACCCTGTGCCCCTACTAGACACAGGGTAACTTACACATAGGAGGGGCTTGGGGAGCTGGACTAGGAACGTCCAGTACTCTCCAAGGTATCCTGGTTTCCCCAAGCCCCCTGCCCAATATGACTCCCATCACAGTAACCATATTGCTACACTTAGAGGCGCCGCTCTTCTTTTTTATACTCAGTTGTGACGTAATGCTACTTGTATATCAGACATCGCTCATTTATCAAGTCAAAATTTAAAAAAAATGTTGCTTGTCTTGCAAAACACTCTCAGGCCAAATTACTCTCAATCCAAGGTTTTACTGTATTACATATATCGGTCCTTAGATGTGGTGGATGAATTTGTTTTCTTTTTTAGGCTAAGAACATTTTCAGCAAATGTTCCCACTTACATGCATGTTTTCTAAGTTGTTTTGAACTGCATTAGATTATAATTGTTCAGTAGTATCCTGAAATCAAGTTCCTCCCTCCTGTTTAGTGAAAATTAGTTCAGTCCTAGCGAGACCCTTCCCATGTCTTCTGCGTTCCCTCAGTCAGTGTCAGCACTTCACAGAGACAGGTCTTAGGAGAATCATAGTCATCTTACTGGACTGGAAAACATCCTTTTTACTGCAATTAAAGTTGTGTTGGATTCAACTTGTGTGTTTTATTGAAGAGTGAAACTGCCTGTGAATAGTGCAAAGTCAACAGGTGACCATACTGGGACTTGGTCTGACTGGAATGTCAATGAATTTTAAACAGAACAGCAAGTACAGAAATGACCTGTTGATCCTACCAGAAATGCAGTGTTCTTGCCACTTCCTGCAAGATGAAATGAAAGTACAAACAATGTTCAAGGCCTACTAATTATTATTATTATTTGTCAGAAACCATGAAATCTGACTGAGACAGAAGTACAGTTAAATCACACTTGTTTAATAATAAAAGTAAAAAGAACAAACGTAGTCAAAACATAGCCAAAGTTCAGTAACCAGTAACCGATAGTCAGCCAAGCCAAGAGTCAGGGATCAAAGTAGTGGAACAGCAAGCAGGATCTGAAGCCAGAAGGGATGTCAGCAAAGCCAGTCTTTAAACAGGAAAGCATGAGATAGTTTCTTGTGATGTGACCAAGGCGAAGCCAGAGATCATCTGGACTGGACGGCTTAAGTAGGCAGGACTGACGAGCAGGATATCATCAACAGCTGAGTAACTGTGGAGAGAGATGGGAGCTGGCAATTAGCTGATAGCTGAGCGGCCAGCTCAGGGAAGGAAGGGCTGAGCCCAGCCCTGACATTATTATACAGGATTTATATAGCGCCAACAGTTTGTGCAGTGCTTGGTTTAAGGCCTCCCAATACTCCAGGGTGTGCCCCATGCGCCACAGATTCCCCTGCTGCCCAGATCACCCCCCCCCCCCGCACGACCAGTTGTGATCGCTCCTGTGTCCATTCATAATGAAAGCGTAGGAAAGTGTGTTTCCTATGCTTCAGCTTGTGAATGACCAGGAAGCCGCTCAGCACAGAGCACTTCCCATTCATGCACTGTCCAGTGCAGCTAAGAAAGGAATTGGGAATTCTCTGTCCCTGATATTTCACCAAAGCCCCCCCCATTAATAAATAATAACAAAAAATAAAATTGCAAAAAAAATAAAAAAAAATAAAAAATGTAATTCAATTGAAAAAAAAAAATATTGGCCCAATCCACTACTCTACTGACACCAACCTCAACCCTACTACACACATACACACTTGTGTGTTTGAGCTTTGGGGCGCACACCCTAATGTAATAGGCTGCGCGCACCTATGGAGACAGATGTCTCTCACCTTAATAAAGGGGTCCTGCGAGGCTCATAAATGTCGGTAATAAATATTTATTTTCAACTTTCCTCAAAGATGATAATCTCAATACATTTTTGAGGTTTGGTTTGGAGTGCTGGAAATATTTGTGTTATTTGAGCTATGATACAGTATCACCATTAGCCATTCATTCCTATGGCATTTTGGGTCTGGTGCCAGATGGATTTTCCTACATGTTGGAAGTTCATTCTGGGTTGCAACAATAGTTTCCTCCATACATACAGTGGAGGGGTGAGCATAAACACCCTAAAACAAAATGTGTGTTACTAGCAGGATCACCAAAGTGAAAATAATGAAACAAAAACCTAACAAAAGAAAACGAATGTGGCCACCCACATCTAGGGACGGGTATGCTGAAATACATAAAATTTTTCCTTTTGGGTTTAGATAAAGATTAACTGAATGTCACACGGTTCTGATTTCTAAATCCTCATGTTGTATCCTTATGTTCTGAATAGCCCAGAATCTAATCGCAATGGAAAATGATAGAATTTTGTTCCCTAAATCTAAGTTCATAAAAAAAAACAGGAATTGAGCCTCCCGGAGATTAATTTCAAATATTACATTTTAAAATGAACTGAATAGTCTGAGTGATGCAAGAGCAAGAGCTTCCCAAAACTGAGAGTTGTCATTTCACCAAAATTTCAACATCATTATGAAGATATCTGTGAAATTTTAAAAATTCAGTGAAATGCATTGATGTCAAAGAAGTCAGTGAAATTACAGTGATTTATGGTATTTTTCTAAGGGTGTAATGGGCTTTAAATGGATCCTGAGGTTTACAGAAGCTCCTGTCAATTACCCTGGACAATTACCCTTAATACACAAAATTACCTTTCATTAGCCTCATTATTTTACTTTTTTTTTTGTTTAAAGAAATAAATTCAAATCGTTAGCAAAAAAATGTAAAATAAAAAAAAATTATAGTAACAGTACACAGATAATGATCAAATTAGTCCAAACTAGATGGACTTGTGTCTTTTTTCAATCAGACTAATGCCCCGCACACACGAGCGGATTTTCCATCCAAGTTTTTTACTGACGGAATTCCGCTCAAGCTTGCCTTGCATACAACACGGTCACACAAAAGTTCTCTGAACTTTCGACCATCAAAAACACGGTGACGTACAACACTACGACGAGCCGAGAAAATTAAGTTCAAAGCTTCTGAGCATGCGTCGAATTGTTTCCGAGCATGCGTAGGAATTTTGCGTGTCGGACTTTGTACAGACGATCGCATTTTCAGATAGGAACTTTTTCCAACCGAAAAAATTGAGAACATACTCTTAATCTTTTGCTGGTGGGAATTCTGCCAGCAAAAGTCCGATGGAGCGTACACACGGTCGCATTTTCCGACCAAAAGCTCTCATCTGTCTTTTGCTGGCCAAATTTCCGATCGTGTGTACGGGGCATTACTATGTAAATACACAAAAACACAGAAAAAAAACCCCATAAAAGCTAAGAACACAAATACACCTCAAATGAAAACACCCTTTAAATAAAGGAAA
Organism: Lithobates clamitans; assembly: GCA_037952925.1. Lineage (NCBI taxonomy): Eukaryota > Metazoa > Chordata > Amphibia > Anura > Ranidae > Lithobates > Lithobates clamitans. Next base: position 2,251,196 of record JBBGZY010000250.1, read on the forward strand.
AAAAAGGAGTAGACCTTTTAATCACTTGACCTCCGGAAGATTTTACCCCCTTCACGACCAGGCCATTTTTACTATTCGGCACTGCAGTAACTTAATTAGTAATTGCGTGTTCATGCAATGCTGTAACCAACAGTGGCGGCCTGTCCATTAGGGGCGCCCGAGCGCTTCCCCCTCTATCCAAGGCCGCCGATATGTTTTATAGATGAAAGTAAAAAATATTTGTTTTTCCTTTTTCAAAATTTTCATTTTTTTTTGTTAATAGCACGAAAAAAAAGTACAGCGGTGATCAAATACCACAAAAAAAAAGAAGCTCTATTTATGGGGAAAAAAAAACTACATAAATGTAATTTATGTACAGTGTTGCATGACCACGCAATTACCAGTTAAATTAAAACAGTGCCGTATAGCAAAAAATGACCTGGTCATGAAGAGGGGGGTCAATCTTCCGGAGGTCAAAAAATAGTCAATCTCAAGAGCCCTCATCCCTGATGCAAGCAGTGGGCTGGCTCTTGGGAAGAGTTATGAATATATCAAAATGCCTTGATGGCATACGGTGGGCATTCCTAGGCAGAATGCATTTGTAAGCAGACCACCCTAGGTAACGCCGACCTGTCATGCTGAGCCTCCATGATTGAAATCCAATTAATGAAATGGGAAGGGCCAGGGACAGTCAGCCTGGGGAGGAAAGGGCTAGAACACATATGTCAAACACAAGGCCAGTCCATGGTGGTGCAAAAACCTAAACGGAAAAAACCCGTAAGTGAACAAAAAACGGGCATGTGTGATAACACACACTGAAAAGTGCACTTCCAGGCTGTGTCTTTAGTCCACTCCCCCAAGGAGTAGGACCTCTACCCGGATCCTCCGGGGCGCAAGGCTCCCGACAGGGACACAGGTCTCCAATGGTCTGCCTAACCAGAAGGCCTTGCAGATCCCATTCTTCAAGGTCAGCCGAAGGTGACCATCAAATACTTGGTCGAGGGGCTCTCCCAAAGAGAGACCCCCCCAGGGGCAGGGGATAGGGTTGCCACCTTCTCTTTAAGCCAAACCCGAACACTTTAGCAACCTGGGATACCTTCAGGTGCCCCAAGGAGAGTAATAATGCGGTGCGCATAGCGTGCCGCAGCAAAATGTGGGTGTGGCCAAATTGCTCCTGCTGGCATCATCACCCTGCCCCCCCCCCCAGTGATGCCGAACCTGCCCCCAGACAGCTGCCCACAGATCCCTGACGGCAACAGATTTGTGTGTGACTATCTTGGTTACTTGGGGAGCCACAGCCCGGTCTGAATAATGTGTCCGGGTTTAAGTCCGCCTGAAACCTGGACGCATAATTCAAAACCCGGACTGTCCGGGTGAATCCCGGACAGGTGGCAACTCTAGCAGGGGAGGAAGGAACCTGAGGGCCGCACATCCTCCCCCTAGTTGTCTGGGCAAGTCCGAAGACTCACATTCTTCATCCGTGAGAAAAACACACACAAAAGTAAAAGAGTGACAAACAGTTGGAGAAAAATAAATAAAAAATTGTGCACTAGCCAGGCCTAGAGTTTGACACCCCTGGGCTAGAAGATATTGGGAAACCTCCAGCCAGTAAAAAAAGGCTCCATCTGACTTGCTGCAGCTTCTAATGCACATTTTGAGAAGCTCACAGTGTGCGGTGAAATCAGAGTAAGAGATTTCAGTACAGGAGAGGAGCCGGTACAACTGTGCAAGACTGATGGGAAGGCTGGAGGTCAGATTTTGGATTATTTTTTTTAATCGTGATTTTACGAGTACATCAGGCTCTTTTCTGATGTTAGACAGCCGATAAAGTCTGGTTGGTTTTACGAGTGGCTGATGCCTAGTTATAAAACGCGTAGCCCGCCTAGCGCAGGGATGCTGTTTTTATAATATTTCAGATTGCCTTGTGAATAAATCCACCGAATAAATGAGGTCACTGGCAGCTTTATGTTGTGGTGGGTGAGCACCATTCTGTGTCTGAATGACTGCGTTATGTTATACGTAAGACGGATACGCTGCGCTGTCACAGCAAAGCACATTAGCCAAGCTTACACCGATAAATCATTTAATTCTCAGTGCATAACTTTACTGAAGATTCATCTCTGGAAAATGATGTGCTGAGGACTCCGGGGAGCGGGAGGGCGGAGGAGAGAATTTTGGAGCCTATAAAGGTTATGGAAAGGAAAGTATAATGTGTGTTTATGGAGCGCATTCTGAGCTATCAGTGCGACAGTATCCTGAAAATACATTTTGATGAGACTTTCGCCGTTTTATTTGCTTGCTGTAATATAGTTGTATTATAGTGCATTATAAATTTTACAACCAAAAACATAAATGTATTTTATTGGGATTTTATGTGATAGACCAACACAAAGTGGCACATAACCGTGAAGTGGAAGGAAAATGATAAATGGTTTTCCAAATTTCTTACAAATAAATACGGTATGTGAAAAGTGTGGTGTGCATTTGTATTCAGCCCCCTTTACTCTGATACCCCCAACTAAAATCTAGTGGAACCAATTAGCCTTCAGAAGTCACCTAATTAGTAAATAGAGTCCACCTGTGTGTAATTTAATCTCAGCATAAATACAGCTGTTCTGTGCAGCCCTCAGAGGCTTGTTAGAGAACCTTATGCCGCGGACACATGAGCGGACTTTTCGACTGGACTGGTCCGACGGTCTATCCAACGGAGTTTTGGCGGACTTCCGACGGACTTTCCTAACTAAACGGACTTGCCTATACACGATCACACCAAAGTCCGACGGATTCGTACGTGATGACGTACGACCGGACTAAAATAAGGAAGTTGGCCAGTAGCCAATAGCTGCCCTAGCGTCGTTTTTAGTCTAGCATACAGACAAGCGGATTTTTCGACCGGAGTCAAGTCCGTGGGAAAGATTTGAAACATGTTTTATTTCTAGGTCTGTCTGACTTTTGGGGACAAAAAAGTCCGCTGGAGCCCACACACGGTCGAATTGTCCGACGGAGTCCAGTCCGCCGGACCAAGTCTGCTGGAAAGTCCGCTTGGGTGTACGCGGCATAAGTGATCAAACAGCATCATAAAATCCAAGGAACACACCAGAAAGGTCAGGGATAACGTTGTGGAGAAGTATAAAGCAGGGTTAGGTTATAAAAAAATATCCAAAGCTTTGAACATCTCACAGAGCTCTGTTCAATCCATCACCCGAGTATGGCACAACTGCAAACCTACCAAGACATGGCCGTCCACCTAAACTGATAGGCCGGGCAAGGAGAGCATTCATCAGAGAAGCAGCCAAGAGGCCCATGGTAACTCTGGAGGAGCTGCAGAGATCCACAGTTCAGGTGAGAGAATCTGTCCACAGGACAACTATTAGTCGTGCTCTCCACAAATCTGGCCTTTATGGAAGAGTGGCAAGAAGAAAGACATTGATGAAAGAAAGTCATAAGAAGTCCATATTAATTTTGTGAGAAGCCATGTGGGGGACACAGCAAACATGTGGAAGAAGGTGCTCTGGTCAGATGAGACCAAAATTGAACTTTTTGGCCTAAAAACAAAAAGCTGTATGTGGCGGAAAACTAACACTGCACATCACCCTGAACACACCATCCCCACCGTGAAACATGGTGGTGGCAGCATCATTCAGCAGGGACAAGGAAGCTGGTCAGAGTTGATGGGAAGATGAAAGGAGCCAAATATAGGGCAATCTTAGAAGAAAACCTGTTAGTGTCTGCAAAAGACTTGAGACTGGGGCGGAGGTTCACCTTCCAGCAGGACAACGACCCTAAACATACAGCCAGAGCTACAATGGAATGGTTTAGATCAAAGCATATTCATGTGTTAGAATGGCCCAGTCAAAGTCCAGACCTAAATCCAATTGAGAATCTGTGGCAAGACTTGAAAATTGCTGTTCACAGACGCTCTCCATCCAATCTGACAGAGCTTGAGCTATTTTGCAAGGAAGAATGGGCAAAAATGTCACTCTCTAGATGTGTAAAGCTGGTAGAGACATCCCCAAAAAGACTTGCAGCTGTAATTATAGTGAAAGGAGGTTCTACAAAGTATTGACCAAAATTTGGAAAACCATTTTCATTTTTCTTCCACTTCACTATTATGTGCCACTTTGTGTTGGTCTATCACATAAAATTCCAATAAAATACATTTACGTTTTTAGTTGTAACATGACAAAATGTGGAAGATTTTAAGGGGTGTGAATACTTTTTCAAGGCACTGTATATTACTTAGCAGGGCTTTTTTAATCAGGGAATAGCTGTAGGTACTCCCTCCCCCCAAATCACCCCTTTTCTCCACCCCCTACCCACCACCAAGCACCATCCCTTGGTTCCACCCCTTACCCACCTTCAAGTACCACCCCTTTTAGAGAATAAAGAACCAAGTAATTTGTATGGAATTTGATACTGATAACAAGAAAAGCAATAAAATAGATCCCCCTGCAGTCAAAAACAACAAACCTCCCCCATAAACAATAGCCCCCCCCCCCCCCAATTTATCAATATAGACCCCCAGCACTAATAGATCCTTCCAGTAACAATAGAGCCACCGCAAAAAAATACCCCCACTCCAGCAACAATAGACCCCACTAGCAACAATAGATCTCCCAGAAGCCAGCAACAATAGACCCCTCCCTCTTCAATAGTTCCCTCCCAGCAACAAGAAACCCCCTCCAGCAACAATAGATCCTCCACCAGCAACAATAAACCTCTCCGGCAACATTAGACCCCCCACAACAATAGATCCCTCCAGTGACCACAGATCACCCAGTGAGCCTACATGGACTCTTGTACCCCTTGCCATTACATACATTTAGTGCTGGAGGTACCACAACTTTTGGCGTTTTCCTGCATTCCCACTGAAAAAAAGCCCTGCTCCTTAGGAGGACAGGATAAAAAAAATGACTTTGTGTGAGCTAAATGCCTTTGCAAAGCCAGTTATTATCAAATAAAAGTAACAGTGACACCATCACTGTGCTGTACATAGCCTGTGCAGAGAGCAGAACCCCAGCAGTCTCCTCCCACTACAAGCTGCCTGTAGTAAACTACAGGAGGGGGCGGTCATAAGACCAGTCACCCTGCACAAGTAGAAAGAGCAGCAGTAACTGGTGGGAGGAGCCCAGCAGGCTCCACCCACTACAAGCTGCCTGCAGGCAAAATTACAGGAGGGGACGGAGACATGACCAGCCACCCTGCACAAGGAAAGAGAGCAGCAGTGAGTGGTCTTTATTACAGGAAGCTCCTACACAGAGGGAAAGTCTCACACTGGATTACTGCACAGATTTGGAGGAAATTCACAAAGTACACCAAGATTCAAGGAAGAATATACACTCACTGGCCACTTTATTAGGTACACCTGTTGAATTGCTTGGTAACACAATTTGCTAATCAGCCAATCACATGGCAGCAACTCAATGCATTTAGATGTGGTGAAGACGACTTGCTGCAGTTCAAACCGATCATCAGAATGGGGAGTTTCAATATGGACCAAAACCTCTGAGGAATGTTTCCAACACCTTGTTGAATCTATGCCAAGAAGAATTAAGGAAGTTCTGAAGGCAAAAGGGGGTCTGACTTTTAAAATAAGGACACTTACCTGTCCAGGGCGCCCGCGATGTGCAAGGGCAGTTGTTGGGGGCTGACGTAGCTGACATAGACATATCCCCAGAACTACATCTCCCCAGAGCTTTTCCTACACACAATGTATGGGCATGCTCTTGGGAGTCAAGGCAGCAGCCTTGTTATAAAACATGTAGCCCGCCAAGCGCAGGGATGCTGTTTTATAATATTTCAGATTGCCTTGTGAATAAACCCACCGAATAAAAGGGGTCACTGGCAGCTTCATGTCCTGGTGGGTGAATACCATTCTCTGTCTGAATGACTGCATTACGTCATACGTGGGGCAGGTGTGTAATTCTCAGTGCACAAGCTTGCAAAATTCTTTTAGGAGAAGTTGTTGGGAGCTGACGTAGCTGATATAGACACCCCCCCAGAACTACATCTCCCCAGAGCCCTTTTCCTACACACAATGATTTACTAAAACTGGAGCGTGCAAAATCTGGTGCAGCTCTGCATAGAAACCAATCAGCTTCCAGATTTTTTTGTCAAAGCCTAATTGAACAAGCTGAAGTTAGAAGTTGATTGGCTACCATGCAGAGCTGCACCAGATTTTGCACCCTCCAGTTTTAGTAAATCAACCCCAATGTGTGGGCAAGCAGCATTGTTTTTCTGCAAGAGAAATCCATGCATTCAAGTGGAGAGGGACATAGAGAGGTGGGGGGATAGGTGGAGATCTGCCGTAAAGCAAGAAGTTAGGCCCCACATATGCATGGGGCTGCTTGTGATTAGATGTGGGAGACCCAGAAAGGGTTCCTTGTGCTTAGCTGTGGGCAGGAAGCCCTGTGCCCAGGTCCCAGCATTTGCAACTAATTGCTCCACAAATGAATGCATGTGAGTAGCCGCAAGTAGTGATTAGATAAAGAAGTATGGTGTAGGTAACAATATTTTTGGTGAGCAACATTGAGTTTACGTGACTCTCAAAATAATAGACTCTTGCCAATCATTCTGTACTGAACAACCTCCCTCCCAGACAGCTACATTTCTCTTTATGGGTAAGAGAGAGAGAGGAGCGGCGCCACTCTGAGTGCAGTATGTCAGTTAAAAATTCAATGTTTAATAAAAATAAGATCAACTCACATTTTTGGTGAGATATAATGTGCATGGCATAAGTAGGTTGGGCTCCTGTAGTCCAGCTAGGCAGCCGTGGTGTCAGTAGTTCCCGGCGGCTCCCGAGGCTCTGCGGCTGAAGACTTCACACAAAAGGCACATCAGCGGTGATGGACGGGAGGCTTGGTCGAGCTCATGTTCGGAGCATGCGTGTTCCTTCATCAGGCATATGCCATCACCGCCGCCCCGCTGGACTACAGGAGCCCAAGCTACTTATGGCATGCACATTATATCTTACCAAAATGTGAGTTGATCTTACTTTTATTAAACTTTGAATTTTAACTGAGATACTGCACTCAGAGTGGCGCCGCTAGTCTCTCTCTCTCACCCATATTCAGAGTCTCTTCTGCTCTCTACAGCTGGCTGTCCACACTGACAACAGACCAGAACCCCTAAACCCTGGTCTGGTCTCAGCAGTGAATGAACTTTGCCTACTGGCCTACCTGGACCTTCGAACTATTTCCATATCACACTAGCTGCGTTTCTAGTGCTCCATCTCTTTTAATTTTAACATTTCTCTTTATGCAAACTATCCAATTTTTTAGATGTAGAGGAAAGGTATTGTAAGTTGCTTTTATAACAGTGGATGTGCAGTGTTAGATCACAGAGGCTTTTATAGGAATCCTCGATGAACAGATCCACAGGCTGGGAATTAGGTGTTCCCAGGACACAGTGTTACTGGCAATCCAAAGTTTTTAGACCTTGGTGTATCTAAACCTAGGTTTGTAGGCTGTGTCCTAAGCATGTACTGCATGTTCCACATCTTTCAGTTTGAATGGAATGTTACTTAAAAAAAGATTTTTCTTCATCAGATCGCTGCTGAAATGAATAATAGGAAACAGATGTGGCAAGGTGAACCATATGTATAGGTGGTGGGGAGTTTTAGGATGGATGTCTGGAGGACACCATGTCCAAGGTTTAAGAAAATTTCAGCACGTTTCTAGGCTCAAGAAGAATAAGGACGTCAGATGTAGATAACGTTTCACATATGTTTTATGTTATTGTTCCCAAAATATAATCCTACAGATTTCCTGGTCACAAGATGTTTGAAAGAAGAACATCCACGAAACATGTTTACCTGGAGAAAGCTTGGAACACAATGGAGGGTATCCATATGTACTGTATATATCAACTTCCTCTATATGATGTGGGAAACAATAGAGACAAGAAATTAGACCTGTAAATCTATAGATTGCCCACAAAGCTATCATTGGCTGCCTTTACTTGAGCTGCAAAGCCATTGATTGGCTGCCTTTTACTTGAGCTGCAAAGCCAATGATTGGTTGCCTTTTCTTGAGCATCCAATCTGAGGCACCCTAGAACGGTAGAAAAGTTAGTATTAGGGGAAACTTTGTTTAGTTTTTCTTACAGATTAGGAAAGGCTGGTGATAAGTAGAAACGAATTTGATAGGGAGCGTTGGGTTGGAAAGTAATAAACTAAAAAAATATAATACCTTATTAAAAAGAAAATTAGATATAATAATATGTGAAGCACCGGCCTACCTAATTAAAATGTGACACGAAATAATGGCTAATGCAATAAAGCTTCCTGATGACGTGTTAAACGAAACGTACGTCGAGGCGGTACGTGGTCACGCGATTACATCACATCCAGTGCCTCTGGTTGTCCTTCGTCGTGAGTGGAACGCACACCAGCTATCAGTGTTCACTGCGGGGCGCTCATGCGATTCTCTGCTACGCTTTACAGCCCCAGTGCCGGGCGATGGCACCAACCATGTAAGCAGCCATTTGGCGTTTTGCTTGTTCTTATTTTTTTTTATAATTACACTATTTTTGGCTTCCTCTACATTTCATTCCATATCCCATCTGTGACTCCCAACGGTGTGAGGGGCTATTCCAGTCCACAGTCGCCCCTATTGCAGCACGCATTATCTTGCTAAAGCCTGCTTGACCTTTTTTGTAACTAATTAGGTCAACACCATCTGGTAAGCTGACACCCATTTATTGAGCACTTTTAGGTGATACTATAGTCGGTGAAGGTGTTTCATTATCTTCAGAATTGGAAGACTTGTCCACAGAATTTATTTCAAATTAGACTTTTTATTCACTTGGTTATGTGATAATTTTTTTTATTTTTTTTTATTTGACTAAGCAACTTTGTGTCAACAACACGGGTTAAAGTGGTGTTCCGGCCGAAATTGTACTTTTTATATAAAAATACCCCTATAATACACAAGCTTAATGTATTCTAGTAAAGTTAGTCTGTAAACTAAGGTCTGTTTTGTTAGTTTATAGCAGTAGTTTGTTATTTTATAAACTTACAGCAGGCCGTGGCCATCTTAAGTGTGGGCATTTGAAGCCAGACTGTATTTCTTCTTGGATCTCATCCTTGCAGATCTCGCACATGCTCAGTGCAGCACAAGCAGTGTAATAGGTTTCAGATCAGGTTTCCATAGCAACGGCAGTGTCAGAGGAAGTTGCCGCCCCTTCCCAGAAGGCATTGCAAGCAGGAAATTATGCGATGGGCCACGGCCAGGGAGGAGGAAGTGAAAAATGAATACAGCAGATATACAGTAGGTGCTGAGAAAAAAATGTAAAAATATCCAATTCGTTTACAGTGCACAGTTTAGTGAGGGATGCTGAAGAGTTGTAAAAGTGGGTGCAACTCCACTTTAATCACTGCCATCACAGCAAGGTGGATTGTTTTTTTATTCAAATGAGGTTTTTTGTGTCACTATATAGATCTATCACTGTTATCACGTTATTGTGTATTTTCATTAGCATACTACTTATGTTATCATCACAGAGGTATTATGCCGTTGTTATGGCTTTATTGCATTTCTTGTCACATTTTAATTAGGTAGGCTGGTGCTTCACATATTATTATATCTAATTTTCTTTTTATTAAGGTATTATATTTTTTAGTTTAATACTTTCCAACCCAGTGCTCCCTATCAAATTTGTTTCAACTTGCACTAATGATATTATCATTCAGTTTGGGGTTAGCAGCTTATTATCTCATTTTTTAATCATTTTTTGTTTAGTGCTATTCACTATAATATTTGGACTAATAGGCGCAAGATACACCTAACTTCTTTACTTGGTGATAAAGTAGACATTTATTCTTAGTCCACTTTGAAACAAACCTCAGGGGTGGCAATAATTACTGAACAGCAGAACTAGAGAAATATAAGTAATACCACATTCCTTTAAATTCTAAGATTAGTTAAATGTTTCAACTATGTAACAAGGCTGCACTCTCAAGAGCCCGATCTCAGATAATAGTAAGGAACGGGCTTAGCCTCAGCTGCTCCCCAGCCACACCCCCCTGGTAAATTTCACCCTGTCCCAAGGGCTTAGTCATAGAAGTCTACGGCTAGGCCCTGGGTGGGGGCGAAACGCACGAGTGGGCAAGGCTTGGGAGGAGCTGAGGCCACTCCTTACTATTATTTGAGATCAGGCTGTTGGGAGTGTGGTACTTTTATATTGTTTATACATGATACTTCTGGATGAGAATTAGAGAAGCTGACATCCATATCAGTGTGGATCACCGGAACAGGGGTTTTAGTGCTTTAGAGTGGCTCTCTAAGCATTTCAATGCAGGTCGCAGTTAAATGTTTTCCTTAAAAACTCAGCACAAGGAGCAGTAGCTACATTTAATGAGACGTGTCCCTTCTACTGGTGGCTGTTGGTCTAGTTGAAATATTTCATCCTCTGCCCCCCACAGAGGCAATCTTCTAGCACTACGGGGGGTTATTACAGCCACTAGACCTGTCATAGACACTTCATCAAAAATGGCGACTATCCTCCCCCCACCCCCCTCCACTCATAGAAGCTGTACTAAAGCTTTAATCAATGAAAAGCGTCCTTTGGAGGGAGGACGGTTGGGTGAATGATTGGTCCACCTCCCCCATTCATAGAAAGCTTTTCATTCAGGAATAAGATGTAATACTTGCCCTACTCTATGCTCAGCAGGCTTCTGGTACCACTTTACGATGCTGTGGGTGGGCCCTCACCATTCTCTCATACAATGCAGGACTAACAGTTGGTCCTGCATTGCACTTAATAATGCCAGCTGGCTGGACAATATATTCTTGGATGTGTACTGAGGAGCACCTGGTCCAAACATTCATCTTATTTTAAGGAGTTTGGGAAACACCTAAAGGATAAGAGCATCAAATACAGCAAACCCATTAGGGGAAAAAAGCCCCTCTCTTCTTCAGGGCTTGAGCAGTCGAAGTTAATAAAAACGTAAAAAAGTCCTTCATGTGAGATGAACTTTAGTACCAGGCACTCCTCCGTACACATCCAAGAAAATACCATCTGGTGAGCGTCCCCTTTGCTGCTACCATTGAGGTAGCAGCCTAGGACTAGAGTAAGATACACCTATATTATATTTCAATCACAGATCTGCTTGTTTGAGGAAAAATCACTATAGTAGATCCATCAGAAACAATTTTCGGTCCCCGCCAGTGCTCCCGTCAGTCACCGGCGCTGCCATCTTCTCCCAGTCTTCCTTCTGGGTTTTGACTCCTTGGCTGCATAAATGGCTAAGTCATAATGAGATCACTCCTGCTCATGCACCTGAGATTCACATCATGGCACAAAGCGGTGCTGCAAATGTACACAGGGCTGCAAGGGTGCAGGGAAGGGTTATTGACAGAAGAGACAAATAAAGACCAATAATGACCAATTCTACCTGTCACCATATTTTTTTTAGGTTTAAAATGGTTGTAAACCAAACCAACCATCTAAAATGTAAAAATAGAAAAAAGAATATCCTTCTATAGTGTGTACTAGCCTCAATCCAAAGCCCCGTGTGTGGTTCATTTCTGTTCTCCCTTCACTCTGCTATTTGCATGAGTCACGTCTGACAGGTTACACTGACACCAGGGTGGCCTGCCCACCCTCCAACATACAGAAGGTGGTCGACAGCCTTAGCTGTGCATGTTTCCCTATGAGACTGTGTAGAAGGGGATGTATCCTTTCCCTTCACTCAGGTCTCAAATTACATTCGGCTCTGTGCTCTATGCTGTACAGTGTGTGACATTAGATCTCCACCCCCCACATGCTGAGAAATAGCCTTTGGTGTGCATAGTTTGAATGGCATAGAAGGCAGAGGACTGCAGATAAACAGGTACAACATATGCAGGAGGATGTGTTTCATCTTTGTGTATCACCTGAGGCTTGTCACTTCACTGGGGTTATGTAAGAATTTAAACCACTTTAAATCTTAGAGGTAAAATTTTTATGTAGCAATAGAAGTATGTCATATCAGAGAACCAATATCTTTTTCCACAATAAAGATTCACTGAGTGCAATCATGCAGTTCTTATACCCATCATCCTCATTTCTAATACATGCTTTATTTGCTTTTTCTGTGTCTATAGCATCCCCCTCAGGTGGTGTCTTTAAGAAAAATGTATTCATACGGATCATTCTTTTTCTGAGTAATACATACTCCGAGGCTCGGTCTGACAATCTTTTATTTCCCTGCATTATTTCATCATACAGACTTTGTCATGCACTAATTAGACACTGCCGGAGACTAAACTCTTTGGTTTGCGCTTGTCAGGCATTGACCGGGGTCTTCATACGTCATGCATCACGGTAGCTCGGCTCGTATGCCTTCTTCTTGCACAACGTAACCTCCAATATACAGGCAGAATGTATGGAAATTATATGATGCATAGCAGTTCATTTAAATACGTACACGTTAGACTTTTGGCACAGAGAAGTAAAAGTTGTCCATCTTAGCAGCTTTGGATTCCATCTCTGGAACGATGGGCCTTTAGGCCCTTTTTTCACATTTGAACTTGTATTTAGTTTTAAAGTGTTATTCCATCCTAAAGTGATAACAAAGTTGTAAATGGAGTCTAGTGCACGGAGTCATCAGCTGGGTTTTATGTCTTACTTGTGGCTCCTGGCTGCAAGGGTTCCCCACCAGGGCTCTATCCGATCCACCATGAGGTCTTGGGTTCCCTGTGTAGTTCTGCGTGCTTCCTCTCCAACTGTTGCACTTTCCATGAAATAATCCAACAAGAAAAGAGGGACATCTTACTTGCGGCATAAGGTGTGCATGGTGGGGAATTCCATTAGATATTCTATAGTGTCCTTAAAGCCCAGATCAAAACTTTTTTAGTTTTGGATAGAATGGGGGAAAGTTACAATTTATGTTAGGCTTTTATTTCTTAGTACCTAATAATAAGTAGAGTGCCACACTGATTGTTAAAAGGTCCAACATTTTTTTAATTAGATATTTAGTGGGATGCCATTCAACATGCTATGGAGGTTTAGACACTTCCCCTTCATCAGGGCTTCAACACAAAGCTTGACGTGTCTAAATCCCAGGAACGTGTTGGCTCTTATCCCACTGAATAACTAAGAAAAACATTTTTGACTCTTCGATCATTAATGTGATGGTCTTACTGCTTCTCATGTGTTTGGACTTCTCTGCAGACCCCTTTTCCCTTGGGGTGTGGGTAGCCTAACCAAAGTGACTCAGCTTGATCAATGAGGTCTTTCAAATTACTGGAGATCTGGCACCTGCTATGCATGTACCCCAAGATTTGTATTCATGTCTATGACCCTATTGCCCCATTGGGGAGGATTTTCCCTCATTTCTGTTTCCTGTGACATCCATACAAGGGGGAAGGGGCTTAAGGCAGTGGTCATCAACCCCGTCCTCAGGGCCCACTAACAGGCCAGGTTTGCAAGATAACTAAAATACATCACAGGTGATATCATTTGCTGCTCAGTAATTGCAGTATTCTAGTCTGCATCTCCCCAAGGTAATAAATAAAACCTGGCCTGTTAGTGGGCCCTGAGGACAGGGTTGATGACCACTGGCTTAAGGCATAGAAAGCAATAAAAACAATTTCAGATCTCTATAAACTTTCCTCATTCTACTAAATGTGTTTTTGTCTGTTTCCCTGTTTAAGAGATGCCCAATCAGGGAAAGAAATTTCCTCAACATGGATACAGATGACCATAAAAAAATAAATGTTCTATCCCTTTAATGTCCTATAGGAAACAAATAAAACATTTTGGCTGGAGTGAGGCTTTATGGAGTGCTGGATGATCCAAAACAGAAGTGTAAACATTTGGTGGATTGATCTCACATAGGCTCAGACCACCAAAAAAATATATTTAGGTAGTCAGGGGCTGGAAAGATGAATCATCCATTGGTTTGTTATATTGCTTGGAACGTTTTAGTGTCTGTGCCTCACCCCTGATGCCAGCAGCTGTCAGAGGGTACTGCCCTTTAAAGTTGAAGGACACCTAAACCTGCCATACATGTTACATAGTTACATAGTAGGCGAGGTTGAAAAAAGACACAAGTCCAACCTATGTGAGTGATTTTGTCAGTATTACATTGTATATCCCAGTATGTTGTGGTCCTTTAGGTGCTTATCTAATCGTTTTTTTAAATTATCGATGCTCCCCACTAAAACCCCTGCCTGTGGAAGGGAATTCCACATCCTAACCGCTCTTACAGTAAAGAACCCTCTACGCAGTTTAAGGTTAAACCTCTTTTCTTCTAATTTTAGTGAATGGCCGCGTGTCTTATTAAATTCCCTTCCCGCGGAAAAGTTTTATCCCTATCGTGGGGTCATCAGTACAGTATTTGTACATTGAAATCATATCCCCTCTCAAACGTCTCTTCTCCAGAGAGAACAAGTTCAGTGCTTGTAATCTTTCCTCATAACTAATATCCTCCAGACCCTTTATTAGTTTTGCTGCCCTTCTCTGGACTCTCTGCAGTTCCAGCACATCCTTCCTGCAGACTGGTGCCCAGAACTGGACAGCATACTCCAGATGCGGCCGGACCAGAGTCTTGTAGAGCGGGAGAATTATCGTTTTATCTCTGGAGTTAATCCCCTTTTTAATGCATGCCAACTTGGCATTGCATGCCATTGCTGAGCCTGTCATCTACTAGGTCCCCCAGGTCCTTTTCTTTCCTAGATTTCCCCAGAGGTTCTCCCCCCCAGTGAGTAGATTGAATTAATATTTTTTCCATCCAAATGCATTATTTTACATTTTTCCACATTAAACCTCATTTGCCATGTAGTTGCCCACCCCATTAATTTGTTCAGATCTTCTTGCAAGATTTCCACATCCTGCGGAGAAGTTAGTGCCCTGAGAGAGATTGAGCCGTTTATCCCATCCTCCAGGTCGTTTATAAATAAATTAAATAAGATTGGTCTCAGGACAGAACTCTGGGGGACCCCACTTTCCACTCCTGTCCATTCCGAGTACCCCCTATTTATCACTACCCTCTGAACTCGCCCCTGTAGCCAGTTTTCAATCCATGTACTCGCCCTATGGTCCATGCCAACTGACCTTACTTTGTACAGTAAACGTTTATGGGGAACTGTATTAAATGCTTTTGCAAAATCCAGATACACCACGTCTACTGGCCTTCCTTTATCTAGATGGCAGCTCACCTCCTCATAGAAGGTTAATAGATTGGTTTGGCAAGAACGATTCTTCATGAATCCATGCTGATTACTGCTAATAATACCGTTGTCATTGCTAAAATCTTGTATATAGTCCCTTATCATCCCCTCCAAGAGCTGACATACTATTGATGTTAGGCTAACTGGTCTGTAATTCCCAGGGATGTATCTTGGCCCTTTTTAAAATATTGGTGCTACATTGGCTTTTCTTTAATCAGCTGGTACCATTCCAGTCAGTAGACTGTTCGTAAAAATTAGGAACAATGGTCTGACAATTACTTGACTGAGTTCCTTAAGGACCCTCGGGTGCAAGCTATCTGATCCTGGTGACTTATTAATGTTAAGTTTTTCAAGTCTAATTCTGTCCTCTGTTAGCCATGAGGGTGCTTCCTGTGTTATGTCATGAGGATAAACGTTGCAGTTTTGGTTACTGAAACCCCCCCATTCCCCCGTGAAGACTGAAGAGAAGAATAAATTCAATACCGTCGCCATCTCTCCATCCTTAGTAACCAGATTCCCTTCATAATTCTTTATGGGACAAATATTATCTGACGTCCCTTTATTACTATTTATGCACTTAAAGAATTTCTTGGGATTTTTCTTACTCTCCTCTGCTATGTTGCAATCAATCTATTCAGTTTACAACCCATTAGGTAGGCCCTTGCACTACACAATTGTTAGTATATCTAAAGAAGATTGAACAATCAGATTGTAACATGTGCAACCAATTCAAACCCAAACCTTATCCAAAACCAGGCTGACCATATACAAAAACATTTTGGTATTTCCAGTTAGCTTTCAGTCTTGGAGGTTTCCTGGTTTCAAGTAGCCAGGTTATAAAAAGTGGGGCGCAAGTCAATCATTAATGCCTTTTCAAGTGAAACTGAGGTAATTTTAATCCATATCCACCCCATTTTTGAACATTTATTGTAGCTTTTCTCTAACTTTTTTTATACCACTGGGGAATGCTTAAAATAATTTTCAGGTCTTGAGGATCCCCTTCTAAACCCACTGGGAAGAATGCTCCTCACATTGGTGGTCAGTGGGAAAAATGCTCCTCACATTGGTGGTCAGTGGGAAGAATGCTCCTCACATTGGTGGTCAGTGGGAAGAATGCTCCTCACACTGGGGGTCAGTGGGAAGAATGCTCCTCACACTGGGGGTCAGTGGGAAGAATGCTCCTCACACTGGGGGTCAGTGGGAAGAATGCTCCTCACACTGGGGGTCAGTGGGAAGAATGCTCCTCACACTGGGGGTCAATGGGAAGAATGCTCCTCACACTGGGGGTCAATGGGAAGAATGCTCCTCACACTGGGGGTCAATGGGAAGAATGCTCCTCACACTGGGGGTCAATGGGAAGAATGCTCCTCACACTGGGGGTCAATGGGAAGAATGCTCCTCACACTGGGGGTCAATGGGAAGAATGCTCCTCACACTGGGGGTCAATGGGAAGAATGCTCCTCACACTGGGGGTCAATGGGAAGAATGCTCCTCACACTGGGGGTCAATGGGAAGAATGCTCCTCACACTGGGGGTCAATGGGAAGAATGCTCCTCACACTGGGGGTCAATGGGAAGAATGCTCCTCACACTGGGGGTCAATGGGAAGAATGCTCCTCACACTGGGGGTCAATGGGAAGAATGCTCCTTACACTGGTGGTCAATGGGAAGAATGCTCCTTACACTGGGGGTCAATGGGAAGAATGCTCCTTACACTGGTGGTCAATGGGAAGAATGCCAGCCTTACATTGGTGGACAGGGGGAAGAATGTTCCTTACATTGGTAGTCATGGGAAAGAATGCTCCTTATATAGGGGATCAGAATGCCACTCTTTCAGACAGCTAAAGATCACTGGTTGCATATCACTTTGTCAAGTGGTGTAGGCCTCAGAATAATGCATGCAGCAAAGATGGTAGGTCAATCAGCCATAGCTCAAGGAACCCCTAGCAATGTCTGGGGGAACCCAAGGGTTCCACGGACCCCTGGTTGGAAATGGCTGATATAGCGATTCTGAATGCCACTGAACTGTCACATGATTGCATAACCAGCACAATGTAAGCTAATGCACACCTTCACAGTCAAGTTAGAAGCAATACAAACACTGAAAATGGATTGCATTTGAAGTCAGCCTGAGATTAGTTTGAGACATGTTTGAGTTGCACTTGCATTTGCATATGTATAGGTATAATAGCAAAGCAATGCATTGCAATAGGAACAATAGACACAAATGTGTACTGCTCTATAATATAACATTAATTCTAAATTGAAACATGGAATTCCACAGCCTTCAAAAATGCTTCAAAGACTGATATGAGAAGTAAAATGCTAATTTCCCCGAGCACTGAATGCAACTGATCCACTCTGGTGGTGAGTAGAGCTGGTGGGGTGTGGATATAAAGTGCAGAATCAAGACAGGTGGCACTAGGTGGGTGAAGTTGTTGGGTGGGTTGCAGCAGTTGGGTGGAGTTGAGGGATCTAATGTTGAAGTCTCAGTTCTGAAGTTCCTTGCTTTGCAAGTGTGGGACCTGATTGTAATGTAAGCTCTTGGCTCCCAGATCCTTCCATAAAAGCACTCAATGGCCGATTCATCCTGCCAACCTCAAT
This sequence comes from Lithobates clamitans, assembly GCA_037952925.1. Lineage (NCBI taxonomy): Eukaryota > Metazoa > Chordata > Amphibia > Anura > Ranidae > Lithobates > Lithobates clamitans. The sequence continues at coordinate 2,268,933 of JBBGZY010000250.1, forward strand.
CTGCAATCTGGGGGTGGATTTACCCTTGAAATATTTTTTCCTTTTCAGCATGCAAGGTCTTCATAAACATGTGTCAGCCTTCTGGTTTTTTCACCTCTGTAGTTAATATGATTGCCTGATCTTTGTGGGCATCGGTGGAGCAATTTGACACGGCGTTCGCTACTTGGCAAAACTTTCTAAGTAGAATTTGCCGGAGCAAGAGGTAAACCCAAGGGTCAAGTATTTGGTTAAGGGAGGCCAGGCGTATGGCCGTCAAAAAGAAGTTACAGTCTTTTTGCACTTCTGGGCTTTGTGACTCCAAAGGTGGCCTGCAATTTTCAACTGAGGTATGATTGAAGATCATTTTTAGCATAATTACCTGTAGAGAGAAGAAAAAAAAACATACTGCATTATTTTTTTTGACAATAAAGGCAATTTTAAATGTAAAGCAGTCCAAATTTTGCATATTGCCATAAGCAGTTTACATATTGGATATGTGTTGCTCCATTGAGAGTGGAAGCATCTGGGTTAAGTTTTACCATAATACAGAATTATACAGAATTACAATGCTCAGCTCTCTGATACAGTGCCAAATGTTGGTGACTCATTGGTGAAACCAGAATCACAATGACAGCCTCAGAATCTACAGTTTTAACTCTGCCCGCGAATCCAAATGGTTGCAAAACGCACAACGCGCATTTAGGTGCATGTCATGCTATTTTGACAGATTTTGTGTGTAAAATTGCTCCTGGCTCAGGGCCACAATTTGGTCCCTGGGCTATTTCGGAACAACAACCGCACACAGGGCAGCCCATTCCAGTGAATGGGCTGCCCTATGCGCGACACACGGTTTCACATGAGAATCCCGGTAACAAAATCGTGAGCGAGAATACAAGTTTCCACTATGAGGACCTAACATAGCAGTCCCTCCCGTAACACAGTTTTATATCCTGTTGATCCTGACAGCAGATCTGTTTTCCCATTCCTGTAACGGGCCAAGCTGCCCAGGAAAAGAAACAGTTACTGAGGTCGGGATAAAACATACAAGGGCTCATGTAGATGGACTTTGGGCTGTCTTGATGGTATCAGTATGAGAGGCTTCTGAGATCATTAAAAATTCACTGACAGCTGCATCTACTTGCTCTTGACCTTCTTCTGACTTGCAGAAGACCTGCTTGTATGGGAATGTAAAACCCATCTGAAGCAAACAAAAGACCTTTGACACAGGCCCATACCCTGCCAGGGGTGCTCACAACAGTCAGTCGCCCAATCACTTGCCCACCAAAGGTAGCAACTCCTCCTCCCACCTGACTGCCCCCCGCCATGTGCCATGGGCTCCACTGTTCCATCTGTGGACTTGTAACCAGCATAGCAGGTGTCAGTGGGTGCAATGGAGGAGGATCCCCGATGTCTCAGTATAGGGAACTTGTCACAGCAAAATTGTATCAAAGAGGGTTATTGGCCCGCTATGTGACAGCAATAAAATTAAATGTGTAAAAAAAAAAAAATTAAGTAAAATATAAAGAATGACAATTGCACTATACATGTTACAAATCGCCACAAACATGGTAATGGGGGAATAATAGCATTATACGCCATTATTCACAAATACAGTGCATCCAGAAACTATTCAAAGCACTTTTTCCACATTTTTTTATGCTACAGCCTCATTTCAAAATGGATTAAATTCATTATTTTCCTCAAAATTCTACAAACACCCCATAATGACAACGTGAATAAAGTTTGTTTGAAATCTTTACAAATTTATTAAAAATAAGAAACGTAAAAATCCCATGTACATAAGTATTTACAGCCTTTGCCATGACACTCAAAAAATGAGCTCAGGTGCATCCCATTTCCACTGATCATCCTTGAGATGTTTCCACTTGATTGAAGTCCACCTGTGGTAAATTTAGGTCCCACAGTTAAAAGTGCATGTCAGAGCACAAACCAAGCCATGAAATCCAAGGAATTGTCTGTAGACCTCCGAGACTGGATTGTATGGAGGCACAGATCTGGGGAAGGGTACAAAAAATGTTCTGCAGCATTGAAGGTCCCAATGAGCACAGTGGACTCCATCCGTAAATGGAAGAAGTTTGGAACCACCAGGACTTATCCTAGAGTGGGCTGCCCGGCCAAACTGAGCGATCGGGGGAGAAGGGCCTTTGTCAGGGAGGTGACCAAGAACCCGATGGTCACTTGGACAGAGCTCCAGCATGTCTCTGTAGAGAGGAGAACCTTCCAGAAGAACAACCATCTCTGCAGCACTCCACCAATCAGGCCTGTATGGTAGAGTGGCCAGAGGGAAGCCACTCCTCAGTAAAAGGCACGACAGCCCGCCTGGAGTTTGCCAAAAGGCACCTGAAGGACTCTCAGACCATGAGAAACAAAATTCTCCGGTCTGATGAAACAAAGATTGATCTCTTTAGCCTGAATGGCAAGTGTCATGTCTGGAGGAAAGCAGGCACCGCTCATCACCTGGCCAATACCATCCCTACAGTGAAGCATGGTGGTGGCAGCATCATGCTGTGGGGATGTTTTTCAGCGGCAGGAACAGGGAGACTAGTCAGGATCAAGGAAAAGATGAATTCAGCAATGTACAGAGACATCCTTGATAAAAACCTGCTCCAGAGCACTCAGGACCTCAGAATGGGGTGAAGGTTCATCTTCCAACAGGACAACAGCCCTAAGCACACAGCCAAGATAACAAAGGTGTGGCTATGGGACAACTCTATGAATATCCTTGAGTGGCCCAGCCAGAGTTCAGACTTGAACGTGATTTAACAGCTCTGGAGAGATCTGAAAGTGGCTGTGCACCGACGCTCCTCATCCAACCTGATGGAACTTGAGAGGTCCTGCAAAGAAGAATGGGGGAAACTGCCCAAAAATAGGTGTGCCAAGCTTGTAGCATCATACTCAAAAAGACTTGATGCTGTAATTGGTGCCAAAGGTGCTACAACAAAGTATTGAGCAAAGGCTGTGAATACTTATGTACATGGGATTTTTTTCATTTTTTATTTTTAATAAATTTGCAAAAGTTTCAAACCAACTTCTTTCATGTTGTCATTTTGCAGTATTAACTGTAGAATTTTGAGGAAAATAATTAATTTAATCCACTTTGGAAAAAGGCTGTCACACAACAAAATGTGGAAAAAGTGAAGCGCTGTGAATACTTTTCAGATGCACTGTAGATCTAAACTTATGACCTGTAAAGGCTTTTAAAAAGGGATGCCTATAGACAATTTTGGATACCAAAGCCTGTTGCTGTTGCACAGCTTGACATGTTGGGTATCTATTTTCTCGTCACAAATTCATCTTTTATATTTTACAAAAATTATGGGTAATATATTGTGTTTGTGTACACTAAAATGAACTTCAGTGTACTCTTACAAAAAATCAGGGATTGATAAACACGTGACCTAAAAAATGGCCTCCAAAAAAAAACTACCACCATTTTATACGGAATAACACTGGGATGCCATTAAAGTTCATGTGTGGGTAAAGGTAGGCGTCACAATACTTTTGACAATACAGCATACAGTATTTGATCCCCTGCTGATTTTGTACGTTCGCCCACTGACAAAGAAATGATCAGTCTATCATTTTAATGGTAGGTTTATTTTAACAGTGAGAGACAGAATAACAACAACAATATCCAGAAAAGCAAAAACGCATTTCAAAAAAGTTACTATATATACTCGAGTATAAGTCGAATTTTTCAGCACATTTTTTTGTGCTGAAAGTGCCCCTCTCGACTTATACTTGAGTCAAGCACTTTTCTGCAGCAAAAAATTTCATTTTCTGAATTGAATTTGGGGCCCCGTATCTCAGGGCCACTTGGTGCTAGAAACCCCAAATTTGGTATGCCAACCCAGTGGACCTAGTACTACAACATATCCAAAGCGGAAGTTCCTAGCACTAAGTGGCCCCGAGATACGGGGCCCCAAAATCGGTTTGGAAAATGTCATTCTCTGCTGCAGAAAAGTGCTTGACATTTTCTGAACCGATTTTGGGGCCCCATATCTCAGGGCCACTTGGTGCTAGGAACCCCAAATTTGGTGTGCAAACCCAGTGGAACTGGTACCATAACATATCCAAAGCTGGGGTTCCTAGCACCAAGTGGCCCTGAGATACGGGGCCCCAAAACTGGTTAGGAAAATGTCATTTTCTGCTGCAGAAAAGTGCTTGACATTTTCTGAACTGATATTTGGGGCCCTGTATCTCGGGGCCACTTAGTGCTAGAAACCCCAGCTTTGTAAATTTTATGGTGCTAGTTCCACTGGGTTTACACACCAAATTTGGGGTTCTTAGTACTAAGTGGCCCCGAGATACGGGGCCCCAAATTCGGTAAACTGTGTCTATCTGCAGCAATGTCATTTCGGGACCCTTTGGGTTCAGAGACCCCAAATTTTGGCTGCAGCTAGGGGGCATCTAGGAACCCTTAACTACCGAGTTTGAAGTTCAGGGGACCTATGGCTGCAAATGGGCACAGTGAGGCATGCAAATGGGCACAGTGATGCTGCAAATGGGCATTGTTGACCCTCTTTTCCCACTTACAGTAGCTGTGCATTTCTCACCCTCGTCTTATACTCGGGTCAATAAGTTTTTCCCATTTTTTTGTGGTAAATTAGGGCCTCGACTTATACTCGGAACGACTAATACTCGGAACGACTTATACTCGAGTATATACGGTAATTGATTTGCATTTTAATGAGTGAAATAAGTATTTGATTCCCTATCAATCAGCAAGATTTCTGTCTTCCAGGTGTCTTCTATACAGGTAACGAGCTGAGATTAGCAGCACTTTCTCCTAAGAAGTGCTCCTAATCTTATCTTGTTACCTGTATAAAAGACACCTGTCCACAGAAGCAATCAATCAGATTCCAATCTCTCCACCATGGCCAAGACCAAAGAGCTGTCCAAGGATGTCAGGGACAAGATTGTACACCTACACAAGGCTGGAAAGGGCTACAAGATCATCGCCAAGCAGTTTGGTGAGAGAGTGACAACAGTTGGTGCGATTATTCACAAATGGAAGAAACACAAATTAACTTTCAATCCCCCTCGGTCTAGGGTCCATACAAGATCTCACCTTGTGGAGTTTTAATGATCATGAGAACGGTGAGGAATCAGCCCAGAACTACATGGGAGAATCTTGTCAATGATCTCAAGGCAGCTGGGATCAAGAAAATAATTGATAACACACTATGCCGTGAAGGACTAAAATCCTGCAGCACCCACAAGGTCCCCCTGCTCAAGAAAGAACATGTATAGGCCCGTCTGAAGTTTGCTAATGAACATTTGAATGATTCAGAGGAGAACTGGATGAAAGTGTTGTGGTCAGATAAGACCAAAATTAAGCTATTTGGCATCAACTAAACTTGCAGTGTTTGTAGGAGGAGGAATGCTGCCTATGACCCCAAGAATACCATCCCCACCATCAAACATGGAGGTGGAAACATTATGCTTTGGGGGTGTTTTTCTGCTAAGGGGAGAGGAAAACTTCACCGCATCAAAGGGGTAATGGACCATCAAATCTTGGGTGAGAACCTCCTTCCCTCAGCCAGGGCATTGAAAATGAGTCATAGATTTGTATTCCAGCAACATACTTTTGGCTCTGTATGCCACCAGAATAAAATTAAAGTGAAACAATCCAAATGAATTTGAAGTGCAGACTTTCAGTTTAATTCAAGGGGTTGAACATAAATATGAAGTACAAATTTTAGGAACTGCAATCATTTTTATACACAGTCCCCCCATTTTCAGGTGCTCAAATGTAATTGAACAAATGAATATAATCAAATAAAATGTTTATTTTTAATATTTTCTTGAGAATCCTTTACTGGTAACTTTAACTATTATTTTTATTATTCAACAAGTGTGATTTTAACTGCACGTCTGTCTTGGTCTGATTCATGGTTTCTGACATAGAGTCTACAAAAAACTCGAGACTAGGGCGGAGGTTCACCTTCCAGCAGGACAAGACCCTAAACATACAGCCAGAGCTACAAAGGAATGGTTTAGATCAAAGTATATTCATGTGTTAGAATGGCCCAGTCAAAGTCCAGACATAAATCCAATTGAGAATCCGTGGCAAGACTTGAAAATTGCTGATCACAGATGCTCTCCATCCAATCTGACAGAGCTTGAACTATTTTGCAAAGAAGAATGAGCAAAAATGTCCCTCTCTAGATGTGCAAAGCTGGTAGAGACATCCCCAAAAAGACTTGCAGCTGTAATTGCAGTGAAAGGCGGTTCTACAAAGTATTGACTCAGGGGGGCGCCATACAAATGTACCCCACACTTTTCACATATTTATTTGTAAAAAATGGGGAAAACCATTTATCATTTTCCTTCTACTTCACAATTATGTTCCACTTTGTGTTGGTCTATCACATAAAATCCCAATAAAATACATTTACGTTTTTGGTTGTAATATAACAAAATGTGGAAAATGTCAAAATGTCAAGAGGTATGAATACTTTTTCAAGGCACTGTGTGTGTATATATATATATATATATATATATATACACACACACACACACACACACACACACACACACACACACACACACACACACACACACACCTATATACAGTCACAAGCCCATAAAAATGATGTGTTGCTTCATAGATGGTCATTATATAAACACGTATGGGAAAGTGTTCCTGATCCCGCTCTGAGCCGGATACAAATGCTGCAACTGAGACTTGATCCCTGATGATTGAATTCAATAATAGAATACTAAGAAACAGTCTGTAGATTTCTAACACGGAGTTAATGTTTCCAATAAAAATATGTCAGAGTAAAATAATACACAACACGTCGCAGTGCTTCACGCTCAGTCGGCAGGATCACGGCATATAATGAATTGTATTTTTGTTCACGCTGCAGGCTAGGAGGTGAAGCTTGTTGCGAGTTAAGAACCTGCAGCCTCAGATTACAGTAATGTGTCCATTTAAAAAGCAGACCTTGTACCGAAACATACAGATAGAACACAACGCTCTGTTTTTCCAAAACACTCTACAAGTGTTCCAAAAAAAACAAACAACTTTTGTTTGCTAACATTTCATGCTTGAACCATATCACAGGCAAAATGATTTTTCTAAGACCGCATGCTCTGTGACCGTGCCCGCGGGTCCCGCGGACTCGATGTCCGCCGGTGTCCCGCGATCGTGTCACAGATCGGCAGAACGGGGAGATACCTTTTGTAGACAAGGCATTTCCCTGTTCTGCCTAGTGATATGACAGCGATCATTGCTCCCTGTCATCGGGAGCAGTGATCTCTGTCATGTCAGTGGTAGCCCATCCCTCCCACAGTTAGAATCACTCCCTAGGACACACTTAAAGTGGGGTTCCACCCAAAAAAACAAAAATACCTCAAAAATTCTAAAAAAACAAAACAAAAAAACATTTGGATATTTTTTTTTTTCACTTACCTCTAAATGCCTGTTGCTAGGTGGTCCCTCGTAGTCTGCCCCTTCCTTTGCCTGGGCTGGTGACATCACTTCCCCCTCGGCACAGGAAGGGCTCCGCTCTGCTCCCTCCCTCCTGTCAATCATCTGGGACCCATCACAGGTCCCAGGTGATTGAGCGGCCAATCACGGCGCGCGGCGCCACTCGCGCATGCGCAGTGGGTGCCAGGCTGTGAAGCCACAGCCCGGCGCCCACAGTTGAAATGCCGGCACCGACGAGCGGAGGGGGGGGGGCGAGCGGGGCTGCGATCCCCCGCATTGCTGGACCCAGGGGCAGGTAAGTGTCCAATTAAAAGTCAGCAGCTGCAGTATTTGTAGCTGCTGACTTTTAATTTTTTTATTTTTTTTTTTGACGGCCCCCCTGGGTGGAACTCCTCTTTAACCCCTTGATCGCCCCCTAGTGTTTAACCCCCTTCCCTGCCAGTGTCATTTCTACAGTAATCAATGCATTTTATAGCACTGATCGCTGTATAAATGCCAATGGTCCCAAAATAGTGTCAAAAGTGTCCGATGTGTCCGCCGCAATGTCGCAGTCATGATAAAAATCACAGATCGCCGCCATTACTAAGAGAAAAAAAATAATAATAAAAATGCCATAAATCTATCCCCTATTTTGTAGAAACTATAACTTTTGCGCAAACCAATCAATAGACGCTTATTGCGATTTTTTTTTTTTTTTTACCAAAAATATGTAGAAGAATACATATCGGCCTAAACTGAGAAAGAAATTTGTTTTTTTATATATTTTTGGGGGACATTTATTATAGCAAAAATTTAAAAATATTGCTTCTTTTGGAAGTTGTCGCTCTTTTTTTGTTTATAGCGCAAAAAGCAAAAACCGCAGAGGTGATCAAATACCACCAAAAGAAAGCTCTATTTGTGGGGAAAAAAGGACGTCAATTTTGTTTGGGTGCAACGTCGCACGACCGCGCAATTGTCAGTTAAAATGACGCAGTGCCGTATCATACAAAGTGCTCTGGTCAGCAAGGGGGTAAATCCTTCCAGGGCTGAAGTGGTTAACAACCCCTGCTTCCTTGGTATTGTGTATAGTCTATTTTAGATATGCTTCCACCCAGCGGATCCAGTTTGAGATCCTCTTCTATACGGGCAGTGATTGGTCCTGCGCCACTTTGCTTTGCTGTGACATCATCAAAAGGGTTCCGGCTGTTCATGTTTCAGACGGCTCGCCAAGTCTGGCCCCTTCGTCTTTACTGAATGGAAGGCTTTGCTTCCTGGGATATGTGATGTGCATATACCAGGAGGCAAAGGGAGGACAGGGCACGTCATTCGCCTAGGGGGTAGAGCCAGACAATTTCTTTTTTTTAAAAAAAGGGTAAATTAAAAAAAGAAAAAAAAAAAAAGCTGCATTAATAGTCGCTGGGTTTTTATTTTTTATCATATAAAGAAAAACGACAAAATAAAGTTGTCTTTTATATGTTATAAAACATAAAATAAAAATGTCAGGGCAGCATGAACATCCCTGAAATGACCCCCCTTTTTTTGGGGGGGGGGGGAATAGACACCCCAGGGTGTTCTCATTTTTTGCCACAATTTTTTAGAAATGAAGAAAGATGCTGCTATTGGCGGGGGTTAAAACATGGAGCTTGGTAATGGAGCATTGGATACAATAATGTAAAGATCATACCCAGATGGAGGAGGGGTTAATGTATGGGCTAAATCCAGTGGGAGGATGGAGGTGAAGGGATTAATGGTCAGAAGTGCATGATAAGGGAGATGAAGGGTTAATATGCAGGCCACATAGAGAAACAGCATGGAGATCAGATATAGAGGGGCGGTTAAAGGGTTAAAAAAAAATTGATAATCAAACCACACTACCCCCCTGAATCTGCTCTGGAGCTAATAAATTATCTTTCATGAACTAGTTCAGTGATGGCGAACCTTGGCACCCCAGATGTTTTGGAACTACATTTCCCATGATGCTCCACTACTCTGCAGAGTGCATGAGCATCATGGGAAATGTAGTTCCAAAACATCTGGGGTGCCAAGGTTCACCGTCACTGAACTAGTTCCTCCTATTTCCCCTGTCTCCGTTGTAAGAGGAAGAGGCGGGCTCTCAGATATAAACAGTAGTACTGTTTACATTTTGTGATCGCTGTGATTGGTCAGCACAGGGATCACATGGTACAGAGCCGCTCATATCAGCTCTGTACACTGTGTCTGTGAACGGATCAGCCTAATGATGGTTAGGGTTCACAGCCATTAACGAACACAATGGCCACCCAAGGGCTATTTCTGAAGTGCCATTTATAAAAAATAAACAGACTATGAACGACATCCAGTGCAGTGATGACACTTTCGCCGCCCCCCATGTCCCTTCACAATACTAGATGGAGCTGATGATTTTAAGAAATAAATACCTATTTACTATGATCATCATCTCCACCTACTGGCCATAATAGGGTATTCTCTTGATCCATTCCGTTTTTATGAATGAAGAACTTTCGTCCTGGAGAAAATAGCCATTTGATTTTGCCGCCTTTCACACAGAACAAAGAACATTCCGTTTCAGAGGTGAAACAGCTTTGCAGTTTTTTTAATAAATACACCCCCTTACTTTTGTGTAGTGACCTCACATTCCTGCAGGTGGATAAATCTGCCAGACCATCAGCACTACATTTTTCCCATAATCCTTTGTACATGTAACCATAAATCACCAGCTAAACCAACATATGACACCCCAAAATCTTCCTACTCTTTAGCCAGTCAAGTTCCTCCACCCCAAACTCGCTCATCCGTGTCTTTATGGACCTTGCTTTGTGCACTGGTCCAGATCATTTGGTGGAGGGGGGATTATAGTGTGGGGGTTGTTTTTCAGGGGTTGGGCTTGGCCCCTTAGTTCCAGTGAAGGGAACTCTTAAGGGGTCAGCATACCAAGACATTTTGGACAATTCTATGCTCCCAACTTTGTGGGAACAGTTTGGGGATGGCCCCTTCCTGTTCCAACATGACTGCACACCAGAGCACAAAGCAAGGTCCATAAAGACATGGATGAGCGAGCTTGGGGTGGAGGAACTTGACTGGCCTCAACCCGATAGAACACCTTTGGGATGAATTTGAGTGGGGCCTTCTCGTCTGACCTCACAAATGTGCTTCTGGAAGAATGGTCAAACATTCCCATAGACACACTCCTAAACCTTGTGGACAGCCTTCCCAGAAGAGTTGAAGCTGTTATAGCTGCAGAGGGTGGGCCAACTCAATATTGAACCCTACGGACTTATGCCCCGTACACACGGTCGGATTTTCCGATGGAAAATGTGTGATAGGACCTTGTTGTCGGAAATTCCGACCGTGTGTGGGCTCCATCACACATTTTCCATCGGATTTTCCGACACACAAAGTTTGAGAGCAGGATATAAAATGTTCCGACAACAAAATCCGTTGTCGAAAATTTCGATCGTGTGTACACACATCCGACGCACAAAGTGCCACGCATGCTCAGAATAAATTAAGAAACGAAAGCCATTGGCTACTGCCCCGTTTATAGTCCCGACGTACGTGTTTTACGTCACCGCGTTCAGAACGATCGGATTTTCCGACAACTTTGTGCGACCATGTGTATGCAAGACAAGTTTGAGCCAACATCCGTCTGAAAAAATCCATGGATTTTGTTGTCGGAATGTCCGATCAATGTCCGACCGTGTGTACGGGGCATTAGGCTGGATTCACACTTATGCAGTTTTAGTGCTTTTTGCATTTTGCAGATTTGCACTACAGGACGTGTTCCATAGGAAACCATGTTATATGGACTGTAGTACAAATCTGCAAAATGCAAAAAGCACTAAAACTGCATTGGTGTGAATCCAGCCTAAGAATGAGATGTCATTAAAGTTCATGTGCGTGTAAAGCCACGCGTCCCAATACTTTTGGTAATATAGTGGATATTTTATAACCAAATGCGTACCTCTCTGTAAATCTATAACCTGTAGGACAGTCATTTCCTCTTCTTCTCTCATCTATTGTCCCCATTCTGATGCAAGCCGCATTCTTTTCCCCAATGAAAAATTCCAGCCCTGCGTTCTGCCGCTGACTTCTGATGTCACAGGAATGTATTTACTTCTTTAACTACCATCCTGTGCCCTGCCAACTGACTGTGCCAGGCTCAAAAGAACTTTCAAAGTAAATAGTTTTCAAAGAGAACACGATCAGCAGATCTCTCCAAATTTTTTGAAAATGCATAGCAAGTGGATGAGAGTTAAAAATAAAAAGAGAGAAAAAAAAAAAAAAAAGTAAAATCATCCGTAAAAGAAAGTAAGGAGGCTGGATAGGGAGTCCGGAATTATTTATATGTACCTTGGGACTTCATTTTATTAAAATTTATGGCTTCTATGACCATTAACCTCTTCATCCCCGGAAGGTTTACCCCCCTTCGTGACCAGGCCATTTTTTTGCGATACGGCACTGCGTCGCTTTAACTGACAATCGAGCGGTCGTGCGACGCTGCACCCAAATAAAATTGATGATTTTTTCCCCACAAAATAGAGCTTTCTTTTGGTGGTATTTGATCACCTCTTCTGTTTTAATTTTTTGCGCTATAAACAAAAAAGACAGACAATTAAAAATAAATAAATAAAAAAAAATATATAAAAAAATTATATATATATATATATATATATATATATATATATATATATATATATATATATATATATATATATATATATATATATATATATATATATATATTACTTTCTGCTATAAAATACATCCAATAAAAAAATCATCGATTTAGGCCAATATGTATTCTGGTACATATTTTTGGTAAAAAAAAAATCCCAAAAAGCATTTATCGATTGGTTTGCGTAGAAGTTATAGCGTCTACAAACTATGGGATAGATTTATGGAATTTTTTTTACTAGTAATGGGGCAGCAATTTTCGATGGGACAGCGACATTGCGGCGGAAATCTGACACTTTTTGGAAACCAGTGACACTGGTTACAATACAGTGTTCAATGCTAAAAAATATGCACTGTCACTGTACTAATGACACTGGCAGGGGGCGATCAAAGGGTTAAATGAATTCCCTGGGAGTGATTTTTAACTGTGTGGGGGAGGCGCTTTGTTTTTTTAAAAATCAAAATTTTATTTTTATTTTGTTCCATGTATATATACAACATTTATACAGTCATGCTATAACCCCTACATTCCGCCCATAAAAGAAAAAAAACAAACAAAGTACATCATTCCACTACTACCACAATTAACCTCTTCTCCCATCAACCCAAGTTTACATATACAGAGAAAGAAAAGAGAAATAAAAACAAAAAACACAACCCCTCCACTTCTCCCTCCCCCCTCCCTCCTTAACATTAATTATATTAATTTATTCCATCTCTTCCCCTTCAGTGTAAAAACCTGATTATGAGATTATAAAGAGCATTGAGTAAGGTTATCGGGTGAATTATTCTATTCATGACATTAAACACTGTGATCCATAATTATGTAATTAGTGTATGTGGAAAAAAAAAAAAAAGGTTAGAAATATAAAGTGAATTTCTCCTTTATTCTCCTTGTGTAATAAATCCTTTTAACTCATAATTATATAATTCATGCATATGTGTTTAAAAATAGTGAAAAAGGGGCGTTCCCTTCCCTTCAAAACTTCTAGTGCCCATGAGCTTATTAATGTGTAAATGTGTATATTTATTTTAATCCTCATTACCCCACAAAAAAAAATAAAATTTTTTAGAAATATAAAGTGAATTCCCCCTTTATTCTCCTTGTGTAATAAATCCTTTTAACTCATAATTATATACTTCATGCATATGTGTTTAGAAGAAAAAAAAAAAAAATAGTGAAAAAGGGACGTTCCCTTCCCTTCAAAATTTCTAGTGTCCATAAGCTTATTAATGTGTAAATGTGTATATTTATTTTAACCCTCATTACCCCACAAAAAAAAACCCTGAGGGGAAAGCGAGGGGAGGGAGGAAAAAAAAAGGGGGAGGCGCTTTGACTGGGGGAAGACAGATCTGTGTTCCTTCCTGCTTAGCAGAAACACAAGATCTCCATCTTCCCCCTCTCACAGAACGGCGATATGCCTTGTTTACATAGGCAGACCTCCGTTCTGCCTCTCTCTGGAACAATTTCGGGGTGCCGACAAACATCGGGTCCGCCAAACCCGCTGTGTCCAATCACAGCGGGAGCAGGTCGCCGTTGGCGCGCCTGCGTGCCCCAGACCAGGAGCTAGAAATCCTGTACAGGTACGCGATTTCGCCCAGGAGGGCCGCCCTGCCACAGTATATATGTGTGGGGCAGTCCGGAAGAGGTTAAAGTGATATTAAACCCTCAGTTTTTTTCCTTTTAACAGTTTCTGTCTGTTTTCAACAGCTGTTTTATTCACATGTATGCAGCTTCTTTATCTTTTACTCCTCACTTTATCTCTTAATCTGGGGGACGTCACAAGGAGGCTCCACCCCCTGTCAAGAGGGGCAGGGTTTCTGGGTGACGTCCCCGGATGGCCACGCCCCCATGGCTATATAAGAAATGGCAGACACTGGACCTGACATAACAGCGAGAGCGGAGGAAGACCAGGTCAATGGAGGAAGAAGACATCAGAGGAGGGAGAAGAACCGAGAGAAAAACGGAAGAAGACAAAGAGCTATGACGGGGGATATTCTTCATTTCCAAGAAAGGACTTTTCCACTTGTTTTGGGTGAATGGATAGGGGTAAAATAGGGGGAGGGTCGGGATCTGGGGGCGCCCTTGTTAAAGGGGGCTTCCATATTCCGATAAGCCCTCCGCCCGCAGACCACTACAACCACCGGCCAGGGTTGTCAGGAAGAGGCCCTTGTCCCCATCAACATGGGGACAAGGTGCTTTGGGGTGGGTGGGGTGCACCACTCCCCCATGTTGAGGGCATTTTGCCTGGTATGGCCCAGGAGGGGGCGCCTCGTTCCTCACTTGCCATGCTGCATGCTTAGATAAGGGTCTGGTATGGTTTATGGGGAACTTTTTTTTTTTCGGCATGGGGGTTCCCCTTAAAATCCATACCAGACCCTGGCATGATCCTCGGGGGCGGGACCCCATGCCGTTTTTTTTCCTTTTTTTTTTTCATTTTAGAGTGGAGTTCCCCCTCAAGGTCCTCAGAGCACAAGTCGCATGCCACAAGTCGGATAAGTTAAGATGATGATCCGACTTGGATGTGACTTACATTCAATGGGCGGAAATCGTGCCCAAGTCGGACCGAAGTCGTACAGAAAGCATTTTTCAGACCAGTTAAGACGGCTCTCATAGGGAACCATTCATTTTGACATGTCATAAGACTTCTACTCTCGAAGTCAGAGCGCATGTGCGACCCGTGTGAACTGGCCCTCAGGATGGCTCCTTTCTCTTGCAGCATCCTATAGAGCCACCCTTGTATGCAGGGACTGGAGCTGTGTCTCCCTATGGTCTGTGCATCAATGGAAACACACAGCCCAGAATGGCAAGGCACTCAACTACTCTTCCCTCCTGCTCCCCCATCCCTTCTCCAAGCTAATAGACTGACTTGAGACCGCACTGTCCATTGTAAAAGGGTTAGTTCACCTTTTCCGGAAAAAAAAAAAGAAAACACCCCACAGCCACCCCCAAGCTCTGCAAGCTGAGATAACATGCAGTGCATTGATGCAGTCACACAGTTTTACAGTAACAATGAGATAAAACAAAGTTCAGGAATATTTCTTTATCTCATTGTTTTGCAAATCTATGTACACTACAAACTATGTACACTACAAACTGTATGATTGAAACGGTTCTGATATCACCGTTATAAAATCCTATGATTGTAAGTCACATCCAAGTCGGATCATCATCTTAACTTACCTGACAGCTTATTATTCTAAATAGGAAACCTTCATTTTGTTTGCAAATATTAAAGATTCTAACTACCAGCAAGACTAAGTCCTTACATTTAAAAAGCACCTGTCATTTCAGATCCATCATGGCAGTGCCTGTTAGCGGGCATCCACTCACCTGCTGCCGCCACGTCCCTCACCTTGTTGTGTCACTGCCGCATCACCAGCCATCCCATTAAAGTGAATGGGACTGTCGGCGAGTCAACAGTGGGTCAGAGGAGGAGCCGCTACGGGACAGAGATGACAGTTACTCCTTAAAAATTAGGATTTAAAATCGAGTTGATTTAAATCAAGCCTTTTTACTAATGATTTAAATCGACTTGATTTAAATCAAATCCACTCTGTGTCAGTGGCTGTTAGTCAGTTCCATCCAGCAACAGTTAGTGTCAGATTGTCCGCCGCCCTCACAAACTCACAATCCCGTTATAAGTCGCTGATCGGTGCCATTACTAGTATAAGAAAAATAAATAAATACAAATTCCAGAATATACTGTATCTCAAAGTTTGTAGACATTATAACTTTCACACAACCCAATCAATCAATATACACTAAGCCTCGGTTCACACTGGGACGACTTGTCAGGCGACCTAGGTCGCCTGACAAGTAGCGTCCCGTTCTGTACAATGGAACCGTTCTAATCGGAGCGACGCAAGTCACTCCGACTTAGAAAAAGGTTCCTGTACGACTTTGGGGGCGACTTGGGGCGACTTGTATAGACTTCTATACAGAAGTCGTTTTGCAAGTCGCTCCGGCAGTCGTGTGCAGGTTGCCTCGGTGAGGCGACCTGCAAGTCGTGCCGCCTCTGGCCGACATTTTGGCCGAAACTGATTAAGAGATTTGATCTTTTTTTTTAATTTTTATGGGATATGATTTATAGCAGAAAGTAAAAAATATTGGCGGTCTTTTTTCATTCATATAATATAAAAATTAAAGAAAACCCAGATGTGATTAAATACCACCAAAAGAAAGATCTATTTGTGTGAAAAAAATGATATACAGCGTTGCAAGGTCGTAAAATTAGTTGAAGTAGCACAGTGCCATAAAGCAGAAAATGGCCTGGTCATGAAGGGGGTAAAATCTTCCTACGCTGAAGTGGTTAACTCTTTCATGCCAAGATGGGAAGTTCAGAGAAGCAGCACCAAGATATCGGGAACATCTCTCTTAATTGGAATTTGGTATTTTGTTTCTGACATTATGCATATACTGTATTTCTATTATACAGACTGCACTGTGATGTTATACACATTTTATAGGGATAAACCACTTGCCGACCAACCGCTATCATTATACTGCGGCAGGTCGGCACGTCCCCGCAAATCGCCGTAGCTGTACGTCGGGCCTTTAAACAGCTCTAGCAAGCACGCGTGTGCCACCGGAGGCGCACGAGAGCGCCTGCTGCACTTCGGGGACACGATGTCGTGGCCGGCGGCCGCAAAGTCCGCGGGCCACGTGCGATCGCGTGAGCCAGAATGGGGATGTGTGTGTGTAAAGACACACACACACACACACACATCCCCATTCTGTCACCCTACTAGCTAGGAGCAGCAATCTGGCTCCTCCTTTAGTAAGTCACATCCCCCATACAGTTAGAAACACCTACCCTGTTTCCCCGAAAATAAGACCTAGCGTGATTGTCGGTGATGGCTGCAATATAAGCCCTACCCCCCAAATAAGCCCTAGTTAAAGTCCTTGTAGGTCTTATTTTCAGGGTAGGGCTTATTTGCGGGAAAACAGGGTAGGGCTTATTTGGGAGGTAGGGCTTATATTGCAGCCATCACTGACAATCACGCTAGGTCTTATTTTCAGGGAAAAAGGGTAGCAGGGAACACATTTAACCCCTTCATCTCCCCCTAGTGTTGACCCCTTCCCTACCACTGACATTTACACAGTAATCAGTGCATTTTATAGCACTGTTCGTTTTATAAATATCAATGGTCCCAAAAATGTGTCAAAAGTGTCGCAATGTCGCAGTCCCGCTAAAAATCACAGATCTCCGCCATTTCTAGTAAAAAAAATAAAATAAATAAATGCCATAAATCTATTCCCTATTTTCTAGATGCTATAACTTTTGCGCAAACCAATCAGTATACGCTTATTGCAATTTTTTTTTTTTTTACCAAAAATATGTAGAAGAATATATATATCGGACTAAACTGAAGAAGAAATTTCTTTTTACATTTTTTTTTTATAATTATTATAGCAAAATTGTCGCTCTTTTTTTTTTTTATAACGCCAAAAATAAAAAACGCAGAGGTGATCAAATACCACCAAAAGAAAGCTCTATTTGAGGGGAAAAAAAAAGGACATCAATTTTGTTTGGGTGCAACGTCGCACAACCGCGCAATTGTCAGTTAAAGGGAAGCAGTGCCGAATCGCAAAAAATGGCCCGGTCATTAAGGGGGAAATTCTTCCGGTCCTTAAAATGGAGTTCCACCCACTTTTACAACTCTTCAGCATCCCTCACTACACTGTAAACAAATCGGATATTTTTTTTTTTTTTCTCAGCACCTACTGTATATCTGCTGTATTCATTTTTCACTTCCTCCTCCCTGGCCGTGGCCCATCGCATCATTTCCTGTTTGCAATGCCTTCTGGGAAGGGGCGGAAACTTCCTCTGACACTGCCGTTGCTATGGAAACCTGACCTGAACCCTATTACACTGCTTGTGCTGCACTGGGCATGTGCGAGAATACTAGAATACATTAGGCTTGTGTATTATAGGGGTATCTTTATTTAAAAAGTATCATTTTGACCGGAACACCACTTTAAGTAGTTAATCTTATAGAAGTGTATCTTTGAAGGGTCTAGCTGTAGAAGATTCCGGGTGAGGACGGGGTTAATGGAGTCTCCATCAGCAGTGTAATCGCTCGCTGGGTGGGCTTTGGGTGTCCTGAGATTTAAGTTGATTGTTAGTTTGTGTTTTGTACCTATGAAGAGGGAGCGATGTTTCTCTAAGAACGTGTTGAGGTGATTAGCGAGGTTCTCCCCCTCATACATCGGATCATTAGTAGAGTTTATCCTTGAGGCTGATCTTACAAGCATGACCTGCTGTAGAAACGCCCGGCGTTATTCTCAGGTGATCCTTCCTACAGGCGTGCCGCTCTGTCTTCCAAACTAGCAGATACCCTTAGAAAAGATTTTCTGCTTTTTTCTAGCAAAAGTTCTAGTGAATGCATTACCTGAAGATTACTGTGAGCAACACGCACATTGTGATTGACGTTTACACAAACCTGAATATTGTGTTGCCTCCCTGGATACATAAAGAGGTAAACATACAACTTTTACATCATTTTTATTGGGCTCTGAAGGCTCTCTAAAGCCTCATACACACGATCGGATTTTCCGCAGACAAAGTTTCAGACCTTTGTCCGAAGGGCATGTGCCGTGAACTTGTCTTGCATACAAACGGTACACAATTGTCTGCCAACAAACACGAACGTAGTGACGTAGTAAACGTACTGCGAGCCGATAAAGAGGAGGTTCAATTGTCAGGCGCCACCCTTTGGGCTCCTTCTACTAATTTCGTGTTAGTAGAAGTTTGGTGAGTGTCGATTCGCGCTTTTCATTTCACGCTTTTCATGTTGCACTTTTCAGTTCTTTTCTGAACGGCCGTTCGTCAACCAGTCATGTTGTAGAATCGGAGGACATATTGGCCTTGGAGTTATTGCTTTGACCCAAGTCCAGTCCAGGAACAGGAGGATTTCTTGGACCAAAAATGGTTGCTCTATTAATAGTGACCAATTATGTCATATGCCTTTGCTGCGGGAGCTCCAGGAGAATAATCCGGATGATTTTCGGAATTATCTCCAGATGACGGACCCCTGCTTTCACCACTTCTTGGCATTAGTGACCCCCTATATTAAGAAGCAGGACACATGCATGAGGCTTTTATTTTATTTTTGGTTGAATAATGATTTGATTTGATATATTTTCTAAATTTTTGGATGTATAGAATGCACTTTTTGGTTAAGTTCTATTGGCAGATAACATGTCTAATTTTATTTGTTTTCTTTTTTTAATGCACAATAAAAAACAATTGTGTAGAATAATATTTGGCTACGTGTTTTACTTCTAGTTGGGAGTCGGCAGTTATATTTTAAAAAATACAATGTAATATTAACAAGGGACACCAACATAGTTGTATCTTTGATCTTAAAAACTACGGGATAATGGTGTTGTGGTAACTTGCCCAAAAAAAAAAAAAGCATAATAATATTATTCTTGATATCACTAGAAAATAAAAAAAAAAAGCCTTTGAAAATTAGTTTGCAATAACTCCATCAGTATCACCAGCAAAGCAGCTTCATTATTATCCCATTAAAGAAGAAGAGAATTGTGCTCTGCATTTGGAGATTTCATAATTTGCCGCGTCACAAATGTTAATTCTCCATTACGAACGCTAGTTTACAAGACCTACTGCTTCCGGCTCGTCCTTGCTTCCGACCATGCGTGTTTGTACTTTGGACTTTTGTCTGACGGACTTGTGTACACACGCTCTGAGAAATACGACAACACACATTTGTCCGCAGAAAATTTAAAAGCCTGCCATCCAACATTTGTCCGCGGAAAATCCGACAACAATTGTCCGATGGAGCGTACAAACTTTCGGATTTTCCACCAACGGCCTGTCATCACACATTTCCCGTTCAAAAATACGATCGTGTGTACGAGGCTTTAGGCTCCATTCACATCAGTGCATCTCCAAAGTCACACAATTTCCAGTGCGACTTTTAATCTGACTCTATATTCTCTGCACCAAAGTTGCATCAAAAGTTGCACCAAAGTACTGTAGGCACCTTTTCAAAGTTGCTGTGACTTTAAGCCCAACCAATTTGAACGGGTGCCTTTGAAAAAAATAGGCTGCGACTTGTCATGTGTCTTTGATGTCCAAAGTTGCATGACAAGGTGCACGAGTTCCAATGGAACCTCAGAGGGACTTTTACTCCTTTTCCTTGCAGTTCTGTTTTACTGCGTTTTTGGTGGATCAAACATTTTCTGCAGCC
This sequence comes from Lithobates clamitans, assembly GCA_037952925.1. Lineage (NCBI taxonomy): Eukaryota > Metazoa > Chordata > Amphibia > Anura > Ranidae > Lithobates > Lithobates clamitans. The sequence goes on from JBBGZY010000250.1 coordinate 2,289,244, forward strand.
CTAGAGAACTCCTTTGAAATTAGACATCAACTTTCCCACAAGGAAGACTATTTTGGTCCCTCCACTTATAGGGGTTTTATGGATCGACTATCCATTCCCTGGAGACAAGTGACATCGCTGGGAATGCCACTAACTTTTTAGATTTCTGATATATATGTATTAATATAGCAGCAGTCTGTTTGACCAATTCTAATATTGTGTTATCTAAGCGCTGGATTAGTGACATTGTTTACTTTAAGATTTCGAATTCAGCCTATCCAATCACTAGAGACCAGTGACATCACTGAGAATGTAGCCTATCCGTTCACTAGAGACTGGTGACATCACTGAGAATGTATCCTATTCACTCACTAGAGACCAGTGACATCACTACGAATGTAGCCTATCCAATCACTAGAAACCGGTGACATCACTGAGAATGCAGCCTATCCATTCACTAGAAACCGGTGACATCACTGAGAATGCAGCCTATCCATTCACTAGAAACCGGTGACATCACTGAGAATGCAGCCTATCCATTCACTAGAGACCGGTGACATCACTGAGAATGCAGCCTATCCATTCACTAGAGACCGGTGACATCACTGAGAATGCAGCCTATCCATTCACTAGAAACCGGTGACATCACTGAGAATGCAGCCTATCAATTCACTAGAGACTGGTGACATCACTGAAAATGCAGCCTATCCATTCACTAGAGACCGGTGACATCACTGAAAATGCAGCCTATCCATTCACTAGAGACCGGTGACATCACTGCGAATGTAGCCTATCCATTCACTAGAGACCAGTGACATCACTGAGAATGTAGCCTATCCATTCACTAGAGACCAGTGACATCACTGAGAATGTAGCCTATCCATTCACTAGAGACCAGTGACATCACTGCGAATGTAGCCTATCCATTCACTAAAAACCGGTGACATCACTGCGAATGTAGCCTATCTGTTCCTTACAGACTGACAAGACTAAGAAACAAATTGGAAGTTGTATTGCTCATTTTAGTGCTGAGTCCTTCCCTAAACGCCAATACTTTGCCTTTAAGCCCCGGTCATTAATTTAGTGGTGGTTAGCGGAGTTCAGATGAATTCTATTATACATCATTAATGCAGCTCTTGCAGTTCTCTTCGCTCACAGAAAAGGGATCCTTCGAGCGGTATACGTCATTGATTATTCTTCCTCTGCCAACATATCTTAACACCCCATTCAGCTGGAGCACTCTGTTTAATGAATATTACATTCAAATGAAGTGTTTAGAAGATTTATTCAGAGCAAAGTGTGTGTTGGTGACCAGTACCCTCAGAACAGGATTTGGTTAAGGACGGGAAGTTATTATAAAGTGATTGCAGACTCCCATCACAGGCTCAAAGAGCACCTCAGCATGGGTTATAATATTAATTTATGAATATGTCATTGGCCAAATGTCAGAAAGTAAATTTTGGCCTTAAGGGAATCACCGGGACCCTTTTTTAATCTATCTATCTATCTATCTATCTATCTATCTATCTATCTATCTATACATACATATATATATATCTTTATATCTATATATATAGATATATATATACTCTAAATAAAATAAATATACCGCGCTAAATGCCACGAATGTTAAATAGATTTCACATTTGAAATTGATTGACATTTGAATTTAAATAGATATGAACTCACCCCTCCAAATGGACCAATTATTTCTAGTTTGCTCAATCACACATATGGGGCAGTCCCCGTGGATTCTCTGTGGGCTGGCGTGGTTTATGATGGATGTTCCTCATATAAATGAATATGATAAAGAAAGCTTCATTCCTCTATGTGCTAGCGTTGTTTGGGACAGATGCTCCTCATGTAAATAGACATGACAGAGAAAGCCTCAGCAACGTTTTAAAAAATGTATTCCAGATAAAAAGACATCACAATTAAACTCACATGTAAGGGTGCCTACAAGCCTGGCACCTGGTGTGAACAGCAGGTAAGTTCCCAGGAAATTTGCCCATAGGCAGTGGTAAGCTGCCGCCACGGTGTGCTGGTCGATTTCCGGGACTGGAAGTGTGTCACAATAACGCGGGCCAACCGCTACGCGTTTCAGCCAACCAAATGAGCCATCTTCAGGAAGTTGAACCCAACTTCCTGAAGACGGCTCATTTGATTGGCTGAAACGCGTAGAGGCTGGCTCACGTTATCGCGACACACGTCTGGAAATCGGCCAGTACACCGCGGCGGCGGCTTACCACTGCCTATGGGTGCCCTTAGGACCCTCTTTTTTGGTACGCACTGGAATCGGATCGCATGGGTGTTCAAACCTATGCGAACCGATTCCTGCACCATTTCACAGTTCGCACTGCGATCTGTGAACCGATCTAGGGGTGTCATTACCTTTCTATTGACACATGCAGTGGTTCGCATAGGGAAGTGTAAACCGCCTGCAATTCAGGTGCGATGTGGGAACCCACACAGGATTCCCAGGCTTTCCCGCATCAGAACAGTGTGAACCCAGTCTAAGTGAGATTATACAGAATGTACGGACCAAAACAATAGTGCATGCTTACCCACCTAAGGCCCGCCGCAGGTACTTATATTGGCATGGCTTACTGGGTGATGTCATCTGGAGGCCCTGCCCCTTATGATGTCTACGTCCGGGGCATGATGGGGCAGTGACGTCATAAGGGGCGAGCCTCCGGTGACCCCGCCCCATGCCAATATAAGTAGTGACACACCCCGCACCAAGCATTAGAGCGGGAGAGAGCATTGAGTCAACATCGGAGGAATAACAGAAGGAGAAGACAGGAGAGAAGACCCGGCAAAAGAGCAAGAAGATAGTGGAGAAGACCCAGCAGAGGCAGAAGACAGCAGAGAAGACGACAGCGGACAGAGGGAGAAGAACCAGAGAGGGCTAGAAGACATCAGCTGAGAGCGGAGAAGACCCGGATAGGGAAGAAGAACCGACAGAGGCAGAAGACGTCAGCGGAGGAGGCAGAAGAGCCGGAGAGGGGAGAAGAGATCGGAAGAGACGACGGAGCTGCCTTAATAAATTACTTTAAAATATGTGTAATGGGTTTTATTTTTGACATATTTTTTAGGTGAATGGGTAGGGGTACAATGTACAATATACTCATTCACATAGGGTGAGGGGCCAGGATCTGGGGGACCCCCTTGTTTAAGAGGGCTTCTAGATTTCAATAAGCCCTCCGCCCGCAGACCCCGACAACCAACGGCCAAGGTTGTCAGGAAGAGGCCTTTGCCCTCATCAACATGCCCTGCCCAAAAGCACCCCCCCCCCCATGTTGAGGGCATGCGGCCTGGTACGGTTCAGGAGGGAGGGGGGCACTCACTCGTCCCCCCCCCCTTTCCTGACCTGCCGGGCTGTGTGCATGGATGAGGGTCTGGTATGGATTCTGGGGGGGACCCCCACACCGTTTTTTCAGCGTGGGGGTTCCCCTTAAAATCCATACCAGACCAAAGGGCCTGGTATGCTCTTTGAGGGGGAACCCATGCCGTTTTTTTTTTTAACATTTTGCGTGGAGTTCCCCCTAGAGAATCATACCAGACACAGGGCCTGGTATTGTCGGGGATCAAAGTCGGATACCTGTTCATTGAAGTCGGATGCATGTCGGACTTCAGCTCACAGGGCAAAGTCGTAACCTAAGTGGTACGACTGTCGTGTCGTACCAGTGTGAACCCGTTTTGACATGCAATTTGACATGTCAAATCGCCAGCTATTGCCGGCAACGGCACCATCCAAATCGGTGCGATGCTGCACCAATTCCCAAAAGTAGTTCCTGTAATACTTTTGGTGACTTCAGGGGCGATTTGAATAGACATCTGTGCAGGAACCCGCACAGATGCCTGTCAAATCGCCCCCCGAAGACGGACTACACTGCTGTACTCGCATTATTTTGAACCCAATCCAATGTGGACCTAGGCTAAAGAACCTGGAAGCTGATTGGTTTTTATGCAGAGCCCCCCCCACTGTTCTAAAGAATGTCTGCACCACTTTTTATAGATTTCAGGGGAGGGTATTGTACATTATCGCCATGTGATTTGGCGCAATTTTTTATCTTAAAGGGCAATGCTAATCAAAGGTTTTTTTTTTTTATTTTTTAGATATATAGGTGTGAAAGCAATCAGCTGAATGTAATTTATCTTATATGTGTGTGGCCTCGTTCACATCTCACGATTTTGGATCGTGGGCAGAAGCGGTGTGATTCTGGCAGCAATCACATGGCAATTACAGCCCAATGCGCTGTGTACCAATATCCTTTTAGTGGCACCCCAAACGGGATGCAATTCTGCTGAGATTGCTTTGTGACAGGATCTCCCGCGACACGCAGAATTGCATGCAAAACGCGTAGCAGGAATGTTCGTTCCCTCTACACGGGGCCTGTTTTTGAATCTTTGTTTTTTTAGGTATAGTCTGTAATTGTAGATGTACAGTGCCTTGAAAAAGTATTCATACCCCTTGAAATTTCCCACATTTTGTCATGTTGCAATCAAAAAGGTAAATGTATATTATTGGGATTTTATGCTCAGGTGGGAGAATCTGTCCACAGGACAACTATTAGTCGTGTTCTCCACAAATCTGACCATTATGGAAGAGTGACAAGAAGAAAACCATTGTTGAAAAAAAGCCATAAAAAGTCCCGTTTGTAGTTTGTGAGAAGCCATGTGGAGAACACAGCAAACGTGTGGGAGAAGGTGCTCTGGTCAGATGAGACCAAAATGGAACTTTGTGGCCTAAAAGCCAAACACTATGTGTGGCAGAAAACTAACACTGCAAATCACCCTGAACACACCATCCCCACCGTGAAACATGGTGGTGGCAGCATCATGTTGTGGGGATACTTTTCTTCAGCAGGGACAGGGAAGCTGGTCAGAGTTGAAGATGGATGGAGCCAAATACAGGGCAATCTTAGAAGAAAACCTGTTAGAGTCTGCAAAAGACTTGAGACTGGGGCGGAGGTTCACCTTCCAGCAGGACAACGACCCTAAACATACAGCCAGAGCTACAATGGAATGGTTTCGATCAAAGCATATTCATGTGTTAGAATGACCCAGTCAAAGTCCAGACCTAAATCCAATTGAGAATCTGTGGCAAGACTTGAAAATTGCTGTTCACAGACGCTCTCCATCCAATCTGACAGAGCTTGAGCTATTTTGCAAAGAAGAATGGGCAAAAATTTCACTCTCTAGATGTGCAAAGCTGGTAGAGACATCCCCAAAAAGACCTGCAGCTGTAATTGCAGTGAAAGGAGGTTCTACAAAGTATTGACTCCGGGGGGCGCCATACAAATGTACCCCCCACACTTTTCTCATACTTATTTGTAAAAATTTGGAAAACCATTTATCATTTTCCTTCCACTTCACAATTATGTGCCACTTTGCGTTGGTCCATCACATAAAATCCCAATAAAATACATTTACGTTTTTGGTTATAACATGCCAAAATGTGGAAAATGTCAATGGGGTGTGAATACTTTTTAAAGGCACTGTATAACCATTGTATTACGTTTGCTGTAGGTTATAATTCTGTAAATCTATATGTAAATCCAACATTTCATATTTCTGATATGTGCCTGCTGTACCATGTACTCGTATGAGAAAGTAACCTGCTATTGCTTCCTTTGTGTGAAATTCCTGCCACTTCCTCTGCTTTCCTAGTGAAAACTGACCATACTAGGCAGGAGAACACAGCGTGGTCAGTTTTCTGGCTGTGCTGGGAGGTAATCCAGTGATCAGGCTTGTGCTGACACCCCCCTCACCCCTGCACAGCCATTTACTGGGTAGTCCAGTGTTCTGTGCTTCTCCTCCCCCAGCTCTCCAAGCTTCTTATGCAGCTGAGATTACAGGGAATGTGATCACTTATAAAAAAGGGCGAGGGGGGAAAGGTATTTATAATGTTTTATATATATATATATATATATATATATATATATATATCTATATCTATATCTATAGATATATATAGATATATATATCTATATAGATATAGATATATAGATATAGATATATATATACACACACACACACATACAACACACAGTTCTTTTATCTTTCATTTCTATTTTAAACTGAATGGGTTGTTTTACAATGTCATAGTTTACATATACTTTAAGGCTGCATTCTTATTACAGCATTTCGTGAACACATTGTCCCACCACGCACACAGGGTAGCCCGTAAATTTCGGCTTCCCTACATGCAACAAATGCAGTAAAGTAGCTCATGCACCTTATGAGCCGCAAGCATTTTTTAACCACTTCAGTCCCGGATGGATTTACCCCCTTCCTGACCAGAGCACTTTTTGCGATACGGCACTGCGTTGATTTAACTGAATTGCGCGGTCGTGCGACATTGCACCCAAACAAAACTGACATCCTTTTTCCCCCACAAATAGAGCTTTCTTTTGGTGGTATTTGATCACCTCTGTGGTTTTTATTTTTTGCGCTATAAACAAAAAAAGAGCGACAATTTTGCAAAAAAAGCAATATTTTTTTTTACTTTTTAACAATAATAAATATCCCCAAAAAAATGTATAAATTTTTTTTTTTTTTTTCACAGTTTAGGCCGATATGTATTCTTCTACATATTTTTGTAAAAAAAAAAAAAAAAACCCAATAAGCGTATATTGATTGGTTCGCGCAAAAGTTATAGCGTCTACAAAATAGGAGATAGATTTATGGCATTTTTATTATTTTTTTTTTTTATTAGTAATGGCGGACACATTGGACACTTTTGACACTAATGTCATTTATACAGCGATCAGTGCTATAAAAATGCACTGATTACTGTGTAAGTGACACTGGCAGGGAAGGGGTTAAACACCAGGGGTCAATCAAGGGGTTAAGTGTGTCCTAGGGAGTGATTCTAACTGTGGGGGGGGGATGGGCTACTACTGACATGACCACGATCACTGCTCCCGATGACAAGGAGCAGTAGATCCCTGTCATGTCACTAGGCAGAACAGGGAAATGCCTTATTTACAAAGGCATCTCCCCATTCTGCGGCTCCGTAACACGATTGCGGACCCCCAGCGGACACCGAGTCCGCGGGGACCTGCGGTCACGGAGTGCGCAGCAGGTGCACGCCCACAATGCCGCGATTTAAAGGAGACGTACCTGTACGCCCATTTTACCAGCCGTGCCATTGTGCCGACGTACATCGTCGTGCGCTGGTCGGCTAGTGGTTAACTGCATGTTTTGCTGTGTCTACAGCACGTTTTTTTCTGCAGAAAACACACATCTGTTTTGCCATATTTGGGGTGCCAATAACAATGGATGGCACCACGAGGGTGACACGCGTTTTTGCGCATGTCCAGGAAACTATATAGTGTGACTGCAGTGTAATGCCCCGTACACACGGTCGGATTTTCCAACGGAAAATGTGTTATAGGACCTTGTTGTCGGAAATTCCGACCGTGTGTGGGCTCCATCACACATTTTCCATCGGATTTTCCGACACACAAAGTTTGAGAGCAGGATATAAAATTTTCCGACAACAAAATCCGTTGTCGGAATTTCCGATCGTGTTTACAGAAATCCAACGGACAAAGTGCCACGCATGCTCAGAATAAATAAAGAGATGAAAGCTATTGGCTACCGCCCCGTTTATAGTCCCGACGTACGTGTTTTACGTCACCGTGTTCAGAACGATCGGATTTTCTGACAACTTTGTGTGACCGTGTGTATGCAAGACAAGTTTGAGCCAACATCCGTCGGAAAAAATCCTAGGATTTTGTTGTCGGAATGTCCAATCAATGTCCGACCGTGTGTACGGGGCATAAGAGTGCTATTTTTTCGTATGAAGTTCTACCTGTAAGACAAAAAGGTTGTTCACTTTTTGCACTGATTACGTCATAAGAAAAGAAAAATCATCTCCGACAAAGTACATCTGACATTTCCAGAGCTGCACCTTCTGCAAGGAAACTTGCTCATTAATAGAAGCTGAGCTGCGCACGGGGAAAAGACATTTCTTTTTCCGGAACAGAAAATAACAGGCCTGGTACATGAAAATGTCTCAGAGAACCTGCCAGTAAATGCCAGTGACGGATGGGATTCTTGGCTTGGAATTGTGCTAAGCAGTTCCAGCCTTAAGCCGGCCGAGGCCATCCAAGTGCCCGCTACAGTGTGTTTGGGCAGCGCCGGCGGGGTGCAGGCGGTGCCTGAGCGGGTTTTGTGATGGTATGTTGCAAGGGAGCCGAGCGCAGCAGCCAGAGTTTTGTGTGCGAGTCTGTGGAATGGGAGCAGGGCAAGCCAGGAGCGGGTCCAGTGGCCCTAATTTGCATGCGGGGCGCCGGACACATGGATTCCTATGGGATTTTTTTTTTTTAATTGAAGCACGATTAGAGCCAGAGGCTCTAATTGGCTTAAAAAAAAGGGTGGGCTCTGGGTGCAGAGCCCACCCACTTGTGTGACAATAGGAAATTAATATTCGCTATTGTCTTCCTACTTCTCCTTCCAGCCAATCAGGAAGCAGGAGGAGTGCTATTGGCCGAGAGGCGAAGCAGTCGTAGCTGCCAGTACCAGGGGCGGGGAGGATGTATGGGGTGATCCAAAAAGAGAAGGTGGCCACCGTCATTGGAGCATCAGAGCGATCTTTGCTCTGCATCGCCATCCGAAAGCGTGAGTACCAATTTCATGTGTGTGTGAACCTACCCGTCCTAATCCCTTTCCCTCCTGAGTCCTGTCCCTGAGCTACTTATTATATTGAAAATAAAATAAGAAATATGTTTTTTACTCTAATATCTACCTTAACCACTTGCCGACCAGCTGCCGCAGTTTTAATGCAGCAGAATTGGCACGGCTGGGCGAAAGAACGTTTATGTAACGTCGCTTCGCCCTGTGGCCACTAGGGGCGCGCGGCCCCCCCGCTGTTCGCCTCCAGAGCCGAAGCGAGTGCTCGGCGGTCGCGATCACCGTTGGGCTCCCGCGATCGCTGCTGACACACCGAGAACCGGGATCTGTGTGTGTGTAAACACAGTTTCCGGTTCTCTGAGGGCAGAAGAGACTGATCGTCTGTTCATACGCAGTATGAACAGCGATCTGTCATCTCCCCTACACAGTCCCCTCCCCCCTTCAGTTAGAGCACAGAGAGGGAACACAATTAACCCCTTGATTGCCCCCTAGTGGTTAACCCCTTCCCTGCCAGTGACATTTTTACAGTAATCAGTGCATTTTAATACTGATCGCTGTATAAATGACAATGGTCCCAAAAATGTGTCAAAAGAGTCCGATGTGTCCGCCATAATGTCGCAGTCCCGATAAAAGTTGTAGATCACCGCCATTACTAGTAAAAAAAAAAAAAATAATAATAAAAATGCTATTAAACTATCCCCTATTTTGTAGACGCTATAACTTTTGCGCAAACCAATCAATATACGCTTATTGCAATTTTTTTACCAAATATATGTAGAAGAATACATATCGGCCTAAACTGAGGAAAAAATAAAATCTTCTTTTATATATTTTTGGGGGTATTTTATTATAGCAAAATGTAAAAAATATTGCGTTTTTTTTCAAAATTGTCGCTCTTTTTCTGTTTATAGCGCAAAAAAATAGAAACCGCAGAGGTGATCAAATACCACCAAAAGAAAGCTCTATTTGTGGGGAAAAAAGTACATCAATTTTTGTCTGGGTGCAACGTCGCCCGATTGATAGTTAAATCGACGCAGTCCCGAATCGCAAAAAGTGCTCTGGTCAGGAAGGGCGTAAAATCTTCCGGGGCTGAAGTGGTTAAATCACATTGCAATTGCATATTGTACTTGTCTGTAGCCTAAATACTGAAATTTGCACTTAAAACTGTAATATTGTAACTTTTGGAAATGCTAGTAAAAACTTGGCTGGGCCTGTAAATTTTGGGTTTCGCGTCAGTAAATTTCAATCTGGTAGGTTGGCAACACTGCCGCGGAGCGTCAGAAAAGAGGACCCTCCACACCACATGACTTCCAAAAAAAATATATATACACACATCAAGCTGATGGGGGGGTTCTACCCTTCCTACAATCTTCTAAAAATACATCCGAAGGTTCTCATTTATCCAGGTCATGGTGTACCTCGAAGTGGTTAGTTACATTTAACTGGACTTGTTCTATAATATTGAAGACTAGGGTCGCACCGATACTATCGGTATCGGTGCCTATACCGAGTATTTGCACAAGTATTGGTACTCGTGTAAATGCACAGATACCTGAAACCGATACTTACTGTTAAGCCGCCCCTATTTCTCCTTTGAACCCGGGTTGGACCTATGGGTGTATGGATAGAACTCTCTGATCGATCGGGTAATCCAGACTCACACATGGGATGGTGAATCGAAATTACAATGGTTTACTGGGTTTGCATATATCTTATACACTTACAGAGAGAGAGAAAAACCTCCCTCTTATTATCAGCCAATGAGATTGAAGCATAGACTTTATGAAAAAATAAGCATAAAACGTCATAGGGCTCTTTCTCACGGGGCGGATCAGTGATGATCTGCCCGTGAATATCCGCTTGCTCAGCGGGGATCGCTCCGCCGATCCCCGCTGAGCAGGAAGATGACAGGTCCGTCGCTGCACACTGTGCAGCGACGGACCTGTCAGAGCGCCGCTCTCCCCTATGGGGGGGATCGGATGATGACGGACCGTAGTGTCCGTCGTCACCCGATCCGATCCGAAAACGGATGGAAAAGTAGGTTTTTCCTCCGTTACACTTTTCGGATCGGAGCGGGTCGGATGTCAGCGGACATGTCACCGCTGACATCCGACGCTCCATAGAGATACATGTATGTCCGTTTTTCATCCGAAAACGGAAGGATGAAAAACGGACACACTAAGTCACATGTGATTACTGAAGGAACATAGGAGCACGTCAGTCACAACAATTGATAAAGGATTTTGCAGCAGTTTTGAAGGACTTTTTATGTATTGGATAATATATGTTTAATTTTGGTTTGATTTAAAGCACATTATAATACTTATAAGTGATTGTTTGGAAAAATAGAAAAAGAACATTGTAAGTGGTGGTAATCTGGAAGTAGCGCATTCACACACATTAATCAGCATAACCACACGTACATCCTGTTCAAGTACATAGCTCGCAAATAATCTTTGCACTTCTAATTTTCTGCATAAGAAAGCAAAATACATTTCTTCTTGTATAACATATCTCTCGGTTCTTTGAGGTGTCAGTGGGTCTCCCCTGTTGACAGCTAAAGTGTTAAAGAAGTCCGGTAATTGGAGCTGTCAAAAAAAAAAAAATAAACAGCCAGTCAGAATCCCGCCAGAAACATCAAAAACATAACAGGCAACAAGATCACTTAAAGTAGCCTGGAGTAATCAATCTATAATATTGCGGGATACTTCCCGCATGTGAAGTGTCAGTGTACATGTAATAGATCGGGCAATATTATAGATTGATTACTCCAGGCTACTTTAAGTGATCTTTTTGCCTGTTATGTTTTTGATGTTTCTGGCGGGATTCTGACGTCAAATTGACGTGACAGGGCGGTACCATTCTTCTCTATTTTTCTCAATTTTTGCATGTTCTGATTGGTGGATAATGTATTTATTTTCTGCTGACACTGTTGCACTTTATCACATGCCTGACGAAGGGGCCCTGCGCGGCTCCGAAACGTTGCACTTATTTCTGTGATGTGATCTCTCTAAAAGAAACTTATGGACGGAAGTGTTGATCCATGGTGTGCTGGCGAATATGTTCACTTGCTTGGGGGTTTTTGATAGAGGTCGACCGATATATCGGCCGATATTTGGCGTTTTTTACTTAATCGGCATCGGCCGATTGTGCTGATAAAAAAGGCGGATTGTAACTGCAGCCGTGACTTGCAAATGACTTCTGTAATAGAAGTTAATGCAAGTTTCCCGAGGTTATCTGTGGAGAGGATTCTCTCCTCCTCTGGGCAGCCTGCCAAGTCTGATAAGAAGATACATTTGTATCTCTTTGGGTTCTTTTTATCAATAGACTGAACTCCGTGTGTAGAAGTTCTCAGTTTAACCATTTAAAGACTAAATCTTTTCTGACACTTGTTGCTTACAGGTAAAAATCCTGTATTTTCTGCTAGAAAATCACTTAGAACCCCCAAACATTATATATATATTTTTTAGCAGAGACCCTAGGGAATAAAATGGTGGTTGTTGCAATATTTTATGTCACACAGTATTTGCGCAGCGGTCTTTCAAACGCAATTTTTTTAAAAAAAATACAGTAATGAATTAAAAAAAAAACTAAGCAGTAAAATTAGCCCATTTTTTTCGTCCAAAAGTTTTGATTACCTGTTTTTGTGTATTTAATATTTAAGATAGTTTTTTTTTTTTTTTAAATTATACATACAAGTGAACTGATTGGAGGTTTGTTTTGTTTAATGTTTAAATGTAAAAAATTTTCTGTATCACTTATTACTTAAGGCTGCTTTCACACTGGAGCATGCGTTGATGGTAAAACGCTGCTAGTTTTAGCGGCGCTTTACCGTCATTTTAGAGGCGCTATTCGGCTGCTAGCGGGGCGCTTATAACCCAGCTAGCGGCCGAGGAAGGGGTTAAATGCACCCCTGAAGCGCCGCTGCCAAAACGCTTTGCAGGCGATTCGGAAGCGGTGCGCATTTATTTCAATGGGCAGGAGTGGTGGAGCAGCGGTATACACCGCTCCAAAGATGCCGTTTGCAGGACTTTTTTTTACATCCTGCCAGCGCATCGCCTCAATGTGACAGCACTCAGGATATCACACAGACTGCAGGGGAGCCGTTTTACAGGCAATTTACAGGTGCTCTTTTTAGCCCAAAAGCACCTGAAAAACGCCCCAGTGTGAAAGGGGTCTAACTGTTAGATTTTATGAAATGAAGGGAAAAAAAAAAAAAAATCGGCCAAATATATCGGCCCCAAAAAATCGGCATCACATATCGGCCATCGGCCCCTGTGATTTCTAAATATCGGCATCGGCATCGGCCACAGAAAAACCCATATCGGTCGACCTCTAGTTTTTGACATGGCAATCACTGTAATGTAATGCTAAGTATCCATATGTTTGCACGACTGTATTCTGGCATATGTATTTTAACTCAGGACCAAAAATCACATTTTTTAATGTGTTATATGTGATTCAATATTGTCTTTCCTAATACAAAATTATTATACATTGATGGACTACGATAATTTGCTGCTAAAACCCCCCCTGGGGGAATTTTCTCATGTAAATTCCCTTTGTGACCACCAAATGTTTTTACAAATGTGGAAATTACCTTGTAAAGGTAGCAGTGACATCACCAATCACCAGTGGTAGCAAGGAAATCCCGGACTGCTGCACTCTGAAAACGGTCACTGTTTTTTCAAAAAGTATAAAATCCAACAAAAGTCATTAGATACGATAGGAAAATAGCGATAGCTAACGCATTTCACATACAAAGATGCTTACTCGTCAGCTATGAGTAGCATCTTTGTATGTGAAACGCGTTAGCTATCATTATTTTCCTATCGTATCTAATGACTTTTGTTGGATTTTATAATTTTTGAAATAAAGATGACCTTTTTCAGAGTGCAGCAGTCCGGGATTTCCTTGCTACCATAGACTTGTGCACAGTCTGCACCTGACTCCCATTGAGGGTGGAGGTTTTCCTTTACGGTCCACGAAGCTTGGAGAGCGGCATTACCTTTCCCACCAATCCCCAGTGGGATGTACATGGCAGGCTCCACCCACTACAGGATGCCTGCAGAAAACTACAGGAGGGGGCGGAGACAGGACCAGTCACCCTGCACAAGGAAAGAGCAGCAGTGACCGATGGGAGGGACCCAGCAGGCTCCACCCACTACAAGCTGCCCGTGTTTCGTCAGATTAGGCGACCCGTTAGAATATGTAATGGAAGGGATGTTCCGTCGCCGCCATCTTGCTACACCCCGCACTCATCCGCAGTAAGGATACACTGAGAAGGCGGCAAGCGGACATCTTGTTACAACCACCGGAGTCTTGCAGTTCAGTTATTTTTAACAGTAAAGGGAGCATATAAGGTCAAATACAGTATTTAGAAATCCAACGGACTGTTTAGATGTGGAATTTTAAAAGCAGCGGCAAACCTGCTGATCTCACAGGTTTGCTAATCTGACACCGCTGCTTTATTAATTCAACATCTAAACAGTCGGATGGATTTCTAAATACTGTATTTTATCATATAAGCTCCGTTTACTGTTAAAAATAACTATGAAATGCAGAACTCTGGTGGGTGTAACAAGGCGTACGCTCGCACCCTTCTTAGTGTATCCTTACTGTGGACGAGTGCGGTGTGTAGCGAAATGGCGGCGACAGAACGTCACTTCCATTACAAATTCTGATGGCTCGCCAAATCTGATGAAACACATGCAGAAAAAAACTACAGGAGGAGGCGGAGACAAGACCAGTCACCCTGCACAAGGAGAAAGAGCAGCAGTGACTGGGGGGAGGGACCCATTAGACTCCACCTACTACAGGATGCCTGCAGGAGGAGGCAGAGACAAGACCAGTCACCCTGCACTAGGGGAAAAAGCAGCAGTGACCCGTGGGAGGGACCCAGTAGACTCCACCCACTACAGGCTGCCTGTAGAAAACTACAGGAGGGGGCGGAGACAAGACTAGTACCCAGCGGAAAGAGAGAAAACAGCAGTGAGTGGTCTTTATTACAGGAAGCTCCTTCACAGAGGGAAAGTCTCACACTGGATTACTGCACAGATCTGGAAGAAATACACAAAGCACACCAAGATTCAAGGAAGTATACACAGGGCTCTTGTATTTAGAGATTATTTGCTTATCTTGGATGAGACCGATATATGGAGGGTGCCAATACTGAGCTCCTTCTGAAAATGCTAACTGCCTGACATCCCTGATATTCTGACTGCGCAACTTTCTAACTCGCTGACTTGCAACAAGTATGTGGGCAGTTAAGTCAATCCAAAAGCAGAACTATGTTTGCCCCAAGTGAGGGACTTGGGATTGACTGAAGCCATAACATCAGAATGACAACTAGGCAATTAGCATTTCCAAAATGACAGTACTGCAATGGCAGCCAACATATTCCTCTAGACATGGGTTTCACGAACACTTAGGGTCTATTTATAAATGTTTTTAACACAAGGTTCACACATTTTTTCTAATTGAATTAAACTGGAAAATGTATGAATCTTGGGGGAAAGTTGTGTGAAGGATATATATCAGGTGTGAAAACTTTTATAAACGGATCAGGTTGATTTCCTAAAGATAGTGAGACTCTTCACTGAATATTCACTCAGTTCAGTTTACTAAATAAAATGTGGCAGTGACCACTTCAATCAGCCAAATATGTGCTAAAAAAAAATAAAAAAAAATTATATACCGTATATACTCGAGTATAAGTCGAGGGTGAGAAATGCACAGCTACTGTAAGTGGAAAAGAGGGTCAACAATGCCCATTTGCAGCATCACTGTGCCCATTTGCATGCCTCACTGTGCCCATTTGCAGCCATAGGTCCCCTGAACTTCAAACTCGGTAGTTAAGGGTTCCTAGATGCCCCCTAGCTGCAGCCAAAATTTGGGGTCTCTGAACCCAAAAAGTCCTGAAATGACATTGCTGCAGATGGACACAGTTGACCAAATTTGGGGCCCCGTATCTCGGGGCCACTTAGTGCTAGGAACCCCAAATATGGTGTGCAAACCCAGTGGAACTAGTACCATAAAATTTCCAAAGCTGGGGTTTCTAGCACCAAGTGGCCCCGAGATATAGGGCCCCAAATATCAGTTCAGAAAATGTCAAGCACTTTTCTGCAGCAGAGAATGACATTTTCTGAATTGAATTTGGGGCCCTGTATCTCAGGGCCACTTGGTGCTAGGAACCCCAGCTTTGGATATGTTATGGTACCAGTTCCACTGGGATAGCACACCAAATTTGGGGTTCCTAGCACCAAGTAGCCCTGAGATATAGGGCCCCAAATTCGGTTCAGAAAATGTCAAGCACTTTTCTTCAGCAGAGAATGACATTTTCCGAACCGATTTTGGGGCCCCGTATCTCGGGGCCACTTAGTGCTAGGAACTTCATCTTTGGATATGTTATGGTACCAGGTCTGCTGGGTTTGCACACCAAATTTTGGGTTCCTAGCACTAAGTGGCCCTGAGATACGGGGCCCCAAAGTCGGTTCGGAAAATGAAATTTTTTGCTGCAGAAAAGTGCTTGACTCGAGTATAAGTCGAGGGGGGCACTTTCAGCACAAAAAAATGAGCTGAAAAATTCGACTTATACTCGAGTATATACGGTATATATATATATATATATATATATATATATATATATATATATATATATATATATATATATATATATATATATATATATATACATACACACACACACACACACATATACACATACACACACACACAATATATACAGTGGGTAAAGTATTGAACACTCTCAATTGGTTTCAAAGAAAGAAAATAAAGCTGCTAGAATAGGCCAGCCAATCCCCTGACTTGAATCCAATAGAAGCTAAAGATCAGAGTTTATAGAAGAGGCCCACAGAGCCAAAGTGATTGTACAGTCTGTTTTGTTTTTTTTCATAAATTTACAAACATGTTATGCTTATATCTCCTCTGTGTAGTTGGTTTTGCACAGAGCAGCCCAGATCCTCCTCTTCTCGGGTCCCTCTTTGCTGCTCCTGGTCCCTCCCTCCTATTGGGTGCCCCCTCAGCAAGCAGCTTTCTATGGGAGCACCCGAGCCAAGTCAGAGCTCCGTGTATCCATTCAGACACAGAGCTCCGACCTGGCCCTGCCCTCTTTCTCCCCTGATTGGCCGACTGACTTTTCGACTGATTGACAGCCACGGGAGCCAATGGCGTCGCTGCTGTGTCTCAGCCAATCAAGAGGAGTGTCCCGGGTGGCTAAGCTGGAGAGAGAAGGGGCTCAGGTAAGTATTTAGGGGGTGCTGGGGATGCTACTACACACAGAAGGTTTTTTTAACTCAATGGTTAGGATGCAGTAAGATAAAAAACCTTCTGCCTTTACAACTCCTTTAACCACTTGCCGACCAGCCACTGCGGCAGGTAGGCTCTCCAGCGCAAACCGAGGTGTGCGTATGTAGGTCCGTGCATGTTAAACTGAGGGCGTGTGTGTGCCTGCTGCACACCACAGGAGCGTGCCCGTGGATCCCACAGACTCGATGTCCGCCGGCCACCCGCGATCGCAGTACACAGAGGCGGATCTGACTGTGTAAACAAGGCGGATCCCCGTTCTGTCAGGGGACAACTCTGAGATCTAGTTGTTGTCCCAGACAGCGCAGCCCCCACACAGTAAGAACACACCCAGGGAACACAGTTAACCCCTTGATCGCCCCCTAGTGTTAACCCCTTCCCTGCCTGTGTCATTTATCCATTGATCAGTGCATTTTGTGAGGAGGAGCACTGTTGAGTGCCCTGTCAGCAACGACCCCATCCTCTGTCCAGCTGACTCCATCCTATACCCTGCCAACCCAAGTGCTCTGCCGTGATGACCCCATCCTCTGCCCTGCCAACCTCATGCTATAACCTGTTGACCTCCATCCTCTGCCCTGCCAAACCCGTCCTTTACCCTGTTGACCCCCCCCTCCTCTGCCCTGCTAACCCCTCCACCCTGCTGACCCTTGTTCTATGTTCTGCTGACCCCATCCTATGCCCTGTTGACTCCTCCTCTGTCATGCTGACCCCATCCTCCGCCCTGCTGACCTTGGTTCTATTCCCTGATGACCCCTGTTCCATGCCCTAAGACGCTTGTTCTATGCCCTGCTGACCCCTGTTTTATGTTCTGCTGCCCCCCATGCTATATGCCCTGCTGACCTATTCCTTTCCTACTGACCCCATCTTCTACCCTGTTGACCCTATCCACTGCCCTGTTGACCCCATCCACTGCCTTGCTGACCCCCTGTCCACTGCCTTGCTGACCCCCTGTCCACTGCCCTGCTGACCCCCTGTTGTCCACCTTGCTGAACCCCGCCCTCTGCTTTGCTGACCGCCCATCCTCTGCCCCCTTACATTTTTTACTGCACCCCTTCATCAGATAGGCTAGATTCAGTCCTGGTGTTGAGTCGGTTGCCCCAAGCTGTGTGCTTACATTTTGAGCCAGTAATTACCAGCTATTGGGAATGAATCATTTAGAGGTGCAAGAATTGGGACTGATCTGAGGTGTGAATGTGCAGGATTTGGGGTGATCTGAGGTGTGAATGTGCAGGATTTGGGGTGATCTGAGGTGTGAATGTGCAGGATTTGGGGTGATCTGAGGTGTGATGGTGCAGGATTTGGGGTGATCTGAGGTGTGATGGTGCAGGATTTGGGATTGATCAGAGGTGGGAAAGTTCAGAAATTGTGGTGATCTGAGGCGTGAAGGTACAGGTGTTGGGGTAATCTGAGGTCGATAGTGCAGGAACTGGGGCGATCGGTGTGAGCCTAGGCTGAGAGTGTGAAGTGAAGTTATGAATTAAAGAAAGGGACCTGCTCCATGGAGAAAGAACAAAATCTGCTGCTGCCTCCGCTTAACCACGACCTGTGGATAGAGTTAATATTGAATGAGATAAAAGTGAATGTGGCGCTGCTGTAATGGCTACAAGATACCTCCAAACTCCTACCAAGTCATGGTAACGCTGGAGGAGGTGTGCAAATCACATATGAATATATCCTTAGGGTGATTTTATAGTGTTTCTGCACCTTTTTTTATGTAGCCGGCACTCTTAATTTCATTGAAAACATTTTTCGGCACACTATGCTTAAAAAGGTTGCCTACTCCTGCTCTAGAAGCTGCAGCTGTCAAAAAAAACTCACTATTTATCAACATTATTCAGACAGAGAGATACAAAGTATCTGTTTGGATCTCCAAATGATATCAGTCAAAGCAGCCTGAGAAATAAAGAAAATTAGAATTTTTTTTTTTTAAATAAAATATATCCATATAATCCCTAATAACTCCTGGTTGTAAAGGCAGAAGGTTTTTTATCTTAATGCATTCTATGCATTAAAGTGGTGTTCCACTTAAAAAAATAAATAAAAGTCAGCAGCTACACATACTGCAGCTGCTGACTTACTTACGTAACTTACTGACTTACTTAAATATTAGGACACTTACCTGTCCTGGAATCCAGCGATGTCGGCACCGCAGTTGATGCTTCTATGGGCTGCTGCCGCTGCCATTGCCGTTAGGGGAACCCGGGCAATGAAGCCTTGAAGCCTTGCAGCTCCACAGCCAGGTCCCTACTGCGCATGTGCAAACGCGCTGCGCTCTCTTACTGACCCGGCAGCAGGTGAAGGAGTAGGGGGCCGGAACTCCGACGGAAGTGGGGACAGGGTACCTGTCAAAAACAGGTACCCGCTCCCCCGCCCCCCAAAAGGTGCCAAATGTGGCACCGGAGAGGGGGAGAAATCAGATAAGCGGAAGTTCCATTTTTGGTTGGAACTCTGTTTTAAAATAAAAAGCCATCCATATGCATCTCCACCTTCAGCCCCTCTAATACTTACCTGAGGTCCCTCCAGATCCAGCGATGTTGCAGGAGTGTCTTGGCTACCCCCGGACTCCCTCCTCATTGGCTGAGACAGCAGCGCAGGGGTATTGGCTCTCGCTGCTGTCATTTAAAGTCAGTCAGCCGATGAGGAGAGAAAGGGGGCGGGGCTGGGCCTAGGCTCTGTGTCTGAATGGACACACAGAGCTCTTGCTCAGCTCAGTTGCCCCCATAGCAAGCTGAAGTGCCGGGACAAGGTCATCCAGTGCCCAGGGAAAACATGCCAAACTGCGCCCGCCCCCCCCCTCCCTCGGGTTGTGCATGGGTTAAATGCTCATTAATGCCTATGAGAACATTGGATGAAAACAAGTGCATTTGGAGCATTTGTCTGATAATCTGATCAATAGTACACAGCTTTTAAGAGCTGATTACTACAGTCCATGTAAAAATATAAAAAAATAAGCACAAGAAAAATTCTTGTAAGAGAACAGAACGAATGATTTTCATGTAATTAGTATGGTATTTGCACAAAATAAATCTGTGCATGCTCAGAAATGAAAGAATATACATCATTTCTGAAGTTGTATTCTGTCTAGTGAGAATTTTTGGAACTTTCGTAACCTATTTGTTTTCCATATGAGACTAACATGGAAAAAAAAATTGTCTCATATTCCCATTGTGTATGGGCCTTTTAATCTAGGGGCAGTGTATTAAGGTAAAACCACTTAACCACTTCAGCCCCGGAAGATTTGCCTGCTCAATGACCAGGCCATTTTTTGCGATATGGCACTGCGTCGCTTTAACTGACAATTTTGCGGTCGTGTGATGTTGCACCCAAACAAAATTGATGTCCTTTTTTTTCCCACAAATAGAGCTTTCTTTTGGTGGTATTTGATCACCTCTGCAGTTTTTATTTTTTGCGCTATAAACAAAAAAAGAGCAACATTTTTGAAAAAAAAAAAAACAATATTTTGTACTTTTTGCTATAATAAATATCCCTGTTTTTTTTTTAAAAAAAACAAAGCAAATTTATTCCTCAGTTTAGGCCGATATGTATTCTTCGACCAATTTTTGGTAATAAAAATCACAATAAGCGTATATTGATTGGTTGGCACAAAAGCTATAGCGCTTACAAAATAGGGGAAAGATTTATGGCATTTTTATTATTATTACTTTTTTACTAGTAATGGCGGCGATCAGCGATTTCTATCAGGACTGCAACATTATGGCGGACACATCGAACACTTTTGACACATTTTTGGGACCATTGGCAATTATAGAGGGATCAATGCTATAAAAATGCACTGATTACTGTGTAAATGACACTGGCAGGGAAGGGGTTAACAGTAGGGACCGATTAAGGAGTGTTACCTAGGGATTGATTCTAGCTGTGGGGGGGTGGGACTGCCTGGGTGAGGAGAGAGATCGTTGTTCATACTTATACTAAGTATGAACAACGATCTCTCTCCTCACCCCTGACAGCACGGAGATCTGTTACAATAGGAAGTGTTAACTGCGCTGATCTCAAAAATATTAAATATACATCTTACCACAAAACACGTGAACAAATATTATATGTGATGCATCAAAGATTATTAAATAATTAATACATAAAACTAATTTTCCTTAGTCCTGCATAGTGATGGCTAAACAGAAAAAATAATAGTCGTGTATTCAATAGATAAACAGTCCTCTGTACAAATTGATCATCCGAGTCCCACGTGTACAAATTCACATCCGTGACTGGCAAAAACTTTTCACTAATTCGTGAGACACCACCACCTTCTGAAATGGACACTCACCAGAAACAAGTAAAAAATGTGCCTTTGGTTTATGCTGGGTTAATCACTCCTCTCTGTCTGAAGATTCCCAAATTGGTTGCCAACGATTCTCATGGAAAGCAGACAACCATCATTGAGCAACGTGTTTAAAATGTATTTAAGACAATAAAATAGGTATATAAATGTACACTCACAAATAAAAGTGCCTTTAGACCGGCACTGAGTCTTTCCAGCAGTTGGTTTTAGGGCTAGCTAGCGCAGTTTCGGGGTGCGGTTCAAGCCTCCATCTGGTGCGGGCTGGGGCAGGAAGTGACGTCAGCGTTTACCCAGAAGCCTCTACGCGTTTCGCATCCAATCATGCGTCTTCGGGAAGCAAAATGCGTAGAGGCTTCTGGGTAAACACCGGTGTCACTTCCTGCCCCAGCCCGCACCAGATCGAGGCTTTAACCACACGCCGAATATTTGTTCACGTGTTTTGTGGTAAGATATATATTTAATATTTTTGAGATCAGTGCAATTACACTTCCTATTGTAACATTTCTTACCCCACACTATTGATGGGGGATTCATAACTGCAGCAGACCTGACACAGTCACAGTCATATATATATATATATATATATATATATATATATATATATATATATATATATATATATAGCCTGTCCATATATACCCTATCCTGTCCCTATACTGCCCTAGCCTGTCCCTATACTGCCCTAGTCTGTCTATAAACTACCTCAGCCTGCCCCTATACTACCCTAGCCTGTCTATATACTACCCTAGCCTGTCTATATACTACCCTAGCCTGTCTATATACTACCCTAGCTTGCCCTAGCCCACCCCTTGGAATTGAACATAATGGTATGTCATATAATTTTGCATATAGACAAGGTGCTGTTGCATATAAATCTGACCTGATAAATGTTATTTTAATTTTAAGTTTTATGATATAAAATAATGGATGTGGGGGCCTTTTGGTGGGCGTGATTTTTTTTTGGGAGGGAGGGGCAGGATTTCATTCATGGACTCAGGCAGCACAATTACTTGGGTGGACGTTTACACTTTGCTGGAGTTGGGCTGCATCACATCCCTTGCTGTGTATGGTCAAATCTTTCCATAGGTTAGTAATATACTGGAACTTTTCAGACCCTACAGAGATGTATTTCACACACGCTATATTTTATTAAAAAAAAAAAAAAAGCCATGATTTTCAATAAGATATAGATATGTGTAGGTATAGACAGATATACAGATATCTATATCTATGTAGAGCCTGAAAAGTACCAGTATATTCCTAACCTATCCAAAACCATTTTACTTCCACTTTAGTAAACCTGCACTGCAGGGGTCAGTACAGGATTACAGCATTGCACAGCACAGTATAGCACAGCCTGGATAGCAGAACAGGTTGGGACTCACAGGAGGAGATAAAGCAGTCTGTTATCTGTCTTCTGTTATCTTCAGAGGCCCAAGGAGAGAGGAGAGAGGAAAGAGGAGAGAGGGGAGAGGTGAGAGGGGAGAGAGGAAAGAGGAGAGGGGAGAGAGGAAAGATGAGAGGGGAGAGAGGAAAGAGGAGAGGGGAGAGAGGAAAGAGGAGAGGGGAGAGAGGAAAGAGGAGAGGGGAGAGAGGAAAGAGGAGAGGGGAGAGAGGAAAGAGGAGAGGGGAGAGAGGAAAGAGGAGAGGGGAGAGAGGAAAGAGGAGAGGGGAGAGAGGAAAGAGGAGAGGAGAGAGGAAAGAGGAGAGAGGAAAGAGGAGAGGGGAGAGAGGAAAGAGAGAGGAGAGAGGAAAGAGGAGAGGGGAGAGAGGAAAGAGGAGAGGGGAGAGAGGAAAGAGGAGAGGGGAGAGAGGAAAGAGGAGAGGGGAGAGAGGAAAGAGGAGAGGGGAGAGAGGAAAGAGGAGAGGGGAGAGAGGAAAGAGAGAGGAAAGAGGAAAGAGGAGAGAGGAAAGAGGAGAGGGGAGAGAGGAAAGAGGAGAGGGGAGAGAGGAAAGAGAGAGGAAAGAGGAAAGAGGAGAGAGGAAAGAGGAAAGAGGAGAGAGGAAAGAGAGAGGAGAGAGGAGAGAGGAAAGATTAGAGGGGAGAGAGGAAAGATGAGAGGGGAGAGAGGAGAGAGGAAAGGGGAGAGAGGAAAGAGGAAAGATGAGAGGGGGGAGAGGAAAGAGGAGAGAGGAAAGATGAGAGGGGAGAGAGGAAAGAGGAGAGAGGAAAGATGAGAGGGGGGAGAGGAAAGAGGAGAGAGGAAAGATGAGAGGGGAGAGAGGAAAGAGGAGAGAGGTAAGAGGAGAGAGGAAAGAGGAGAGAGGAAAGAGGAGAGAGGAAAGAGGAGAGAGGAAAGAGGAGAGAGGAAAGAGGAGAGAGGAAAGATGAGAGAGGAAAGATGAGAGAGGAAAGATGAGAGAGGAAAGATGAGAGAGGAAAGATGAGAGGGGAGAGAGGAAAGAGGAGAAAGAGGAGAGAGGAGAAAGAGGAAAGAGGAGAAGGGAAAGAGGAAAGAGGAGAAGGGAAAGAGGAGAGTTCCATGTCTTCTGGGCAGGAATCAGTGATCAGGGCTGTAATGTACTGCCGTCTGCCTGCTCAGCCCCCTGTAGAGGAGCTCTTACTGTCCGATCCAGCCGCCCAGCCTGTCAGTGATCTAAGCCCAGGAGAGTTTTTGTGTCTTTCCGGCAAAGAGCGGGGAAGACTGCAGCGGGTATAGGCGTATCCTCGCCTCTGCTTTTGGACAGAATTTAGCAAGACAAAGGGTGGTGCCCCAGTGTTTTAGCACCCCCTCCCACACTCCGCCCAGGGCAGTGGCTGACTGTTATTAATTTTATTGTTCCTAGATTTCCCTGTGAACTACAGAAAGTTAGAAACATTTAAAAGTTTTTTTTATCAGTCCTGACTGAGCACTTTAAAGTTCTTCCTGCAGTTTTCCCGGTGCTCAGCTTGCGGTTGGGACTCGTCTCCTACAGATACTACCTACCGTCACACCCCCTGTACTCTTCTCTTGTACATGATGCCCAATATCATAGCCTTCTCACTTCTGTTCTGCAGATACTTTGTTCATTCTCGTTAGCTTCTCAATCTTATCTTGTGCATACTGCCTATATCGTGTTGTCCACACTCCCTTCCTGCGTATACTGCCTGCTGTCATAGGCTACACACTTCTCTCCTGTGCCTGCTGCCCATTGTCAGACCCTACAAACTCTTCTCCTGCACATACTGCCCATTGTGATACTCCTGCACTCCTCGTCTTCTGTCATTCTCTACACACTCCTCTCTTGCACAGATTGCCTGCTGTCCTATGCTTTTGCACTCTTCTGCTACACATACTGCCCACTATCATGTCCTTTGCACTCTTCTCCTACACATATTGTCCACTGTTATACCTGCCACACTCCTCTACTGCACACACTGCTTGCAGTCATAACCTCTGCAACCCTCTGCTGAACGTACCCTCTACAATCTTCTGTGCATACTACCCATTGTCATATCCTCCACACTGCTCTACTGCACATACTGCCTGCTCTCCCAACCTCTGCACTCCTCTCCTGCACATAGTGCCTGCTCTCCCAACCTCTGCACTCCTCTCCTGCACATAGTGCCTGCTCTTTTAGCCTCCACACTCCTCTCCTGCACTTAATGCCTGCTCTTCCAGCCTCCACACTCCTCTCCTGCACATAATGCCTGCTCTCCCAACCTCCACACTTCTCTCCTGCACATAATGCCTGCTCTTCCAGCCTTCACACTCCTCTCCTGCACATAATGCCCTCTCTCCCAACCTCCACACTCCTCTCCTGCACATAATGCCTGCTCTTCCAGCCTCCATACTCCTCTCCTGCACATAATGCCTGCCGTCTTACCCTCCATGCTCCTCTCCTGCACATAATGTCTGCTCTCCTGCACTTACGGCCCTCTGGCATATCCTCCACTTTCCTTCTCATGCACACACTGCCTGCTGTCATACCCTTCACACTCCTCTCCTGCACACATTGCCTGCTGCCATACCCTCCACACTCCTCTCCTGCACACACTGCCTGCTGTCATACCCTCCACACTCCTCTCCTGCACACACTGCCTGCTGTCATACCCTCCACACTCCTCTCCTGCACACATGGCCTGCTGTCATACCCTCCACGCTTCTCTCCTGCACACACTGCCTGCTGTCATACCCTCCACGCTTCTCTCCTGCACACACTGCCTGCTGTCATACCTTCTGCCCTCCTGTACTGCACATGCTGCTCACTATCATACACTGGACACCTCTCTCCTGTGCAAACTCACTGCTGTCATACCTTTAGCACTACGCTTTGTCACAGACTGCCCCTTGCCATACCCTTTGCTCTTCTCTCCTGCACATACTGCCCACTGTCATACCCTCCACACTCTTCTGCACATACTGCCCACTGTCATACCCTCCACACTCTTCTGCACATACTGCCCACTGTCATACCCTCCACACTCTTCTGCACATACTGCCCACTGTCATACCCTCCACACTCTTCTGCACATACTGCCCACTGTCATACCCTCCACACTCTTCTGCACATACTGCCCACTGTCATACCCTCCACACTCTTCTGCACATACTGCCCACTGTCACACACTCCCTTACTGCACAGAAGGCAATAGTTAAATTGAGTTCTGTTAAACAGACACGCTGGAAAACTTTAATCGATCAGCTTCTGTAGCCGCTGATCAGTGTGTTCTGATAGTAGAGCGTCCCGCTGTCAGAATCCACCTAGCTTGTGTGGATGGGGGATTCCAGACATTTTTGTTTTTCATTCTGCCTAACTTTGTAAGTCTATAGCCAGCCTTATACATCAACATTAATCCCCTGCACACACAGCCAGTAGCCATACCCTCTCCTGTACCTACTGCCCTGCCATTATCTCTCTAACTTTCCAAGCATACGCTGCCCTGTTATACCCTCCACATCCCTCCCATACACACAGCCAGCAGTCACACTTCTCTCCTGTACATACTGCCTGTCCTCATGCTCTCTGCACTCCTCTCCTGTACATATTGCCTGCTCTCATACCCTCTGCACTCCTCTCCTGGACCTACTGCCCTGCCATTATCTCTGTACCTTTCCAAGCATACACTGCCCTGTTATACCCTCCACGTTCCTCCCGTACACACAGCCAGCAGTCACACCCCACACTCCTCTCCTGTACATACTGCCTGCCCTCATACCCTCTGCACTCCTCTCCTGTACATATTGCCTGCTCTCATACCCTCTGCACTCCTCTCCTGTACATACTGCCTGCCATCATACCCTCTGCACTCCTCTCCTGTACATATTGCCTGCTCCCATACCCTCTGCACTCCTCTCCTGTACATACTGCCTGCTCTCATACCCTCCGCACTTCTCTCCTGTACATATTGCCTGCTCTCATACCCTCTGCACTCCTCTCCTGTACATACTGCCTGCTCTCATCTCATACCCCTTGCACTCCTCTCCTGTACATATTGCCTGCCATAACCTCTGCACTCCTCTCCAGTACACATGCCCACTAAAACTCTTCTCCAGCATTGTTTCCGATACCCCCAACTTTCCTGACCTGGAACGGCACACTTTTTCTGCCTGACATAAAATACAACCCAGATACAGACAGAGAAGGTTTTCCTCTTATTCTCCTGGCTTGTAGAATGACAAGAAACAGCAAATCTTGGCTGAAACATTTGCCTAGAAATGTCCACACACTAAGATCTGTATTATAGGCAGTAGTAGAGTAGAACAAAGTTGATCTATATATACAAAATTGAATAGATGATCGTAACAGTCCATGCCCGAGGGTTGTAGCCCTGCAAAGTCATACCAAGTGTGTAGGCACTGAGCTGCTCAGATGACAGGTAAGTTTATGGTGTTGGAGGGGATCCACAAGTATAGATAAACTCTTAATAGGAGCACAAGGTTGGTCTACACCAAAAAATGCCCCTAAAGTCTCAAGTGCTAGCCCAGCTCCTCACCGCAGAGTAGATAAAAAAAGTTGAATGGATGGCTGCATTTGACTGCAACAAATTCTTTTACATGACATACAATCATGCAACAGGAGGAATGAGACTGCAGTTTGATTGTGGGTCATGTATAGGAATTTGTTGCAATAAGGAAGTTGGCTTTTATTAAAGAGCAGGCATCCATTCAACTTTGTATCTACTCTGCAGTGAGGAGCTGGGCTCGCACCTGAAACTTTAGGGCAATTTTTGGTGTGGACCAACCTGTAGCTCCTATTAAAAGTTGATCTATACTTGAGGATCCCCTCCAACATCATAAACTTATCTGACGTCTGAACAGTTAAGTGCCTATACACTTGGGAGGACTTTGCAGAGCTACAACCCTCAGTATGAACCGTCTAGCCCTATAAATGTTGTAATTTTGTAATAGAAGGAAAGTAACAAGTTATTAAAGGCAAGGAGCCCTATGATACACCTACAAGGAGCAGTGGTTTTCTAAAGATGATCTATTTTTTCGGATCCCAACCGACATCTTTAGCTTATCCTACATCTGAAAAGTTCAGTGCCTACACACTGGGGAGGACTTTAAGGAACTACAACCCTCAACATGGACTTTTTTTAGCCCTATAGATGTTGCCATTTTTTAATAGGACGGAAGTAGCAAATTATGAAATTGCGAAGCCCTATAATGCACTTTCTGGGAGCGGTGGGATCCCAACCAACACCATAAATGTACCTGACATAGCTTGGAAGGACTTTGCAGAGCTACAACCCTCAGCATGGACTGCTCAACCCTATAAATGTTGCCATTTTGTAATAGAAGTAAATTATCAGATTATGAAAGGCACGGAGCCCTATGATCCACCTACCAGGAGCAGTGGTTTGCTTTTATTCCAAGGTTTTCTATTCTTGAGGATACCAATCAACACCTTCAACTTATCTGACATCTGAACAGTTCAGTGGGGAGGACTTTGCAGAGCTACAACCCTCAACATGAACTATTCAGCCCTATAGATGTTGCAATTTTGTAGTAGGAGGAAAATAGCAAGTTACAAAAGTTGATCTAATTTTGAGGATCCCAACCAACGTATTATAAACTTATCTGGCATAACTTAGGAGGACTTTGAAGAACTACAACCTTTACCTAGAACTGCTCAGCCCAAAATGTTGCCATTTTGTATTAGGAAGAAAGTAACAATTTATGAAAGGTGCGGAGAACCAAGATCCATCTACCAGGAGCAGTTTTGTTACTATTATAAGTTGATCTATTAAAGGATCCCAACCAACACCGTAAACTTATCTGACATTTGAACAGTTTGGTGCCTACACACTTTTGCAGTAATTTGCAGAACTACAGCCCTTAGCATGGACTGCTCAGCCCTATAAATGTTGCCATTTTGTAATAGGAGGAAAGTAACACATTATGAAAGTTGCAGAGCCCCAGGATCTACCTACCAGGAGTGGTGTTTTGCTACTATTAAAAGCTGATCTATTCTTGAGGATCCCAACCAACACCATACTTGGGAGGACTTTGCAGAGCTACAACCCTCAGCATGAGCCGCTCAGCCCTACTGATGTTGCCATTTTATAACAAGAAGTAAAAAGTTTTGAAAGGAGCGTAGCCCCAAGTTCCACCTACCAGGAACAGTGCTTTGCTACTATTGATCTATTAAAGGATCCCAACCAACACCGTAAACTTATCTGACATTTGAACAGTTTGGTGCCTACACACTTGGGGGAAATTTGCAGAACTACAGCCCTTAGCATGGACTGCTCAGCCCTATAAATGTTGCCATTTTGTAATTGGAGGAAAGTAACACATTATGAAAGTTGCAGAGCCCCAAGATCTACCTACCAGGAGTGGTGTTTTGCTACTATTAAAAGCTTATCTATTCTTGAGGATCCCAACCAACACCAACTTGGGAGGACTTTGCAGAGCTACAACCCTCAGCATGGACTGCTCAGCCCTATAGATGTTGCCATTTTATAATAAGAAGTAAAAAGTTATGAAAAGAGCGTAGCCCTAAGTTCCACCTACCAGGAGCAGTGCTTTGCTACTATTGATCTATTAAAGCAGAGTTCCACCCAAAAATAGAACTTCCGCTTTAAGTGATGGTGACCCCCTGACATGCCACATTTGGCATTTCATTTTTTTTTTGGGGGGGGGTACCCAGTTTTTAATGGGCACCCTACTCCCACTTCCTCCTCTGGCTCCGCGGCGCCGGAAGTTCACATCTCCCTCTTCTGGGACACATCACAGGTCCCAGAAGATCGCCCGGCCATTCACATCGTGCAGCGCAGCTCATGCATGCGCAGTGCTCGCCCGGCTGTGAAACCATAGCTGGGCACCCAC
This sequence comes from Lithobates clamitans, assembly GCA_037952925.1. Taxonomy (NCBI): domain Eukaryota; kingdom Metazoa; phylum Chordata; class Amphibia; order Anura; family Ranidae; genus Lithobates; species Lithobates clamitans. The sequence continues at coordinate 2,318,752 of JBBGZY010000250.1, forward strand.
AGTTAGAATGCCGGCACCGTGGAGAGGAGCAGGGCTTCGTACGCCCACATCGCTGGACCGTTGGGAAGGTGAGTGATTAATAAAAGTCAGCAGCTACACCTTTTGAAGCTGCTGACTTTTAAATGGGTGGAACTCCGCTTTAAGGATTCCAACCAACACCATAAACTTGTCTAACTTCTAAACAGTTTGGTGCCTACATGCACTGGGGATGACTTTTGCAGAGCTACAACCCTCAGCATGGACTGCTCAGCTCTCTAGAAGTTGTAATTTTGTAGCAAGAAGAAAGTATAAAGATATGAAAGGCGCAGAGGCCTCCAAAGAGCCACCTATCAGAAGTGGTGTTTTGCTACTATTAAAAGTTGACCTATTCTTGAGGCTCTTAACCAACACCATAAACATATCTGACATAACTTGGAAGGACTTTGCAGAGCTACAACCCTCAGCATGAACTGCTCAGCTCAGCCTTATATATGCTGCTATTTTGTAATAGGAATAAAGTAAAAAGTTATGAAAGGCATAGAGCCCCATGATCCACCTACAAGGAGCACTGTTTTGCTAAAAGTTGATCTACTCTTGAGGATCCCAACCACCACCATACTTGGGAGGACTTTGCAGAGCTACAACCCTCAGCATAGACTTCTCAGCCCTATAGATGTTGCCATTTTATAACAAGAAGTAAAAAGTTATGAAAGGAGCGTAGCCCCAAGTTCCACCTACCAGGAGCAGTGCTTTGCTACTATTGATCATGCACTGGGGAGGACTTTTGCAGAGCTACAACCCTCAGCATGGACTGCTCAGCTCTATAGAAGTTGTCATTTTGTAACAAGAAGAAAGTATAAAGTTATGAAAGGGCAGCGCCCTCCAAAGATCCACCTATCTGAAGTGGTGTTTTGCTACTATTAAAGGTTGACCTATTCTTGAGGATCTCAACCAACACCATAAACATATCTGACATAACTTGGAAGGCCTTTGCAGAGCTACAACCCTCAGCATGGACTGCTAAGCTCAGCCCTATAGATGTTGCTATTTTGTAATAGGAAGAAAGTAAAAAGTTATGAAAGGCGCGGAGCCCCATGATCCACCTACAAGGAGCACTGTTTTGCTAAAAAATGATCTACTCTTGAGGATCCCAACCACCACCATACTTGGGAGGACTTTGCAGAGCTACAACCCTCAGCATGAACTGCTCAGCCCTATAGACGTTGTCATATTGTAACAGGAAGAAAGTATAAAGTTATAAAATGCGCAGAGCCAACCAAAGATCCACCTATCAGAAGTGGTGTTTTTCTACTAAAAGTTGACCTATTCTTGAGGATCTCAACCAACACCATAAACATATCTGATATAACTTGGAAGGACTTTGCAGAGATACAACCCTCGGCATGGACTGCTCAGCTCAATAGCTGTTGCTATTTTGTAATAGGAAGAAAGTAAAAAGTTATGAAAGGCGCAGAGCCCCATGATCCACCTACAAGCAGCACTGGTTTGCTAAAAATTGATCTACACTTGAGGATCCCAACCACCTACAAGGAGCACGGTTTTGCTAAATGTTTATCTACTCTTGAAGACCCCAACGTCCACCATACTTGGGAGGACTTTGCAGAGCTACAACCCTCAGCATGGACTGCTCAGCCCTATACACATTGTCATATTGTAACAAGAAGAAAGTATAAAAGTTATGAAAGGCGTGGAGCCCCCCAAAGATCCACCTATCAGAAATGGTGTTTTGCTATTATTAAAAGTTGACCTATTCTTGAGGATCCCAACCAACACCATAAACATATCTGACATAACTTGGAAGGACTTTGCAGAGCTACAACCCTCAGCATTGACTGCTCAGCCCTATAGACATTGTCATATTGTAACAAGAAGAAAGTATAAAGTTATGAAAGGCGCGGAACCCCCCAAAGATCCACCTACCAGGAGCGGCGACCAGCAGGCGAAGAGCACACACATGATCCCCATCAGCTGGAACATGGTTTCCATCGTGATCCTCTCCCACTGCTTGCTGGTCTTGGACGCGGAGTTCCGGCTCTTGCAGCGCCTCACCAGGGCTTTGATGGTCGCCAGGTTGCAGGTGAAGGTGGTCGCCAGCGACAGGAGCCCCAAGGAGGCGAAGGTGGCGGCGAAGACCACACTGCCGGGGTTCCGCCGGTCCGTACTGATAAAGCACCAGGTGCCCGGCCACTGCACCGTGTAGTGCCCCAGCCCGATCAGCGGCAGTAGGGCAAAGCCCAGCCCGGCGCCCCAGATGGAGATGAGCACGGTGACGGTGGCCCGGCTCCGCATGTGGCTGGAGTACCAGTGCGGGGAGCGGATGGCTAGGGTCCTCTCTATGGCCATGGCGCTGGCGATGAAGAGCGGGCACAGCCCGAACATGGCCATGCACAGCCCGAAGAAGTGACACAGGTGACCCGACGGGTCCACCCGGCTCCACTGGCGGCCGGCCAGGTAGACGGAGATGACGATCGGGCTGGTGAGGAGCTGTCCGGTGAAGTCGGTGAGCGCCAGGCTGCCGATACACAGCAGGAACGAATGCTTCCTCTTACTCTCCTTCTGCCGGTACGATCGGTAGATGAGGGACATGGCCAGCGCATTGCCCACCAGACCGGTGATCATCATAGACAGCGGGAACGCCACCGACACCGAACCCCCGCACTCCTGGCTCCGCTCCCGCACCACGCTGGACGTGTTCGCCTCCCACATGCTGGAGTTCTCACAACCCGCGGAGCTGCTGCCCATCCTGCCCGGCTCCGCTACCCTGCTCCGCACCCCTCCGCCGGATCATGTCTGGTGGCGGGACACCCGCTCTACTGCCGGCAGAGCCGGAGAACGGGGCTATAAGAGGCGGAGGGGGCGGGGACAGACACGTGCTGGGAGAGTGACAACCGACACTCCGATCCGATCCCTGAGGACAGGCATGACTACCGATAGATCCTTCTAAGAGGAGGACAGGCATGACTACCGATAGATCCTTCCAAGAGGAGGACAGGCATGACTACCGATAGATCCTTCCAAGAGGAGGACAGGCATGACTACCGATAGATCCTTCTAAGAGGAGGACAGGCATGACTACCGATAGATCCTTCTAAGAGGAGGACAGGCATGACTACCGATAGATACATCCAAGAGGAGGACAGGCATGACTACGGATAGATCCTTCCAAGAGGAGGACAGGCATGACTACCGATAGATACATCCAAGAGGAGACTCTGATCCCAGAAAGGATAGGCATAACTACAGATAGATTCATCCAAGAGGATACTATGATCCCTGAGGACAGGCATGACAACTGATAGATCCATCCAAGAGGAGGACAGGCATGACTACTGATAGATACATCCAAGAGGACAGGCATGACTACCGATAGATCCTTCTAAGAGGAGGACAGGCATGACTACTGATAGATCCATCCAAGAGGGGGACAGGCATGACTACCGATAGATCCTGGTAGTCCTGGACGTGTTCGCCTCCCACATGCTGGAGTTCTCACAACCCGCGGAGCTGCTGCCCATCCTGCCCGGCTCCGCTACCCTGCTCCGCACCCCTCCGCAGGATCATGTCTGGTGGCGGGACACCCGCTCTACTGCCGGCAGAGCCGGAGACCGGGGCTATAAGAGGCGGAGGGGGCGGGGACAGACACGTGCTGGGAGAGTGACAACCGACACTCCGATCCGATCCCTGAGGACAGGCACGACTACCGATAGATCCTTCTAAGAGGAGGACAGGCATGACTAACGATAGATCCTTCTAAGAGGAGGACAGGCATGACTACCGATAGATCCTTCCAAGAGGAGGACAGGCATGACTACCGATAGATCCTTCCAAGAGGAGGACAGGCATGACTACTGATAGATACATCCAAGAGGACAGGCATGACTACCGATAGATCCATCCAAGAGGAGGACAGGCATGACTACCGATAGATACATCCAAGAGGACAGGCATGACTACCGATAGATCCTTCTAAGAGGAGGACAGGCATGACTACCGATAGATCCATCCAAGAGGGGGACAGGCATGACTACCGATAGATCCTTCCAAGAGGAGGACAGGCATGACTACTGATAGATCCTTCCAAGAGGAGGACAGGCATGACTACCGATAGATACATCCAAGAGGAGGACAGGCATGACTACTGATAGATCCTTCCAAGAGGAGGACAGGCATGACTACCGATAGATACATCCAAGAGGAGGACAGGCATGACTACTGATAGATCCTTCCAAGAGGAGGACAGGCATGACTACCGATAGATCCTTCCAAGAGGAGGACAGGCATGACTACTGATAGATCCTTCCAAGAGGAGGACAGGCATGACTACGGATAGATACATCCAAGAGGAGGACAGGCATGACTACTGATAGATCCTTCCAAGAGGAGGACAGGCATGACTACCGATAGATCCTTCCAAGAGGAGGACAGGCATGACTACCGATAGATACATCCAAGAGGAGACTCTGATCCCAGAAAGGATAGGCATAACTACAGATAGATTCATCCAAGAGGATACTATGATCCCTGAGGACAGGCATGACAACTGATAGATCCATCCAAGAGGAGGACAGGCATGACTACCGATAGATACATCCAAGAGGAGGACAGGCATGACTACCGATAGATCCTTCCAAGAGGAGGACAGGCATGACTACTGATAGATACATCCAAGAGGACAGGCATGACTACCGATAGATCCATCCAAGAGGAGGACAGGCATGACTACCGATAGATACATCCAAGAGGACAGGCATGACTACCGATAGATCCTTCTAAGAGGAGGACAGGCATGACTACTGATAGATCCATCCAAGAGGGGGACAGGCATGACTACCGATAGATCCTTCCAAGAGGAGGACAGGCATGACTACCGATAGATACATCCAAGAGGAGGACAGGCATGACTACCAATAGATCCTTCCAAGAGGAGGACAGGCATGACTACAGATAGATCCATCCAAGAGGAGACTCTGATCCCAGAAAGGATAGGCATAACTACAGATAGATTCATCCAAGAGGATACTATGATCCCTGAGGACAGGCATGACAACTAATAGATCCATCCAAGTGGAGACTCCAATCCTTGAGGACAGGCATGACTACCAATAGATCCTTCCAAGAGGAGACTCCGATCCCAGAAAGGATAGGCATAACTACAGATAGATTCATCCAAGAGGAGACTACGATCCCTGAGGACGGGCATGACAACTGATAGATCCAAGTGGAGACTCCGATACCTGAGGACAGGCATGACTACCAATAGATCCTTCCAAGAGGAGACTCCAATCCCAGAAAGGATAGACATAACTACAGATAGATTCATCCAAGAGGAGACTACGATCCCTGAGGACAGGCATGACTACCAATAGATCCTTCCAAGAGGAGACTCCAATCCCAGAAAGGATAGACATAACTACAGATAGATTCATCCAAGAGGAGACTACGATCCCTGAGGACAGGCATGACCACCGATAGATCCTTCCAAGAGGAGACTCCGATCCCAGAAAGGATAGGCATAACTACAGATAGATTCATCCAAGAGGAGACTCTGATCCCTGAGGACAGGCATGAGCACCGATAGATCCATCCAAGAGGAGACTCTGATCCCAGAAAGGATAGGCATAACTGCAGATAGATCCATCCAAGAGGAGACTCTGATCCCTGAGGACAGGCATGACTACTGATAGATCATTCCAAGAGGAGACTCTGATCCCAGAAAGGATAGACATAACTATAGATAGATCCTATCCCTGAAGGAAGACAGGAGTGACTGCAACCAGACCCTTTCAAGAAGAAACTTAAGTCCCAAAAAGGACAGGCATAACTAGAATAATATCCATTCAAGAGACTTTGACCCCATGGAGAAGACAGGTGTGTCTATAAACTAGATCCACCTAAGAGGAGACTCAGATCCCAGAAAGGATAGGAAAAACTATGGATAGATCCATCCAAGAGGAGACTCCGATCCCTGAGGACAGGCATGACTACCGATAGATCCATCCAAGAGGAGGATAGACATGACTACAGATAGATCCTTCCAAGAGAAGATTCCGATCCCAGGAAGGATAGGCATAACTATAGATAGATCCTTCCAAGAGGAGAGTCCGATCCCTGAAGGAGGACAGGAGTGACTGCAACCAGATCTTTTCAAGAAGAAACTTCAGTCCCAAAAAGGACAGGCGTGACTAGAACAATATCCATCCAAGAGACTCTGACCCCCTGGAGAAGACAGGTGTGACTATAACTAGATCCACCCAGGAGGAGACTCTGATCGCAAAAAAGGATAGGCATGACCACAACCAGATCTATCCAAGAGAAGACTCAAATCCCTGGGGGAGGACAGGGATGACTGCAGCCAGATCCATCCAAGAGGAGACTGATCCCTGAGGGAGGACAAGCATGACTGCAACCAGATCCACCCAAGAATAAACTTCAATCCCAGAAAGGACAGGCATGACTAGAACAATATCCATCCAAGTGGAGACTCTGATCCCAGAGAGGACAGACATGACTGCAACTGGATTCATGCAAAAGGAGACTCTGATCGCCTGGAGAAGACAGGTGTGACTATACCTAGATCCACTCAAGAGGAGACTCTGATCCCAGAGAGGATAGGCATGACTACAGATAGCTCCATCCAAGTGGTGACTTCGATCCCTGAGGGAGGACAGGAGTGACTGCAAACAGATCCTTCCAAGAAGAAACTTCAATCCCAGAAAGTATAGACGTGACTACAACCAGATCCATCCAAGAGGAGACTCCAATCCTCTGGAAAGGACAGGCATGACTACAACCAGATCTATCTAAGAGGAAACTCTGATTCCTGGGAGAGGACAGGCATGACCACTGACCACAACCAGATCCATCTGAAAGGAGACTCCGATCCCAGAATGGATAGGCATGACTACAGATAGATCCATTCAAGAGGAGACTCCAATCCCTAAAGGAGGACAGGAGTTACTGCAACCAGATCCATCCAAAGGGAGATTTTGTAACCAGATTAATCCAAGAGGAGACTCTGATCCCCCAGAGAAGATAGGTGTAACTATAACTAAGTCCACCCAAGTGGAGACTCCGATCCCTGGGAGAGGATAGGCGTAACTACAACCGGAACCTTCCAAGAGGAGACTCAAACTCCCCAGAGAGGGCAGGCAAGACTACAACCAGATCCATCCAAGAGGATCTCTCCAAAAATGTTGACAAATGCATAGAGTGGATCTGATGAATCCCCTTTCATACAAACCCCATCACTAAGGATGAGACAAACTGCCTTGGGTTCAGTTTGAGGGTTTTTTGACAAACTTCTTATGCCCCGTACAAACGGTCGGATGTTCCGACGGAAAATGTGTGATAGGACCTTGTTGTCGGAAATTCCGACCGTGTGTAGGCTCCATCACACATTTTCCATCGGATTTTCAGACACACAAAGTTTGAGAGCAGGCTATAAAATTTTCTGACAACAAAATCCGTTGTCGGAATTTCCGATCGTGTGTACACAAATCCGACGCACCAAGTGCCACGCATGCTCAGAATAAATAAAGAGATGAAAGCTATTGGCTACTGCCCTGTTTATAGTCGCGACGTACGTGTTTTACGTCACCGCGTTCAGAATGATCGGATTTTCCGACAACTTTGTTTGACCGTGTGTATGCAAGACAAGTTTGAGCCAACATCCGTCGGAAAAAATCCTAGGATTTTGTTGTCGGAATGTCCGATCAATGTCCGACCGTGTGTACGGGGCATTAGAAGTCTGGATTCTAAACCCAAACTCCATTGCAATCAATGGGAGTTGAATCTGTCAAATTATAAATGCCCGTTTTCTGGACTAATAGGCAAGAGGGTTAAAAAAAAAAAAATTGCATGGGGTGGGGCATTGCCCTGGGGAACATAAACCAATGCAAAAAATGAATGCCAGGAGCAGTGATTTTTTTTTTTAAATACCTAATGCAGAATATTAAAAAGTCGAAATTGTTTAAATAACATGCCTCTTGGGGGGGAGGGGGGGTGTTGTATCGTAATCCTGCCTATGAATGGAAAATTTCCTGCGAATTACGGAAAGTACTGCAACCGCACTGACATTCCACCCCGCAACATGGGAGATCTCACTGCCTGTTAACTGCTCTCTGAAAAGCGATCTGAATGCAGATTGGTCTTCAGAGACTAAAACCTGTGTGAACAAGCCCTAACGTGGAACTGACCCTCAAAAAAGTGCGAGCGGACTGTGTACTCGCTGGCTGTTTTTTGCATGCATTTTAATGATTAGTTTGCATTTTCCGTGAACCAAGAGGGCATGTGTCAGTGTTGCTAAATCACATGATTATCCTGATTAGAACGTATCTTCTTCTTGACATGTGTAAAAAAAAAAAAAAAATCAAAGGCGGATTCCGGGGTCCCTTGTGTACTTAAAGTGTTACTAAAATCAGTTTAAAAAAAATTAAAATAACAAACATGTTATACCTACCTGCTCTGTGCTGCGGTATTGCACAGAGTGGCCCCCGATCCTCCTCTTCTGGGGTCCCCGGTGGCGATCTTGGCTCCTCCTCTTTTTTTTATGTCCACCATAGCCAGCCGTTTGCTATGGGAGAAACGTGGTCTGTGCATGATGACATAAGCCTGGGCTAACACAGAAAGTGGGCTGTATTTGGTATTTACTGGCAGAAAAAAAGTGTTTTACTATCCAAAGTTAAAACAACAAGGGCAGAAGATTTAATAGATGGAAAGTTGAAAAAATGACTGAAGGTCCGCTTAAAGCCTAGGCAAAGATCACATGATCTCTGGCTACTAGGAGCATTTGTGGGTGTGTCCTGCCGGCAGACTTATGTTCCCAAACAAATAAACCCTAAGTGCCGGTTCATACAGGGGCGGCTTCAAAGTCGTCTGACTCTGAAGCCGCCCCGTACAGCGTGACTTCAGCACGGCTTGCAAAACGGCTTCTGTATAGAAGTCAATGTAAGCCGCTCCGAAGTCGCCCCAAAGTAGTACAGGAACATTTTTCTAAGTCGGAGCGACTCGAATCGCTCCTATTAGAACGGTTCTATTGCAATGCATGGAGCGCAACTTACCAGGCGGCCAAGTCGCCTGACAGGTCGCCCCGGTGTGGGCAGGCACTAATTGTGAGAATTTCAAGATTAGAGGATCAGCTGGAAACAACCAGGATGCAGAACCTGCATACCTACAGACAAACATGACTAAAACATACATAATTACAGACTATAATTAGAAACAATTTAAAAAAAAACAAAAAAACATTAATGTTTATTTACATTAATTAGGTATATCTAAACTAAATAAATAGGAAGACTGCAATTCCAATTTAACCAAAAACAAAATATTTAAATGTATTTTGACAGTTTGTAAATGTTCTTACAATTAATATAAGGGCAGCGCTTACACCAAAATACATAAATGTCCAAATAAAAAACACATACAGTCCAAATAATTCCGTAGTGACAATAAGTTCTGAACAGAAAAAGTGTCCATCAATGGTAGATGCCCCAATGAATGCTTGTTGATTTGTCAATGCCCAAATGAAGTGTAAAACCGAAGAATTCCACCGGTTAACACTTTATTCATGTGTGTTTTGTCTTAAATTTGGTGAGTGCATAGTGGAAAAGTTCCCAAGCATTCATTATGGCATCTACACATGGTGGACGCTTTTTCTCCAGATCTTTTCATCACTCCAGTATTATTTAGACTACAGTAAAACCTTGCATTGCGAGCATAATTTGTTCCAGAAACATGCTTGTAATCCAAAGCACTCTTATATCAAAGCAAATTTCCCTATAAGAAATAATGGAAACTCAAATGATTTGTTCCACAACCATTTATTCATAGGTCCTTCAGTTTATAGTCCATATAAAAAGATTATAGCAGTGTGACCAGGTTGTGTAACCATAAAATGTCCATCCACAAATGGAAGCCTCCACAAGGGGATTAGAAGCAAAATCCAGCAGGAGCTGCAGTGTGTCAAAGAGAAGAGAGGCGCCTCTAAGTGTAGCAATATGTTGTTAAATATTGTTCCTTCATTAAATGTAACCATATTGCTACACTTAGAGGTGCCTCTCTTATCTTTTATACTCAGTTGTGACATGATGCTACTTGTATATCAAGACATCGCTTGTATATCAAGTCAAAATGTATTTAAAAATTTTGCTTGTCTTGCAAAACGCTCTCATTTAGAAAAGTAGGGAATTTAGAGAAGTAGGGAAAAATTACTGCGCTGTGCAACTGCAACCTAGCAGCCAGCACGGCTGTAGACAAAAAGCATAAATGTGGATGAGTAAATAAGTGCAGCGCTAATGTTGCAAAAACCTATATACATAAATTTATAAAAAAAAATAAAATTATGATATTAAACAAAAACAAATCGAAGTGACAGAAATTCAAACATTATGAAATGTGAATCCAACAAGGGAAAAGTGAAAATTATTAGCAGTGTGTTAGTATGGTGACTGCACCGTGAACAAAGTCCAAAGCAAAAAACAAAAAAATAGCAAATATAGTCCAACCACTGGTGTGAACCTTGAAGTGAGAAAAGTGGACAGAAGCACCACCACCATCTTTAATAGGAGGAGGCTTACCAGATCGTAGTGACTTGGCGGGGCTTATACCACCCAAGTCTGCAAAGCTTGTTAGGTTGAATAAACCTAATGGGGACAGCAGGTCCTGGATCCGCGTCAATAGATCAACATTAGACCATCAATGGGTTGTAGCTTATGGGCTCCAAACATCATAAGGAGGGTAGAAGCTTGGTACCACATGGATTATGTCATGCAATAAAAAAAGGGGGCTGTCATAGCGTGATACCATTTAAAAAATATTTAATAAAAAATATAGATTGAACACTCACATTTGGAAGAACATGATAAGGCATGTAAAAATACACAGAGCGATGTATGTGGGAAGGTCCACACAACGCGTTTCGACTACACAGTCGTCATCTGGGGTGTGGACCCCCCACAACAACATCGCTTAAATAGAAATGGTGACCCCAGACCATGCATGACGCAGGAAATGGCTCCACATGACATCACTTCCTGTCTCAGTGTCTGGATCCCGGAAGGATTTTACCCATTTGCCTTATTTGTCTATTCCCTTCCGGGATCCAGACACTGAGACAGGAAGTGATGTCATGTGGAGCCATTTCCGGCATCATTCATGGTCTGGGGTCACCATTTCTATTTAAGCGATGTTATTGTGGGGGGTCCACACCCCAGATGATGACTGTGTAGTCGAAGCGCGTTGGATGGACCTTCTCATATAACTCGCTCTGTGTTTTTTTACATGCTTTAACATGTTCTTACAAATGTGAGTGTTCAATCTATATTTTTTATTAAATAATATTTTTTCAACGGTATCACGCTATGCCAGCCCCCTTTTTTTATTGCATGACATAATCCATGTGGTACCAAGCTTCTACCCTCCTTATGATGTTTGGAGCCCATAAGCTACAACCCATTGATGGTCTAATGTTGATCTATTGACGCGGATCCAGGACCTGCTGTCCCCATTAGGTTTATTCAACCTAACAAGCTTTGCAGACTTGGGTGGTATAAGCCCCGCCAAGTCACTACCATCTGGTAAGCCTCCTCCTATTTATGGTGGTGGTGCTTCTGTCCACTTTTCTCACTTCAAAGTTCACACCGGTGGTCGGAATTTCTCATATGTCTATTGGATTGTACATCTATTTGGACTATATTTGCTATTTTTTGTTTTTTGCTTTGGACTTTGTTCACGGTGCAGTCACCATACTAACACACTGCTAATAATATTCACATTTTTATAATGTTTGAATTTCTGTCACTTTGAAGTGTTTATGTTTAATATCATAATTTTATTTTTTATAAATGTATGTATATTGGTTTTTGCAACATTAGCGCTGCACTTATTTATATATTTATCATTTGTTGATCTATTATCACATATATGTATCTTGGTGTAAGCGCTGCACTTATCGATTGATCATATCGATTGTGCTTATTTACAAGGCTTTGTATAGTCACCTTGTGTGTCAGCAGCTCTATTGTTCTGGGCAGTCACTATATATTTTTTTTTTGTAAATGTTCTTATTTACACATATTATTATATATTAACCACTTAAAGAGGAGTTCCACCCAGGGGGTCCATTAAAAAAAAATTAAGTCAGCAGCTACAAATACTGCAGCTGCTGACTTTTAATTGGACACTTACCTGTCCCGGGGTCCAGCGATGCGGGGGATCGAAGCCCCGCTCGTCCCCCCCCCCTCCGCTCGTCGGCGCCGGCATCTCAACTGTGGGCGCCGGGCTGTGGCTTCACAGCCTGGCACCCACTGCGCATGCGCGAGCGGCGCCGTGCGCCGTGATTGGCCGCTCAATCACCTAGGACCTGTAATGGGTCCCAGATGATTGACAGGAGGGAGCAGAGCTGAGCCCTTCCTGTGCCTGGGGGGAAGTGATGTCACCAGCCCAGGCAAAGGAAGAGGCAGACTACGAGGGACCACCTAGCAACAGGCATTTAGAGGTAAGTGAAAAAAAAAAATATCCAAATTTTTTTTATTTATTTTTTTTAGAATTTTTCAGGTATTTTTGGTTTTTTTTGGGTGGAACCCCACTTTAAGGACCAAGCCTCTTTTTGAGATTTCTTGTTTACAAGTTAAAAACAGTTGTTTTTTTTTTTTGCTAGAAAATGACTTAGAACACCCAAACATTATACATTTTTTTTCTAACACCCTAGAGAATAAAAATACTTTCTGTCACACTGTATTTGCGCAGCGGTTTTACAAGCGCACTTTTTTTTTGGAAAAAATACACTTTTTTGAATTAAAAAATAAGACAACACTAAAGTTAGCCCATTTTTTTTTTATAATGTGAAAGATAATGTTACGCCGAGTAAACTGATACCCAACATGTCATGCTTCAAAATTGCGCCCGCTCAATAAATGTCGACAAACTTTAAGCCTTAAAAATCTCCATAGGCGACGTTTAAAAAATTCTACAGGTTGCATGTTTTGAGTTACAGGGGAGGAATTATTGCTCTCAATCTAACGATCACAGTGATACCTCACATGTGTGGTTGGAACACCGTTTTCATATGGGGGCGCTGCTCACGCATGCGTTCGCTTCTGCACGCAAGCCCGGTGGGACGGGTTGCGTTTAAATTTTTTTTTTTCTTATTTATTTTGCCTTTTATTTGTTATTTTTACACTGTTCTTTTTTTTTTTTTTTAAAAAGTGTCACTTTTATTCCTATTACAAGGAATGTAAACATCCCTTGTAATAGAAAAAAAAGCATGACAGGTCCTCCTAAATATGAGATCTGGGGTCAAAAAGACCTCAGATCTCATATTTACACTAAAATGCAATAAAAAAAAAAAATGTCATTTAAAAAAAAAAGAAAAATGGCCCTTTAAGAGCTATGGGCGGAAGTGACGTTATGACGTCGCTTCTGCCCTGCAATGGTATGGAGATGGGTGGGGGTCATCTTCACCTCACTCGTCTCCATGCCACTGACGTGAGAGTATCCGATCGCCTCCGCCGCTGCCGACGGCTCCGGTAAGCGGCGGAGGGTACCGGAGCGCGGCGGGAGGGGGGTGGGTCTCTCCCGCCACCAATAAAAGTGATCTCACGGCGAATCCACCGCAGAGACCACTATTATCGGAAAGCGGACCACCGGCCGAAGAAGAGGATACCAGGGTTATGGCAGCTAGCTGCTGCCATAACAATGATATTCCTCTTCAAAGTTAGGATGTATATCGGCGTGCGGCGGTCCGTAAGTGGTTAAATCCTTGCATTGTCTATATTACAAAAAATAAAAAACTATACCTGTTGGAAATTGGTCACCTGTAATAAGCTGCTGGAGCCCGGCTACTGAGCTTCATATACATCCATGTCATTGAGTGATTTTGTTGGCAGAGGAGGAGAGCAGACCTTTCTTGCCTGTATTAGATAAGCTTTAGTAGATTAGTGCAAATAGAACTCCCTCCTCAGGTATATGATGTAAAAAGAAAAACCCTTTACATTTTTTCCGAAGTCTTGTAGCCAGTTTGGTGACATCAACTCAGCTTTTTTTTTTTCTTGTATATAAAAATCCAAACAGAATCTTGCAAGCGATCCTTTACCAAACATATGAGCACTATGTATATGAGATATCAGCTGCATGCACTCCTCACATCCCCATACAGTGTGTCAAGATTAACCACTTCAGCCCCGGAAGATTTACCCCCCGGCCATTTTTTGCGATACGGCACTGCGTCGCTTTAGCTGACAATTGCGCGGTCGTGCGACGCTGTACCCAAACAAAATTGACGTCCTTTTTTTCTCACAAATAGAGCTTTTTTTTGGTGGTATTTTGCACTATTTTTTTTTACTTTTTGCACTATAAACAAAAAAAAGAGCAACAATTTTGAAAAAAAAAAAAAAAACTATATTTTTTACTTTTTGCTATAATAAATATCCCATTTTTTTTTTTTTTTTAAACACATTTTTTCATCAGTTTAGGCCGATATGTATTCTTCTACATATTTTTGGTAAAAAAAATCACAATAAGCGTATACTGGTTGGTTTGCGCAAAAGTTATATCGTCTACAAAATAGGGGATATATTTATGGCATTTTTATTATACTTTTTTTTTTTTTTTACTAGCAATGGCAGTGATCAGTGATTTGTAGTGCTAACTGCGACATTGTGGCGGACAGATCAGACACTTTTTTGGGACCAGTGACATTTATACAGCGATCAGTGCTATAAAAATACACTGATTACTGTGTAAATGTCACAGGCCGGGAAGGGGTTAACACTAGGGGGCGATCAAGGGGTTAAGTGTTCCCTAGGGAGGTGTTTCTAACTGTAGGGGGGAGGGGACTAACTGGGAGTACAGAGAGATCACTGTTCCTAATCACTAGGAATAGACGATCTCTCTCTACTCCCCTGTCAGAATGAGGATCTGTTTGTTTATATTGACAGATCCCTGTTCCGGCTCTCTGTGGAGCGATCGCGGGTGGCTGGCAGACATCGCGGCCACCGGCCACACGCATCAGCTCCCCCGCCGTGCAGCCTGCTATAGCTGTTAAAGAGACTGACGTACAGCTACGGCGATTCGCGGAATAGAGCCGCCCCGCCGCAGTATAATGATGGCTGCTGGTCGGCAAACGGTTAAATAAACAACCAATGTTAGTAGCGCGGTAGGCATTCCTACAGGACGGAGCGGTGCTCATGTAGTGATGTGTTAACACTGCTCAATCCTGGAGGACTATGAGCCCAGCCTGCGTGATGACGTGCCCGCTAGGAGGTTGTGAAATGATAGGCTGGGCTTACAGCACATGGGCAAAAAGGGTATTGTTCTACCCAAATAGGATGGTGAAGTCGGTTGCAACGGAGGAGAGGGTACCAACTGGTAAATTTGTTTTATACAGGAGGGGTGGACGGGGGAATAAATTTAAAAATAAATGGATCTCCATTTTGAAGTGTACAAAGTGTGAAAATTTAAAGTGGTTCTAAAGGCAGAAGGTTTTTTTTTTATCTTAAAGCATGCTATGTATTAACATAAAAAACTTTCTGTGTGCAGCAGCCCCCCTCAGCCCCCCTAATGCTTACCTGAGCCACATCTCGATCCAGCGATGTTGAATAGGAGACTCGGCGGTCCGGAACTCTCCCTCCTGATTGGCTGTCAATCAAAGTCAGTGAGCCAAAGAGGAGAGAGTGGGGGCGGGGCCGAGGCCGTGGCTTTGTGTCTGAATGAACACACAGAGCAGCGGCTCGGCTCAGGTGCCCCAATAGCAAGCTGCTTGCTGTGGGGGCAGGAGGGAGTGCCCATCATGTACAGCCTATCAGTGCCCATGACATGCAGCCCGCCAGTGCCCATCATGTACAGCCTATCAGTGCCCATGAAATGCAACCTGCCAGTGCCCATCATGTATAGCCTATCAGTGCCCATGAAATGCAGCCTGCCAGTGCCCATCATGTACAGCCTATCAGTGCCCATCATGTACAGCCTATCAGTGCCCATGACGTGCAGCCTGCCAGTGCCCATCATGTACAGCCTATCAGTGCCCATGACGTGCAGCCTGCCAGTACCTATCATGTACAGCCTATCAGTGCCCATGAAATGAAGCCTGCCAGCGCCCATCATGTACAGCCTATCAGTGCCCATGACATGCAGCCTGCCAGTGCCCATCATGTACAGCCTATCAGTGCCCATGAAATGCAACCTGCCAGTGCCCATCATGTATAGCCTATCAGTGCCCATGACATGCAGCCTTCCAGTGCCCGTCATGTACAGCTCATCAGTGCCCATGACATGCAGCCTGCCAGTGCCCATCATGTTCAGCCTATTAGTGCCCATGACATGCAGCCTGCCAGTGCCCATCATGTACAGCCTATCGGTGCCCATGACATGCAGCCTGCCAGTGCCCATCATGTACAGCCTATCAGTGGCTCATGACATGCAGCCTGCCAGCGCCCAGTATATACGGTATTAACACCAGTGGCCACCCGCCCATAGAGGGCGCACAGGCGCCACCTCTCCCATCCATGCGTCTGGCCCCCTGATCTACATATCAGTGGTGCCGAACAATGGATTCCAATGTGGCGGGGTGTTTTTTTTTTAAGCACCCAATTGGAGCCAGAGGCTCTAATAGGCTTCAAAAAAGGGTGAGCTCGGAGCGCAGAGCATTGCGCTCCGATCCCACCCTGTTGTGTGACCATAGCGAATTAATTTTCATTATTATCACACTAAAGTTCCTCCCCGTCAATCAAGAGGCAGGTCTGTGAGACCTGTTTCCTGATTGGCCAAAGCGTCAGGTGATCCTAGCGGATGCTTAGGGCTTTGGCGGAAGAAACGCAGTGAAGGAAGCTGAAAGGGGTGGACACCAGAACCGCCGCGGCCGCTGCCCGCACTGCAGCACAGGGCACCACGGTCCTGCCACACGAGCGGGTAAGTGCCGGGCCGGACCGCCCGCGTGCGCGCACACGGGGGGGTGCCACGCCACCGCAGAGGGGCGTTGTTTACCGCCCCCCAAAGAAGAACCCCCCAGCCACCACTGATTAACACGTGTGTGCATTGGCAGAAAATGAATGGCAGGATTCTGGAGCAGCAGATTCACATCAAATTTTGCATGAAAATTGGCAAAAGTGCGAGTGAAACTTTAGCTCTGTTACAACAGGCATATGGGGAACATTCCATGAAGAAATCAAGGGATTTTAAATGGCATTGGTGTTTTAAGGAGGGGCAGGAAGATGTCCACGATGACGCAAGAACATGGGACAAAGGTCAACCAACATTGTTACTTGGAAATTGTGAAAAGGTCACGGGAATCTGGAGGAAAACACCGCAACTCTGGCCTGACAAGTGGATTCTGCACCACGACAATGCTCCTGCGCATGACGCGTTAAGTGCTTGCAAGTTCCTGGCCCAGAAATCCATTCCAAAACTTCACCAACCACCTTATTCCCCTGACTCGGCACCCTGCGACTTTTGGCTATTTCTTAAAATTAAAAAATGCCTTAACCCTTTAAGGACCGAGCCTCTCTTTGAGATTTGTTGTTTACAAGTTGAAAACTTTTTTTTTTTTTGCTAGAAAATTACTTAGATCCCCTAAACATTATACATTTTTTTTTCTACACCCTAGAGAATAAAATGGCAGTCGCTGCAATACTTTCTGTCACACCGTATTTGTGCAGCGCTCTTACAAGCACACTTTTTTTGGAAAAAATACACTTTTTTGAATTAAAAAACAAGAAAACAGTAAAGTTAGCCCATTTTTTTTTATATTGTGAAAGATAATGTTACGCCAAGTAAAGTGATACCCAACATGTCACGCTTCAAAATTGCGCCCGCTCGTGGAATGGCGACAAACTTTTACCCTTAAAAATCTCCATAGGCAACGTTTAAAAAATTATACAGGTTGCATGTTTTGAATTACAGAGGAGGACTAGGGCTAGAATTATTGCTCTCGCTCTACCGATCGCGGCGATACCTCACATGTGTGGTTTGAACACCGTTTTCATATGCGGGCGCTACTCACGTATGCTTTCGCTTCTGCACGCGAGCTCGGAGGGATAGAGTGCGTTTAAAAAATAGTTTTATTTTTTCTTATTTATTTTTTATTTTATTTTTTATTTTTACACTGTTCTTTTAAAAACAAAAATAATTGTGTCACTTTTATTCCTATTGCAAGGAATGTAAACATCCCTTGTAATAGAAAAAAAGCATGACAGGTCCTCTTAAATATGAGATCTGGGATCAAAAAGGCCTCACATCTCATATTTACACTAAAATGCAATAAAAAAAAAAAATTGTCATTTAAAAAAAAAAAAAAAATTGGCCCTTTAAGAGCTATGGGTGGAAGTGACGTTTTGACATCGCTTCTGCCTTCCAATGTTATGGAGACAGGTGGGGGCCATCTTCCCCTCACTTGTCTCCATACCCAACAAGGCTGAAGATCCGATCGCCCCCGCCGCTGCTGACGGCTCCGGTAAGCGGCGGAGGGCACCGAAAGGCGCTGGGAGGGGGATCCCCTCTCCCGCCGCCTATAAAAGTGATCTTGCAGTGAATCCGCCGCAGAGACCACTATTATCGGAAAACGGACCGCCGGCCGAAGAAGAGGATACCGGGGATATGACAGCAGCTATTCCTCTTCAAAGTTAGGACGTATATATCGGCGTGTGTGTCGGTCCGTAAGTGGTTAAAAGGACACAGAATAGATGACATTTCAGACATTTAGAGCACAATGACAAATATACCGTGCAGAGTTCCAGAAAATGAATTCCAGGAATGTTCCCGGCAGTGGTACAGTCGTCCAGAAAAGTGTGGTGCTTCATACGGGGACTGGTACGAAGGTGACAACAGCCACTAGTGTAAGCAAACTTTTTTTTTTTTCTTCAGTCCATTCTGGGAATATTTTTTAGTTTAGGATAGAGTATGGAAGGATTAAAACTCCTGTAAGTTTTATTTTAAGTTTTCATTTAAGTTTTTATTTAAGTTTTCTATATCCTCGTGGGGAGATTTCTTTCTCTTCACTTCCTGTCCTGGGGATATATAGCAGAAAGTTGGAGGACTTCTCTACAAAATGAAAAGAATTCCCTTCTTAGACAATTGGCACAGGGACATGCATCCCCCATTGGAAAGTTTCTCCCCACCTCTTGGTCTGATGACAACTGTAAATTCTGAATTTCCCGTCACTCTGTATTGCTAGTCACCAAGACAAACAGGGTGGTGAATCTACCCAGTGGGGACAATCACCACAACAAAAACTTAACAGACGTTCTAACCCTTGTCTACTGCATGGATAACTAGAAAAAAGGTTTTGGCTATACATACACATTATAACTCTCTGTTACCAGCTCCTAGCATAAATATTAGCACACGGCTCTATTTAAATAGTCATTTTCATGGAAACCAATCACAGATACAATTTTATGGTTCTTGCCCACACTAAACTATCAAAGCGGTATTAAACCCAAAAACAAACACTTATTATACAGTGGAACCTCGGATTGTGAGTAAAGCGGTTAACGAGCGTTTCGCAATACGAGTGCTGTATTTTTAAAAATCGTAACTCGGTACTCAACCTCTCTGCTTGTCTCTTGACGCCAACTTACAGTTGGTCTTGTCCGCCAGGAATGGGAGTGACCGGATGCTGAAGTGAGAGGCCGTTGCGAGCCCGGACCTCGCCACCACTCCCATGCCTGAAGCAGCAAAGCAGTGTGGGGAAGGAGAAGCTGTGACGCCGGCAAAATGAACAACCGATCGGTGTGACGGACCCTGGGTCGGTCAGCGTGCTCTCCTGCGGCTCTCCCGGTGTTGGTTCCAGCGGCGCACCCCAGTGAGAGTGGAGGTTGCGCATACCCAGGATAGAGCGATCGTTGGTAACATCCGTGAGACTCGAGGGGGAGTTCGTTCGTTCCAGCATGACCAGGAAAAGGGGAGCGTAGGAGGCAGTCGCGCAGGATGGAGCCGGCGCTCTAACACAGCGTGGGCCTAAAGAAAAGGCAAGCCAAGCTACTGCAAAGCTGGAGCAATTTGCTCACACTCCAAACCAGACACCCAGGAAAGGTGGCCAGGCAGGGGGAGTACAACATCAGGCCCCCCAGATCGGCCACCATGGGGTGAGGAGAGGTCAAGGCCCAGCAGCAGTAGGTACGTCAGTAACATCGGTAGACCCAGCAACACATGCAATCCTGGAGGGGGAGCATGGATTAGGCAAGGAGTCAATGGAAGGAATTTGTGCACCAGTGTCAGTGACAAAGAAGGAGCCATCCTTGAAGGATATTCTTCTAGCAATAAACAACTGTAAGTCTTCTTTATTTTAACTATCTGACCAGCTTAAATGTATTAGAGAAGATTTATTATCCCTAAGACATGATGTGCAAGAAGTATGTGCCCGGACAACTGCCCTTGAGGGGAGACTCAGTCAGGTAGAGGATGATGTGAATCCGATGAGACAACAGGTAATGCTAATGAGGGATCAATTAAATATGTGCATGCATAAAATGGACAACATGGAGAATAGGTTACGTAGGAAGAATGTGAGGGTTTTGGGCCTCCCCGAGAGAAGCGAAGGCAATATCCCCATAGAATTTATGGAAGACTGGCTTAAGGAAAAGTTTGGCAAGGACTCTTTATCAAGCTTTTTTGCAGATGAGCGTGCACATAGAGTTGCCTCCAGGGCACCATCCTCAGGGGGTCAGCCAAGGCCCGTTATTATCAAGCTCATGCATTTTAAGGATAAGGTTACTATTCTCCAGAAAGCAAGAGAGATGAAAAATATACAGCACAATGGCGTAAGGATCTCATTATATCCAGACTTTTCTCCTCAGCTACAGAAACAAAGAGCAAAATTCATAGAGTGCAAACGTAGATTGCAACAGCTTAAAATCAATTATGCATTACTTTATCCTGCAGGTTTACGAATAACAGCATTTGGGGAAGTCAGGTTTTTTAATGCACCTGCAGAAGTGACAACATGGTTGGAAAAGAACGAAGGAAGGTTACAGCGGAGTGAAGGAATTTGAGAAGATTAGAAAATGGTTGTGCCTATTATCAATTTAATTTCAATTTAACGTTCTCCTGAACTTTGGGGTTTTAAATTTTTTTCCCCCCTTTTTCTTCTTCTCCAGGACTTATGTTTGGACATATACACTTATAGTTGTGTGGGAGTGGGGGGTGGGAGGGGGAAGGAAACACTTGTGAATATATTGTTCTTGTTGGGGATAGTTCCCCTCTTACTAGGCTTGGGTAGTAACGTTTAAAAAAAAGACATATCACTTCAGGGGGTTGACACGGTCACAGTAGAAGCCCTTATTATGGGCCCAAAATTGGGCAAGGGGGAAATGGGAAACTGAGTGGAGGGTGGAGGGGGGGTAGGGAGGAAGTGTCTGGGAGGTTGGGGGGGGGGGGAGATAGGGAGGGAGGGGAGGGGGATTGGTAGGTGGATATGGTTGCATGGGAGTATGAGAGGGGTAGATATGTGTTGTAGTATGATACAAGATGTTTTGAGTTTGCACAGGAGGGTAAAGCACTTAGGAGGAACATAGGAATTAAGGTTAAAATATTGCAGAATTTTAGGCACAAAAGAATTAGAGATAAGAATAAGGAATATCCTGAGAGGAGAAAGGGAATAAGGACAGGAGAATGATAGGTACTAAGGATGGTAAAGGTAAAACCCCAGATACAGTAAGGCAAGTTAAGATATGTTCATGGAATGTGCGGGGGGTAAGAGATATGTCTAAAAAACAGGCAATTTTTTCTATGGCTGGTACAGGTGGATTTAAAATACTCTGCCTGCAGGAGACACACCTTGAGAAAGATACCATTAGTGCCTTAAAGCATAGGAACTACCAGGTGCAGTATCACTCCACCCATACCTTCTATTCAAGGGGTGTGAGTGTATTGATAAACTCAGGATTGGTTTTCTCCTGCAGACAGAGTAAGATGTATGAGAATGGACGGTATATTTTTCTTTTTTGTACAATTGAAAGCAGAGAATGTGTATTAGCCAAAGTTTTATATCCCTCCTCCATTTAGCACGGAAATTATGTGCGATTTAATAAGATTCATAGCAGATAAACCTGGGGTGTCGGTCATTGTGGCAGGCGACTTCAACATGACCATGAATAATAGCATAGATAGGTTTCCACCGAGGAGTACTATCAGCAGGGCACCAAGTGGCCCGCTCCTCCAATATTGTGATGAGATAGGGTTGGTGGACGTCTGGAGAAGGTGGCATCCGGGAGTGAAACGATATTCGTGCCACTCTAGGACACATGCCACATTGTCCAGAATTGACCTTGTGCTGTGTAATGAGGAAGCTTTGAATCTATTGAAGGAGGTGGATTATGAGCCAAGAGGGATCTCGGATCACTCACCAGTAGTTTTTTCAATAAACACAGGGACGAGTCATAGTAGAGAAGATTGGAAAGTAAATCCCTTTTGGCTCAAAATAATTGAAGCTGCCGGGGTAATTGCAGCCAGCTTGGTGGAATTTATAAACTTAAACTCAGGATCAGCCCCATTGGGCATAATCTGGGACTCCCTGAAGGCTTTCCTGCGGGGCGTGCTGATACAGAAAATCTGTTAAGAAACAATCACAGGCTAAGGAAGTTAAAGCAAAAGAGAGGGTGAGAGGGGCCGAAGTGCGGTATGTGGAGGAACCGTCCCTAGCTAGATATGAAAAGTGGGTAGAGAGCCAAGAAGTATATAAGAAATTAGTTTTGGAGAAAGCGGGAAAAAAAAATGTTTCAGAGACAGAGTCTTTTTGGGGAAGGAGAGCAAGTTGGAAGAACCCTGGCCTTGATAGGCAAGGCAAATAGCCCCCCAACTACTATTCCAGCAATTTGGGACAAGGAAGAGAAAATTAAAAGAGCTACCCCGGAAATAGTAAAGGAGTTTAAAAATTACTATGAAAACCCGTACATTACCTCACAAATAAATGTAGAGGGGGAAATGTGGGATTTTTTTTGAAAAACTGAAAATAACCCCTTTATTAAGAGAAGATAGGGAAGAATTGGAAGCTCCGTTGACGTTGGAAGAGTTAAGAGTAACAGCAGATATGGCAAATCAGAAGGCAACGGGTCCTGACGGCTTGCCTATAGAAATATTTAAGAGGTATGGGGACGTATTGCTCCCTAAACTCTTGGAGGTGTTTAATGGGGCCGTGGAGGTAGGGAAATTGCCCATATCTATGACAGAAGCCACAATTATTGTACTATTGAAAGAGGGGAAAAACCTGCTTGATGTGGCTTCATACAGGCCTATTTCGCTTTTGTGTTCAGACGTGAAGATCTTGGCAAAAGCCCTGGCAACAAGGCTGAATA
Source organism: Lithobates clamitans (assembly GCA_037952925.1). Lineage (NCBI taxonomy): Eukaryota > Metazoa > Chordata > Amphibia > Anura > Ranidae > Lithobates > Lithobates clamitans. The sequence continues at coordinate 2,342,037 of JBBGZY010000250.1, forward strand.
GAATAATTTCCAAAGTGATACATCCAGACCAAACCGGTTTTATACCGGATAGATCTACAAGTGTGAATATAAGGCGTGTGTTTATCTAAACATGCAACTTCCAATAGAGAACGGAGGGAATAGAGCCGTCCTTTCATTAGATGCGGCTAAGGCTTTCGATAGCCTGGAGTGGCACTATATATGGAAGGTACTGGCTGAATTCCAATTTGGCCCTAACTTTGTCTAATGGTTAGGAATATTATATGATAGACCAAGGGCCAAGGTTAGGGTTAATGGTGAGTGCTTTGAATGGTTCCAGTTGGGGAGGGGGACGAGGCAGGGGTGTCTTTTGTCCCCCCTGCTCTTCGCCCTAGCAGTGGAGCCACTGGCTATCGCTTTAAGAGCCTCCCAAGAGGTACTGGGATTCAAAAGAAGGAGGGGGAAGGAAAAAGTCGCTATGCACGCAGACGATATCTTGCTATTTCTGGGGGATATGCAGGCTTCTTTGAATGTAGCCATGGAGATACTCAAATAATTTAGACATTTCTCTGGGCTGGCAATCCATTGGGAAAAATCTGTACTTATGCCAATAGACCCCCTTATAGAACCCCTTTCGCAACAGGTATCCCAAATTAGAGTAGTAAGTCAAATGAGATATTTGGGTATTAATGTTACAAGAGATCCAGGGCAGTATATAACGGGAAATGTAGTCCCACTTATGATAAAACTAAAACAGAAAAGCCAGGTGTGGGGCCGTCTCCCTCTCTCGGTTGCTGGACGGTGCAACTTAATCAAGATTGTATGGATGCCACAAATCTTATACGTACTACGCAACTCTCCAGTGTGGATTCCAAAACACTGGTTTAAAAAAATGGACAGTGTGTTCAGAGAGTTAATTTGGAAAAATGGAGTGGCAAGGATTCGCTTGCAGGCGATGCGACGGCTGAGAGAGGCGGGGGGCTTGGCATTGCCAGATCCAAGGTGTTATTTCCTTGCGGCACAAATGCAGTATATGAGTGGAAGTAACATGCTAGAAGAGAGGGGATTAGGAAGTAATTTACTGCTAAATGATACTAGCCATGACACGATAGTGGAGGCGGTTGAAGCGGACTCTTTCGGCTCCAAGTGTCCTACAGGAATCCGTCAAGACCGTGTTAGGTTATGCCGGATTCTCTGAGTTTTCCCCACTTTGGGACAATAAAAATCTAAAAGAGCTTAAAGAAATGGGGAAAATAGTGGAATGGGACCAGAGGGGCATTCATTGCCTGACACAGTTGTACAGAGCAGGTAGATTGAAATCATTCCAGGAGATAGTGGAAGAGTTTGCGGTTCCTAACCGATTATTCTATAGGTATCTGCAAGTCAGGCATGCTCTAGATGCACAATTTGGTGGGAAGGTGCCGGTGTGGAGTGGAATGCCCTCTCTTAGGAGATTGGTTAATGCTAGAACATCTAAAGGAGTAATTTCTGATATGTATAGGTGTATAAGCATGGCAGGTCAGGAAGGAGTGGTAGAACCCAAAAATAGGATTAAATGGGAGGGGGACGTTGGGCCAATAACAAAGGAACAATGGAAATACGTTTTGGTATTGGGGCCCAAGGTCTCTCTCTCTCCTTCACAGATTATATCCCATTTGTACTTAATACATAGGTCGTATTATACGCCGTTGAAATTGAATATGTTTGGAAAGAGGTCTGATGCCGAATGTCAAACGTGCAGGGACAGGAGGGGTGACCTGGTACACATGTTTTGGCGATGTCCCAGATTGTATAGGTAATGGAAAGGTATAATCGATAAAATAAATTCTGTGTTCGGGACATCGCTGGGCACGGAGGCCAGGACTTGTCTTATGGGCCTGATGGAGGAGAATGATAAGTCAAGAGACACGCAGACTGCAATAATTAGATGCGTGTTCCAAGGTAAAAAACGAATTGCACGGAAGTGGCAGGCAAACGATTCCCCGACGGTAGTAGAATGGTTGAAAGAGGTAAAGGATGTGATTGGGAAGGAGAAATATATTTATGGGAAGAGGGGTAATAATAAGAAATTTGAGAAAATATGGAAGATTTGGCTGGACTCGGAATACGATAGGTAAAAGAATGCTGGTGCGGGTGGAGTGGGAGGAGGGGTGTGAGTGGATGGAGGGGAGGGAGGGGGGGAGGGGGGAGGGATAAAGAGGAAAAGCAGTTGTTTTTTAATTTATTCAGGTTTTTTCTTTGTCATTTTATAAATTATGTAAACATTGTTGTCTTAAGGACAAATGTATTTTATGTTTGAATTTTTCTAATAAAAAGCATTTGAGATAAAAAAAAAAAAAAATCACAACTCGGTTTGCGAGTGTTGTCTCACAAAAGGAGCACGATTCAGGCCAAAGCGTGTGCAGTACCATGTTTGGCCTAAGGTGGAGGGGGCGACGGAGCCGAGCGGCACCGATCGCTGCCAATCGGTGCTGTTCGGAAATGTACGGAAAGGCCCGAGGACAGATCGGCTGACCGTGTCAAACCTCGGGAACGGAGTCTTTCCGAGGTCTGCCGAGGTCAGGCGAGGTGTCCTCTCCAGCCATTTCCAAGGCTCTCCGGCGCCCCCCGCCTCTGGCCGCATGCAGTATTGCATGCCATTGAAGTCAATGCGAAACAAATTATTTTCATTTCCATTGACTTCAATGAGGAAACTCACTTTGATATGCGAGTACTTTGGATTACGAGCATTCTCCTGGAACGGATTATGCTCATAATCTGAGGTTCCACTGTACTGCGTCTTACTGATTCCGAAATGTGGTGCCTTCATTTGTTTTTCTTTTTTTGGACTTATTTTCCTTTATTTTCACCCAGTGATCCAGTCATTAAAGCCTTGTACACACGTTCTTATTGTTGGCAGGGAATTGTGTGATGACAGACTGTTGGCCTAAAATCCGACTGTTAGTACGCTCCATCAGACAATTGTTGTCCAACTTTCGACCAACAAATGTTGGATGGCAGGCCAGTAAATTTCCGGCGGACAACGGACTGTTGTCAGATTTTCCTATCGTCTGTATACAAGTCCGTCACACAAAAGTCCAAAGTGCAAACACGCATGATCGGAATCAATGCTCACCAAATATGACATTAGCAGAAGGTGCCCAAAGGGTGGCGCTCAAGAACTGAAATTCCTCGTAGTACGTCACTACGTTCGTGTTTGTTGGCCGACAGTTGTGTACCGTTTGTATGCAAAACAAGATCCAGGCACACGCCCTTTTAACAAAAGTCCGACGCTCTGTTGGCCAACAATCTGATCATGTGTATGAGGCTTAAGACTGGCCATACATGGTCGAATTTCAAAAGAATTTTCTTTTGAAAATCAGAAATTTTGTGCGTTTTGTGATCTGATGGCGCCACCATTGATTTCAAAATTTAACCAACCAAGCCTTCAATTTCACCCCCTGTTGATATAAAAAAGAATTTCCGTGGCTGGGCATCTTCTTTTCTTTCCGGGAATTTTCTTTTCTTGCACATGCGCATTTTTTTTTGATTACGATTCTCCCATCATTGATTAGAAAATCGTTCATTTTTCAAAAAATTTCCAACATGCTCAAATTTGATGGTCGCATGGAAATCGATTGTTGCTGCAGCCCACTAATGATGCGAAATTTGAACGAAAATTCCTTCTCTCGAAATTCAACCCATGTAACGCCTGCCTTAGTCTGTTGTTTTTCAATCAACCAAGCTGTCTGGGAAAAGTAGCTGTTAGAGGGTTGTTTACAATGGTCATCTTTTATTTATTTATGTCTTTACCACAAAAGCAAGCTGTATCTGCTTGAAAAGTATAACAGCGTATCTAAATTTGCTAGTGGATCTAACACTCCCCTCTCTTCAGATTAACCACTTCGATACCGGGCACTTTCACCCCCTTGCCCAGGCCAGTTTTCAGATTTCAGCGCTGACACAGTTTGAATTAAAATTGCGCGGTCATGGAACACTGTACCCATATGACATTTTTATCATTTTTTGAGAAAGATAGAGCTTTCATTTCTTGGTATTTAATCACCACTGGGGTTTTATTTTTTGCTAAACAAATGAAAATAGGCTGAAAAAAAAAGTTTTTCTCAGTTTCTGTTATAAAATTTTGTAAATAAGTAATTTTTCTCCTTCACTTATGTGCGCTGATGAGGTGGCACTGATGGGCACTGATTGGCATCACTGATGGGCACTGATTGGCATCACTGATGGGCACTAGACATGTGCGGTTCGTTTCGTAGGAATCGAAAATTCGTACGAATTTCTGAAAATTCGTTCATTCGGGAGTATCCGAAATACGAATTTCTATGCTTCCGAATTGTATACGAAATACGAAATTTCGTTGACGAATTTCGGATCCAAATTCCGTTACAACGGAAACGTGACTGGTGTTTTGTTGACCAATCAGAGGTTTTCTTCTGCTGCTGAGTGAGGGTTGGGAAAATTACCCTTTTTAATATGGGAGTGGGAGACTGGTGGTACTGGTAGTCGATGGGAGATTCAGAATCAGACAAAATAAGAATGTTCATTAATATTCTTTTATTATTGTCATAATATTTACGATTATTCATTACGATGAAGTTAAAAACCCAGGAAGTCAGCACAGCACAGGGATAGTGGGAGCCCCTCAAAATGAGCACAGGGATAGTGGGAGCCCCTCATAATGAGCACAGCACAGGGATGGTGGGAGCCCCTCATAATGAACACAGCACAGGGATGGGAGGAGCCCCTCATAATGAGCACAGCACAGGGATGGTGGAAGCCTCCCATAATGAGCACAGCAGGGGTACAGCCCCAGGAGGAAGTCAGCACAGCACAGGGATGGTGGGAGCCCCCTCATATTGAGCATAATGAGTCCGACGACTGCCATATTGAGAAACGTATTTTTTGCTTTTTAAATTCATCATAACGAACGTTTGTAATTGTTACAAAAAGTTAATGGACCTAACGAAAGTTCGTATTTCGTACGAATCCAAATTGAATTTCGGGCCCGAATTCCGAAATACAAATTAACGGCTAAAACGGAACGGAACGAAAGGATACTAAACTAATTTATTGCCGGCGCACATATCTAATGGGCACTGATTGGCATCACTGGTGGGCATTACAGATGAGGAAGATCTTCCCCTGTGAGGAAAGCTGCTTATCGGCTCTCCTCTCCTCATGTTATTGTAAGGAGAGGAAAGCCGATAATCGGCATTTCCTATTTACACTGTGATCAGCTGTGACTGGACACAGCTGGTCACATGGTAAAGTGCCTACGTCATAGTCTCTTTATGAAGATCGGTGATGTGGTGTGTCCGAGGGATACACCGCACCACGGACCGCCGCGCTGTACGCGCCTGGGGGTTCGCACAAGCGGCCCGATCTGAAGGACATCATATGACGCTCAGTCAGAATGGTAAAGCCCCCGCTTGGCTGTCATTTTGCTATAGGCCAGCCGGGAAGATGTTAATAATGCCTCTGTCCAAGGGTGCCTCCTGTGCTCCATCCTCCAGAGTGAGGGCATTTTATCCACTTCCGGACCGCCGCACGCCGATATACATCCTAAGTTTGAAGAGGAATATCGTTTTTATGGCAGCAGCCAGCTGCCATAACCCCGGTATCCTCTTCTTCAGTGAGCGGTCCGGTTTCCGATAATAGTGGTCTCTGTGGTGGATTCGCAGCAAGATCACTTTTATCGGCGGCAGGAGAGGGCCCCCCTCCCGCCGCGCTCCGGTGCCCTCCGCCGCTTACCGGAGCCGTCGGCAGTGGCGGAGGCGATCGGATGCCTGTCCTTCCTGGGTATGGAGATGAGTGGGGGGAAGATGGCCCCCACCTGTCTGCATACCATTGCTGGGCGGAAGCAACGTCAAAACGTCACTTTCGCCCATAGCTCTTAAAGGGCCATTTAAAAAAAAAAATTTTAAATGACATTTTTTTTTAATTGCATTTTAGTGTAAATATGAGATCTGAGGTCTTTTTGACCCCAGATCTCATATTTAAGAGGTCCTGTCATGCTTTTTTTCTATTACAAGGGATGTTTACATTCCCTGTAATGGGAATAAATGTGGCACATTTTTTTTTAAAAAGAACAGTGTAAAAATAAAAGGTAAAATAAATAAGAATGTTTTTTTTTAAATGCTCCGAGCATGCGTGCAGAAGCGAACGCATATGTGAGTGCGCCTGTATATGAAAAGAGTGTTCAAACCACACATGTGAGGTATCCCTGCGATCGGTAGAGTGAGCACAATAATTCTTGCCCTGGACCTCCTCTGTACCTCAAAACATGCAACCTGTAGAATTTTTTAAACGTCGCCTATGGAGATTTTTAAGGGTAAAAGTTTGTAGCCGTTCCACAAGGGGGCGTTATTTTGAAGCGTGACATGTTGGGTATCAATTTACTCGGCGTAACATTATCTTTCACATTATAAAAAAACAATTGGGCTAACTTTACTGTTGTCTTATTTTTTAATTCAAAATGTGCATTTTTTCCAAAAAAAGTGCGCTTAAAATGTGCTGCTGTGCAAATATGGTGTGACAGAAAGCATTGCAACGACCGCAATTTTATTCTCTGGGGTGTTAAAAAAAATGTATAATGTTTGGGGGTTCTAAGTAATTTTCTAGCAAAAAAACCTGTTTTTAACTTGTAAACAGCAAGTCTTAAAAAGAGGCTCGGTCCTTAAGTGGTTAATACAGGAGGTGTGTTACTGCCAAGATCACCAGGTGAAAACAGAGGGGGGGAGCCTAAAAAAAGAAAATGAATGCAACCACCACATCTAATGATTGGTAAGCTAAAATATATAAAAACATTTATTCTGGGTTAATACGCCGCTGATAAGGCAGTACAGCCAGCCCTCCTGTACTGGGCCCGGGCCGCATCCATTCAAAAGGGGGGCCCTAGAAGCTGCTGAGCAGGATATCTGGCTGTACCGTCTTATGGCACACACCAATCCTTTTCTGCCTCCCCCTGCAGCGCTGACAGCTTCTCCTTCTCTTTCTCCCTCTGGCTGCATGGCAGGGGGATTGGTCCTAGCACATGCGCCCCTTCCATCTGCTGTCCAGGCCCCCCTGTGTGCCTCTTTTCTCTGCAGCGCTGCAGGCTTCCCTCCTCTCTTCTCTCACCAGCAGCTGCTGTGGGCACACAGGGGGATGTTTCAGGATGGAGAGTGCGGGCTCAGTCACTTTTGGCCTGGGGGGGGGGGAGGGGGCCCTGCCAGGTAGGCTGTATGGGGCCCCCCGTGATTTCTAGCAGCAGCAATGCTAATATAATATTAATAAAATAAGCTTCAAAACTTTATCTGTGATCGTAATAGCAGCATATCATTACTATTTGCATTATTCTGTTAAAGAGAACCTGTCAAGCTTTTATTAACCTGTGAAGTACAGGGTGTCCAGCGTGCCGTGTATTATGTAGAAAACTGATCTGTTTAAAGAGCCCTACACACGATCAGAAAATCATACGAAAAATACCACTTTTGAAGCGATCGTACGACAATCTGATCATTAGTACACAGCTTTCGAGAGCCGATTATGACAGGCTGTGCAAAATTATACGATGGGACAAGCACAACATTTTTTTTTTTTCTCTTACGATACCAGATCGTACGATTTTAGTTTAATCAGCACAGTTTTCAATACAAACACAACACAAAACATCACTTCCAAATTTTTTTGTTCGGTCATACTAGGATTTTCATAACTTTAGTAACCTCTTCATTTTCGATATGGAGTCTAGCATGCAAAAACAAAACAATAATCATTCGTCCGATAATCTCATTGGGCTTATGCCTCACCAGTCTTATGCCTACCTCCTCCAGTCACACCCAGGAGGGGGCTGTAATGTCTCCCAGCCTTATGTCTGCAAATGAGACAGACTTTGGGAAATTACTTAATTGCAAGCCTTGGATTCATAGGATGCGCTCTAAAAAATGTAATCCAAGCACCTTGGCTATACGGGGTATGCCCCGGTCTTCTTCCCCCACCACAGCTGGTGTAGCCAGTAAACATGTGCAATTAGTTTCGTTACAAATTCGTCTTTTAACGAATTTCAACAAATTAGCCTGTTTAGACGGAGTAAGCAAAGGCTTACTCCGTCCAACTACTCCAACACTTCCATGGACTGTATTACCAGACCGACGCGTTTCCCTGTAACAAGCATCCACTGGGAATGGAGATCTCCATTCCCAGTTGATGCTTGTTACAGGGAAACGCGTCGGTAGGAGAGAGGTCTGTGATACCACCACACACCAGCAGGCAATATGATACATTTGCAGCTGTGTGTTTTTATATGTTTCTTTTTTATGTGCTTGGAAATGCTTTTTTTGGGAATAAAGCACCAACATTTTACCGCACATGAAGTTCTCCTCTTTTTCTTTTTAATTACACTCTACTAAATGGAAAACTCTGAGCTGACTACTTGTGAACCGGCTTGTACAGCCTGGGAATACATCCCATGGAAGTGTTGGAGTAGTTGGACAGAGTAAGCTTTTGCAGCCGTATGTCCGTGAAATCAGGGGCGGACTGACCATTTGGGCACTCGGGCACTGCCCGAGAGCCCCATGCCACTAAGGGGCCCCATCAGGGTTGCCAGCCTCAATAAAACCAGGGACAGTATATAAAAATTTGTATTTTTTTTTTTAATCCCAAGATTATAGCTGCCCCGCCTCTCCAGTACCTTTTCAGTGTGTGTATGTGTATTCTGTGTGTATACTGTGTCTGTATATTGTGTGTGTGTGTGTATACTGTATGTGTGTGTGTGTGTGTGTGTGTGTGTACTGTGTGGCCCCATAATCTATTGCCTGGGGGCCCCATAATCTCCTATTGCCTGGGGGCCCCATAATCTTCTCCTATTGCCCGGGGGCCCCATAATCTTCTCCTATTGCCCGGGGGCCCCATGAGTTGCCAGTCTGCCCCTGTGTGAAATAGCCCATTGACCTAGGGAGAAACACACAGAGGTGTGTGTGCAGCCGGCCGGAGAGTGGAAATCTACAGCTGATTCCTTGTGATAAGCATGCGAGACTGACTCCCGTAATTAGGAGTCCATCGTGTCTGGTAAGAGGCCATTTGGCTGCTTTTTCTCCCATCGTATGGATTATTGTGTCACATTTGATCTGCTATCCTTTGTACAAGCGGAATACAATATTATTACAGAGTTTGCAGGATCCCCCAAGTCTGTCTTGCCTCATTCTGTGGGACCCCTCTGCTTTTCTGATTGCCGTTTTCCATACTTGTTTGGACTACATGGTTCATTTTATGCTTCCATGCCATCTTATGAATTTTGAGTGCATTTACGTTTTTTTTTTCACGTATTATTAATTGTGTCTTTCATACATTATTTATATACAATGTTGTATCACATTTAGTTTCATATCACATATATTAACCTTTTCAATTTGTTGTCACCCATTTGTTTCACTTTTTTTTTTCAATTTTTTTCTTTTTTCATGAGTTGTTATACATGGTGTTAAATCATTGGTCACCCTATTGGATGCCTGGTGCTTAGGAAGAGGAGCGGAGGAGACACACGCTGGAGCGGAGGTCGCCACCGCTCTGGTACACTTGGAGAGGAGCTGCTGCCTGGCAGTAAGTGCCTGACCACATGGGGTCTATCAGAGCCATGAGCCATGCGCAGGAGGGTTGGGGGTGCTGCCAGAGCCTCAAGCCCCACAATGGGGTGCTGTTAGAGCCGCAAGCTCCAAAGGGGGGTGCTGCTGTTAGAGCCCAGAGACGGGGGGGGGGGCAAGTGTGCTGTCAGAGTCGTGAGTTCCGCGAGTGGGGGGGGGTCGGTGTGCACAGTGGCTGCATATGATGGGAACAGTGACTGTATTTGGTGGCCACAGTGGCTGCATATGCTAGGCACAGTGGATGCATATGATGGGCACAGTGACTGTATTTGGTGAGCACAGTGGCTGCACATGATGGGCACAGTGGCTGCATATGATGGCACAGTGGCTGCATATGATGGGCACAGTGGTTGCATATGATTGGCACAGTGGCTGCATATGATGGGCACAGTGGCTGCATATGATGGGCACAGTGGCTGCATATGATGGGCACAGTGGCTGCATATGATGGGCACAGTGGCCACATTTGCAGCACTGAAGCATCAAGAAGGTAAGTATAAGTTGGCAATACTGATTTTGTTTTAATACAGGAAAGGGGAGGGGTTGAACAAAAACATCTAAAATGTCCTTCTAAGACCCCTTTCATGCTCGGGATGTGGCCGGGTTCCCGGTAAAGTGCCGCTTGTTTTAGCTGTGCTTTACCGCTGTTTAAGTGGCCGCTAGCGGGGTGCTTTTAACCCCAAAGAAGGGGTTAAAAACTCCCGTGATGCGGCATTTCCGAAGTGCTTTTCATTTTGGGAGTGCTAAATACAGCGCTCCCAAACCGCCCCCAAGGATGCTGCTTGCAGGACTTTTCAAAACGTCCCGCAAGCTTACCGCCCCAGTATGAAAAGTCACACTTGAATGAATGGGAGGTGGTTTTCAGGCGCTTAGCAGAGGCCATTTCCAGAGCTAAAGCGGCTGAAAACCGCCCGAGTGTGAAAGGGGTCTTAAAGGGCTTGTAAACCCTCGCCGTTTTAATGCATTCTATGCATTAAGGTAAAAAACATTTTTTAATGCAGCAGCACCCCCGAGCCCCCCTTATACTTACCTGAGCCCCGAAACTTGCGCGACAGGAACGAGCACACCAGCTCCGGCTGGTGTCTCGTGTTCTGATTTGATAGATTGATAGCAGCGCAGCCATTGGCTCCTGCTGCTGTCAATCAAATCCAATGACGCGGGCGCTGGGGGGCGGGGCCAAGTTATACATTCGGCGGCTACGGATGTTATCTGATGTGGGGAGGAGCCACGAAAGCCACCGGGGGACCCCAGAAGACGAAGTTCGGGGCCACTTTGTGCTAAACGAGCTGCACAGTACAGGTATGACATGTTTGTTATTTAAAAAAAAAAAAAAAAACGAAGCCTTACAATCACTGCTGTATCTTTAGATTGCATAGCAAATAATAGAAACTTTTGCTAAATGAAAGCTTTGACTACAGCCCCATAGATGGAGTGTAAGGGTGCACAGGGTGCCCTGGGGCAGGGGCTGAAGTAGTTAAAAGGTGCAGAGTAGTTGTCAGTCATAGCACATGCCATCTGGTCTCACAGCGGCTTATAGCGGGCAGCCTAATGGAAAACAATTTGAAGCCGCTGACTGTGGATTACAATACCCAACCCGCTAAAAACTGTTATTAAATAAATCCGTAAATGCCAGATGTGAAAACAAATTGAACCTCATAGAATGTAAGATATAATCTGTGTTTCAAAATCATACAACAAGACCCCACAAAGCAAAAGGAAGTTTCCAGTAAGAGAAATAGGTAGAGTGTCTTCTCTAACCTCTCGATTTTAATACGCTGATCCCTTGACTCCAATGACTTTACCTTCATCTACTGCTTGCTCAAAGCCCAACTCTGGGTAACATTTTTAAAATGAAGAGACTTCCAGCAGATGATAAACCCTTCTCGCCACCGCCGCCTGGTCCTTTAAGTGAATCTAAATGCTGGGAAGAGGAGGGGAACATTCCGATCAGGTGACCTCTGTGATTGGCAGTCACAGTGGTCACATGATCAGAAAGCTCCTGATCATAAGTATGCATTGGGAATTTTCCGGTACCCGTTTTTTTACTGTGCTGGGAGCGCTCTCTCAACACAGTAAAGTGTATACCTAGGGCTGCATATAAGCAGGGCCGTCTTTAAGGCAAGGCAAAGGGGGCAGCTGCCCTGGGCCCTGCATTGTTGCAGCTGCCTCATACTTACCAAATATCCTGGTTTAAGTTCCCTTGTCCCTTGAAGTTTTAGTCCTGTGCTGTGTCCTGATATCTCAGTGTGGAGTGCTGCTACTAATGCTGCCCAGCTCTGCCCTATTGTTGTGTACAGATGACTCACCTGCAGACCCTGTGTTTACATGTAAATAACCGGCATTGTTATGTAAATAGAGGCAGCATTTATATGTAAATAGCATTGTCCGGCCACATTGATATGTAAATAAAGGTAGCATTCTTATGAATATTATGCCCCCCTGAGGTCCTATCCACCATCACCTATACTGACTTCTGGCCACTGGGGAGGGGCATGCTTGAAAGTCCTGCCTGCAACTGTGGTCATTAAGCCTACCATCAGCCTGTTCTGCAAAGGTAATCAAATTGGTGGTGGGGGGGGGGGGGGTAGTGTGGGGTGGTCGGAGGTAGGCAGAGAAGGAATTACAGTTTGGGGTGCACAGGTGAGCAAGGAGGTAAGGAAGGTGGGTGCAAAGATGAGCAGATCAGGCAGGTAGAGTTAAAGGGGGGGAGGATTGGAGTGGAGAGAATGGGGGAGGTTTGGGGCTGCAGAGGCACTGCTGTGTATCTGCTAAAGGGCAGCACAATTCTGTGGTGTCAGGAAAGCGATTTTGCATGTATTCCCAACACACACAAATGTGAACGCAGGCTAAATGTCTCAGTTACATTGGTGGTCAGTGTAAATCTTCTTATTACATTGGTGTTTGGTGTAGAATCCTTTCATTCACACTAGTGGCCAGTGTGAATGTTCCCCTTACATTAGTAGTCAGTGTAAATCCCTCCTTACATTGGTGGTTACTGTGAATGCTTCTATTACATTAGTGGCCAGTCTAAACCCCTATTACATTGGTGGCCAGTGTTGAAACTCCTCTTTATATTGGTAGTCAGTAAAAAAAAATCAGCATTGCCATTGATCACACCCTCCCCTCCCCCTAGCACTGCCACTGATCCCCGGAGTTCTAGAATCCCTTGGAGTTTTCTGTCTATTGATGGGTCCGCTCACCACCCCAGTCCATGGTGTGCAGGCAGTGAGGAGATGGTGTGTAACCTGGTGGTGTGTAGCAACCAATCAGTGAGCAGTATTACTGTACAATTATCTCTAACAACCAATCAACAAGCAGGAATCATGTGCTTTAATCTCTAGCAACTAATCAGTGAGCCATCAGTGAGCCATAATGTGTGCTGTAACCTCTAGCAACCTCTGTTTGCTACCAGTCGTAGCAAACAGGCCGGATGTTTCGTCGACGCATTTCGCCCCTCCCCCAGGGCGTCATCAAAGACATAACCTTTCGTCGATGTGTTTCGCCCCTCCCCCAGGGCGTCATCAAAGACATAACAAACATCACAAAGTAAACATCCGCTCACGCTTAACCAGTAATGCTTCTTCCTGTTCCCGTAGAACGCACGCTTACAGCGGCGATCGCGGGAGTTTTTCTGACATGCCTGATTGCAACCATGTATCTTGTGAGTAGCGCTATGATGCGCAAGTGATTTTTTTCTCCGCAATACTTCACCATATTGCTTTTGCTTGTCTTTTTGGGTCTGATTCGATGGTCGACACCTACAAGTATATGACCTATTTGCTACGATTATAAGCCATTCATATTGCATCTGCATCTGAGGCATCATACTGCAGCGCTCCAGGAGACTGACTGTCAGCATAGGTTGAAGAAATGCTGTTTTCTCTCCAGTGAGGCCGCCACTAAGAGCTCTGTGTAGCAGTCTAGCTGATGGCATTCATCTGGGACTAATCACCGTCATTATATTTTTAATTTCATTTATCCTTTTTGCACATAATCATTATTGGTTTTCACCATTTCAGTAGTAATTGGTTTGTGTTTAGCACTTATATTTATTTACATCCTACTTATTTGGCACTTGGTTCATGTGCTTAATAGGTAAATAGTAATTTGCCAAATAGTAATTGGTTTGTGTTTAGCACCAATTGTATATCTATTTGCATCCTACTCATCTAGCACTTTATTCATGATATTTATGGATTCATGATTATAGGAATATTGCACAGAGCACTTTCTATATAGTATCATATTTATAGTGTGGTTATATTTTTGCCAGCGCTGTATGTGTTTGTGTTTTATTATTTAAGTATTAGTACTTTTCTTACAGCAGCGGTAATACACTCATGTATTTGTTTTAATTTGTCACAAGCACTGCATCATTTAAATATTTTTTCTGTTTAATAAGACCATACAGCGGTTTAACAGGACAGGTTCCACTCAGTGTGCTCAGCATCATATCCAGCATCATGCACGTGCACGTGCTCAGCATCATATCCAGAGGTTGTCTTTGGGAAATAGACGTATGAGCGCTGCCAGCATCGCTGCAGAGGTTGAAGGGGTGGGGGGTTCAGCCTGTCAGTGCTCAGACCATACACCGCACACTGCATCAAATTGGTCTGCATGGCTGTCATCCCAGAGGGAAGCCTCTTCTAAAGATGATGCACAAGAAAGCCCACAAACAGTTACTGAAGACAAGCAGACTAAGGACATGGATTACTGGACTGAAACCATGTCTTGTGGTCTGATGAGACCAAGATAAACTTATTTGGTTCAGATTGTGTCAAGCATGTTTGGCGGCAACCAGGTGAGTACAAAGACAAGTGACACACTTGTCTTTGTACTCCTCACCTGGTTGCCGCCAAACATGCTTGACACAATCTGAACCAAATAAGTTTATCTTGGTCTCATCAGACTACAGACAAGCATGGTGATGGGAGTGTCATGGTCTGGGGCTGCATGAGTGCTGCCGGCACTGGGGAGCTACAGTTCATTGAGGGAACCATGAATGCCAACATGTACCGTGACATACTGAAGCAGAGCATGATCCCCTCCCTTCAGAGACTGGGCCTGCAGGGCAGTATTCCAACATGATAACGACCCCAAACACACCTCCAAGATGACCACTGCCTTGCTAAAGAAGCTGAGGGTAAAGGTGATGGACTGGCCAAGCATGTCAACGGACCTTAACCCTATTGAGCATCTGTGGGGCATCCTCAAACGGAAGGTGGAGGAGCGCAAGGTCTCTAACATCCACCAGCTCCATGATGTCATCATGGAGGAGTAGAAGAGGACTCCAGTGACAACCTGTGAAGCTCTGGTGAGCTCCATGCCCAAAAGGGTTAAGGCAGTGCTGGAAAATAATGGTGACCACAAAAAATATTGACACTTAGGGCCCAATTTGGACATTTTCACTTAGGGGTGTACTCACTTTTGTTGCCAGTGGTTTAGACATTAATGGCTGTGTGTTGAGTTATTTTGAGGGGACAGCAAATTTACACCGTTATACAAGCTGTACACTCACTACTTTACATTGTAACAAAGTGTCATTTCTTCAGTGTTGTCACATGAAAAGATAGAATAAAATATTTACAAAAATGTCAGGGGTGTACTTACTTTTTGTGAGATACCGTATGCACCAGGTTGGCAGGCAGTGGTTAAAAACAAGAAATCAACTTTAGCTGGATACACACTATACAACTTTTGTTGTTAGATTTGTTTTAGATTGACCTTCAACTATGTAGTGCGAGGGCCTGCCGGATTGCATACAAGTTGAAAGTGTTTAGGTTTCACCTCATATTATATGGTTTTGGTAAATCTAATGGAAAAAATCTAAAGAAAGTTGTATAGTGTGTATCCAGCTTAAGGCTATAATACTCACTTTCAATCCTGATCTCTGCCTTGCAGTACTATGTATGTCCTCAGTTGTTCCATGTTGAATGATATCTGGGGGGGTCACTCAACCTGGAAGACTGTGGAGATACTGTGGGAGCCAATTAAATTAAAGGATGAAGTGAACATCATCATGTCACAGCATCATGCAGGACTACCCACCACCAGAAGAAGAGGATGACCCTGCACATCTTTTAATAAGCCTGACGACTTTGGGAAAGTAAAAAAAAAAAAAAAAAGGGGGGGGGGGGTTATATGGTTGGGGAGCACTGGAAGGCAGGGGGCTGAGCCTATAGTTGGCTATTGACTTAGAAATAATCGAAGCCATTGGATAAGCATGACGGCCAAGCAACTAGCATTTTCCTGTGGGGTAAGCCATGGTGACCCCCATATATTTATATCAGTACCGGTTCGGGTTCCCCTTATTGTCATCCCATCCACCGTTAAAAAATAAACAGCGGAAAATTCACGACGTGCAATGTTAACATAAACATCGCTTTGTCCCGCTGGGAGTGTTGCCGTTCAGTTGGCATACGTCGTATACACAACATTCTGCACTTGGCTAAGTGGAATGAATAAACAAACACCCTGTAATTGAAATCTGGGACTACACACAGCGCCAGGCTTGGTACATGAAATTATTATTTCATTTATATCGTTTTATACAACAAGATTGCCATCTAGTGGCACTATGTGATCACAACGTCTGACTCTGTAGGTACCTTTTCTACAGGAATGGAAGAAAACTTTTTTTTTTTTTTTGCTTTTTTTTTTTTTTAAACGTTACCTTTTTGGCAAAGGCAGGCAATTTCCTGGTATTTTTTTGCATTTTGCAATTGCCTTAAAATCCATTTTTCTTAAAGTGATATTAAACCCTCAGTTTTTAAGCACTTTCAGCAGCTGATTTAACAATTTACTGAGTATGCAGATTATTGATCTTTTTATCGTTGTCTATGTTCCAGTCAAGCTTGTGCCATGACCTCTGCCCCAGGTTTACCCTACTTGGGTTGAGTTCAGCCAACTTGGCTGACTCCTTGCCATAGGTGTGCGCAGCCTATGAAATTAGGGTGTGCACCCCAAAGCTCAAACACACACTACCAATCACTCACGATGTTTATTCAGAAAGGGATGGGGTGGTAAATTAAATATTTACCGGCCCTTCACGCACTCAGCCTAAAACATTCTGCAGCAACAACTGGGGGGATAGGAGAAGAGGGAAGGTGGCAGCGCTGGGGGGTGGGGGGGAAGGAGGGGGAGTCAGGTCAGTAGGGGGAATCTGTTCTGTACAGGGTGATTAGGGTGTGCCTGGGCACACCTGGCACACCCTGTGCGCACGCCTATGCTCCTTGGCCACGGTCACAGAGGTCCACAGGTATTGATGGAAGTATTGTAACCAGACTATAAAGAGTGCCCCATCACATAACCCAGCCCCACATATCCCGGTACAAAGATGTGGCACACATTACTCTTTGATAGTTTGGTCACCGGCTGTAGCTGTGGAACCTTA
Organism: Lithobates clamitans; assembly: GCA_037952925.1. Lineage (NCBI taxonomy): Eukaryota > Metazoa > Chordata > Amphibia > Anura > Ranidae > Lithobates > Lithobates clamitans. Next base: position 2,359,008 of record JBBGZY010000250.1, read on the forward strand.
AAGTGATATTAATATTATTGTACAATGGAACGCAGTTAACGAGCGTTTTGAAAGACAAGCGACTTTTTTTTTTTTTTAAATCCTGACTCGGTTTGCGAGTGTTGTCTCGCAAAACAAGCAGGATTCAAGCCAATGGGGTGTGCAGTACCGCATTTAGCCAGAGGTGCGGGGGGCGCCGTTGTCACTCAGAACGGTTCAGAGCCATTCGGAAATACAGATGTTTGGTGGTCATGTATTAAGCAAATATATCATGATTCACAGTGAGGACATTGCACACTAGCCCGACATGTTTCGCTATTAGCTTCGTCAGGGGATGTGCAAGGCTTAATCGACACCACTGAATAAATGAGATATAGAGATATTAGGTCATACATATAAGTCATACAGTGAGAATTTATCATACAATGAAATGAAATGTGAGCTTGGTTGCCAAGGAAAAACATGGATACAAATATTGATTGGGTAAGTGTTTGTATCCATGTTTTTCCTTGGCAACCAAGCTCACATTTCATTTCATTGTATGATAAATTCTCACTGTATGACTTATATGTATGCCCTAATATTTCTATATCTCATTTATTCAGTGGTGTCGATTAAGCCTTGCACATCCCCTGAGAAAGCTAATAGCGAAACATGTCGGGCTAGTGTGCAATGTCCTCACTGTGAATCGTGATATATTTGCTTAATACATGACCACCAAACATCTGTAATTTTATATGTTCAAATCTCTTTTTTAAGCATGTTAAAAAATAAAATTCCTTTCTATTTTAACTGATGGAAATAACTCTTTTCTCTTTTTTGTACTTGGCACCGCAAAAGTCCCCCTAACCTTCCCCCGTTGTTTCTTATATACTTTGGGATGAGGTGCCTAACCTAGGGGTGCTGCATCATCAACCAGACCAATCTTTTGTCTGTACTTGTAAATATTCAGTTCCCGAGTGTTTCCGAGTATTCAAGGGTTTCCGAGTTCAGCCGAGCTGTTCCTGAGTATTTCTGAGGCTCTCCAGCGCCCCCCCCCCCCCCACCTCTGGCCACATGCAGTATTGCATGCAATAGAAGTCAATGCAGAACAAATTATCTTTGTTTCCATTTACTTCTATAGGGAAATTCACTTTGATATGCGAGGGCTTTGGATTACAAGCATTCTCCTGGAACGGATTGTGCTCGCAATCCAAGGTTCCACTGTACTGTACATTGAAATAACACACATGTTATACTTACAGTACCTTGAAAAAGTATTTATACCGCTTGAAAGTTTCCACATTTTGTCATGTTACAACTAAAATCGTAAATGTATTTTATTGGGATTTTATGTGATAGACCAACACAAAGTGGCACATAAATGTGAAGTGGAAGGAAAATTATAAATGGTTTTCAAATTTTTTTACAAATAAATATGTGAAAAGTGTGGGGTGCATTTGTATTCAGCCCCCTTTACTCTGATACCCCTAACTAAAATCTAGTGGAACTAATTGGCTTCAGAAGTCACCTAATTAGTACACAGAGTCGACCTGTGTGTAATTTAATCTCAGTATAAATACAGCCTTTCTTTGAAGCCCTCAGAGGTTTGTCAGAGAACCTTAGTGAACAAACAGCATCATGAAGGCCAAGGAACACACCAGACAGGTCAGGGATAAAGTTGTGGAGAAGTTTAAAGCAGGGTTAGGTTATAAAAAAAATATCCCAAGCTTTGAACATCTCACAGAGAACTGTTCAATCCATCTTCCGAAAATGGAAAGAGTATGGCACAAACGGCAAACCTGCCAAGACATGGCCGTCCACCTAAACTGACAGGCCGGGCAAGGAGAACATTCATCAGAGAAGCAGCCAAGAGGTCCATGATAATTCTGAAGGAGCTACAGAGATCCACAGCTCAGGTGGGAGAATCTGTCCACAGGACAACTATTAGTCGTGCTCTCCACAAATCTGGCCTTTATGGAAGAGTGGCAAGAAGAAGAAAACCATTGTTGAAAGAAAGTCATAAGAAGTCCTGTTTGCAGTTTGCGAGAAGCCATGTGGGGGACACAGCAAACATGTGGAAGAAGGTGCTCTGGTCAGATGAGACCAAAATTGAACTTTTTTGCCTTAAAGCAAAACGCTATGTGTGGTGGAAAACTAACACTGCACATCACCTTGAACACACCATCCCCACCGTGAAACATGGTGGTGGCAGCATCAAGTTGTGGGGATGCTTCTCTTCAGCAGGGACAGGGAAGCTGGTCGGAGTTGATGGGAAGATGCATGGAGTCAAATACAGGACAATCTTAGACAAAAACATGTTAGAGTCTGCAAAAGACTTGAGACTGGGGCAGAGGTTCACCTTCCAGCAGGACAGCGACCCTAAACATACAGCCAGAGCTACAATGGAATGGTTTAGATCAAAGCATATTCATGTGTTAGAATGGCCCAGTCAAAGTCCAGACCTAAATCCAATTGTAGCAAGACATGAAAACTGCTGTTCTCAGATGCTCTCCATCCAATCTGACTTAGCTTGAGCTATTTTGCAAAGAATGGGCAAAAATTTCACTCTCTAGATGTACAAATATGGTAGAGACATCCCCAAAAAGACTTGCAGCTGTAATTGCAGTGAAAGGCGGTTCTACAAAGTATTGACTCAGGGGGGCGCCATACAAATGTACCCCCCACACTTTTCACATATTTATTTGTAAAAAATTTTGAAAACCATTTATCATTTTCCTTCCACTTCACAATTATGTACCACTTTGATTTGGTCTGTCACATAAAATCCCAATAAAATACATTTACCTTTTTGGTTGTAACATGACAAAATGTGGAAAATTTAAAGGGGTGTGAATACTTTTTCAAGGCAATGTACCTGTTCTGTACGGTGGTTTTGCACAAAGTACCCCCGATCCTCCTCCTCTCGGGTCCCATGCCGGCGCTCCTGGCCCCTCCCTCCCGCTGAGTGTCCCCCAGAGCAAGCAGCTTGCTCTGGGGGCACCCAGGCAGGCTCGCTCCTGAGTCGCTGCTCTGCAAGTCCATTCGCACACAGAGCTGTGGCTTGGACCCAACCCTCTCTTTCCTCATTGGCTCTCTGGCTGTGATTGACAGAGAGTCCTGGAGAACCAAGACTCTAGTGCAGTGCTGGAGGAAGATCAATCTCAGGTAAGTATTGGGGGTGGGGGCTGCTGCACGCATTGAATGTAAAAGAAAACAAGCCTTTAGAGCAGGGGTCTCAAACTGGCAGCCCTCCAGCTGTTGCGAAACTACAAGTCCCATCATGCCTCTGCCTGAGGAAGTCAGGCTTGTAATTGTCAGCCTTGCAATGCCTCATGGCACTTGTAGTTTTGCAAGAGCTGGAGGGCCGCCAGTTTGAGACCCCTGCTTTAGAACCACTTTAAAGCGTATCTAAACCCAAGAACAAAATAGTAAACAGCTTAACAATCTTTAGATGTGATGGTTGCATTTGTTTTCTCATTTTAGGCTTTTTTCCTTTATTTTCAGCCTTGATCTCAACATCATGGAGTCTGCCTGGGATTACACGAAGAGACAGAAGGATTTGAGGCAGTGGACACCCACAGAAGATCTGGGCTTAGTTCTCCAAGATGTATGGAACAACCTACCTGCTGAGTTCCTTCAAAAACTGTGTGCAAGTCTACCTAGAAGAACTGATGCTGATTTGAAGGCAAAGGGTGGTCACACCAATTCTTGATTTTATTTAGATTTTTCTTCTAGTCACTTACTTTGCATTTTGTCCTTACAGCCAAGGAAGCTGCCATCTTAGCCTCTGTTTGATCTGCAGTTGCCATGGTGTTGCACATGTGATCAGTTATGACACCAGTCATTTGATGGCTTGACAAACATTGATTCTGCATTTTGTAAATTGATAAAAAAAATAAACAATTAAATATAGTGTTCTCATGTACACATGCACTCCCCTTACCTGCAGTCTTCTAACCAGTCTGATGACGTCACAACAGCTTCCTCTTCTGCCTCTATCAGCAGTGTGGGGGGTGGGCATTCTTCAAAGTCTGACCACCACTGAAGCCTGGTACACACTACCAGTATTTTCTAGCTCAACCCAGCGGGCTGAATGGAAAAAAACCAAAAAAACGAGGAGCCGCTGTACTAACTATCAGATGTTAGTACAGCGATCTCCCCACTGAGCTATAGTGTTCTGACAGGGATCTGGCCCCCACTTCCCCCTGCCAGAACACACCGCTCTGCGCTCGCAGGTGCCGATCGGCAGATGTTTTTCTGGCATGCCCCTGCAACAGAAGCTGGACATGTGGCCGGCTTCTGTCGGGCAAGCTGCCATACACACCGGATGAATGTCAGGCGGTTTCTGTTGAACCAGCCGATATTCGGCCCATGCAGGGCCGACGCTCCCACTAGGCGAATTAGGCAGATGCCTAGGGCAAACAGCTGCCTAGGGGGTGCAGCCGCGGCCACTGGCTTCCCTACTAGGCTTGTGAGGATAGGAAAAAGGAGCCTCCCAGTATCCAATCAGAAGTAAATAAAAGGTGAATGGTAGTTTTTGTTGGAAATAGTAGAGCATGATAAAACCAACGCGTTTCAGGGAGAACAAAGACTCCCCCTTCTTCGGGACTGCTGCTCTATGCTATGATGGATGGAGATGTACCCAAAATGGTGTGTCTGTGACACTGAGATCGGGACAATTGCCGTGTTCTCCGGCAAGCAGCATGGCAATGGCATAGAGCAGCCCTGAAGAAGGGGGAGTCTTTATTCCCCTGAAACGTGTTGGTTTTATCGTGCGCGACTATTTCCAATAAAAACGTTCATTCACCTTTTATTTACATCTGATTGGATACTGGGCACTCCTTTTTCCTATCCTCACAAGTTTATCTTGAAATGACCTTGAGGTAGCAGCCCAAGCCCTCAAAAGGGGCCCACTGCCACCTTTCTGCCAAATTGGGCCTGATTCACCGGGAGCAGACGTCCCCAACACGCCCCCCACCATCACTCACTCGCAGACTCTCAACCGAGCAAGTCAGTCCAGCACGGTCTTCCACCTCTAAGAGTTCCCGACTAGTCTGGCCGGGGAACACGAGAGGCTGAAGAATGCCACCCTACACAAGGCTGGGGCGCTGACTGACTCTCCAGAGAAAGCAGCCACCGTGGAGCACAACTGTCATGGCTGCTGAGAAGAAGGTCAGCAGCAGCTCAGCCTGTGAGGAGGGCGACAGCTGGGGAGACAGAGGAGGACAGTGGGGGGGGGGGGGGCACTGGGGAGCCCGATGAGGTGGGCACGAGGACAGCTGCCAAGGAGGCTCTGACCCTGTTCCCTGTTGTAGTCACCCATGCCCTAGGAAAGACTACTGGGATGGTTGGGTGTTAGTCTTGCCTAAATAGTCACGCACTGGCCCTGGGCCCATATGTACCAGGCTTTAGTCCTGAAGTACTTTGAGCCCAGCCTGCATAAACACACCTCCTAGGGGACCTAGGGGCTCACAGGAAACGAGCAGAAAAACATGGCTGTCCTTCTGCCTGATGAGGACCATTGGTGCAGAACAGAAGAGGATTCAGAGACAGTGTGTAAAAACTGGGTTTTTGTTTTTTCTTATTTTTTTTTTAGTCAGGTAGGGGGACGGGGGACGGGGGACTAAAAATGAAGAAAAAAAAAAAAAAAACTGGTTCCTCTTTAACAGTAAATGATTACCTAATATAAACGTGACCTATATTTATTGGACGCCTGTTTCCAATAATAATTCCCTTTATGTAATTTGTACTTCTGCTGGTTTCTCCAACCTCCTCTGATGGTAAATATAAGCCGAGAGGGACAGATAGTCACCTTCTGTTCCAGTTTATGTAAACACAGACTCAGCCGTTGGCTCGTTTACCGAGTCCTACTCAGCACCAGGCACCACCTTGACCGTTGTTAGGAACACAACGAATGTCCTTCAAGCCAGCTCTACAACGCATGGGATACATACTGAGGTATAGCTAATAAGAGGTCACCTGACATTGTCCCATTAAATAACGCAAACATAAAAACCTGTATAAGGAACAGGAGCAAAATAACAATAATCCCAAACGAAGAGAGCGCATTCAGAAGGAAAAGAATTCTTCAGTACTCCCTTTATACCCTTTCTTGCTTTTTGTTTGTAGACACCTGACATTGTGTATGACAGACTTTGTTAGTGCTGCCGGGTACCCGGGATTATAATTTGGAAAAACACAGAATATACGTTCTACTTTAACCACTTGAAGACCAGGCCTTTTTCTGACATTTGTTGCTTACAAGTTAAAATTGGTATTTTTTTTTTTGCTAGAAAATTACTTAGAACCATCCAAACATATATTTCTTTTTAGCAGAGACCCTAGAGAATAAAATGGCAGACGTTGCAATATTTTATGTCACATTGTATTTGCGCAGCGACCTTTTTAGATGCAATTTTGTTTGGGAAAAAATACACTTTAATGAATAAAAAAACAAACAAAAACAAAAAACAAAGTTAGCCCAGGTTTTTTGTATAATGTGAAAGATGATGTTGCGCTGAGTAAATAGATACCTAACATGTCATGTGTTAAAATTGCGCACACTCGTGGAATAGTGACAAACTACAGTACTTAAAAATCTCCATAGGTGACAATTAAAAAATTTTAACGGTTACCTGTTTAGAGTTATAGAAGAGGTCTAGAATTATTGCTCTCGCTCGTAATGATCACCGCTATACTTCACATGTGTGGTTTGAACACCGTTTATATTTGTGGGTGCGGCTTACGTTCGCTTCTGTGCGCGAGCATGGAGGGAATAATCACAGCAGAAGCGGCCCGCCTGCACGCAGAAGTGCAGGATCATGTGTGTGTGTGTGTGTGTGTGTGTATATATATATATATATATATATATATATATACGTGATCCTGTGGGGAGATGCTGCCACAACCTCTGGCTATGACGCTGAGCACGTGCACTCAACTTCTTTGGTTGACCATGGCAAGCCCTGTTCTGAGTGGAACCTGTCCTGTTAAACTTCTGTATGGTTTTGGCCACCGTGCTGCAGCTCAGTTTCAGGGTCTTGGCAATCTTCTTATAGCCTAGGCCATCTTTATGTAGAGCAACAATTCTTTTTTTCAGATCCTCAGAGAGTTCTTTGCCATGAGGTGCCATGTTGAACTTCCAGTGACCAGTATGAGAGAGTGAGAGCGATAACACCAAATTTAACACACCTTCTCCCCATTCACACCTGAGACCTTGTAACACTAACGAGTCACATGACACCGGGGAGGGAAAATGGCTAAATGTGCCCAATTTGGACATTTTCACTTAGGGGTGTACTCACTTTTGTTGCTAGCGGTTTAGACATTAATGGCTGTGTGTTGAGTTATTTTGAGGGGACAGCAAATTTACACTGTTATACAAGCTGTACACTCACTACTTTACATTGTAGCAAAGTGTCATTTCTTCAGTGTTGTCACATGAAAAGATAGAATAAAATCTTTACAAAAATGTGAGGGGTGTACTCACTTTTGTGCACATCTTGTTTTACACAGGTCAGTCAGCATAGGTGTTAGGAGGAGGGATGGGACATTTGTAAGACTAGTTAGGTTTAGGCTGCAATTCTACTTTAAATAACACCAGCGTTCAAAGAGGCTTTAACCACTTGCAGACCGTCTGCCCGCAATGTACTGCGGATGGGTGGCCCATGCAGGCAAAGCTACATACCTACCCATACATCGCTGCCTGCTTCTGGGTTTAGGGGGCATAGATGTGCACCAAAACCCGCTGTGATTGTATAGAGCCGGAGTCTGTCAGCAAGTCCCAGCCAATGATTCATGGCCAGGACCTGCTGATCGGCTGTATCCAATCACAGCCCAGAGCCTTGTGTTGACATTCAGTATAGGGCTCTGTACAGGGGGAACAATCAGGGATAAGAAACAAAGATCTTTAGCAAAAAATCACACATTACACATTGTTAGGCACACATTTAACCGCTTGATTACCCTCAATGTTAACCCCTTCCCAGCCAGTGTCATTAGTACAGTGTATATTTGCACTGATTACTGTATTAGTGTCACTGGTGATGTCAGTGGCAGCTGGTCAGTCCCTCCCAGCATCAGTTAGCGTCAAATTGTCCGCCACACTATCGCAGTCCCATAAGTTGCTGATCACCGTCAGTAGTATAAAAAAAAGTTCATGTATATATATATATATATATATATATATATATATATATATATATATATATATATATATATATATATATATAAAACTATATAAAACTCTAGCTTTCAAACAAACCACTTAATATACAAAAACATTATTTTATTAATTATCAAAAACGTGTATCAGAATATAATTTGGCCAAAATTTCTGAATATATATATATATATATATATATATATATATATATATATATATATATCTCTATATATATATATATATATATATATATATATATCTCTATATATATATATATATATCTCTATATATATATATATATATATCTCTATATATATATATATATATATATATAAAATTTTTTTTTTGGTTTTGTTTTATAGCAGAAAATAAAAAATATACATTTTTTTTTCAAAATGTTTGGTCTTTTTTCTTATATTGCAAAAAAAAAAATCAAAAAAATTAAGTGGTGATCAAATACCACCAAAAGGAAGCTCCATTTGTGTGAAAAAACGTATATAATTACCAGTTAAAGTAGCGCAGTGCTCAAAAGCAAAAAATGGCCAGGGTCGATAAGGGGGTAAAAGCTTCCTGAGGGCAAGTGGTTAAATAACACTCTCTTTCTGAATATATTAGGTGCTTGGCACGTGAATCCTCAAGCTCCAGTGCTTTAAAGTGATTCTGATTGAACCCAAGAACAAAAATGTATTACATTGCCTCTTATCAGAACTTCGAAGTGGCGGCCGCATTGATTTTCTTTTTCAAAGGATTTTCTCCCCTTTATTTTCACCTGGTGAACCAAACATCAACACATTTCCTGTCCCAGGGTGTCGATGCTCCCTCGCTGTTCTGTAACTACTGTAGGAAGAAGTGCTACTTTCAATTATCTTTATCCACTAGCTATTCAGGGCAATTTTGACATTTTTCACATACAGTACATGTAAAAAGCAGCATTTTTTTGCTAGAAAGTGACTTAGAACCCCCACCCGTTCTATATTTTCAGAAAGCAGAGTCCCTGGAGAATAGAATAGTGGCTGTTAAAATTTATTATGTCACATATTGGCACAGCTGTTGCTCAAACACCAATTTTCTGAAAAAAACCCCCACACACTTACATGAATTTTAGTGCACACAATATAGCGCCCAATTTTGGGTAAAATATAAGGGGCAGTTCAAACCAGAACTCCACAGGAACATGTGTTGTGCAATTTTGCAGTCCATTCACTTGAATGGGTTGCAAATTGCACTGCAACACGGAAAAAAGTAGAGCATGAACTACTTTCAAAAATGTGCGGCACCAAATCGCATGGTATTGCGGTACCATGTAATCTTTACCTGTGAGCACAGTGTTTGTGATATGCATTTGGGGTGCCATTTACATTACATTGGCACCCCTATGCAGATGGCAAGGGCAGTGCATTCATACATAGTGCAGGAAACGCTCGTCCAACTCGCTGTTCTAGGGTTAACTGTCCTTAAAGTGGAGGGCCACCCTGAAAAAAAAAATGTCACCAAAAATCCTAAAAATATAAAAGAAAAAACATTTGAAAAAATTTTTTTTTTAAACTTACCTGAACCCTTGTTGCTAGGCAGTCTTCCTAATCTGCCTCTTCCTATTCCGCGGCGTGTTCTGCTCCTAGCTGAGCGGCCCCGTTGCCTTCTGGGAACTGTGTGTGTTCCCAGAAAACCACGGGGCCATTCACAGATGGCTGCGCCGCTCCCGTGTTCGCAGTAGGAAACTGGCAGTGAAGCCGCAAGGCTCCACTGCCTGTTTCCCTTACCTAGGATGGCGGTGCCGGGACCCGAGAGCCGAGGGATGGGTCGGCCTTGGGCGGCCGACATCACGGGCACCCAGGACAGGTAAGTACTTATATAAAGTCAGCAGCTACAGTGTTTGTAGCTGCTGACTTAAAATTTTTTTTTTAGCTGGCCGGAATCCCGCTATAAAGCATTTGTTACCCCAGCACTTCTTATTCCTGATATGAGCCTGCTGTTACCATGTACTTGTATGAGAAAGTCTCCTGTTCTCTTTGTATTGCTTCCTTTTGTGTGAAATCCCTGGTGTTCCTGCCAGTCCCTCTTTTTCGGCTCGTAGTACGTCTAGTACATCATAACGTTCGTGTTTGTTGGCCGACAATTCCTTGCCGTTTTTGTATGCAAGACAAAATCCAGGCACACGCCTTCGGACAAAAGTCCGAGGTTTTGTCTGCAGAAAATCCGATGGTGTGTACGAGGCTTTAGAATCTGGATTTTTTTTCTTCTTGAAATCTGAAATGAATATACCTTTCACCAAAACAGGAAGACAGGCAATCGTCTAAGGGGATCTTATATTCCAGTGACAACTAAGGGGGATTTCTCTTCACTTTGTATTTCCTTCCAATTCTTGTGTCTCCAGGACAGGAAGTCAGAGGACATCGTCCTTACAGGACACATGTGGGCAGGAGTTTTTGTTTTTTTGGGGGGGGGGAGGTGGGGGCAGGGGTTCTAAATATTATAATATTTATAAATATTATAATATTTATATCTAAATATAACAGCATCCAAAAAAAACCCACATAATTTGGTTAGAGATACAGGTTTTATTTTGGCTGGGTTAACACTATTGTGAATCGGGTTCTCTGCATTCAAACCGCAATAGCATTTTAACTGGCTCTCTATGGAACCGGTTCACATATCTCCACTTCGGCTCCTGTGCGTCATTTGGTCCGTTTCAGGTCCGAATTCAGCTAAAAATTCGGGCTGAAATCGGACCTAAAACAGTGAACAGGGACGCACCGGACCCCCTGCTGTGAGCTGTATGCGAAGATAATGTGAGCCCAGGCTTAATTTACTAGCAAACAACTGGTATACAAAAGATTGAATCCAAATATATTTTGTGTTAAAAAATGTCAATATGGGAGAGGATAGGAGGACGGTGTTTTTGGGGTCGAGGGGGGGGGGAGATACAGTAGGGGGAGGAAATCTATTTTTGTTGTTGTTGGGTTTTGCCCCTTTTTTTTTGCTTTTAGTTTTTGTTTTGTGCGGGTTTTTTTTGGGGGGGGGGGGGGGGGGGGCAGGTGAATGTATGGATAAATGTATAACTTGTACTGCTATGAAAAGAATAAAAACGTACTGAATCAAAAAAAAAAAAAAATGTCAAGTTTGGCAAGAAAAGTTATCAGTTTTTACAAAAAAAAAAAAGCAATTGCTTTTGATTGAATTGATGATCAATATGTCTTATAGCAGAAAGTAAAAAAAAAAAAAAATACGGTATTTTTTTTTTTCTTCAAAATTGTCGGCCTTTGTTTCTTTTAAAAAAAAAACAAAAACGCAAGGGTGATACACACATTTTGTGTACAGTGTCACACGACAGCACAATTACCATTTAAAGCAACGCAGTGCCGTATCGCAAAAAATGGCCTGGTCATAAGGGGAGGTAAATCTTCCGGAGGGGAGGTAAAGTGGTGGTTACTTTGCTGCAAGTACAGGACAATACTGGTTGATCTGCTAGAAATGTAGCAAACTCCCGATTGCTTGTTTAAGCTAATGCTTCTGCTGCATTGAAAATCCCAATCGGCGTAGTTACTCCACCCCCTCTCCACACACTTACATTCATTTCTATCCCAGCAAAACAACGCTGTTGCCTTTTTGACTGCCAAGATCCTGCCTCTGTGCCTAGGAAAAGAGGCTCTTGGAAGATGTAATTCTGGGGCCCGCCTTCATCAATAGGATCTGACCTGCCCTCAGCTACCTAGGCAAGACTTTTAACCACTTCAGCCCCGGAAGATTTGGCTGCTAAATGACCAGGCCATGTTTTGCGATACGGCACTGCGTCGCTTTAACTGACAATTGCGCGGTCGTGCGACGCTGTACCCAAACAAAATTGGCGTCCTTTTTTTCCCACAAATAGAGCTTTCTTTTGGTGGTATTTGATCACCTCTGCACTTTTTATTTTTTGCAATATAAACAAAAGAAGAGCGACAATTTAGAAAAAAAACAATACCTTTTTTGCTACAATAAATATCCCACATTGTTTTTTCAAAAATGTTTTTTTCCTCAGGTTTAGGCCGATCTGTATTCTACATATTTTTGGAGAAAAAAAAAAAAAAAATCGCAATAAGCGTATATTGATTGGTTTGCGCAAAATGTATAGCATCTACAAAATAGGGAATGGATTTACGGCATTTTTATTATTATTTCTTTTCTTACTAGTAATGGCGGCGATCTGTGATTTTTATCGGGATTGCGATATTGCAGCGAACAAATTTGACACATTTTTGGGACCATTGACAATTATACAGCGATCAGTGCTATAAAAATGCACTGAATACTGTATGTCACTGGCAGGGAAGGGGTTAACACTAGGGGGCAATTAAGGGGTTAACTGCGTTCCCTAGGTGTGTTCTAACTGTAATGCCCCGTACACACGGTCGGATTTTCCGATGGAAAATGTCCGATCGGAGCGTATTGTCGGAAATTCCGACCGTGCGTAGGCTCCATCGGACATTTTCCATCGGATTTACTGACACACAAAGTTGGAGAGCAGGAGATAAAATTTTCCGACAACAAAATCCGTTGTCGGAAATTCCGATCGTGTGTACACAAATCCGACGGACAAAGTGCCACGCATGCTCAGAATAAATAAAGAGATGAAAGCTATTGGCCACTGCCCCGTTTATAATCCCGACGTACGTGTTTTACGTCACCGCGTTTAGAACGATCGGATTTTCCGACAACTTTGTGTGACCGTGTGTATGCAAGACAAGTTTGAGCCAACATCCATCGGAAAAAATCCTAGGATTTTGTTGTCGGAATGTTCGAACAAAGTCCGACCGTGTGTACGCCCTATTAGATTGAACTGACTAGGGGAAGAGAGAGATTGGTGTTCATACTTAGTAGGGGCACACAATCTGTCTCCTCTCCCTGGAAAGAACCGTGATTTGTGCGTTTACACACACAGATCCTGGTTCTCGCTCTGTGACGAGCAATCGCGGTTCATCGGCGCGGTTCATCAGTGTGTACCCAGAGCACATCGGCTCTGGGTACACACTGTGGGCAAGCCCCTAGTGGCCAAAAGGCGAAGTGACGTAAGGTAACGTCATTTCGCCCAACCATGCCATTCTGCCGCAGTAAAACTGCGGTGGCTGGTCGGCAAGCAGTTAAAGTGGTTGTAAACCTAATTACACCACTTTTATCTACAGGTAAGCCTATAATAAGACTAAGGCTACTTTCACACTGAGGCGCTTTACAGCGCTAAAAATAGCGCCTGCATAGAGCCTCTCCTGTCTCTCCAGTGTGAAAGTCTGAGTGCTTACACACCGGAGTGGTGCGCTTGCAGGACGGTAATAAAAAGTCCCGCAAGCAGCATCTTTGCAGCGCTGTAGGAGCAGTGTATACACCGCTTCTAAAGCGCCCCTGCCCATTGAAATCAATGAGACAGCGCCGCCAAAGCAACGCTGCAGCGGCGATTTGTGGGCGGGTTTAACCCTTTTTCGACCACTAGCGGGGGTTAAAAGCGCCCGCTAGCAGCCGAATAGCGCTGCTAAAATGACTGTAAAGCGCCTCTAAAAATTTAGCGACACTTTACCGCCGACGCCCACCCCAGTGTGAAAGTAGCCTTACCTGTAGGTACCATGAACATCTCCTAAACTTGCACCATGTAGATGATATTCACTGTATCGGCATATGCGCACTGAAAAAACAGCCCGCTCGCGCCGTTTCTTCAGGAGCCGTGCCATGACTGACGGCCCACGTTGCGCATGCGCAGGAGTGACATCATCGCAGCTTGGACCAATCAAAGCGCCGAAACCCGCAAACCCGGAAATAACTCCGGGAGACATGTCGCCGGTCACAGCGGTGAGCAGGGACCGCTGCAACAGATTCGATCTAAGGGAAGTATTTCATAATGAGCTAGTATGCAGTGCATAATGAGCATACTAGCTCATTATGCCTTTGTCTTGCAGTTTTTTTTTTTATGAGTTTACAACCACTTTAAAAAGCCTGCTGGAAAAAATGAATGCCGGGCCATAATGAAGATAGGGAGAGGAAGGGTTGGAGATACACTTTAATAAAGGACATATTACTAGCCATTACCAACAACTTACCTCAACATTCAGATGACTATTACAAATGTTGCCACAGCAAGGCCTGCACATGGTTGCTATTTACATAACTAGGGGAGTGGACCGATGATTGGCCCCCACCCTGTTCTTAGAAAACAGTTTGCATTAGGGAGTGCTCACCCAGAAAATAAGATAAACAGTAATGCTTCTGGTATTCTGGTCTTATCTTGTTTGATAAAAAGGGCTTTTTTTTCATATACAAGGCCTCAAAATGTAAATTGGAACCTGCCATGATGGGTGTTATTTTAGTCAACCAACCGTAAAAGCGGCCATTGCTTATTTCCCAAAAGTGGTGAGCATTTATCCACATCATCTCCAACTAAAGCTTTCACACACTGAACACCATTTGTGGGAGTCAGGCAGCCGTCGTTTCCAGATCTGGAGTCACAATCCTGCCAGGTTAGACCATCCTAACTTCCAGAAGAAAGTCGGCAAACAAGGCATGTCATCTGCATAAAATCTTCTTTATTTTAACCACTTGACCTCCGGAAGATTTACCCCCCCCCCCCCTTCATGACCAGGCAATTTTTTGCAATACAGCACGGCGTTACTTAAACTGACAAATTGTACAGTCATGCAATGCTGTACACAAATTAAAATTGTATGTCTTTTTTCCCCACAAATACAATTTTGGTGGTATTTGATCACCTCAGCTTTTTTTTTTTTTTTTTTATTGTTTGCACTATAAACAAAATAAGACAGACAATTGTAAAAAATAAATTATTTTTTTACTTTCTGCTATAATACATCCAATTAAAAAAAAAAAAAAGATAAAAAAAATTGAATTTCTTCATAAGTTTAGGCCAATATGTATTCTGCTACATGTTTTTGGTAAAAAAATAAATAAAAAATATCCCAATAAGTGTATATTGATTGGTTTGTGCAAAAGTTATAGTGTCTACAAACTATGGGTATTTTTATTTATTTTTTTACTAGTAATGGTGGCGATCAGCAACTTATAGCAGGACTGCGATATTGCGGCGAACATTTGGACACTAACACTTTTTGGGAACTAGTGACACTAATACAGTGATCAGTGTTTAAAAAAAAAAAAAAAAAAAAAAATGCACTGTCATTGTACTAATGACACTGGCTGGGAAGGGGTTAACATCAGGGGCAATCAAAGGGTGGTTAACTGTGTGCCTGACCAGTGTTTGTGTGTACTGTGGGAGATGCTTTTACTAGGGGAAGAGATGGATCCATGATTTTACTTTGCAGGAACACAGGACCAACGCCTTCCCTCCTGTAAAAACAGCAATCTGCCTTGTTTACATGGGCTGACAGCTGTTCTTCCTCTCCGCTGGAGGATCAGGGGGTGCTGGAGGACATGGAGTTCACGATACCCACTGCTGGACTCCCGCTGTGTGTGATCACAGTGGGAGTGAGCCGTCAGCGCACATGTGCGCCCCCCCTACCTAGAAGAGCCAGGTCACACACACACTATTTATATATACAGTATCTCACAAAAGATGACTGACCTGTGTAAAACAAGATGTACACTATCTCACAGAAGTGAGTACACCCCTCACATTTTTGTAAATATTTTATTATATCTTTTCATGTGACAACACTGAAGAAATGACACTTTGCTACAATGTAAAGTAGTGAGTGTACAGCTTGTATAACAGTGTAAATTTGCTGTCCCCTCAAAATAACTCAACACACCATTAATGTCTAAACCGCTGGCAGCAAAAGTGAGTACACCCCTAAGTAAAAATGTCCAAGTTGGACCCAATTAGCCATTTTCCCTCCCCGGTATCATGTGGCTCGTTAGTGTTACAAGGTCTCGGGTGTGAATGGGGAACAGGTGTTAAATTTGGTGTTATCGCTCTCACTCTCTCATACTGGTCACTGGAAGTTCACCATGGCACCTCATGGCAAAGAACTCTAAGGATCTAAAAAAAGAATTGTTGCCCTACATAAAGATGGCCTAGGCCAGTGATGGCGAACCTTGGCACCCCAGATGTTTTGGAACTACATTTCCCATGATGCTCATCTACACTGCAGAGTGCATGAGCATCTTGCGAAAAGAGGTTCCAAAACATCTGGGGTGCCGAGGTTCACCATCACTGGCCTAGGCTATAAGAAGATTGGCAAGACCTTGAAACTGAGCTGCAACATGGTGGCCAAGACCATACAGCGGTTTAACAGGACAGGTTCCACTCAGAACAGGACTCGCCATGGTTGACCAAAAAAATTGAGTGCATGTGCTCAGCATCATATCCAGAGGTTGTCTTTGGAAAATAGACGTACGAGTGCTGCAGAGGTTGGGGTTAGCCTATCGATGCTCAGACCATACGCCACAGCATCAAATTGGTCTGCAAAGCTGTCGTCCCCGAAGGAAGCCTCTTTTAAAGATGATGCACAAGAAAGCCCGCGAACAGTTTGCTGAAGACAAGCAGACTAAGGACATGGATTACTGGAACCATGTCCTGTGGTCTGATGAGACCAAGATAAACTTATTTGGTTCAGATGGTGTCAAGCTTGTGTGGCAGCAACCAGGTGAGGAGTACAAAGACAAGTGTGTCTTGCCTACAGTCAAGCATGGTGCTGGGAGTGTCATGGTCTGGGGCTGCATGAGTGCTGCCGCCACTGGGGAGCTACAGTTCATTGAGGGAACCATGAATGCCAACATGTACTGTGACATACTGAAGCAGAGCATGATCCCCTCCCCTCGGAGACTGGGCCGCAGGGCAGTATTCCAACATAACGACCTCAAACACACCTCCAAGACGACCACTGCCTTGCTAAAGAAGCTGAGGGTAAAGGTGATGGATTGGTCAAGCATGTCTCCAGACCTAAACCCTATTGAACATCTGTGGAGCATCCTCCAACGGAAGGTGGAGGAGTGCAAGGTCTCTAACATCCACCAGCTCCGTGATGTCATCATGGAGGAGTGGAAAAAGACTCCAGTGGCAACCTGTGAAGCTCTGGTGAACTCCATGCCCAGGAGGGTTAAGGCAGTGCTGGAAAATAATGGTGGCCACACAAAATATTGACACTTTGGGCCCAATTTTGGCATTTTCACTTAGGGGTGTACTCACTTTTGTTGCCAGAGGTTTAGACATTAATGGCTGTGTGTTGAGTTATTTGGAGGGGACAGTAAATTTACACTGTTAGAGTGTTAGCAAGCTGTACACTCACTACTTTACATTATAGCAAAGTATAATTTCTTCAGTGTTGTCACATAAAAAGATATAAAATATTTACAAAAATGTGAGAGGTGTACTCATTTTTGTGAGCTAGAGCGTGTGTGTGTGTACACACACACAATCCGGTGCAGTCAGTGGTAAAGTCCATATAGGTAGGGAGAACAATGTACAAATGTTGACACGTTTCAGCCCAGGTGGGCTCTAGTCATAACTAACGACTAAGCCCACCCAAACTGAAACGCGTCAATGCACGTTTGTGCATTGTTCACTATACCTGGATGGATTTAAAGTAAATAAGTATTTTATGCAGATGACATCCCTTGTTGCCCACCTTCTTCTGGAAGATTGTTTGACAGTGCATGCTGCTGTGGTCTGAGCACAGGTATTGCCAATTTCACAAGTTTGCAAGGCAAAAGGGTTGCAGCATCACTTTCATTACAAACCATCCTAAGCCTGCCCAATAAAGCTGTAGGCCCTTTATGTAGAGAGTGTATGCAGGTAAACTGGGTAGTGCTTTTGTAACAACAACATATCAAGAAAGTTGGTTACCCCTATCTCCTAAATAATGCATGGGCATTTTGCATTACAACTACCAAAAGGATTTCTACTGAACAAAATGAGGCCAGGAGGGAGTTGTGGCTTTAATCAGGTACTGAATGATAAGCCAAATGACTCTACAGCCATTATCTTTTCTCAATCTCTTTTCATACAGCACATACACATTTTGCATTTCTACCATCCCTTAAGACATGCATTGAGTATCTACCACCATTCTACTTCTCACACAGCATAATGGCCATTTGTTATGTCTACCATCCCTTACAACAGTTTTTCTCAACTCCAGTCAAGGCGCCCCAACAGGTCATGTTTTCAGGCTCTCCATTATTTTGCTCAGTTTCACTGCCTTAGTAATTACCACAGCCGTTCATTTGAGGAAAATCCTGAAACCATGACCTGTTGGGACGCCTTGAGGACTGGCGTTGAGAAACATTGCTTTTAGAACACGTAGTGAGGATCTACTGCAGTTACCCTTCTCAAATTTTTCTCACACAGCACATGGACATCCCCAGCACCCCTTGGGATATGCAGGAAGGCTCTACCGCTGCTGTTAACATTCTCTAACACTCCCTACATAGTATATGAGGATTTGGCATACACACCATCCCTTACGACGTGCAGTGAGGGTCTACCATTTTTACCCATGGGCATTGGGCGGCCAAATCATTCCTAAGGACATGCAGTAAAGTTTGGGCTGTATAGGCAGGCAGTAGAAATAGGTTGGGGGGGGGTTAATGAAAAGATATTTGTAGCTCAGTCTTATAAGATAGGTGGGCAGACCATAAACGAGATGTTGGGTAGGCCATTCTGTAATCCTAAATAAGTGACATCCATTTGCCATAAGGGGTAGGCACAGGTAGCTCCCTTATTGAATGTTTTGTGAAGCCAACAACTGAGAGGCTCCAATATGCAAGTAAGATTCTAGACCTGCCCCACTTCATCCAAACCGAAAAAATAAATTAAAAAAATTAGAGCTACACTTTAAATCGTGAACACAAAAATATCCACCATAAGGCCTGGTTCACAGGGGCTTCAGGTTGTAAAAGAGCAGTGTTACCAGCAAGCTTTGACAAAGCACTTGCAGGATTTCAGCAAGGATTGTTAAAGGTTTTAAAGTATCATTCAGCTGCAGTTTGTAAATGTTGAACACCGATCCTGATGGGAGTGCTGTCTGCATCAAAACTAACTAATAGCAGGCTTCGGTACTTCTTGAATCTTGTTGAACGTCTGACGACACCTGTTAGGAGCTACTTTAACACCTTCCCGCCGAGCGTACGCAGATGTGCGTACTCGGCTTTCCGGGGTTATACCGGGATGATGCCCGCAGCTGCAGGCATCATCCCAGTACCGTTTTTTACAGCGGGCGATCGGCTTTCCGGGTATAACAACTGATGCGGCTAAAAGCATCTCGGCTGTTATACCGGAGCAGCGGGAGGGGACGTCCCCATCCCCCCTCCCGCCACTGTTACCGGGCCTCCCGTTCGATCGGGAGGCCGGTGGCCAATCGGCTGCCTCCGGCAGCTGGGGGCGGGCTGGAACGAAGCTGTGGGTGGCTTCGTTCCAGCCTTCTAAATGTAAACGCGGAAGCGACGTCATGACGTCACTTCCCGTTTACTCGGCTGCCTATGGCGCCGATTTAAAAAAGATACACAGTATTAAAAATCGCAGTTTTCGGCAATCTGAATACTTTGAAGTGCAAAGGAGGGATTAGGGGTCTTTTAGACCCCCGATCCCTCCATAAAGAGTACCTGTCACCACCTATTACTGTCACAAGGGATGTTTACATTCCTTGTGACAGCAATATAAGTTATCAAAAAAATTATTTTTTTTTAACACAATTTATAAATATAAAAAAATAAAAGAAAAAAAAATTTTTTTTTAAAGCGCCCACGTCCCCGCGAGCTCACGCAGCAAAGAAAACGCATACAGAAGTCGCGCCCGCATATGTAAACGGTGTTCAAATCACACATGAGGTATCGCCGCGATTGTCAGAGCGAGAGCAATAATTCTAGCACTAGACCTCCTCTGTGACTCTAACCTGGTAACCATAAAAAAAAAAAAAAAAAAAAAGAAAAAAAAAAATTTTTAAGCGTTGCCTATGGAGATTTTTAGGTACCGTAGTTTGTTGCCAATCCACGAGTGCGTGCAATTATAAAGCCTGACATGTATGGCATCTATTTACTTACTGTTTGTTTTTTATTAAATTCATGTGTCCCTTTTCCCAAAAATTTGCGTTTAAAAAAACACCACTGCATAAATACGGTGTAATATAAAGTATTGCAACAATCTCCATTTTATTCTCTAGATTCTCTGCTAAAAAATATATATATATATATATATATAATGTTTGGGGGTTCTAAGTAATTTTCTAGCAAAAAAAAATACGGCTTAACTTGTAAACACCAAATTTCAGAAATAGGCTTAGTCATGAAAAGGGTTAAAGTGCCAATCAACACTCTCATTAGGATCAGTGTTCAGCATTTACAAACTGGAACTGAATGGTACTTTTACCAACGCCCGCCCACCGTCAAACGATGGAGGGACAGTGCGGCTCTCGTTCTGGGTGGGTCATCATATGATGTGAACCCAGTTTAGCCGCCCTCACCGTATTGCTAGGACAGGGCGAGACCCGATCTCTGTAAAGAGTCGATCACGCGACTCTTTAACCATGTGATTGGCTGTGTCCAATCACAGCCGGTCACATGTAAAATGCAGAAGTGCCAGTGATCGGCTCTCATCGCCTCACACCGACAGCAAGAGCCGATCAGCAGTATCTTCTCGCAGGGAACACTTGGACATATAATCAGGGCACAGATCAGTGGTTCCCTGATTACAGTACAACCACCAATCAGTGCCCATCAGTGACGCCAGTCACTGCTACCTTTCAGTGTCACCTAATCAGTGCAGCCCCATCAGCGAAGGAGAAAAATTACTTATTTACAAAATCTACTGACAGAAACTGCAAATTTATTTTTTTCAAAATTTTCTGGTCTTTATTCTTAAAAAAAAAAAATAAATAAAAAAAAAAAAACAGCAGTTTTAATAAATACATTTAAATACCACCAAAGGCAAAAAAAAAAAAAAAAAAAAAATTAAAATTGAATTTGGGTACAGTGTATGCCGGACCGCGCAATTGTCAAAGTGTGACAGCGCTGAAAAAAGGCCTGGGCAGGAAGGGGGTGAAAGTGCCCAGTAGGCAAGTTGTTAAAGGCTTCAACAAAGCTTGCTGAAAGCTCTGCAAATGCTTTGTCAAAGCTTGCTGTTGTCACTGCTCTTATACAAGCTGATGCCTGTGTGAAACAGGCCTTAATAATGATGAAAAAAAAAAAAAAGGAAAAGCTGATCCTGTAGCCAATCTTTAGAGGACAGCAGGGCCTCACCTTTCCCTCTTCCACACTTCTTTTAGGGACACCCCATATACCACACTTGTAAGTCCAGTGAGAATTTTCAAGGTGTGAACTTCAATATAATGGCATGGAAGGCTCCAGTGCAGTGATGGCGAACCTTGGCACCCCCAGATGTTTTGGAATTACATTTCCCATGATGCTGAGGCACTCTGCAGTGTAGTTGAGTATCATGGGAAATTCCAAAACATCTGGGGTGCCAAAGTTCACCATCACTGCTCTTGCATCATTACCTATAAAAGCAGTGGTTACACAGTCTCAATATCAGAAGTCAAATGAAAGAAACACTTGGTGCACGAATCAGAGTGATCTTTTATTTACACATTTCTACAGGAAAAAAAAAAAAAGAAACCTAAAAATGAACTACAAGCTCGCTATATCTGACAAAACCATAAATCGGAGTTCAGTTTGTGTGTGGCCCCCAAAAGAATAAATAAAAACTCTCACCTGGGGTATACAAAAAGATGGACAGACTAATAATTACCTTTAATATCGTCTGATAAGAGGCTTTGCACATAGTTCAAAGAGTAACTTTTAGAAAGATAGGCACAAATACGATTACTCTGAGTGACAGTTTACATTCAAGAGAAGATAGGACACAGAAGTCGGTACAGCTGTCAGCAAGGTGATAGTGACATGAAGGACTGACCCGCTCACATCAGCGGCTAATTTTTGGCCTGATTTACAAAAAAAAATAAAAAATAAAAATTGGAGGAAAGAAAAGAACCTGCTTTTTGTCATAAAAACCAACAGGCCTATTATTAGCACAACTGCAGCAAAACAAAGACAGTAACTGTTTTACCCGCTACAGAATATGCAAAGCAGTCTACATGTTTTTAGGATCTATCCATTACTGCTGTGTACAAGCAGGATACCAACACTGACCAAAGCTTGCAGATCTACAGACTGGAGTTTATTTACTAAAACTGGAGTGCGCAAAATCAGGTCCAGCCCTGCATAGGGACCAATCAGTTTCTAGTTTTAGTCAAGGCTTAAAGTGATAAAAAAAAAAAAGTTTAGGTTTAGTACCTTAATGCATTGCTTACAATAGAAATTAAAAAAACGGTTTCAGTTTCCCTGTGCCCACTTTCCCTGTGTGAAGGGGAAGAGAGGGGAGAAGAGATCAGCGATGTGCACGGCTCCATCTATTCTCGCCTTACTTCCTCTTTACACAGCATTGGAGCAGGAGCCATTGGCTCACGCTACTGTCAATCAGATGCAATGAAGAGGAAATTGGGGGTGGGCCTAAATCCCGCCGTGTAAAGCCTCAAACACGGTTCAATTGTCGGCAGGGGATTGTCTGTTGACAGACTGTTGTCCTAAAATCTTACTGTTAGTACGCTCCTTTTGACAACTGTTGTCCAACTTTCGGCCAACAAATGTTGGATGACAGGCTAGTAAATTTTCGGCGGACAGCGGCTTGACGTCCAATTTTCGTATTGTCTGTACACAAATCCGTCACATAAAAAGTCGAAAGTACAAACACGCATGCTTGGAATCAATGCTCACCAAACACGAAATTAGCAGAAAGGGGCTCAAAAAGGTGGCGCTCAAGAGCTGAAATTCCTCGTAGTACGTCACTACGTTCGTGTTTGTGGCACGACAATTGTGTAACGTTGGTGCGCAAAAGATCCTGGCACACGCCCTTTCTGACAAAAATCAGACGCTCGGTTGGCCAACAATCGTACCGTGTGTATGAGGCTTGAGTCTATGGAGCATGGCTCCATAGAGACACAGGTTGGGAGCGAGCACGCACCATATGTCTCCATAGCAAACTGCTTGCTGTGGGGACACACAAAGAAGAGCTGGAACCAAGATCGCAGCAGGGGGCCTGAGAAGAGGAGGATCGGGGCCACTCTGAGCAATACCATTGCACAGAGCAGATAAGACTAGCATGTTTTCATTTTTTTAAAAAAAGATCCTCCTCTTCTCGAGCGCCCTCCCTCAGGGGATTCACGTGGGTGCGCTCCTATGTCCTGCTGCTGTGTTCATTGACAGACAGCAGGACTCGGCCCCACCCCCCGCATCATTGGATTTGATTGACAGCAGCGGGAGCCAATGAGGACCCGAGGGGGGCTGCTGCACTACAGAAGGTTTTTCACCTTAATGCATAGAATGCATTAAGGTAAAAAAAACATTGAGGGTTTACAACCCCTTTAGTTGAACAAGCTGAAGTTAGGAGCTGCATCAGATTTTGCACTCTCCAGTTTTAGTAACGCAATGCTTACAAAACACCACTTACAAAAAGAACAATTCTCACTGCCTGGGTGTCTCGGATACAAAGCAAAGATCAGTGAAGGAACAGGTAACAATTTAAACTCCCTTCTTCTGCAGGTGGTGCTATGTACCATAGCAACAGAGTCAGTTTAATCAATACCCCCCCCCACCTCTAGTATACTTATTAGGATTTTTAGGGCCCATTCACACTATTGCGGTGCATTAAAAAGGCAGCTGTGTTAAGGTAGCCTATGGATTTGGGTGGGTTGTCCAATGTACCATAGAAGTGCATGCAACTTATTTGGCAGTGCACCACACAGCATGTTCGTGCGTTTTCCCATGCTGCAATGAGCATATTGGGAAGGTCAGCTGGAAGGGCATTCAAAAAAATAGGCACCACACTGCACAAACGCAGGTAACATGTATTGCTGCATGTCTGCGCAGTGCAATAATGTGAAAAGGCCCCTCAAAGTATATTTACAGCCAGGAGTATACAGGTATATGTTTTTGTTTTGGGAAGAGTGTGGAAGGCTTAGAAACCCTGTCAGGTTTTTTTTTTTCTGTCAAAGGGTGTATAGGTCCTCCGCCACATGCTGTGGTTCTTTTGCTGTTCCTTATGTCTAAGGACCAGGGAGGTGATGTAAGGGTTGGCAGAGAAAATCACAGCACGCAGCCTCCAACACAAGCAGCAGACACACCTGGAATCATCAGATTTGAGATTTCTTTTAGGGCCCTTTCACACTGATCAGTTTTTCCCTTATCGAAAAAACAGAAGAAAAATGCATGACCCTCAAATCCTATGGAACTCTTCATACCAGTAAGTTGTGGGTCAGTTGCGTCCTGCATGCTGCATTTTTGGTGTGGCAAACTAAAACGGACATCCCCATTGACATAATTGGAAAACACACCGTGGCTGCATTTTTGGTGCGTTATTTGAGTCGTGTCCTTTTTTTCACAGGCGCAAAATGTGGCAAAAATAGTACAACACATGCCATGTTTTTTGCAACAGAGCAATGTGAAAGCAGCCTTAGGCAGCTGAAGCTCTAGAACAGAGCAAAGACAGGAGATTCAGGTAGCACGGACAGCATGGGTATAAAATGTTTTTCTTTGCAGGTGGCGGTTTTTTTTTTTTTTTTTTTAAACTCCCCTTCCACTCCAAACTCAATTTCAGTTTAGCTATACCAACTCAATAATAAGCCAGATTTCATGGTGAAAAAGTAAGGAGAAAAGGGAAAGAGTTTTTGACTGGATCAAATTATGATGGGAGTGCAACAATGTTACGACCCATAGCAACCATTCAGAAAAAATCTCTTAAAACGATTAGACTGCATCAGACAAGAATCTAATTGGTTGATACTTGGCTTATTATATATAGCTGGAACAGTTAGTGTTGCCCATTAACGAAATCTCAGCTGACGGTTTTAAAGCACAATAGAAAATACAGGCCACTAGCAAACTTGCTGAAACAGGCAAATACTTTTTTTTCTTTCCTCCATGTTTTTTGTTTTAAACAAGATGGCCAGAATTGTCTATTGAGGTGTCGGACTGCAGAAATGACTGAACAATAAAACTGCCAAGCTCAAGTACTCCATGATATGCTGACACTGTTCCATACAAATAACTAATACTTACCTCGAAAACACCACCAAAATACATTTTTTATATTTTTTCTTTTTAGTCTTGATGATCAAACGGGACCTTATTATAGCCTAATTTAGCCCCCCCAGTGAAATACCGCTTTTGCATTTTAAGCCATAAGGGATCACAAAAACAAAAAAATATGGAAAACCAAAATTCACATTTCTTTGCATGCTATAAGGATGTAAACAGAGGTACACTAACAAAAAAAAGCCATATACTACAAATAAAAAAAAAAAACATTTAAAAAAAATAAAATATCCTATTCCTATGAAAGACATTATGTTTAAGAAACAAAATCTATGCCGTTTTATTGCAGAGTTCTACTCCATCCCGTCCGGTGGGGGAAAAACGCAGTAGAACGCTTATGGCTTAAAATGCTGGACTGAGTGTATCTGAGGTTTAGAGGAAGCACAGGTCAAAGCACTTCTGCTGCTACAGATCAAATAAAACATGGAGATTTATTTTTAACTCTTTTGCAACATTTGTTTATCCTCCTCATGCATTAGAGTGGACATTACTCCTAAATATCTATTTCTTTTTGGAACTGGATGATCGGGAGCCAGAATGAGACGATCCAGATGGTGAGTTTCTGCGCCTGGAAGAGAGAAATTGAAAGGTAGGCATCTTGTTAATTTCTGAAAGACTCGTCACTCAGGTTACAATACAAGTAATGCTGTCCTGTTACATTACATCTATGCTATGTTTTTATTATATTAAATCAGACAACATCTACATTTGTAGGTTCATTTGGGTGGAAGAGACAGACGGGCGGCTTAGAAACTGTCTGAAAATATAGTGTCTGGTACAAGTTAGAAAACCATTCTGATTGATGTTGACAATAGGAACTTTCTTCTCCAATTTCTGTGAAGCTGATTCTATGTATTGCTGATCTGTCTTAACTACAAGCTAGTGTGTTTGCGCTGAAATATCAGCAGAGGCACCAGATCCACTTAAATAGTTAAGTCTTAATAAAATTAGATGCTTATTGCATTCATATGTGTGGTGTACATTATGCTTGTTTGTACATGCAACTGCAGGCATTATCCTGGTATTGTTTTTTTAGCGCAGACGGTTGGCTCTTTTGTAAAAGCAATCATATTGGCTAACCAGCCATGGATTGCTTTTAAAAGCAGTGGGATGGGATGTTTCCCCGATCCCCCATGCTTTCTTAGACTGTTCCATCCTACCGTAAGATCAGATCGACCAGCCAGCAATTCCACCGGCTGATCAAAGAGGCAAACAGAGACTGGAACTGCTTTGTTTGCCTCCAAGATATAGGGAACCGGAAGAGATGAGCATAGATCACTTCTGGTTTCCTTGGATGTAAACAGCACCATTTTTAAACAAATACACTTTACCACTTACCGAAAAATCACGTATCTGTACGTCATTCTGCTTCAAGTGTTTGTACTGGGGTGATGCCTGCAGCTATCACCCCAGAACCGTTTTTTTGAGCAGGCGGTCAGCTATCTTGTGATAACGACTGACACGGCTAAGCAGCTCGATTGTTATCACAAGCAGCAGGAGGGGACGGTCTCCCCCCACTTCACCCAGGGCCTCTAGTCCCCCCCGGGAGGCCTGAGCAACCACTGAGCACGTCCGGGGGCTGGCCAGAGACCCGGAATCGGCTTTGATTGGGTCTCAGATCTAGTAACCCAGAAGCGACATCATGACATCACTTCTGGTTTACTGGAGCCTTAAAAGGCGCCAAATTTAAAAAAAAAAAAAAAAGTCAGCATTTAAAAACAGTCAAACTTGGGGTTTTGAATGCTTTTAAGTGCAAAGCAGGAATTAAATTTCTTGTGACAGAAATATATACATTTTATTTATATTATAAAATAAAAGTTAACAAAAAAAAAAAGTCACGTCATCATGTCTGAGTCACTATTACGAGCAGGTGATTAAAGCCGATCCTAAATTTGCTTGGCTGTCCGGGCGGACGTGCTGCGAGAGCAATGGAAGGAAGATGTGTATAGCATGTTACAAAGCCCCAAAAATCCCATTTCAACTCTATGTTGTAAGGCCATATTGAGATTAATAAAATTAGCTATAGAATATATATATATATATATATATATATATATACATACACACACACACACACACACACACACACACACACACACCCTCAGATTACGAGCAAGCATAATCCGTTCTAGGAGTATGCTCGTAATCCAAAGTACTCGCATATCAAAGTGAGTTTTCCCATTGAAGTCCATGGAAATGAAAATAATTTGTTCCGCATTGACTTCAATGGAACGCAATACCGGATGCGGCCAGAGGCATGGGGGGCGCCGGAGAGCCTCGGAAATGGCCGAAAAGGCCCGAGGACACTTCGGCTGACCTCGGCAAATCTCGGAGAGACTTCCTACCCGAGATTTGCCAATGTTAGCCGCGCTGTACTCAGGCCTTTCCGTGCATTTCCGAAAAGGAAGTTCGTCTCTGCTCCGGCGCCCCCACCTCAGGCCAAAAGCGGTACTGCACACCGCTTTGGTCTGAATTGTGCTAGTTTTGCGAGACAACATTCACAAACCAAGTTACAATTTTTAAAATACAGTGCTTGTATTGCAAAACGCTCATTAACCGCGTTACTCGCCATCCAAGGTTCCACTGTGTGTGTGTATATATATATATATATATATATATATATATATATATATATATATATATATATATATATATATATATATATATATATATATATATATATATATATATATATATATATATATATATATATATATATATATATATATATAGCTATATAGCATTACAACCTGGAGTTGAAATGGATTTCGTGTATGTGCAACTTCAATAAAAAAGTTCAATCACAGATTAGTGAAATCATTTCTTTGAATTATGTGAAAATGAGAAGATGTGTCAGTGTTGCTTTGTGTTGATTCTGCAGCCTTTGTCCTGATCAACAGCACCCCCAAGTGGGCATTAAACATTTCAAATACTTTTCGTGAGAACTGGATGCACATTAGTAATTGTGTACTAAATGAATCTTCCCAATCCTATCTGCCAAATGTGAGCTGCACAAATTCTCTCACCTAGCTGTAAATATGAAGGAAAAAAATATAGCTTTTCCCTAAAATTAGTTACAAAAGTTAGCTCAGCTGTAAAACATTTAAAAATGTTAAAATTTACAAAATACATTCCTCGGACTGAGGTAGAACACAATAAATCCTTTAGCATTTTCCCCAGAGTACACATCAATTCCCCTTCTAATTCTACAGTAACCCAAACCTTTCGGTTGACCGTGATCTTGTTCGCTTTTTTTTGCGCTCAGTGGACGAGGATCTGGAGCGGCTCCTTTTCTTGCCCCTCCCAGAAGATGACGAGGACCGGGAGCTTGCGTAAGATCTTTTTCTCGGGGAAGAAGAACCCCGGTGCGACCTGGAGCTGGATCTTTATTAAAAATGAAGAGAATTTAATATGGCAATAGAAAACAAAAGCTGCTGTAACATGTTTAAAAAAATAAATCTGGAATGTAAACATAATTTAAGAATTTGGAAGTGTGTAAAGCCATTAAAAACAGGTCTGGAAATTTGTACTGAGGTTAATCAGCCCTTTTCCCCCACTAATGCCCGGTACACATGATCAGAAAATCATACGGAAAATACCGCTTTCAAAACGATCGTACGATAAAATCGGATCGTTTGTACAGAGCTTTCGAGAGCCGATCATGACAGTTCATCCGATATTATTCTATCGGACATGCACGAAAATTATTTTCGTACGATACTTTCGTTTATTCAGCACAGCTATCGTTTCGAAAATGCAATACAAATGCATTATAACACGACATCACTTCCAAATTTTTTTTCAGTTGTATATGAATTTGTGACTTTAGTAAACGGAAATTCGATATGAGATTAGCAAGCAAAAAAAATAAAAAAAGACGGACGATCATCCATCCGATAATCTCGTGTGTACGGGGCATTAGGCATAGTTCATAGCCCTTATTGTCTTCCCCCACTAAGACCCCTTTCACACCGAGCCGCCCCGGGCGACAGCGGTAAAGCAGCGCTATTTTTAGCACCGTTTTAGTGACGCTATTCGGCCGCAAGCGGGGAGGTTTTAACAACCCGCTAGCGGTCGGAAAGGGGTTAATCCACTCGCAAAACACCGCCGGAGCGGCGTTCTGCCAGCGGTATCGCAACGCTGTCCTATTGATTTCAATGGGGAGCAGCGGTGGAGGAGCAGCGAGTTCACCGCTCCTAAGAAGCTGCTGGCAGGACTTTTTCTGATGCCCGGCCAGCGCACCGCTCCAGTGTGGAAAATGCATGGAGCAGCTGTTTTAGGGTGGTTTGCAGGCGCTATTTTTAATGCTATAGCACCTGCAATTCGCCCCCAGTGTGAAAGGGGTCTAAGGTACAGTTCATGGCCCTCATCCCGCCCCCCCACTAAGGTACAGTTAATGGCCCTTATTGTCTGTGGTCATTTTATTTTACTACAATTCTATGAGGATCCTCTTATTTTTCCAGTACAGTACGCAGATACTGACAGACACAGTGGACCTGACGCAGTCAGGAGACATGCACACTGGGACCTTCCAAGTGCTTTTCTTCTGGCAGAAGAACCAGCCCAGAGAGCTGGTGGGGGATTCCAGAAGAGGAGGATCGGGGCTGCTCTGTGCAAAACCATTACACAGAAGCAGGTTGGATTTTTAAAAAAAAAAAAAAATTCAGATACATTAATTTGGTTTATTTAGCATGAAGTGGAGCTTAGTTATGTAGCATGAGGCTGTATATTCAGCAATATTTACACGCACGGGAGTGACGTCATCGCAGCTCCGGCCAATCACAGCGCCAGAGCCGGGATACCCAGAAGTAACCCACCGGAACGATGTCAGAGCAGTGAACGAGGACTGCTGCGGGGCCTTCGATCTCAGGTAAGTAATTCATAATGAGCTAGTATGCTGTGCATGCTAGCTCATTACGCCTTTGTCTTGCAGGTTTTTTTTTTTTTTATTATTTATTTTTAGGGTTTACAACCACTTTAAAGTGAATGGAAACATCAGCTGTGGTGCCGATATTACTGGACTCCAGGACAGGCAAGTGTCCTATTATTAAAAGTCAGCAGCTGCAGTATGTGTAGCTCCTGGCTTTTAATTTTTGCTGGGATGGGCGGACCTCTGCTTTAAATCGACTTGATTTAAACCAAACCCACCCTGCACAGAAGTATAACTTTTTTTTTTTTCATAACAAGTTTTTCGTTTCACTTTAAAGTCCCTACACAGTGGAGG
This sequence comes from Lithobates clamitans, assembly GCA_037952925.1. NCBI lineage: Eukaryota > Metazoa > Chordata > Amphibia > Anura > Ranidae > Lithobates > Lithobates clamitans. The sequence goes on from JBBGZY010000250.1 coordinate 2,389,436, forward strand.
TGGTGCTAGTAGCCGGTAAAAATGTAATTTTGAATTATTAGTTGTGATTGGAATAGCAAATATTAAACTTTGAAAAACACTGAACTAGGTTATTCATGAAGAAACAACTTCAAATCTCTTACCACTTCCATCAGCTCATTTGCCACAGTTACAACCTTCTATACCACCATTCCCACCCTATTAGATTGTAAGCTCTTCTGAGCAGAGCCCTCTTAATCCTCTTGTATTTTGTATTACAATTGTATTGTCTCCCTTTTATATTGTAAAGCGCTGCGTAAACTGTTGGCGCTATATAAAATTCTGTATAATTATAATATTATAACAGTTCAACAGCACAACACAAATAGAAGAAACAAAAGAAAAAACAATAGGGAAGAAGTTTTGCATCACACGTCGCTGAACCACTTTTCTGTCACTGTGACAGAGAGCCTGGCATCCCTCATTCACCTGGATTTGGAACCCCGAGATTGAGAACGGTCTCTGGAACTGGAGCCCGATCTTGAACTGGAAGAACTCCCTGAGCGAGACCTGAAACAACACAATGCAGTTTTGTCTAGCTCTTGTGATCAATACTTTATACACATATATAAAAGCTGCAACCAACTCTACAGGAAGCACAGAATTCAGATTTAACCAACTAAAATATATATTTTATATACTAACAAAATCATAGATACCTCATAAAGAGTGTCAAACTTATTCCATAAGGCAGTACATATCAAAGGTGCAGAAAACCATGACAATTTCATTTGTAGGAGGATTCTAATTGGTTTAATGCACTTTGCAGGTCATCTCTGATTTTTGCACTGCCTTAAAAAAAGGAGAAGTCCAGGCTGAGCTTCTCCTATGGGTCATAGGAGTGCAATTCATTTTGCACTCCTGTGACCCGTTTTCAGCAGAGAGCGGTCTAAAGTCCGCTCTCTGCTGACGTCTCTGGAATCAGTCCAGGCACCGCATCATCCCAACAATAAAAGTCTGGACCGACACCCTGCGCAGCCTCTCAGCGAGCCGCTCAGAGCCTGAGATGGCTGCTCCCTGCCCCTCCATAGCTCAGCACTCCAGTGAGTGTGGAGGAGAGGAGAGCTGCTGATTGACAGGCAGCAGCTCTCTGCTTGGGAAGCTGAGAGAACCGAGCCATCGGCGATGTTCTTTGGCTCGGTTCTCAGTGCAGAGACGCCGGGGGTCAGACGCAGCATCAGTTCCATGCTGCATCCACCTAGATAAGTATAAAAGGGGGGGGGGGGGGGAGAAAAAAAAAAACCAACCACCCTTCTCTTTTAATAAAGTTCATCAAAAGAATTAAACATTTTAATCACAAACAAATCTGCAAAAATATAAAGTACTGAAAAGAATCATTAAAGTGTTTGTATAGCAGAAACGTTTATGCTTTGGTTAGAGTATGGAAGGGTTAGAGCCCCTGTCAGGTTTATATTGCCATCTGTGACCCCACTGGGGAGATTCAACCTCTCCAATTGTCCTATTGGCCATCGTTACAGAAATGGCAAGTGATAAGAAATTCAGAATTTAACCACCTCAATACTGGGTACTTTCGCCCCCTTCCTTCCCAGACCAATTTTCAGCTTTCAGCGCTCTCACAATTTCAATGACAATTGCGCGGTCATACAATGTTGTACCCAAATGAAATTTTTATCATTTTGTTCACACAAATAGAGCTTTCTTTTGGTGGTATTTATTCATTACTCCGTTTTTTATTTTTTGCGATATAAGCGAAAAAAAGAGCGGAAATTTGGAAAAAAAACAATATTTACTTCTTTCTATTTTAATAAAAATCCAATAAAATCGAATTTTGTCATAAATTTAAGCCAAAATGTATTCTGCTACATGTTTTTGTTAAAAAAAATCCCGTTAAGTGTATAATAATTGGTTTGTGTGATCACGGACACATGTGCGCAAATGATAATGTACAGATGTGCACAGGTGATCACGGACATATGTGTGCAGATAATCATTGGGACATGTGATTTTACTGGGACATATGTGGGGGACAGGTGTTTTTACTATGTGGGGACATGTATTTTGGGGACATGTATTTTGGGGACATGTATTTTGGGGACATGTGTTTTGGGGACATGTGTTTTGGGGACATGTGTTTTGGGGACATGTGTTTTGGGGACATGTGTTTTGGGGACGTGTGTTTTGGGGACATTGTGTGTTTACTTTGTGTTTTTTACATTGTGGGGACACTAGACTGGCGATCAGTGAGTAAAAAGCTGTAAAAAACAGCTCATACTCACTGATCACCAGCCGGCTGCAGCGATCCGCTCTCCTCTCCTCACTGACAACTTCCGTGTGAGGAGAGGAGAGCAGATTGCCTAGCAACCGGCTCTGTGTATACATCACATGACGGCTGTGATTCGACACGGCCGTCATGTGATCAGGAGGGCCAATCACAGAGCCCTCCTACCGATCGGAGATGCGCCGTGTCCGGGTGACACGAGCGCATCGGGATCACGCCGCTGCGCGGGCACGCGCGCGCGCGATCCCGCTCCTTCTGAGGGACGTTCCTGAACGTCCACTCAGAAGGAGAGATAGCCCACCCGGCCGTTTATGTGCAGTGGCCGGGTGGGAAGTGGTTAAAAGTGTTCCTCAAAACAGGAATAGAGGGAAAATATACCAATGGGGACACCTGTTTGAGGGGGAATTCTCCTTTTGTTGCTCTAACTTCCTGTTCTATCTCCATGACAGGAAGTAAAGGAAATCTCCCCACAAAAAAAAACAAAAAAAACACACAACCTTGACTGGTGTTGTAACCCTTCCATACTCTATCTGAAACTGAAAACATGTTTTGGCTATACATGCACTTTACTTTCACTGAATTCCTAGATAGAGCCATGGGTGGAGGTTGGTTACAGGAACCTCACTAACTCAGGCAGCTCCTCTGTGTATGACTTGTACACACCAACAGACTAATCATCTCTTAAGCAGTAATTTCAGTAGCAGTAATAAGGCTTTCCATTAACGTGGAAAAAAACTCCTTTCCACCATATACTTAATCATTTGCTTGCACAATTAAAAACAGTGTGTGGCATATTGCTAAAAAGCCTTTTTCGATTCCTTGATTGAAAGCCTCCAGAATTTAAAAAACACAAAAATGTCAAACATATGACCAGCGCAGCAGAAATGCATTCAAGTTTCCTTAAGACAAGACACAGGGTTGCATCACCCTGAAACTTCTTTCATTTCCCAAAAGCATGCAAACAAAAAAAAAACAAAAAAAAAAAAAAACAAAAAAAAAAAAAAAACACACAAGCATTAAAGAGATCCTGTTGCCAGGCATAACCTTTCCTTTTGCTCACTTGGGGTAGTAGTTTATGATGTATACTTACATCTTTGCCAGAAAAAGAGATTATTCCCTTTTTGTTTTAAGCCAGCCAAAGACTGTTCAAATCTCTTCAACAAGAACCAGCTGAGATTCGATTGATGTATGGGCAGGCTGATTGTACCAAAGTAAATCTGTCAACTTGGGAACAACCAGTCTGTCAGATTTTACATGTGATTATTGTTAGCGGCTATTATAGCCACAAGCAATAATTACGGTGTTCTCCTAGTGAGGACGGCTTCTGCCGCCGGGAGAACACAATAGCCCTGAAGGGAGGGATTCCTCCATCAAACACTGACTGTTTTGATGAGGGAAATTAGGCAAATTTCTTTCCTGGAACCCGCGGTTGCAGGAAAGAAAATTGCTTTGTCTATGGCTGGCCTTACCCTTAAAGTTTTCGAAGGATCCAACACATCAGTTCTTTCTGTACTGGCCCCCTCTGCTCTCCTCCCCTCCTTGCTGCAACGTGTGCCCACTCCCTGTCATTACAGCCCTATCTATCCACATATGATCTGATAACTTTAAGCACAACTTTACCAACTAGGGTTGCATCAACGCCGTATTTTGGCTGGCGAGTACTTGCCGATACAGAGTACCAATACCTTGGAGTGCGATTTGAGCCCATACAAAATGAAAGTTCTAATCACACTGCAAAAGAATCGCATTGTCTGAGGAAGGGATGGACTTGTCTCCTGAAAACACGTCAACTTTCCAACTACAGTGATTTGGAGATCCCCGATGCTGCTGCTGTGATTAGATATGCTTTTAATCTTCTCATGATTGCAGGTTTTTGGCTTTTTAATAAATCAAAAATGGGTGTTGGAGGTAATGCACTAGACCTATGCGCCCGCCTTTGTTTCTTTTTAGTGCTTTGGAGTTGCCTCGCTCAAGGAAAGCAGCATCGCATGAATCATTATCAGTATCATTGGATATGAATCGGAGTGAGTATTGAGGATTGATTGGTATTAAAGAATCGCATGTGATTTGAACAGGAATGTGGTGCGATTCCTGTCTGAATCCCATGTGGTTTCCCGCACCGCTCCAGTTGAACCCAGGCTGAAATCACTATGACAAGCCTGGGTTTGCAATACGAATTGAACCCATTTTGTACTGGCTCAAAACGCACCGCAAAAGGTAATAGTTTTGGGTATAGGAGCATTTTCACAAGTACTAAAAATATTTGATATCGGCAAGAATATTGATACTGGTACCGGTGCAACCATATTACCCACCATTCATCTATAGCCATCTTTGCCCTTTATAAACATTGGCATAATCCAAGCTCTGACTAGTACTGCCTCCGGCTCCCTTTCTCAGACCCATACAGCGATTCTCACAGCCGATAGTGGAGAGAAAGAGACAGATGTAATGTCAGCTGCAGTAAGTCACACTAAATGCCCCAAGTGATTAAAAAGAAAAAAAAGGTGATGTCTGAGAAAAAAAAAAAAAAAAAAAAAAAAAGGGGTCTACTTAAAATTCCATGCAGGTTACAGTTAACATATGGAGTCCTGAAGAGGCGTCTATAATGTTTCAGCCAAAGTTTAAAAAAATAAAAATAAACAAACACCTTGTGTTGTCCTCCCACAGTTGCCCGACTCGCTCACTAACCTTCACCAGTCACAAACTATACTTTGATGTCCAGACTGGTTGGTAAAGAATTTTAAAGAATGCCGGAACCTTATTATATTTTAGAGGGGAAAGATTTTTTTTGTACACCTTCACAAGGCCAAACTGATTCAAAATGGTTATTTCAGCATTGCATAACCAAATCACTTTGATAAGAGAATTCTTAGATAAAATGTTCAAAGTGGAATGCAGCAATACTCGCAAACAAAAGGAAAGGTCCAGGTATTAAGCGGTTTTCAGTAAAATGTATTATTCAATAAGACAAGGAAAGCCTGTGTGTACACGGTAGTGTCGATTTCAAAAGACTTCCAGGAAAGCATTATCTAAAGACAAAACCTGTCCTTTAGACAACTCCCACTTTGGATAGTGTAGGGGAGGGATAACTTATTTTTTTGCCATTTGTCTTATTAGAAAGAGTTTCCTTCACTTCTAATTGTGAAGACTCAAATGGTAGTGAGAGAAAAGCTTTCCAATGTGAGGTAAACTGACAATTGTCACTTGAACAAGGGTCCCTACTGAAAGATTCCTCCTCTGTTCTTGTTCTGGTGGCAACTCAAAATTTTGGCTTTATCCTTACTTTTCATTCCTGTTGACAATATCGATTGGGACAAAAAAAAGCCTAGTACACACCCGCTGGGTTGAACAAAAAAACCGACAAAGCTGCTGTAACAACAATCTGACGTTAGAACAGCGATCTCCCCTGCTGAGCGCTGGTCGGCCTCTGGTTTTCCAGCATGCACATCCAACAGAAGCCAGCTGAACAGCCGGCTTTGATTGGACCGGCTGCCATACACACGGGTCGAATGTCAGCCATTTTTTTTTTTTAATTGAGCCGGCCAATGTCATCTGACATTTCGGCCCATGTGTACTAGGTTTTAGAGAGATAATTTCTATAACAGGGAGACACACCAAAAAAAAAGTCTGACATTAGTTTATCCTTACAATAAAAGATTGCTTCACCTTTTGTAACAGTTTACCATCATTCAGGGTGTAACAGGTTACAAATGCACCCACACCCACCCAAATCCCCCGCTTGCTGTCACAATCTTAAATAAAAGTGGCTGCGTAGGGCTCTGGCGACATTCATTTACCAAGTTAATTGTGAAAACTACAAGTACCAACATCCTTTGCGGCTGTCGGCTTGTACTTCTCAAAGAACTACCAGGCCGATGCTGATCGCTCTACGTAGTTCATTGAACTTCCTACCCGTATTGGAGGTACAGGAAGACAGGTTCACAGGACTGTGGCAATGCTTTACAAGTCCCCAAACCCCCATAAATATTAAAGGCATATTTTTTTTTTTTTTTTGTAAAAGGGAACTTATCCTTAACGTTTTGGCCCTAGTTATATTTTAAAATCAACCACACCCCATCCATCCTACAGCCAAAGTCAGAAGCACTCTCAAGAGCAAGACTACAATTAGGAGGATGCCCTTGCTGATTATTATTATTATAATAATTATTATATTAAGAAAATGTCTATTTCCTCAGATCTCAAAATATAATAGTTATAATCATGATGGCTAAAAGTAAAAGCAAATAAAATGCTTACTGTTAAAAAAAATAAAAAATTGTGAAGAGAAAACAATAAAACTCTAAATGCATATTGCATGGCAGTTCAAGTCTCTAGTATAGTATATATGAAGTAAGAAAGTTTAGATACTGACATTTTGCCCGGCTTTACCCTTGACCTGTACCCGTTTACCTGGACCTAGACCTTGAGCTTGAGTGGGAGGAGGAATGGGATGATCGAGATTTAGATCTGCTGCGGGTGGATTTCTTATTTTTACTATTATCTTCTTCGTCACTGGCAAGGTTATATTTTGAAAGGTCGCCATCGTCCTCATCTTCATCCTAGAGGAAGAAAAACATTCTTAGCATTAAAACAGCACAAGTTACTTCAATGGGCTGTGAACACTACAATATAAAAAGTTATTCATGCAAATAACTGGAGCAATCAAACCTTCCTTAGCTTTAAGAGCCGGTTCACACAAGGGCGACTTGGCCGCCTGACAATCATGCTCCATTCTCTACAATGGAACCAATCTTATAGGAGCGACTCAAGTCGCTCCAACTTAGAAAAAGGTTCCTGTACTACTTTGGGGCAACTTCGGAGCAGCTTGCATTGACTTCTATACAGAATTCATTTTGCAAGCCGCATTGTATGGGGCGGCTTCAGAGTCGGGCAACTTTAAAGCCGCCACTGTGTGAACCGGCTCTAAAACTTGTACTGCTTACATTAGGTCAACAAACAAAGCTTCAGGACTTTTTAACCACTTCAATACTGGACACTTTCACCCCCTTCCTGCCCAGGCCAATTTTGGGCGCTGTCACACTGGGTCATGCAACACTGTACCCATATTTTTCCACACAAAATAGAGCTTTTTTGGTGGTATGTAATCACCACTGTGTTTTTTATTTTTTTGCCAAACGAAAAAGACCAAAAATCCTGAAAAAAAAAAAAAAAAAAAAAAAAAAAAAAAAAAAAGGGAAGAAGTTTTTCTTTTACAAATTTTATAACAAAGGTTTCTTCAAAAATTTCGACCAAAATGTATTCTGCTACATTTCTCTGGTGAAAATAACCCTAATCCGTGTATATTATTTATTTAGTTATAGTCCACAAACTATGGTGTAGATATATTTGCAAATCGATTCATCCTGATGTACCGACGGCCTATCATTTTTTGAGGCCCGCAAATGCCATAACAGTACAAATACCCCCCAAATGAGTCCCTTTTTGGAAAGTAGACAGATTCCAAGGTATTTAGTAAGAGGCATGACTAGTCTTTTAAAGTTTTAGTCACAATTTATTGAAAAAAAAAAAATATATATATATATATATATATATATATATATATATATATATATATAATTTATTTTTTTTACATACTGTCACTAGTGCAGTACATAGTCATCATAATCATATAACGGTGTGGAGGTGATCAGGGACACTGACTGGCGACAGTGATATATATATATTTATCGATCCAGCCATTTATCCCTATATCTATACACATATATACACACACACACACACACACACACTTTGATTGGCCTATCTGTACCATGCAATCACAGAGATAAACACAATAGTACACACTGAATGGCTATGAATGGAAGCCATTAATTGATGGATTTTTTGTTTATGAATAGCAACTTACATCATCCAGTTTATATTTTGACAGATCTGCATCCTCTTCATCCTCCTCTTCATCCCCCTCCTCTTCCTCACCTCCAGACGCCTTCTCCTCAGCCTTAACGATGACGACTGCCTTAGAGCTGCCTGGCTTTCCACGATATTTTTTCTTTTTTCTCCCAAACTAAAATCAGAGAAATAAAAAAGAGAACATTTTCCAAACCATTTCTGATTAGGTTAATTAACCAACATGGGAAAAAAAAACACAATACCATCACAATATATAGAAGGCAGCATGAGGGCAATCCAAATTTTACAGGGTCCTATTAGTTAGTTGTTTGCTTTAAATTAGCTAGAATACAAAACAAAAAACACAGTAGTAACTGTGCGGGGGGGGGGGGGCAAGATCTGTTTTATAGCCAGGTCTTTGCTTCCAACATTTGGCTGAATGAGCACAAGTTCCAAAATCTGGTGGAAAGTCTTCCCCAGAAGTGGAGGATGTTATAGCTGCAAAGGATGGGGGGAGAAGGGGGGTCCTCCAATTAATGCCCGTGGTTCTAAACAGAATGTGCAGGTCCTGGTCAGGTGTGCAAAAACCTTTGGCGATTTAGTGTATTCCCAATTCCCCAGCTGCTTTCTCTATAATATACATTTTTTTTTATAAATCCAACACACATTTAACAGCTCCTGAAAGGTATAAAAAATGTCAAGTGATGTCTACATCAACTGCCTATTCATTTTTAGATGGAATGATTCTTGAAAGTGCAGAGAGAAAAGACTAAATAAAGACCAACTAAAATCATATTACAGCCAACTTTAGAACATTGTAATTGAGCCTACTGCCAAGGCTTTTGTCTTTTAGTTTTCCAATGCTTTTTATTAGTTTGATGTCATAAAGCAAAATCCAGATTCTGGGGTAATACCAAGCTCAAAACTGCTCCTACCCTTCTAACACCTATTCTAACCATACTGTAAAATAAATGTGCATATACTGTACTTATCTATTCTTAGGCTGCTCTCGTCCAGTAAAAGTGATCTCTCCAGCGCCAGCTACAGGGGAGAGAGAGAGATCCCACAACGGCTGGAAATGTCTGTGCAGTGACTTTACCCATAGGCTTATCACATGACTGGACCGGAGTGCCCTGAGAATAGGTAAGTATATGCATCTTGCTTCTACGGGGTAGTTAGTATAGGGAGGGAGCAGTTTTAAGCTTAGCTAGTATTATCCCAGAATTATACTTTAAAGCGTTTAACAAAAAAAAAAAAAAATAAATAAAAATAATTGGATCCTGATCCCTTAACCACTTCAGTCCCAGAAGGATTTACCCACTTCCTGACCAGGCCATTGTTTGCTATACGGCACTGCGTCGCTTTAAACAGACAATTGCGCGGTCGTGCAACGTTGTACCCAAATAAAACTATTCTTTTTTCCCCCACAAATAGAGCTTTCTTTTGGTGGTATTTGATCACCTCTGTGGTTTTTATTTTTTGTGCTATAAACAAAAAAAGCCCGACAATTTTGAAAAAAATAAATACATTTATTTCCTGCTATATAAACACACCCAATAAAAAAAAAAAAAAAAAAAAAAAAAAAAACAAATTTCTTCATCAATTTAGGCCAATTTGTATTCTACATATTTTCGGTAGAAAAAACAAAAAAAACAATAAGCATATATTGATTGGTTTGCGCAAAAGTTATGGCATCTACAAAATAGGGATTTATGGCATTTTTATATTTTTTTTTTTTTATAGTAGTAATGGCAGTGATCTATGATTTTTAGTGGGACTGCAACATTGCGGCAGACAGATCGGACACCTAACTGACATGACACTTTTGGGAACCAGTGATCAGTGCTAAAAATATGCACTGACATTGTACTAATGGCACTGGCAGGGAAGGAGTTAACAGAGGCGATCAAGGGGTTAAATGTGTTCCCTAACTGTATGGGGGATGGGCTGCCTGGAACAGCACACAGATCCGTCTTCCTACATAGCAGAAAGACAGGATGTGTGTCATCGCCTGATAGAACGGAGATCTACCTTGTTTACTATGGCAGATCACCATTCTGTCACTGCAGGGAATGATCGCGGGTCGGCCGGCAGACAGAGTCTGCCGGACCCGCTGATTGGTCCCCCCGCGCACCCCCACAGATCGCCATGTATGAGCCCGATGTACACCTACGGTGTTTCGCTCAGCCAAACCAACCTGCCACAGTATGGCTGGTCGGCAAGTGGTTAAAGCATGAACAACAGCACAGTGCTTGTACTGTGTAATTAGGCCCCTTCTATCACATGAAATACCTGGCTGATCCTGACAGTTTCTGCCCTCCCCTATATAAACTGACCACGGTATATCATGGCTGCTTAGCCCTCACACCGTAGTCAGTTTACGTGCCTCCGTCATCTGCTCTGTCCTCTCTCCCTTGTCCTCCCTGCCTGTCAGCTCTGTCCACTCCACAAGTCTCCCCTCCTGCTGCTCTCATAATACAACCTCCTTTGAACAATCCCCTCTGCTATAATAAACAATGCCCCCAGTGCATTTTGTTTTTTTTTAGAAAAAAAGCCACTTTGTACCTTATCTCAGAGTGCCGATCAGCACTCACATGACCCGCTACCTCTCTCAAGCCGACAGCTTCGTCAACCCCCGCTGACGTCAGCCAGGAGGAGGCAAGAGGCAACGGGCCATGTGAGCGCCGATCGACGCTCTGAGAAAAGGTACAAAGCGGCTTTTTTTTCTAAAAAACAAACACACTGGGGGCATTGTTTATTATAGCAGAGGGGATTGCTCAAAGTTGGTTGTATGGGTTAAGAACCACTTTAAAATACACAGGTGGAAGACAAAACACATAGCCAGCAACACTATTACAGGAACCCTGCAATTCTTACCTCATCGTACTCTCCATCAGACTCTTCTCGTTCAATGTATTCTACATTTTCACGTTCATTAAAGCCTCCTCCATATCCTGCATAGTAATATAGGTGTAGTACAAGAATCAAATTATACATGAGAAACAATGAATGGAAGATACATTAAAGAGGAACTTTAAAAATGTTAAACATTTTTTCACCTGCTGATCCTGGCAGTAAGGGCTCGTTCTCACCTGCAACAGCCCTTGCCTCCACTCTGAAAAGCGATCCGTGATGGATGACAAGTAACTGGGAGGCAGTGTTACCCCAACTCTGCCTGTTTTAACCCTGAAAATGCTGGGGAATTTGTTGCATTCGGCTGAGGTGATGCCACCAAATGTAACAGGGGGTTTCATTTTTGCCACGGTCACAAAGCAGGGCATCATAGCCACGGCATGTGTTCATCCTTGAGTGGCTACATGTCCTTGTTTAGGTGGGCAGTCAGTAAAACCGTGACTTAATTGCCACTTGACTTAACCCTAACACACTTCCTAGGATGATAACAGTCACTCACTTTACTGTATTCTATGGAGGAGCAGCTTTTATCACCCTGAGACAGAAAGTGTTGGAACTACAGAACTCCTCCCCCTCCCCTTTTTATCATAGGGGAGACGTGTTTTTTAGTCCCTGGGTGAACCAAGTAGGACTGATAACAACGCAAAGTGCACAGGAAAAACACTGGATTTCTGGTAGGATACAATTTTTTTGTAATAATCTTATAGGACAAAAACACTCTCAACAGTATATTTAGGGCTCATGCATGTACACAGGACGTTTTTGCAGCTGCTTTTAGGGGCGTCTGACTTTTTTTTTTACTGCCTTACTGAACCCTCCTCCATGGTAGTCTATTTGTCCATGCACACAAACTTTGAGGAGTTTGGAGGCAAACACGTTTAGGGGCAGTAAAGAAAAAAAAAAAAAAAATTGACTGCCTGTGCGTCCAGGAGCAGAGGCTGTTTGGCTGTAAAAACGTGGCTGAATGCTGTAAGAAGCTTTTAGCGTTTTTACTGTAAAAACGCATCTTAGCACTATTCAAAAACCAAGACTAAAAGCGCATTTTTAGCGCTGCTTCTTTATGACAGCTGCACTGGCGTTTTCTAAACATTCTGTGCACATGCACAATGGACGTTTGTGCAGCTGCTCCTAGGGATGTCAGATGGGTTTTTTTTTTCCCCTGCATGCTAGCCTATGTGTCCATGCACACACAGACTTTTAGTAGCGTTTAGTGGCAGGGGCTTTTAGAGGCAGGAAAGGAAAAAAAAAAAAAGAAAAAAAGAAAAAAAATCTCTGAGTGTGTCCAGGAACAGCAGCGTTTTGGCAGAAAAAACGCTTGAAGCTTGTTAAACGTGTCAACTTTAGGAACGTTTAGAGCTTTAACGTTAATTCATTTCAATGGCCAGAACAAATTAATATTCTGGCCAATGAAAATGAACACCCAAAAAGGTTTTGATCTATAAATACACAAAAACGTACCACAATTACAAATAATGATATTGAGGTCATACCTGTTCTTTCTTCCAGTTTGGCATACTTTGGTGTATTACACATGTTACACTCCGATCGTCTGGCCCAATTTACATTCCCACATCTAGAACAGAAACAAAACAAAACCAAAAAACACTTTAGTAACTTGCACATCTATGAAACAGTTACATACTTAGCGCAGAAAAAAATAAAAAAGGGGGGGGGGGGCAGTGTTTTCAATTAATCAAAACTTGAACCAGCATTATATTCATACAATGAAAAATTAAGTTTCTTTTAAGACACTACAATCAGCATGTTTATATTAGCAAGAGGAGACAGCCAATACAATGGCCAAGTGTAGCTGTCCATATATGGTGCAAAATTACTGCTTTGCAACCACAGGCTGCAGGAAAGAAACTTGCACAATTCCCCCCCATCAACACAGATAGTGCTGAACTGACCAAGATTAGAACCGTGTATGGCCGGCCTTAGATCTTTTTCTGTATAAAACCTGGTTGATCCTGCTGTTCGCCATCTCCCCCTTCTGTCCATGTCCCCAATTCAGCTAACGATTTTGCATATCGGCAGCTCTGTACATGCTCAGTTTTCAGTGAGTTTCTATGCTGAGCCCCCCTATCACAATCTGAGGAGCCCATGTGACTATAGCGGCGTATACACAGTGGTAAATGCCAGTTCACTCCCTCCCTCCTCCTCCATGCACACTAACCAGCTAAACACAATGGGGGTGGGATATTACATGCAGATTGATAGAGGCTTCACCTCCCTCTTATTCTAAGACACGGGCTGGAGGGGCGTTACACAGCCCGTGACTGCCAGAAATCCACCCACACCACGTTATTGCAAAAAAATAATAAAGATTTTATTGCAAATATTATATTTGTATGCCAATTTTAAACAGTTTATTGATATTAAATTTTTACTCTGTATTCCAAAGGCTTTTTTATTTTTTATTAAACATATGACCAGCAGCAGAGGACTAAAAGCTACTCATGTTAATGTTTCCCTGCAGACAGGCTGGTAAAGATCTGGGTCATGTGATAGCTGTATATCCATCAGAAAAAAAAAGAAAAAGGAATTTCAATTGTTTTTATTAAAATAAATTATAGTGCCATCATCTATACAGAAATAGAAGGGATAATGTAAATTTAACAGTGTGCGTTTAGTATCACTTTTTTAACCTCCCTCCTTATCCGCATCCTGTCTCTTTAGTGCCATAATCGCCAGCATGTTTCCTAATTTCTGAAAAATTGAAGCAAAAATTAGATCACCCTGGGGTGTCCACTTTCCTCAAAGAGGTCGATTTTGGGGTCTAGTGTTATATGTCATACAATTAAAAAAAAAAAAAAAAATCTTAACAGAAGGGGGGGGGGGGGGGGGGGGGGTTGTGAAGAATCAGTTTTCTTTATTTTGTTCAACTTTTTTTTCCCCCCCCATTACATGGAATGTAAAAATCAGGTTTTTATTTAATATCACCAAAAGAAAGCTCTTTCTTGAAAGAAAAAAAATTATATAAAATTCATTTGGGTACAGTGTTGCATGGCCAATTACCGTATTTATCGGCACGCACTTTTTTCCCCTTAAAATCAGGGGAAAGTCGCAGGTGCGTGTTATACGCCGATACCCTGCGATCCCGAGCTGTCAAAATCTCCGACCGCGATTTGAAAATGGCGCCGCAATACACAGAGCCGGTCCGCGGCTCTCGTTTATTTTCGGCTCCACTCGTAGTCCCGAGCGGAGCTATCCGAACCTACTCGGATAGCTCCGCTCGGGACTACGAGTGGAGCCGAAAGTGAACGAGAGCCGCCGGAAAGAGCCGAGGACGGGCTCTGTGTATTTCGGCGCCATTTTCAAATCGCGGTCGGCGATTTTGAAGCCCAGGGACAGGGGATCGAAGGCTGCACTGGGGCAAGGCTGCACTGATGGGCATTTAAATGTAAGTTTTTTTTCCCCTTCAACTTCCCTCCTAAAAGTTTTTTTTCCCTTAAAATTCCCTCCTAAATTGGGGTGCGTGTTATACGCCGGTGCGTGTTATACGCCGATAAATACGGTAACTGTCAGTCAAATCACAGAAACTGAAAAATGGCCTAATAATGAAGAGATGTATGACAGCTGGTAGTCGAGTGATAATATCCCTCAGAAAACTCTAAAGCCTCGTACACATGTTTAGATTTTCAGTCGAACGAACATCTGTTTTTTTGTGGCATGCTAGTCTCATGTCGAAAGTGAAGAGGTTACTCCCAATACGAAAATTTTCGTATGACAGAATACAACGTCAGAAGTGAAGTAACGTGTTGAATAGTTTTGGATGTATTCTTTTGTTTCTGAGCAGGTGTAGTGTTGCTCTTCCGATTTTTTTCAAACGAAAACCGTACTAATGAAACGAAAATCGGACACAGTTCACATCCGACCAAAATTTTATACTCTGCACATCCAGCTTTTGTCTGACGAAAAAGCAAAAATCGGCTGTCGAAAGCACCGTACCAACGATCCGAAAATCGGCAGACAGCTCGCCGTACGAATTTTTCCATCCGATTTACGTATCGTGTGTACGGCCCTTAAAGCGGAATTCCGGCGGTAAAAAAAAATTAAAAATCAGCAGCTACAAACACTGTAAATAAGTACTTACCTGTCCTGGTTGCCCGTGATGTCGGCCGCCCGAGGCCAACCCGTCCCTCAGCTCTCGGGTCCCGGCACCGCCATCCTAAGGGAAACAGGCAGTGGAGCCTTGCGGCTTCACTGCCAGTTTCCTACTGCGCACGCGCGAGCGGCGCTCTGTGAATGGCCCCGTGGTGTTCTGGGAACACACACAGTTCCCAGAAGATAACGGGGCCACTCACCGAGGAGCAGAACACGCCGCGGAAAAGGAAGAGGCAGATTAGGAAGACTCCCTAGCAAGAAGGGTTTAGGTAAGTTTAAAAAATGTTTTTTTCTTCAAATTTTTTTTTTTTTTGATTTTTGGTGATTTTTTTTTTCAGGGTGGCCCTCCACTTTAAGGCTTTAGCTCTAGAAATAGCCTCTAGCTCCTGAAAACCGCCTCCCCATTCATTTCCTTATGACTTTTCACACTGGGGCGGTGCGCACTTGCAGGGTGTTATGAAAAGTAATGCAAGCTGCATCTTTGGGGCGGGTTGGGAGCGGTGTATACACCGCTCCAAAAACGCCCTGCCCATTGAAATTAACGGGCAGCCCTGCCGAAGCACCTGCAAAGCAATTCGGCAGCGCCGCAACACGGGCGCTTTTAACCCTTTCTTTGGTCACTAGCGAGAGTTAAAAGCACCTCGCCAGCGGCCGAAAAGCACTGCTAAAATTGGCAGCGCTTTTCCTGCCGACACCCGGGGCTTTCAGTGTGAAAATAACCTAAGTGTTGAGTTTGTTGGCTGTCTTTTCTTCTACAACTAAAAACCTTAAAAAAATAAAAAAATTATATATCTATCTATATCTATATATATATATATATATATATATATATCTATATATATATATATATATATATATATATATAAAAAAAAGGCTGACTTTTATGGAATATTGCTGTGTGTATCTATATGACTGTAGCAGGAGTTTAGGCTTTTCTGCAGCATCAACTGATCCATAAATGATTCTATATACACTCTGTAGGACTATGCAATATGGAAGTATCAGTGTTTCCCTTACATGCATCCCATCCTACCAACAGGAAAAAGCCAACTGGTTAGTAGCAGGGAAATTCCACACTCAAGACTAGAGATGCACCGAAACATAATGGTCTAAAATGGTGCATTTTGCCGATAAGAGAAAAAGGTGGCGAAAACTATTTTGCCATGATTTTACGTTTCATAGGTCATGTGACTCCAAAAAAACACATCTAAAACAAAACGGTTGTTATTGATGCATTCTTGCTTCGTTTTTAATGCATTTCAACGGGGAAGTGCATTTTTTTTTTTTTTTTTAAATGGACCAAAAATGCAGTAAGCAAGATTTTTAACACCACAATGGGAGCGCAAGGGACCAGTGAGAAGAGATACATAGAATTAAAAATGGGATGGATTTTTCTTGAGCTTTTCTTGCGCTAAAGGTGCTCCTGCTGGCCAACAATAAAATTCATATTCATTTAAATTCATAATATAAAAAAAAAAAAAAAAAAAAAAACAACAAACAAAAAAAACACCACACACACACACTATATACTTTGTGTGTGTAATATATATATATATATTTTAATTAAAAACTGTCATCTTTGTTTTTTGGCCAATTGCAGCCTGCATTTCCGGTACCAAAATTCCATTCCGTGCACCTCTACCTGAAGAGTAACTAAAAGGCAAAACTCTTTCTTAGTTTTGGATAGTGGGAAGAAGAATTAGAACATCTGTCAGTTTTTTTTTGCTGTCTGTGTCCCTGTTGTGGAGATTCTCCCTATTTGTCCTGTTTACTATTAACATTGAAAGTAAAAAAATCCCCCAAAAAGTAGTAGAGGGGAATCATCCAATGGGGACACTAGTTCTGGTGACCTGGGGTCCCCAAGAAATTCCCTTAATTTGCAGGGATTTCCTCTCGCTTCCTGTTTGGCTATGGGACAGGAAGTGAAAGTAAATCTCTCCAATAGGACACAGGTGGCAAAAACAGGGGAAGTTTCCTTCTCTTAACAGGCAGGTAGCTAGCACAGGTTTCTACCCCCCTGGTCAATGTTCAGAGAAGGCATACAAGTGCACGCCTTGATGTATGATACTTCTTTTTGTAAAAAAAAAAAACCAAAAAAAACTACACAACACACAAATTCATGAACAGCTTACGTTTTGCATTGCCAGTCATTAGCACTGAACAACCCGCGACTCTTTTCCGCCAAAGTTTTCCCAATCTCTGTCCCTCCAGCTTTCATCATTTTCGCATCAGTTGTTTTTTCTAAGTAGAACATAAAAAACGGTGAATATTCAGGACCAGAAAATATCCGGAAACTTGGGTAAACAAGAATATAAAAATCTCACCTCGTCCGCATCGGTTACAGCTTGTCCTTCTGGCAAAGTTCACATTGGCACATCTAAAAGAAGAAACAGCTGGGTAATGTATGCTCTCCGTGTGCTATATATATATTGTATATTATTTGCGCTAGATAACTCTGCCTGAGCCGTCTTGAAACAAAGCCAATGTTCACTTCTCTCTGTACATAGCAGACAATCCATAATAACTATGTGATAAATTGTGTACAATGTGTGACCTTCACATGCAAGTTAATCATTACAATCACCAGCTCCGAAAAGGGATATAATTACTTTGTGTATTTTAAGACAACGTTATGCACTATTTTTAAAACAGGAAGCAAAATTAAAAAACACTCTGGTTTAAACTGGAATTTCCCCCTAGAGTTACCTTGTACATTAACCCCACGCACACACGAGGCCTCGGCTTTAGGGCTGAAACAACTAATCGATTAATCGACAACTAATCGATTATGAAATTAATCGATTAATCGGCCAGTAACATAATGGGGTTAAAAAAAAAAACTAAAATTAGCCCTTTATAGTACAAAAAAAGCAAATAATCGCTACTGTAAGTATTACTTTCACAGTTCTACAGTAAAAAAAAAAAAATTACAGTAGTGATTATCTGCTGTTTTTTTTGTACTATAAAGGGCCTATTTTCGTTTTTTTTTACCCCATTATGTTACTAAATGTCTTAGACCTGGTTCACATCTATGTTTTTTTGCAGAAACGCACTACAGTTCATCTACATGGTTTCCCAAGGGACACGTTCACGCAAAAGTTTTTTGGTTCAATAGAGAAGCTGCAGAAAAGCCATGTAATGCGTTTTTGCAGCAATTTGTGCTTTTTAATCTGCCCAACAACAAATTGGCCAAAAAAAAAAGCAAAATGCAAATCGCAGCAAAAACACGTGCACAAAAATCAAAACGCACTGCAGAAACAGATCAAAAGCAAACTGCATAGGCGTGTACCGAGCCTTATGCTGGCCACATGGATCAATTTTCAGAAAAATCTTTGTACATTCGCTGAATGAAAGAATGTTGTTTGACATTTTCACTTGTTTTTAACATTCTGTTTTTAAAATGAATGTCATTTCTGAACGAAAACCGCATACACTGTCTGAAAATTCCTTTGACCAAGTTTTCTATTATTTCCATATTTTCCCGTCACTGTGGTTGAAAATGAACATCGATTTGACCCCACTAACGATTAGAAAATCGAACGAACGTTCTTAAAATTACATTATTTGTTTTTATTTTTAATTTAAAAAAAATTGATCTCTGATGATTATTTACCAGATTCACCCTTTAAGCTCCCTGGCGGTATGATTCTTTCTGATTTTAGGTGCTGAAAGCGGTACAATTATTTTGCATGGAAATTTGGCGTTTTATATTGTAGGTCTGTAATTATTAACAATAACACACTTAAATCTGTCCAAACAAGAGTCTAGTAGATATCCCGGATATGATAAAGTTTGAAACACAAAAACATAAATTTTAATATAATAAAAAAAAAATAATAATTAAAAAAAAAATAAAAATAAATAGTAATAAAATAAATTTCCACACGATTCACTATCGCTCAATTCTGCAAGTGTTCTAATTTACTATCGCTGTTTTCTAGCTGGTCTAAAGCCATTTTTGACGTAAAGGGACACTTTTTGGTTGCTATGGACAATCTCCAGTTTCCAGGCAGAAAGAACAGTATATGCAATATAAAACTGCATGCAGGGCATGGGCCAAAGCACTGGGGACAAAAGGGATGTGAAATAATTTCATACAGTACTGTAATCTGTAAGATTACAGTACTGTATGTGTTATGATTTTTACATTTTTTTGAATTTGCCGCCAGGCTCCGCCCCCGTGCGTCGCGACGCTCGCAGGGAACGGAGCCTGGCACGGAGAGGCTTCGGGACAAGACACAGCCCTCGGACACTGCGGGGGACATCGCAGGATCCCGGGGACAAGGTAAGTAAGGAGGCACCAGGATCCTGCGATGCAATCCCGAGTGTGGCTCGGGGTTACCGCTAATGGTGCTGAATTTTAACCCCGAGCCACACTCGGGAATACCGCCAGGGAGGTTAATAGTATATACAGTATATCTCCTCTAATAGTATATACAGTATATCTCCTCTGTCTGTTATTCTCAGAGTGGATTAGATATTTTGCTCTCTAACCATATAGTTGGTTATTTATATTTACCACTGCATAGAGATATTTAAGAATAAATTGCCTTTTTTTAAAACTTTACATATTAACTAAAATTATACACCACACTTTTTTTTTTAAGGTTATTAACCGATTAATCGAAACAATAATCAGCCAACTAATAGATTATGAAAATAATCGTTAGTTGCAGCCCTACTTGGCTTTAAAAGGGGTTGTACCGGGATGATGCATGCAGCTGCCGTTTTTTTAGAACGGGCGGCCGACTCTTCAGAGGTAACAACCGATGCGCAACCCGGCACTTCCGTCGGTTAAAGTAAGACTGGAAGGAAGCCGGAAACAGCTTCCTTCCAGTCTTATTTCCGTAAACACAGGAGAGATGTCACTTCCGGAATACTCGGCTGCCAATGGCGCCGTATAAAAAAAAAAAAAAAAGTTAAAAAGTATTCAGAATCGCAGTTTTGGGCGATCTGAATACTTTGAAGTGCAAAGGAGGGGCTTGGGGTCTTTTAGACCCCAAAACCTCCATCCCAGAATTGGATATCTGGGCAGAAAAAGCAAGCACAAGTTTCACATTACTACCGTATTTTTCACACCATAAGATGCACTTTCTTCCCCCTAAAAAAATGGGGGGAAATGTCCCTGCGTCTTATGGAGTGAATACTGACCAGGCACCGCTCCCCCATCGCCACGTCACAATATCGGCACTCGGCTTCTCTGTGGAGGAGAGAGGACAGGATGTGAGGCGGATCCTTGCAGGGGCATACCAAGGGGGAGCGGGGGGAAGCGGTCTGCCCCAGGTGCCAAAAAATGGGGGGGGATGTCAGTGGCGTTGCTAGTTCACTAGTACTTGTGAAAATACTCAGTTATCGGCACCTATATTGGTGCATCCCTAAAAAGAAAACACCGGCATTCAGGGGAGTATCGCTTCTTGAACTCCTACAAGCCGCTGCACTGCAGATCAGTTTTCAGAGACTGGCTGCAAGACAGGTGGGGGAAAAAAAAAAAATATCGCATGCGAATGAGGCCTAGTGCAACCCCCACATAGGACATTAGGGAGAGGGCCTGGAATGTGCACCCCCCCACATAGGACGACATGGGGGGGGGCCTGTAATGTGCACCCCCCCACATAGGACGACATGGGGGCACCTGGAATGTGCACCCCCCCACATAGGACGACATGGGGGGGGGCCTCAAATGTGCACCCCCCCCATAGGACGACATGGGGGCACCTGGAATGTGCACCCCCCCACATAGGACGACATGGGGGGGGCCTCAAATGTGCACCCCCCCATAGGACGACATGGGGGGGGCCTGGAATGTGCACCCCCCCATAGGACGACATGGGGGGGGGGCCTCAAATGTGCACCCCTCCATAGGACGACATGGGGGGGGCCTGGAATGTGCACCCCCCCATAGGACGACATGGGGGGGGCCTGGAATGTGCACCCCCCCATAGGACGACATGGGGGGGCCTGGAATGTGCACCCCCCCATAGGACGACATGGGGGGGCCTGGAATGTGCACCCCCCCATAGGACGACATGGGGGGGGCCTGGAATGTGCACCCCCCCATAGGACGACATGGGGGGGGCCTGGAATGTGCACCCCCCCATAGGACGACATGGGGGGGGCCTCGAATGTGCACCTCCCCACATCGGACGACACGGGGGGCCTGGAATGTGCACCCCCCCACATAGGACGACACGGGGGGCCTGGAATGTGCACCTCCCCACATAGGACGACACGGGGGGCCTGGAATGTGCACCCCCTCACATAGGACGACACGGGGGGCCTGGAATGTGCACCTCCCCACATAGGACGACACGGGGGCCTGGAATGTGCACCTCCCCACATAGGACGACACGGGGGGCCTGGAATGTGCACCTCCCCACATAGGACGACACGGGGGGCCTGGAATGTGCACCTCCCCACATAGGACGACACGGGGGGCCTGGAATGTGCACCCCCTCACATAGGACGACACGGGGGGCCTGGAATGTGCACCCCCCCCACATAGGACGACACGGGGGGCCTGGAATGTGCACCTCCCCACATAGGACGACACGGGGGCCTGGAATGTGCACCTCCCCACATAGGACGACACGGGGGGCCTGGAATGTGCACCTCCCCACATAGGACGACACGGGGGGCCTGGAATGTGCACCTCCCCACATAGGACGACACGGGGGGCCTGGAATGTGCACCTCCCCACATAGGACGACACGGGGGGCCTGGAATGTGCACCCCCTCACATAGGACGACACGGGGGGCCTGGAATGTGCACCCCCCCCACATAGGACGACACGGGGGGCCTGGAATGTGCACCCCCCCCACATAGGACGACACGGGGGGCCTGGAATGTGCACCCCCCCCACATAGGACGACACGGGGGGCCTGGAATGTGCACCCCCCCCACATAGGACGACACGGGGGGCCTGGAATGTGCACCCCCCCCCACATAGGACGACACGGGGGGCCTGGAATGTGCACCCCCCCACATAGGACGACACGGGGGCCTGGAATGTGCACCCCCCCACATAGGACGACACAGGGGGCCTGGAATGTGCACCCCCCCACATGAGGACGACACGGGGGGCCTGGAATGTGCACCTCCCCACATGAGGACGACACGGGGGGCCTGGAATGTGCACCCCCCCACATTGGACGACACGGGGGGCCTGGAATGTGCACCCCCCCACATGAGGACATGGGGGGATGGAATGTGCAACCCCACATGAGGGGCCCTGGAATGTGCACCCCCCTACATAGGACGACACGGGGGGCCTCGAATGTGCACCCCCCTACATAGGACGACACGGGGGGCCTCGAATGTGCACCCCCCTACATAGGACGACACGGGGGGGCCTCGAATGTGCACCCCCCCTACATAGGACGACATGGGGGCACCTGGAATGTGCACCCCCCCACATAGGACGACATGGGGGGGGGCCTGTAATGTGCACCCCCCCACATAGGACGACATGGGGGCACCTGGAATGTGCACCCCCCCACATAGGACGACATGGGGGGGGGCCTCAAATGTGCACCCCCCCCATAGGACGACATGGGGGCACCTGGAATGTGCACCCCCCCACATAGGACGACATGGGGGGGGCCTCAAATGTGCACCCCCCCATAGGACGACATGGGGGGGGCCTGGAATGTGCACCCCCCCATAGGACGACATGGGGGGGGGGCCTCAAATGTGCACCCCTCCATAGGACGACATGGGGGGGGCCTGGAATGTGCACCCCCCCATAGGACGACATGGGGGGGGCCTGGAATGTGCACCCCCCCATAGGACGACATGGGGGGGCCTGGAATGTGCACCCCCCCATAGGACGACATGGGGGGGCCTGGAATGTGCACCCCCCCATAGGACGACATGGGGGGGGTCTGGAATGTGCACCCCCCCATAGGACGACATGGGGGGGGGCCTGGAATGTGCACCCCCCCATAGGACGACATGGGGGGGGCCTCGAATGTGCACCCCCCCCATAAGACGACATGGGGGGGGCCTGGAATGTGCACCTCCCCACATCGGACGACACGGGGGGCCTGGAATGTGCACCTCCCCACATAGGACGACACGGGGGCCTGGAATGTGCACCTCCCCACATAGGACGACACGGGGGGCCTGGAATGTGCACCTCCCCACATAGGACGACACGGGGGGCCTGGAATGTGCACCTCCCCACATAGGACGACACGGGGGGCCTGGAATGTGCACCCCCTCACATAGGACGACACGGGGGGCCTGGAATGTGCACCCCCCCCACATAGGACGACACGGGGGGCCTGGAATGTGCACCCCCCCCACATAGGACGACACGGGGGGCCTGGAATGTGCACCCCCCCCCACATAGGACGACACGGGGGCCTGGAATGTGCACCCCCCCACATAGGACGACACGGGGGCCTGGAATGTGCACCCCCCCACATAGGACGACACAGGGGGCCTGGAATGTGCACCCCCTCACATAGGACGACACGGGGGGCCTGGAATGTGCACCCCCCCACATAGGACGACACGGGGGCCTGGAATGTGCACCCCCCCCACATAGGACGACACAGGGGGCCTGGAATGTGCACCCCCCCACATGAGGACGACACGGGGGGCCTGGAATGTGCACCTCCCCACATGAGGACGACACGGGGGGCCTGGAATGTGCACCCCCCCACATTGGACGACACGGGGGGCCTGGAATGTGCACCCCCCCACATGAGGACATGGGGGGATGGAATGTGCAACCCCACATGAGGGGCCCTGGAATGTGCACCCCCCCACATGAGGACATGGGGGGATGGAATGTGCAACCCCACATGAGGGGCCCTGGAATGTGCACCCCCCTACATAGGACGACACGGGGGGCCTCGAATGTGCACCCCCCTACATAGGACGACACGGGGGGGCCTCGAATGTGCACCCCCCCTACATAGGACGACACGGGGGGCCTCGAATGTGCACCCCCCTACATAGGACGACACGGGGGGGCCTCGAATGTGCACCCCCCCTACATAGGACGACACGGGGGGGCCTCGAATGTGCACCCCCCTACATAGGACTACACGGGGGGGCCTCGAATGTGCACCCCCCTACATAGGACGACACGGGGGGCCTCGAATGTGCACCCCCCCTACATAGGACGACACGGGGGGGCCTCGAATGTGCACCCCCCACATAGGAGGACATGTCTGCTCTGGGTGTATTGGTGATCACAGGTCCTCCTTATTTATATTCATTGACATTCCTGACTGGAATAAGGCCGCTGTGTGATTGCTGGGAGTTGTAGTCCTCCAGCAGCACTAATGACCCTCCCGCTCCCATGGAGACCCCCTCTCTCTCTCTCCCCCTCTCGTCTCTCTCTCCTCGGTCACTACCAGGCCTCACAGGCCGCGGCCTCTCCCCCACACCCCGCCGCCTCACTCACTTCTTGTCCGGACAGATCCAGTCTCCGTCACTGACGCGGAAATTCTTAGACGACATCTTGGCGGCCTCCATCGGCTCGGTGATAAAGGACCCCGAATCCATTCGCCCTCTGTGAGTCCTGATCCTACGACGCGCACACGAATCACTCGCCGGCTTCCGGTCTGTTCCTGGCGGGCCCGCTGATGTCGCAATGGCAGACTTCCGAGACGAAGAGAGCGCCTATCAGGTCAGGAGGATGTATGGCTTATACAGGCATACGAAAGGACACCTAAGTGAACGCAAGGCCCCGAACTGGAAACGTGACGAGGGCGTTTCCTCAGTGACTCCTGCTGCGCATGCGTGATATTTTTACACCCTTATGGAACGCTTCAGTGACTCCTACTGGGCATGCGTGACACGTTTAACAACTCATGGAAGCTTCAGTGAATGCTACTGCGCGTGCGCGATATGTTTTTAAAGACGCATGATATCTGTATATGAACAATTTCGCGGCCAGTGT
Source organism: Lithobates clamitans (assembly GCA_037952925.1). NCBI lineage: Eukaryota > Metazoa > Chordata > Amphibia > Anura > Ranidae > Lithobates > Lithobates clamitans. Next base: position 2,414,480 of record JBBGZY010000250.1, read on the forward strand.
CGCCTTTTCCGGTTTTTGTTTAAAAGTAAAGTTCATTTTTACAAAAGAACTGCCTATGCAGGTGTTTCATCAGATTTGGCGACCCGTCAGAATTTGTAACGGAAGTGACGTTCCGTTGCCGCCATCTTTCTACACCCCGCACTTCTCCCCAGTAAGGATACACCGAGAAGGAGGCAAGCGGACATCTTGTTACACCCACCGGAGTTTTGCATTTCACACTTTTTTTTAACAGTAAACAAGCCTTATAAGGTCAGAAACAGTATATAGAAATCCATCGGACTGTTTACATGTTGAATTATAAATCTGTCAGATTAGCAAACCTGTGAGATCAGCAGGTTTGCGGCTGCTTTTACAATTCAACATCTAAACAGTCCGTCGTATTTCTATATACTGTATTTGACCTTATAAGCTTTGTTTACTGTTAAAAATAAGTGTGAAATGCAAAACTCCGGTGGGTGTAACAAGATGTCCGCTTGCCCCCCTCTCAGTGTATTCTTACTGCGGAGGAGTGCGGGGTGTAGCAAGGAAATTTGAAAGCGTTGCTTTAACTGACAATTGCGCGGTTGTGCGACGCTGTACCCAAATAAAACTGAAGTCCTTTTTTTTTATCACAAATAGAGCTTTCATTTGGTGGTATTTGATCACCTCTGCAGTTTTTATTTTTTGCGCTAGAAACAAAAAAAGGCCAACAATTTTGAAAAAAAAACCAAAACAATATGTTTTACTTTCTGTTATAAAATATACCCAATAAAAAAATGTAACAAATCCAATTTATTCATCACTTTAGGCCAATATGTATTCTGCTACAGATTTTTGGTAAAAAGAAATCCCAATAAGCGTATATTGAGTATATAGATTGGTTTGCGCAAAAGTTATAGCGTCTACAAACTATAAGATATTTTTTTAAATTTATTTTTCATTTATTTTTTACTTGTAATGGTGGCGGTCAGCGACTTATATCGGGACTGTGATATTGTGGTGGAAAAATCGCTTTTTTGGGGAACAGTGACACCAATACAGTGTTCGGTGCTAATCTGACACTTTTTGGAAACCAGTGACACTGGTTACAATACAGTGTTCAATGCTAAAAAATATGCACTGTCACTGTACTAATGACACTGGCTGGGAAGGGGTTAACATCAGGGGCGATCAAAGGGTTAAGTGTGTTCCCTAGCTAGTGATTCAGTGTAGTGGGGGAGGGGGTTTTACTAATGGAAGGTATGGATCGGAATTTCCGCTTTGCAGAGACACAGGATCCATGCCTTCTGTAGTGACAGAACGGCGATCTGCCTTGTTTACATAGACAGACTGTCATTCTGTCAGTGTACCGAATAGCCGCGGTGCCGGTGGAGATCGGGCTTGCAGACCCGCTGTGTAAAATCACAGCGGAAGCACGCCGGTACGCCCTCGCGCCCGATACCCGGAAGTGCAGGATCACATATATTTACAAGATCCTGCGCAGTGCAGCTGCCCTGTAGCAGTAAATCTGCTACTAAAGACATAGGAACACTTCTGTGACTTCTATTGCACATGCGTCCCTTGTGTTTAGAGGGGAACTTCACTCTCTGAATCAACATTGGCTACTTTTCATCCTTACTAGCATTGGTAAATAGATAGGAACGTATTTTGCATTTAGTTGTATCAACTTTTTTTTTTTTTTTTTTAATTCCTCCAGTCACTTCCTGGTTGCTGGCCTAGGCAAATGATGTCATACATCCCAGGAGAGGAGGAAAGCATACAACTTTTTGAGATGGGAACGAGGGACACCTATTAGCAAAAGTATGTAGGCATAGGACACGCCCCCTGCCACGCCCCCTTACTTAATAGGAAAGTCTATAGAGGAGGGTATATTCTGTGTCGGTACGCAGCTCCAAAGTTGCTGAAATTGGATTCTGTAAATTAATTTAATTTAATAATTTATTCCCCAGCAACATGTATTAAAGCGGTTGTATAGTGTTTTTTGTAACTTTTACCTACAGGTAAGCCTATAATAAGGCCTATAATCAGGCTTACCTGTAGGTAAAAAAAAAATATCTTCTAAATCTGTACGGTTTAGGAGATATTCCCCTCGCTATGAGCCGCTGACTGCAGCGGCGCATGCGCACAGGGGATTCTCGGCTGTAGGCCCGGCAACTGCCGGACCTTGCCGGGTAACAAATCTCCCGCGCGCGATGACATCGCGGCTCCAGCCACTCACAGCGCTGGAACCGCGATACCCGGAAGACACGCCGAGGCAACATGACAGCTCCCTTTGGCGTGGACCAGGTAAGATACCGACGCCTCGTTCTAAGGTAAGTATTTCATAATGAGCTAGTATGCGGTGCATACTAGCTCATTATGCCTTTTGCTTTACAGGGGTAAAAAAAAAATAATAAAAAATTTTGCGGGTATACAACCGCTTTAATATTGTCTCAACTGCAGTAAGTCCCACATTTCTGGTGTTCTACATCACTGGAGCCCCGATGAAAAGTAACATTCTGATACCCTTGAAATGTCTTGGATTACACTTTGTGAGGAATTATAGACTATATTGTCAAAAGTATTGGGACGCCCATCTTTACACGCACATGAACTTTATTGGCATCCCAGTCTTAGTCCGCAGGGTTCAATATTGAGTTGGCCCACCCTTTGCCGCTATAACAGCTTCACCTCTTCTGGGAAGGCTGTCCACAAGGTTTAGGAGTGTGTCTATGGGAATGTTTGACCATTCTTCCAGAAGTGCATTTGTGAGATCAGGCACTGATGTGGACGAGAAGGCCTGGCTCGCAGTTTCCGCTCTAATTCACCCCAAAGGTGTTCTTTTGGGTTGAGGTCAGGACTCTGTGCAGGCCAGTCAAGTTCCTCCATCCCAAACTCGCTCATCCATGTCTTTATGGACCTTGCTTTGTGCACTGGTGGGCAGTCATGTTTGAACAGGAAGGGGCCATCCCCAAACTGTTGGGAGGATGAAATTGTCCAAAATGTCTTGGTATGCTGACATCATAAGAGTTCCCTTCACTGGAACTAAGGGGCTAAGCCAAACCCCTGATAAACAACCCCACACCATAATCCCCCCTCCACCAAATGATTTGGACCAGTGCACAAAGCAAGGTCCATAAAGACATGATGAGCGAGTTTTTGGGTGGAGGAACTTAACTGGCCTGCACAGAGTCCTGACCTCAACCCGATAGAACACCTTTTGGATGAATTAGAGTGGAGACTATGAGCCAAACCTTCTCGTCCACATCAGTGCCTGACCTCACAAATGTGCTTCTGGAAAAATGGTCAAACATTCCCATAGACACACTCCTAAACCTTGTGGACGGCCTTCCCAGAAGAGTTGAAGCTGTTATAGCTGCAAAGGGTGGGCCAACTCAATATTGAACCCTACGGACCAAGACTGGGAGGTCATTAAAGTTCATGTGCGTGTAAAGGCAGGCGTCCCAATACTTTTGACAATATAGTGTATTAATGTAGCCAGGTGCTGGCTCACTTTGCCTGTGTCATTGTGGCACATCCTGAAACACCAGCTGCAGTGCAAATAGAGAATGTCCCGCGCTGAGGTCAGGTAATAATCTCCTGATCTGATACTATTAGTTGCGGCCTCCACCGTGACACCTACTAAGTGGGGTCTGAAAAGTTAGTTGATAATAGGGAATAATATATAAAAACATATAAAAACACAAATGTAGATGAAAATAAAAATGTAAAAATAAAAATATAAATATATGAACTTTCATGATAAATCAAGTGACTTGTGACTTTCTTCTCTGCTTGTGCCTGGTGAGTAAATATACATATAGGTGCTCCAAACCGTGCTCTTCTCATATACACTCTTACCAGAGAACTCTCCCCACTAGGGGGTGTTGCGCCTTTCACAGCTTCACTGCTGTATTACCTGGAACAGACCTTAAACGCTTGTGCCTCCTTGGAGCCCCTTCTCCTCGGTTTTTGACTCAGTGTATGTGGGAAGAAATTGAAACCTCCATAACTTTTTAACTATTTTATTCATATAAATTAAAAGTATGCCCTTACAGTGTGTAAAAATCAATAGCGCAGTTTAAAATAGGAAGTGCTGTCTCCTCTGCGTTCCACACTCGTATACCAAAAGTGACGCCGTGGCTCCGCCCTACGCGTATCGTCATCAAGACGTCTACTGGAGCCGCGCCATATTTCTACACTTCCTGGTTTAAATAAGACGTGGTATCCTAGCAAACCCGTACCCATTGACTTTGTCTGCCATTTTCTTGTAGAGATTTGTTACATTCTAATCTCTATCATGGTATGAGCCTTCAGCGGCCATGTTTAGTTAGTTTGTTACGTTCTCATATAACAATTTAAATCCCCAATCGTAATTCCAATTAGGAAAGCCAGCTTGGACAGCTCAAACAAAGCTTTAATCAAATTGCCTTGAGGAAAAAACACCTATATATGCGAATTCCTCTGGCCGTGTCACCCGCGCCCGGGTGCGTGTTAAAAATGCTGCCCAGGGAGCACCACATGATATTCGCCCTCATAGTACATAATATCTATATACATTAATACATCAAATTGCATAGAGAAATCATAAGTTATAATAAGCTAAATCCATGAAATGTTTTATTAATAAAACACTATTAAAAAAACACTGTTAAAAAGGAGGAATCTAAATGATTGAACAATATATATTGCTTTATAAGTGACCATGGGCAGTTTTGATGAAATAAGTATTATTGTTTTTTTTTTTATTAAATTAAGTTTAAACCTAAGAGTGTTAAAAAAATATTATTTTAAAATATTAATTAAAACTGAGTCAGTCTATGAAGGTTGTCATAAAAAATTGTCTGAAAGCGCATTTAAATATACATGGGGTTATGACGTGGAGAAAGGGAGATAATTGGAAGTTGGTTATACATAATTAACCTAAATATAATTATTAGAGTAAGTTTAAACTATTTGGATGGTCCAGGACTATAGCTTATAAAATTACCGTTGGTAGGAAATATACATTAAAAGGGACCAATAGGTAGGTTTAGAAGTTTCTGCTTGCTACTTGAGAGGTAATAAGTTGTTAAAGGGACCGTATGTATGAGGTTAGAAATTGGTGATAAAGCAATTTAAATCAAAGTCAATGTTCAGACCATCTGGTTGGAGAGTGTTAAGCAAGAAAAACCCCAAGAGCCCAAAGAGGAAACGTACAAGAGGGAGACGAGGGGGCACAAAGAAAAAGAAGGCGGGAGCACTAGGAACGGGTATTTTCAATTTGAGTGATATAAATTTTAATGAGAAGGAATTAAAAGCTTTAGAAGATTTTTTTTGAAGACGCCATCACTCAGTTCATATATTTATATTTTTTATTTTTTATTTTCATTCACATTTGTTTTTTTATTATGTTTTTATATATTATTCCCTATCATCAACTAACTTTTCAGTTTGTGGACACTTAATGGAATGATATTAGTACTGGGCATTATTTAAATAGCACCAAGTCACTTTATAGCACAGGTTGCACCATATATGTCCTTCTAAGGAGCACTTGATTTGTCATTTGAGGACATTATTAGTCCATAGCACACGACACATTTACATAGCAGGTTTATTTATTTATTTATTTGTTGCTTTGGGATTTGCACATTATTTATTATTATTATTATTCAGGATTTATATAGCGCCAACAGTTTACGCAGCGCTTTACAATATAAAAGGGAGACAATACAGTTATAATACAATACAATACAATACAATAGGATTAAGAGGGCCCTGCTCAGAAGAGCTTACAATCTAATAGGGTGGGGCAGGTGGTACAAAAGGTTGTAACTGTGGGGAATGAGCTGGTGGAAGTGGTAGGAGATTAGTTGGAGACGTGATAGGCTTTCCTGAAGAGATGAGTTTTCAGGGATTGCCTGAAGGTAGCAAGAGTAGGGGATAGCCGGATAGATGGAGGTAGCGAGTTCCAGAGGATGGGAGAGGCTCTGGAGAAATCCTGGAGACGAGCATGGGAGGAGGAGATGAGAGAGCTTGAAAGCAGGAGGTCTTGAGAAGAGCGGAGAGGTCGATTTGGGTGATATTTGGAGACAAGATTAGTGATGTAGCTTGGATTGAGTATTGGACAGCACATGTCACTTTAAATAAATACACTAACCTTAGGCAGCGCCATTGCCACCATATTCCTATATATTTCTCACCAGCTGCAGTGCACCTGTTACAAACAAGTGGCCCCTGCCCCCACCTATAACTGGCTTTCACAGCAAAGAGCACATGGAAGGGCAAACACATGAAAGACAAAAACAGAACATTCCATAGCTCAACTCACCAACCAGTCTGCCAACTCACCAAATTAACCTGTCCAACAGTCTGCGTTAAAAACAGGAGTTTTTAACGCAGAGTGGGAGTAAGAGTAGCAGGGTTTAGGGGTGTCAGGAGGGTGTACAGTTTTAGGTTTACCATCGTCTCTTGTGAAAAGGTAAACTTACACTTTATGTTTTTCAAAAATTGCAAAGACATTTTTTGTTTTCTTTTATTTATTTGTATAACATTTGAAAAGACATTTTTTGTTTTCTTTTATTTATTTGTATAACATTTGCAAAGAAACACTTATTATTCTGACTCTAATACCGCGTACTCACGATCGCACATTCCGACAACAAAATCCATGGAACACAGATAAGAAACAGAAAAAAAGATGGTGCAGTAACCACAATATACATGTATACATGACAAAACCAAACCAAAACCCAAACCAAAGCATGGCGGGCTTTCTAATAAGCACTAAGGGCTTGTTTACACTTGCTTCTACTTTAACACACATTAAAGTGGGGTTCCACCCAAAAAACAAAAATACCTGGAAAAATTCTAAAAAAAAAAACAAAAAAACATTTGGATATTTTTTTTTTTTTTCACTTACCTCTAAATGCCTGTTGCTAGGTGGTCCCTCATAGTCTGCCTGTTCCTTTGCCCTGGGCTTGTGACATCACATCCCCCTCGGCACAGGAAGGGCTCCGCTCTGCTCCCTCCCTCCTGTCAATCATCTGGGACCCATTACAGGTCCCAGGTGATTGAGCGGCCAAACACGGTGCGCGGCGCCGCTCGCGCATGCGCAGTGGGTGCCAGGCTGTGAAGCCACAGCCCGGCGCCCACAGTTGAAATGCCGGCACCGACGAGCGGAGGGGGGGGGACGAGCGGGGCTTCGATCCCCCGCATCGCTGGACCCCGGGACAGGTGAGTGCCCAATTAAAAGTCAGCAGCTGCAGTATTTGTAGCTGCTGACTTTTAATTTTTTTTTTTTTGACGGCCCCCCTGGGTGGAACTCCTCTTTAAAGCACCTACCGCCTCACCAAGCTTTTTTGATGGGTTTTTGATGCTTCAGTGATGCTTTTTTGAAGCTTTAATTAAGCTTGACAAATGCCCTGTGTGTGTTGATTTTCTATGTGCTTTAAAGGGGCTCAGTAGAACCATTAGTTCCCTTGTTAAGCAGATCACCAGTTCATTAGTACCCTTGTTCAGCAGATCTCCTTGCTCAGTAGTTTGGTAGTTTCTCCTTCTCCGGTCCCCCAGCTCTGCTGATCCTCTGCCGCTCAATCCTCACTGTCCAGTCCCATTCACCTTCCACTAGCAGACTTTCGCAACCTTTTCAACACAGAGGAATCCTTGAAATACATTTCTGATCTCAGGGAACCCCTACTGAAAATTACTATATCTACAACTCATTATATGTTAGTATGATGGTCAATAGGGAAGAATGCTCCTTACACTTGTGGTCATTGGGAAGGATTCCCCAGTTACAGATAGCTAAAAAAGATCAATGATCAATGGTGTCAGTGGGAACTTATCTGAGAGGCAGAAATTGCTCATTGCTCATGGAACCCCTACCGATCTCTGGAGGAACCCTAGTTGAGAAACCCTGTTCTATAGCTTTCCCATGATGCATACCACATGTGGCGATTGCTAGTTGCTCCGCTCCAGTCTGGACCATGCTCACCTTCCTGCTATTCCACACTGCACACCAGATGTTAAGTCTGCACCAGACAGTTCCAGAATATATACCCATGCACCGGAAGTGACTACTAATGAAGTCTTTTTGGTTCGCTTGTTGGTTTCCCAGTGCATCCTGGGATATCTCATAACTGCAATACCTCCAAAACAAAGGGTAGCTAAAGCTGAATAAAAGAGCCTCAGAAGCTTCAGCGGCTGTAAGGGAGCGTTGGAATAGACTTCTATGGAGGCTTTGGAGCACCAAGAAAGCGATATGAGATAAAGTAAAGCAAACACAATGGTTTTGATTTACTAAAGCTGGAGAGTGCAAAATCTGGTGTAGCTGTGCATGGTAGCCAATCAGCTTCTAACATCAGCTTGTTCAATTAGACCCCTTTCACACTGGTGCGGTTTGCAGGCGCTATTGCGCTAAAAATAGCGCCTGCAAACCAACCTGAAACAGCTGCTGTTGTGTCTCCAGTGTGAAAGCCCCAAGGGCTTTCACACTGGAGCGGTGCGTTAGCAAGACGGGAGAAAAAGTCCTGCTGTTGTGGATCTGCTCGTCAGTCCCGCCTACTTAAAGATCTCCAGCTCACTTCATTCCTGCCTTCACCTTGGTCACATCACAAGAAACCATCTCCTGCGTTCCTGTTTAAAGACTGGCTTTGCTGACTTCCCTTCTGGCTCCTTATCCTGCTTGCTGTTCCTCTACTTGGATCCCTGACTTCTGCCCTGGCTGATTATCCGATCTGGTTACTGAACTCTGGCTTGGCTGACTACCCGATCCGGTTACTGGACTCTGGCTATACTTTGACTACGCTTACTCTATTTACCTTTTTATTTTTATTAATAAACAAGTGTGATTTTACTGTACTTCTGTCTCGGTCTGGTTCATGGTTTCTGACAGTAGGCGAAGGCCATAAATTCAGAAGATACAGTCAATCCACTTGTTGGTAATATTCTTTCCAGATTGGATGAGCAAGATCACCGCATGGATCAGTTTGCCATGGCGTTACAAATGCTCCTGAGTCGCACGGCCCACCTGGAATCCCGCACTGTGGCTGCTCTGGTACAACCTGAGTTGCAGGCCATCCCTGCTGCTGCGCCAGTCTCTGTGCAGGCACCCACCTTGTGTATTACCTCTATAAGAGGTATGTCTGGTTCCGCTCCGCTTCCCCAGTGATTTGGGGGTGATCCAGTTCAATGCAGAGGGTTTCTCAACCAAGTTGAGATATACTTTGAGATGCTGCCCCAGGCGTTTCCCACGGACACAAGCAAAGTAGGGTTCGTGATATCTTTGCTTTCTGAGAGAGACTTGGCCTGGGCTAACCCTCTATGGGAGACGCAAAAACCTGTTGTCTTGAGTTACCCTGAGTTTGTGGCCTCCTTTAAAAGGGTATTTGACGTTCCCACATGCTCCGCTTCTGCTGCCAAGTGCCTCATGTCCATCAAACAGAGTACGAGAACTGTTGCCGACTACGCCATTGAGTTCCGTACTTTGACAGCAGAGATTGGTCTATCGGATTCCATCAAGGATGAGATAGCAGCCCGAAATATACCCACTGAGCTGGAGAGCTTGAACTCGTTTGCCATCCTCATTGACTCCAGACTCAGAGAAAGACTTTCTTTTAAGGAGCACTCGCGGAAGCCTCCTGTACGTTTGCCTCCGAGCTTTGCAGTCCCACCCATGCCTCCCTCACCTCCCATGCCTCCTGGTACCGAGTCAGTCAGTGAAGATGATCCCATGCACTTGGGCTTCACGTGTCTTTCTGCGGATGAGAGAGCCTTTAGGAGGAGGGAGAGATTGTGCCTTTATTGTGGCCAGGCAGGTCACTTTTTGAAGTCTTGTCCCACTCGTCCAGGGAACACCCGAACCTTGAGGTCCTGTCATGGACAGATCTTAGGTGGTGTTGTGTCATCCCCAGTTATCCAGAAGGATAAGCCCCTGGTTTCGGTCACCCCTTTTTGGGCTAAGTCGTCTATCGAGATACAGGCTCTAATCGACTCTGGGGCTGCAGGCCTGTTCATTGATGCTCTCTTTGTCTCAAAGCACTCGATTCCACTGCAGCTGCGTGACACACCACTTGCCATTGAGGCTCTTGACAGGAGACTGCTACAGCCTGCCTATGTGACTCATGAGACAGTTCCGTTGTCCATGGCCGTAGGGGCTCTTTACCATGAGATAATCCAATTCCAAGTGATTTTCTCTCCTAAGGGCTATGTCATTTCCACTGCTGGTTTTTCGATGGACCCAGAGAAACTTTCGGCAGTCCTACAGTGGCCTCGACCCATGGGGTTACGTCCTCTGCAGCGTTTCCTGGGTTTTGCCAACTATTATCAGAAGTTTATTCGTAACTTCCCGTTTCTGGTCAAGCCCGTGACCGATATGACCAGAAAGAATGGTAACTCATAGAGTTGGTCTCCGGAGTCCATTAAGGCCTTTGAAAGTCTCAAGGCTGCCTTTGTTTCTGCTCCTGTGTTGGCACATTCTGATCCTACGTTACCTTTTATCCTTGAGGTTGATGCTTCTGAGACTGATGTTGGCGCTCTTCTGTCTCAACGTCCTACCTCTGAGAGTGCTATGCATCCTTGTGGCTACTTTTCCAAGAAATTGTGACCTGCTGAGTGCAATTACGAGATTGGTGACAGAGAGCTGTTGGCAATTATTTTAGCCCTGAAAGAATGGAGACATCTCCTCGAAGGTACCACTGTGCCGGTTCTCATTCTTACTGACCATAAGAATCTCACACTCCTGTCTGAGGCTAAATGGTTCTCTCCCAGAAGTGCGCAATGGGCTCTTTTCTTGTCAAGTTTCAATTACATTGTCTTATTCTTACCCGGTACTAAGAATGTAAGGGCTGACGCCATGTCACAACAATTTTCCTCCACTTCCAAGTTGGAGTCGGTTCCGGTTCCTATGATTCCTCCTGATCGTATTCTGGCTACGGTTCGCACCTCTTCTTTGAGTGGCAAAAAAATTCTTGCTGCTAAGGTCGATGCTCCTCCTGAGAAACCTTGTGACCGCTGCTTTGTCCCAGAGTGTCTCCGTACTGCTGTGCTCCAGACTTACCATTCTCCCAAGGCAGCTGGCCACCCTGGTAAGAATCAATTCGTTTGGACCATTTCCCAGCAATTCTGGTGGCCTAGTCTACGTGCTGATGTAACTGCCTTCGTAGCTGCCTGTTCCGTGTGTGCTCAGAGTAAGACTCCATGCTTACCGCAGACACCTCCCTGCGCCTTCCTACCAGGTTGGGGACATGGTCTGGCTGTCATCTCGCAACCTCCGACTTCGTGTTCCCTCACTGAAGTTTGCACCTCGGTTTATTGGGTCTTTCCGTATAATTCGCAGGATTAACCCAATGGCTTACGCGTTAGGCCTTCCTCCTAGTATGCGCATCTCAAATGTGTTTCATGTCTCCTTATTGAAACCGTTGGTCTGAAACTGCTTTACCACCTCGGTGCCACGTCCTCACTCTATACAGGTTGAGAACCATGAGTATGAGGTACAATCCATTGTTGACTCCCATAGGTTCCGTGGGCGCATACAGTACCTGGTGCATTGGAAGGGGTACGGTCCGGAGGAACGCTCCTGGGTCTCATCCTCGGACATACATGCTCCTGCCCTCCTCTGTGATTTCCATAGACGTTTTCCCCTCAAGCCCGGTAGTCCTCCGAGAGGGAGGGGTTGTTGAGGAGGGGGAAACTGTCAGGGCTGGTTCAGCCCTTCCTTCTCTAAGCTGGCCGCTCATCTGTCAGGTAATTGCCAGTTCTCTTCTCTCTCCACAGTTAACCAGCTGTTGTGGATCTGCTCGTCAGTCCCGCCTACTTAAAGATCTCCAGCTCACTTCATTCCTGCCTTCGCCTTGGTCACATCACAAGAAACCATCTCCTGTGTTCCTGTTTAAAGACTGGCTTTGCTGACATCCCTTCTGGCTCTTTATCCTGCTTGCTGTTCCTCTACTTGGATCCCTGACTTCTGGCCTGACTGATTACCCGATCTGGTTACTGAACTCTGGTTTGGCTGATTACCTGATCTGGTTACTGAATTCTGGCTTGGCTGACTACCAGATCCGGTTACTGGACTCTGGCTATGCTTTGACTATGCTTAATCTATTTACCTTTTTATTTTTATTAATAAACAAGTGGGATTTTACTGTACGTCTCGGTCTGGTGCATGGTTTCTGACACTTTGACAATAAGGGTACGTTCAAACTGAACGCGGGTTTGAAATTGTGCGAGTTAAGCTGGTTCATGCACAGATGTCTATTGAAATAGTTTCCTGAAGTCACCAAAAGGTAGTAGAGGAACTACTTTTGGAAATTGGTGCAAAGTCAGCATCGCACCGATTGGGACAGTGGCGTTGCCGGCAATAGGCTGCGATTTGGCATGCGAGTTGACATGTCAAATCGCGCCGATGTGAACAGGGGCAAAAACCTGGAGGCTGATTGGTTTCAGTTTAGAGCTGCACCAGATTTTGCACTCTCCAATTTAATAAATCTTCCCCCAACGTGTGAACAGGACTGTAGAGTAAACATTTTATTTAGTGACAGGTGCATTGATTTCGTATTCAGAGTGCTCTAAAAAAAAAAAGCGTGTCCAATGCCACATTTTGAAGCAAGTGTACGAGCCCTAAAAAGCATTTATTTTATGCTTTCCAGCAGAATGCGTTAATTCATTAGATGTTTCCATCTTTGCAAACTGAGAACGAGTGGTGTGCGTCCCTTCAAATAATCATGCCAATGTTTAATACAACAGGACCAATGTGAGACATCAACTGCTATCTAGCTGTGATGAGAGCAATACCTGTTAGATATACAGTAAGTGGTAGGTATGGATTGCTCATGTACATATCATATTTTTTTGTTCTTTAACCACTTCAGCCCCGGACCATTTGGCTGGCTAAAGACCAGAGCACTTTTTGCGATTCGGCACTGCGTCGCTTTAACTGACAATTGCGCGGTCGTGCGATGTGGCTCCCAAACAATACTGACGTCCTTTTTTCCCCACAAATAGAGCTTTCTTTTGGTGGTATTTGATCACCTCTGCGGTTTTTATTTTTTGCGCTATAAACAAAAAAAGAGCGACAATTTTGAAAAAAAAAGCAATATTTTTTACTTTTTGCTATAATAAATATCCCCAAAAAATATATAAAAAAAAAATAAATTTTCCTCAGTTTAGGCCGATACGTATTCTTCTACCTATTTTTGGTAAAAAAATCGCAATAAGCGTTTATTGATTGGTTTGCGCAAAAGTTATAGCGTCTACAAAATAGGGGATAGTTTTATGGCATTTTTATTAATATTTTTTTTTTACTAGTAATGGTGGCGATCAACGATTTTTATTGTGACTGCGACATTATGGCGGACACTTTTGGCGCTATTTTGGGACCATTCACATTTATACAGCGATCAGTGCGTTTAAAAATGCACTGATTACTGTGTAAATGTGACTGGCAGTGAAGGGGTTAACCAGGAGGGGGCGCTGCAGGGGTTAAGTGTGTCCTAGGGAGTGATTCTAACTGTTGGGGGGGGATGGGCTATGTGTGGCAGGACACCGATCACCGCTCCCAATTACAGGGAGCTGTGATCAGAGTCCTGTCACCAGGCAGAACGGAGAAATGCTTGTTTACATCAGCATTTCCCCCTGCTTCCTCTCCATGAGACGATTGCGGGTATCCTCGCGGACATCGAGTTCCGGGACCAGCGGTTGGACTCATGGACGATCGCGGGTATCCTCGCGGACATCGAGTTCCGGGACCAGCGGTTGGACTCATGGAGCACGCGGCGGGCGCGCACGCCTGCTATCCAGACCTCGTGAGATCACATACAATAACGTGATTTCGCGCGGCGGAGCCAACCCGCCAGAGTACAACTGCGGCGGCTGGTCAGCAACCGGTTAAACAGAAACAATATAGATTTTAATACAAGATGTAATGTGTTACATACTCGCCCTGTGTAATATATGCACCAGCAGACTGATGCCCCGTACACACGGTCGGACATTGATCGGACATTCCGACAACAAAATCCATGGATTTTTTCCAACAGATGTTGGCTCAAACTTGTCTTGCATACACACGGTCACACAAAGTTGTCGGAAAATCCGATCATTCTGAACGCGGTGACGTAAAACACCTACGTTGGGACTATAAACGGGGCAGTAGCCAATAGCTTTCAACTCTTTATTTATTCTGAGCATGCGTGGCACTTTGTGCGTCGGATTTGTGTACACACGATCGGAATTTCCGACAACGGATTTTGTTGTCGGAAAATTTTATATCCTGCTCTCAAACTTTGTGTGTCGGAAAATCCGATGGAAAATGTGTGATGGAGCCTACACACGGTCGGAATTTCCAACAACAAGGTCCTATCACACATTTTCCGTCTGAAAATCCGACCGTGTGTATGGGGCATAAGCCTAAATTAACCTAAAATAAACACAGAAGCTATAACTATAATCAGCTGTCCGCACTTCCCACACTTCCCCAGATGGTGATAATGCAATCTATATAACACACTGTGCAGCTAAATATATGAATCCAGTAAACATTATATATAACATAAATGTCTAAAGCATATCAACATATAAACATTATAAATAAAGTGCTCGTGCTCTGTGATATTGCGCTCGGTCCTCAATAACAACAGTCCATATATATGAAAATAAAGTGCTTGTACTCTGTGACTTTCAATAAATCATTGATGAGTATTTAAAATAAACAGCAAAAGTCCATATTAACATCAACCATGTGAGAATTGGGTCTTCATGCGTTGTGCACACACAACCCCCACTGGGTGTACCCTCACCTTAGGGGCTTAAAAAATAAGCCTGTAATTGATAGCAATAATCTGCAAAGATCCTCCTTTGCTTCCTTTATGCAGGTGTATGGAACACAGGCCACCTGCTACTTCCGATAATAACCAAGCCCAGAGGTCACTATTTTCTCCTGGTATGTTCAGAGACTCTCCTCATATACATCACATGCGGGAAATGACAGAGGCATGCAATAGCGTGATAATGTTTAAAAATGTGTAATTGCAAACAGAACTCCACATATACATAGTTGCCAACAGTCCCGATTTTCCCGGGACTATCCCGATTTTGGGACCCTTGTCCCGATTGGAGGCCGTCCCGATTCGGGATTTTGCCTTTTGTCCATGGAAAAACGGGAATGTTTGGCTCTGCAGCAGTTCTGGCTCCTGGCTCCAAGAAAATGGCCACTTCTGCCCTAGTGGAACGCGGGTGGAGCACATACGGCATCCCCGTTTCCTGCATTGTATGCTTGCTTTTACATTGCTCATGCGATGAAACTTTTAAACCCTTTTTTCATAAAATCATGATAAACTTCACCATGGGAGCCTGTTCTATTCCTTTTATTACCCCCACAGATGTCTGGAAATCTGATGGCATGATTCGAGTCTGGTAGGATCCCCTCTGGTTGAATTGTTGGAATATTTCCTTTCTGCGCATATGACTACCTGTAATGGGTGTCATTTTAGTCTGGTGAGTAGGATGTGTGGCAGGTGTTGGTGGAGGAAGATTCACAGTCACCCCTAATTGATTATACCAGCTTTGTGAAGATTTATTTCTTATTTCTTTTGGACATTTGAATATCGCATTTTATTGATTTATATTGGACACTTTAATTATATTGGCAATTTATATGTATGCACTTTCACTTTATTTTATCATTTGCATTGGATGATTTATATTTCATTGTTACTCACTGATGACACTAAGTGTTTTGATTGTCATTGTACACACTGATGTTATGATTTATAGTGTATAGTACACACTCTACAGAAAGCGCGGTTTAATTAATATATTTATTAATTCTTTTTGCACATTCACGTGTTAATTTGCATATAACGAGCAGCTCTCAGTCCAAATATAATAGATTAACCATCTGCGCAGGTAAGGGTAACCCCATTCACCCCCCCCCTTTTTTTATAACTTAACAGCTAGCCCCCAATAAACCAAATTGACCCTGTCTAACAGTACACGTTAAAAACAAGGAGTTCAGTTGCACACATTTGCAAATGAGTGTGTAAGCTGCAATGGCCACATCAAGGCACCCTGGTGTACTGTGGTTCTTCTGGGTGGTCATCTTAAGTGTAGCGCACCTCCTGAAAGGGCGGCAGATGGATGAATTAGGATCCCCCACCCTGCACAGCCAGGCACACCGAATTTTCGCAGGCACTCCAAAAACAGAGAACAGTCTGTGAATTTGTTTTTGTAGTTTACTGGGGGTTAATAATTTGGATGGGGATGGGAAGTTATGCGATGCCCACTTGACTTTAGCAACAGAACTTAGGCAACATCTTCATGGACATCTTCCTATACACAGTCTATATACAGTCTATATACTGCCTCCTTGACACTCCTCCTGCACTTTACTTGCTTGCAGACTCTAGCTGGATCACTGAAAAAGGACCTGACAGGCACAGTCAGACTTATCAATAGCCCTTTGTAGACAGGAACTTGAAGTCCCTTGTTGTGTAGCAGAACACCGTGATCAGCTTGCAATCTCCCTCCTGTGGCTACTGGTCCCAGCACCACCTCTTCAACCCACCTGGCTGCATTTGCCCCTTTCAGTAGACCTCCAGGCTAACTTCTCCACGCCAGTCCTCCAGACTGACTCCCTCACCAGCCCACCCAGCCTACTCTCAGGAGATCTCAGAGGGAAGGGAAGAAGACTTGACACAACACGGTCTTCAGGGAGAACCGGCTACATGTGGAAGTCTCCCCTTGTAAGTTCCCAGTAGTGCTGCTATACTCACACTGTTTCACTTGCTCCTGTGCCTCCAGGCCTCTCTGTGTCAAGGCAGGAACCTTTCAGGACCTGAGCCCCGGCCCAAGGTCACCCCCCCCCACCACCCCCAGACTAGGGAGTACCCCAGAGAGCCACCGACAGTCTAAACACTATATCTCCATCTTCTACCCGACTGCTCCTGCATGGCTCATACCTATTTATGAGGTGAACCTGCCCCCTGCCAGCCCTTTACTGGGGATTGGCTGAGGCCCTCATAAATATTCCAAACAGCTCCTCCTAACCTCCACCCACTATCTCTAGAAGTTTCTACAACTTTCTAGACCAGGGGCAGGCACCAGAGGAGCTGTCAGGATGAATCATCCAGCCCTGACTTACAGAACCCTGACCCAGATTCACAGCTCAGGCTTAGCCCTGAGCCAAACTAAATTTTCTTGCACTAACAGACCTACACTACAAACCTGCACTACCAACTAGCACACACTAGAGGGTGCTGCATAAGAGTCTCCCAAATTGGAGTACATATAACAGTAGATAGATTAAGGGCATGTTTGCCATTGTGTAGGATGTTAATGAATATGTATAATACATGCATAATGCATAGGAGGACAGGTGACAGTACAAACCCCGGTTTAAAAGTCACGGTTGGTCATGCTGTAGCTTTACAGCCAGCAATAATTTCCCGAGGCTAAAGATGCCATTGCCTGCAAAAATTCTGCAGCCACAAGCTTTTTTACAGCTTACAGCGACAAGATACAATAACGTCCAATTACTTTAAATCAGTTAAGCGTCTAGAAGCCCATAGACTCCACTAACAGGCTAAAACCAACACAGCACTGTCATTATAGCACCAAATGAAATGTTTAATGACCTAATCGTCTGCAAAGTCACAAACAAGTCAAGTTGGTGAAGCCTCTAATTGCAGCGATCTAACAGCATTAAGTGGGTATTGTATTTTGCAGGGCTCAAAAGCACAGAAACCAACTTAGTGTCACAACGTTCGACATAATAATTTTCTAGAAAGCCATTTTCTTAATTTCAGTAAAAAAAAAAAAAGAGCTTAAAATTGAATGCTAAATAAACAGTTTCCTGTGGCTGATGGCTTTTAGTAATTGGGAATATATTTACATTACGTTCTGCCATCATGCATTGCCAAAGCGAGTCCTGAAGATGGCGCACTCGCCACGCGTAACGACCCGCGGACCAGGCATCTTTTAATGTTCCATTCTGATCTTTGTCAAACAGGGGGTACCTTTGAGTTACGCGAACACAAGATTTATAGACTTTGAAAGCAAAATCATTTTAAGCACATAAAAAAAAAAGAAAAAAAAAAGAGAAAACACAAACAGCCAGATTTAGCGTTTTCATTGCAAAAACCTGTCTTTTAAATGTCCCGACCGTGGAACAAGTGCGATTTACAGTGAAGAACGGAAAGCGTCGCCCTGCCTATTTAAACCCAGCTGTTGGTTGGGCATTAAAAGTGATTCTGGCACTTATGCATGACTGTTCTTAGTGCTTTTGAAGCTGCTGTACAGTTGGGGAAGGGAGGAGGAGGAGGAAGGGGGGGGGGGGGGGGCACTTGCTTCGGACCAGTGTGTTCTGCAGCTATTTGCTACAACGCTGCTTTCTCTAGGAAATCAGCTCGCAGCTTTATATAGTTAAGATAGATTGAATTTTTGTTTTTGTAGGATATAAATCAAACTGTCAGTGTGCATTGCAGGAGAGCAGTATTCTGCTGGAGGCCACGAGCATAGGAAATGATGATGCCAAGTCTGTCTGTTTGGGAGATATGCAAAATAAGGTAGAAGGGCTTGTAAAAATAAAATACATACAATTTTCATTGCTATTTTTCAATTCTAGCCTGCAACGACGGGCCACAAGTGCTTTGTTAATGAACTTTCTCAACCTTTTTTTTACCCCAGAGGAACTCCTAAAATAATTTTTAGGTCTCAGGGCACCCCTGCTAAATTCAATTCATCGGGGGTTAATGGGAAAAATTTTCCCTACGTTGGTAGTCAGTGAGAAGAATGCTCCTTACTTTGGTTGCCGGTGAGAGGCATGTACCCTACATTGGTGGCCAGTGAGAACCATGTCCCCTACAATAGTGGTCAGTTAGAAGAATGCTCCTTACATTGGTGAGCATTTGAAACAATGCAGTCAGTAGGAAGAATGTCCCTCAAGCTGGTGGTCAAGAAAAAGCATGCATCTTACATTGGTGGTAAGAGGAAAGAATGCACCCATTACAGTAGTGGTCAGTAGGAAGAATGTTCCTTATATTGGTGCTTAATGGGAAGAATTCTTATTCATTAGTGGTCAGTGGGAAGAATGCTCCTTACATTGGTGGTCATTGGAAAGAATGCTCTTTACTTTGGTGGTCTGTGGGAAGAATGCCCCTTACATTGGTGGTCAGTGGGAAGAATGCCCCTTATATTGGTGGTCAGTGGGAAGAATGCCCCTTACATTGGTGGCCAGTGGGAAGAAGGCTCCTTACATTGGTGGCCAGTGTGAAGAAGGCTCCTTACATTGGTAGCCAGTGGGAAGAATGTTCCTTACCTTGGTAGTCAGTGGAAAGAATGC
Organism: Lithobates clamitans; assembly: GCA_037952925.1. Lineage (NCBI taxonomy): Eukaryota > Metazoa > Chordata > Amphibia > Anura > Ranidae > Lithobates > Lithobates clamitans. The sequence goes on from JBBGZY010000250.1 coordinate 2,433,756, forward strand.
CCCTTACATTGTTGGTGACTGAGAAGAATGCCCCTTAAATTGGTTGTTAATGGTTAGAATGCTCCCTTATGTTGTTGGTCAGTGGGAAGAATGCCCTTTACATTGGTGTTCAGTGGGAAGATTCTCCCCTTACATTGGTTGTTAATGGGAAGAATGCCCCCCTACATTGGTGGTCAGTGAGAACAATGTGAGACCACCCTATTACAGTGGTGGCCAGTAGGAAGAATACAACCCCTATAAACAGCTAAAAAAAAAGACAATTGTGTCATGCTGCTAGCTTTTCCAAGTGGTGTTGGTCATGGAACCATGCAGGCACCGTCAGATAAGGGGATAATCAGCCATAGCTCTAGAAAATTTTGCTTTGAGAAATTTTGTAGGTAGCACGGGGAACTGTTGTCGGTTGGTTTTTAGGTGTTTTCAACTTTTGAAACATGCATTAAAGGATTATGAAATGGAGATGGATTCTTTTTAAAAGTATGATACAGGAGATGGTCAGAGACCGTGGACATGCTCCAGGTGTGGTAGCAAAATAGATACATGTTACATAAGACTGATAGAGATCAATGCCATTTCAGACCCCTTACAAATCAATGTTCCTACAATTATTATAGGTAAAACTATAGCATTTATAATTCATGTAGCTCTTTACATACTGTATATTCACATCAGTTGCTGCTCTCATGAAGCTTACAATCTAGTGTGCCTATCTACCATGCATATATATATACCAGCGGTGCTCAGCATGTGCTGAGTGGCACTCAACCTCAAACCAGGGAAGTGAATCCCTATTAGCTCAACAAACCCTCAGTATATAATAGAAGTCCATGGCAAAGTGTATCCAAACAAAAGAACTCGCTGCTCCAGATGAGATAGTAAGCCTAATGTTATCACGGGTGCCCGCCTCGGTTCGCCTCCGCATACGAACAACACTGAAGAAATGGCTGCACTCCAAGATCCATCAAAATTCTTGTTTAATAAAGGAATATCCCAAGTGTTACAAACAGGTCAAATGGTAATTATTATGTTGATCAATGCAAAAGAACAGGTAGATAAAGTCTCTGTCCATAGCTGTTTCAAGGGCTCATCAAATAATTCAAAGGTCGAAAATTCCTTTGAATTCCCAATAGGGCTGAATTTCTTTGGACATGATTTTTTCAAGCTTGGCAAAGTGTAGCCAACCCACAAGAAAGCCACGGGTGCACTGCACTGCACTGCACCTGCAGTTCGGGTCAACTGCAGCTCATCAGTGTGAAAGCAGCCTTATATGAGACTCAGGACAGTAAGGGCTGGTTTACATTTATGATTTGGGGGCTGTAAGACCCAATAGTTGAGACGTGTTTCTCTCAATCCTGGCCCTGGCTGCTGAACTAATGGGGCCTTACAAACTTTTATTTAATTTCAAGGAGTCGCGGCTGGTGGGATTACTGTGTGAATGCAATAAGGTATATAAAGGCAGATAGGTTGGGATGGGAGGTGTACCTGTCAAACAGGTTGTATTGGGCCCTGCAAATTTTAATGGCAGCCCTGCTGGTAATGATGAGATGTTGAGTGAACACACGCAACCCAACCACGTAGGTCTACCTATGGGGTCCCATACAGACACGATATTGTCCAATCCAGGAAAATTACAGTTGGATTTTGTGTCTGTCACAAATGAGCCATGTCCTAACTCTCCATTGGTAACACACTACCAGACCATAAAGGGAGGCACACACAATACATGAGTAGATCCTACAATACTTCAAAATTACACTAAAACCTTCTGTACTGGAAGAACCAAATTCAGCATCTGCCTCCCCCACCTTTCTCCTTCAAAGGATTAGATTAATGTATCGTTAGAAGCTGCACAGAACCTTGAGGTAAAAGCATTTCGCACAGAAGTTCTGCACCTCGTCTGCAAATAAGAATGTATTCATAAAGTACTCAACATAATTTCATGAACATCCTTGATTGTCTCCTTGCTTTCTTTTATTCTTGAGCGCTAACAAAGGCCGTGACCATGGAGAACAAATCTCATCAGCCTTGCCACGTTTGTTGCTTACTGGTTAGAAGACCTTGTATGTTCATGACCTAAACAATAAAAAGTAGTGCACAAGATTCTGTTATTTAAAGAGATCTTGACAATGCAAACAATTGGAGATAGAAGTGCGAAGAAAAAAAAAAAAGCTGCAAAACTGAAATAATAGTACAATAGTGAACAGTGGTGTAACCCTATTGGCTGTGCCACTGCTTCTCAACCTTATATTAACCACTTCCTCACTTCCCGTCCATAGGCCGTCATATGACATCCTGGACTTTGAGTGGGGAGATCTGAATGATTCCTGTAGCTACAGGCATCATCCAGATATCATCTCTTTCAGCCGCTTGATCATTCTTACAGGCAGCGGGAGGGGGGTGCTTCTCCCGGCTCGCCCCTGCGAGCCGGAGACTGAATCGGTCACCGCTGCAGGTTGAGTATGACGTTATGATGTCACTGCGGGCCGGCGGAAGTAAGCAATGCCGGGAACGCGGCTGGAAAGGCCAAGAGAGTTCATTTTTATCTCAGCCTTTCCATCTCTCCATAAAGAGGACCTGTTACGCACTATTCCTATTACGAGGGATGTTTACATTCCTTGTAATAGGAATAAAAATGATAATTTTTTTTTTAAAGTGTAAAAATAAACAAATAAAAGTAAAATAAAGAATGAAAAAAATAAAATAAAAATTTAAAGCGCTTCCGTCCAACGCGTGCTCGCAGACAGAAGCGAACGCATACGCAAGTCGCGCCCGTATATGTAAACAGCGTTCAAATCACACCTGTGAGGTATCACCGCATGCATTACAGCAAAAGCAACAATTCTATCCAAAAGACCTCCTCTGTAACTCTAAACATGTAACCTGTAAAAAAATTTCAAGCGTCGCCTATGGGGATTTTTAAGTACCAAAATTTGGTGCCATTCCACGAGTGTGCGCAATTTTAAAACGTGACATGTTAGGTATCTATTTACTCGACGTAACATCATCTTTCACATTATATCAAAAATTGGGCTAACTTGGGCTAACCCCCAATGTAACTCAAAATAAAATAACACAAATATTCAAAAAAGTTCATAAAGTGAAACATCAAACATAGTCCTCATTGATGAAAAGAAAAAAAGTCCCATGAAAAACTCAAAAAATTTTAATGAACCTTACTCAAAAGTGCTGTATTCCAAACACTACACGTGACACCTAGTGGGATCCTTCACCGATCAACCTAAATTAACTCACTAGTGTTAATGGCTGGTCTTATAGAACCAGCTACTGTGCTTAGTACTGATCCTTTCAGAATAGATAACTCCAAGGTGCTGCATCTCAGTACGATCCCTTCTCAGTGGATCCTCGCATGCAGGTCCCAATCAAGCATAGAGGTCGAGTAAAAAGAAGGAAGGCTTTCATAGCGTAAATTCTTAAAATACACAGGCTTTTATTAAAATAGATTAAGAACACTCAAATTTGCATAGTGTCAACCCGACACTAGGGAAGTAATGCTTGATTGTACCATTTGTTCCCGGCCGAAGATTCGAGCTGTGGGTACAATCTGGTGAGAGCGGTGACATCAGCGTCCCTGCCCCTCCCTACATGTTTTGTCATCTGACGTCTTTTCGGAGCGGAAGGGAGGTGCAAGAAAACCGCATTCTGTGCGAGTTTCCCACACTGCATTCAAAAAGCACTGCAATTGTGATCTGCGGTGGGTGTCAATATTAAATGAATGACACCCCAAACGCAGGTCGCAAACGCAGTGTGTTTGACCTCACCGTATCACATGATACATCAGCTCAGAGAGAGACAACACCTGTTGAAGCAAAAGTAACTGGACATGTGATCTGCAGCCAGGTGAGAGGCCCTCCACTGTCAGAATCCTTGTGCAGACAGCTGAGCAGGAACCTTCTCTGGAAGGCTTTCTGTGGGGTGCCCCAACTGATACCAGAATACTGCTGTTCCAGTGGGGTGGCTCTGTATTCTTGGGCCTGGGTTACCTCTAGCTGTTCAGCTGTGTTACCAAAGCTACTTTGGACTGTGGTTCCCTCTAGCTGTTAAACTGTGTTATCAAAGCTACCTTGGACTGCGGTTCCTTCTAATGCCGCGTACACACGAGTGGACTTTCCGGCGAACTAGGTCCGACGAGATTAGTCCGGCGGACAATCCGATAGTGTGTGGGCTAGTCTGATAGCTTTTCGGGATAAAAATCCGACGGACCTAGAAATAGAACATGTTTCAAATCTGTCCGATGGACTAAAATTGTGAAAACTGTTCGTCTGTGTGCTGGTCCGACGGACCAAATATGACGCAAGGGAAGCTATTGGCTACTAGCTATTGAACTTCCTTTTTTAGTCCCGTTTACGTCATCTTGTTCAAACCGAACGGACTTATGAACGGACTTAGTCCTATCGTGTGTGGCCAAGTCCGTTGGTTCAGAAAGACCGTCGGACCTAGTCAGAAAGTCCATCGGTAAGACCGTCGGACCTAGTCCGCCGGAAAGTCCGCTCATTGTACGCGGCATAACTGTTCAACTGTGTTACCAAAACTAGCTTAGACTTCGGTTCCTTCTAGCTCTTCAACTGTGTCACCAAAGCTACCTTGAATTTCACAGTAGGGGATGCTGTTAATTAGGATAAGCTCAAGTAGCCGTGTTCTGTACTGTTTTATAGGAGTCATTAATCCCAGGTTGACTCTCAGTTATTATAAAACCAGTCCATGGTTTCAAAATAGGATGTCCATGGGGTTTATATAGGTCTTAGGTGTCCATAAATGTTTGCCAACATAGTGTATCAATCTCTGTGATGTAGGAGCACTGAACCTTACGCAGATGCGTTTTAGCGCAGTGGGTGGTTATGCTTATAGAGGCTACTCACCAGCAACTTGGGATCTTGCTGGACCCCCCACAGGAGTTTGTTGAAGTTTTAAAAAGATGGCCGTATGTAGCAGCCAATTCGTTTCAGGGGTTCAGCACTCCCTCTTAGCCCTGATGAAGGGGGAGTGCTAAGCCTCTAAAACGTTTTGGCTGTTACAAAATAAAAAAATCTGTTAAAAAGTCTGTACAAGCTGGTGTGGCACTCCCATCCTTTTAAAACTTCAATATAGTGTATCAGGAAGGAAATGTAAACCCACAAGTTGACCTTAGGAAAAAAAATGTAGATTTTGAAAGCATTCATACTTGATGTTAATTATTTTACATTATCTTCCCACCAGCTCAGAATCCAATATTGAAGCAAACATAGTTGCCTGCTTCTGAAAAGTAAATTTTTTTTGATAAGCCATTAATAACATAAATTTATGGTAAGTTTCTTTGAACAGAACAAACGTCTTTCATGTGCAGCTCGTATTATTGTTGTCTTGGGTTTTATTTTTGGAAATATGCTTAAAAACAATGCTGAAATATTAATATAGCAAACCCTAGCCTCTGATGAGATGGGAATGTGATTTCTGTCCATATGCTTCCTTGTCTTTATTCTTTTGCATAAGTGCAACGCCGTACACGTCAGACGCAATCTCTCTGCCAAGGAACTGTAATCAGGAGAAAAAAAAAGTCCAGGATTTTTACCATCTGGACTTTTGTCTCCACCATATTTTCTAATTAATAAAAAATAAACACGTGTACAACACAAATTACTGATGACTTCAAATTTGCAGTGATGGCTGAAAGAGTGAAGGGGAACAATCTGCGAAAATAGAAGTGCCCTTCATAACCATTCAGATGCTTCCCTTCATTCTTCTATGCTGCAATCTTCTCATAAAGGGCTAACAAAAATTATTCTGCCTTTTACAGCCAATCAGATACATCCTTTTATTCATCCAACATTTTGCTTACAGTGTGCTTTTGAAACTGGCTGAGCAATGCTTTGATGCCTGGACCTTATATAGGCAAAAGCCGCCCCCCCCCCCCCCCCCCCACAAAAGAAAGCTCCCCCCGAGTCCCGGCTTCGGGGTAGATCAGTATTTTGACTTAATTTGTGACTTGACCAAAATAAATGACTTGACTTGACTTGCTTGACTTCTAGCAGGGACTCGACTTGACTTGCTTGCTTTTCGCCACAGTAACTTGGGACTTGCTTATGACTTGAAGGTTAAGACTTGAGACTTGCTTGTGACTTGCACATGTGTGACTTACTCCCATCACTGCTACTAAGCTTCAAAATTGGGTGGGCCTTGATGCAGCCAAGCAGAAGCGGGTGTGAGACCAGTTTTCTGATTGGCCGAAAAGAGAAGACTCCCGATTGGCCACCAAGGAGGAAGGAGGAAACGGTAGACGCTGCCGTAGAGAGCAGGAGAACTGGAAGCCGCCGGTGATGGAGAGCAGGAGAACAGGAGGCCACAGCCGCTGAGCAGGGGAAGCCGCCAGTGATGGGGTAAGTGCTACCAACCATCCGACGGGGGGGTTGGCATACTGTTTGCCCCCCAAATTTTTTTTCCACCAGCCGCCTCTGGTGACAATGCTCACTCATGCTATTGTGGCAATCAAGTGGTCACATGACAACTGTTATTCGTTACTGTGCACTAGAGGAGAACCAATGTGTCCTCTGCCATTGACTCCGGGAAACCATCTCATTGGACACAGAGCTCTCTCATTCATCTAGGCATTGCCAAAGTTGTACACTCAGATTTGCATGCGAAGCTCATTGTATGGGATGTTCAGGCAGGTAATGATAGCATGTCTCGTCTGTATTAAAAATCCTGCCTGTTTGTCTTTTTTTTTGTCAAAGTTCTACTTAAAGGAAGCATACCTTGAGCATCCTGTTACAACGTGTTTGTAAGCCTTGCATTCTTGAACTGCCTTTTGTGTATATATATATATATATATATATATATATATATATATATATATACAGTATATGTGCCTTGCTGTACAGAGCTAAACACTGAAGGAAGAAAAGGGCTTTCACACCGGAGCGGTGCGCTAGCAGGACGGGAAAAAAAGTCCTGCTAGCATCTTCGGAGCGGTGAAGGAGCAGAGTATACACCGCTTCTGCCCATTGAAATCAATGGGACAGCGCGGCTACACCGCTGGCAAAGCGCCTCTGCAGAGGCGCTTTGCGTTGGTTTTTTCCCCCCTTCTCGGCCGCTAGCTAGCGGCCGAATACCGACGGTAAAACGCTGCTTACAATAGCGGCGCTTTACCGCCGATGCCGCCCCCGCCCCAGTGTGAAAGGGCCCTAACACATTGTTATAACTGTAAATGCTTGGCATCCCGCTTGGGTGCTTCCGCCAAACTGTGCCTCCTTTCCTCCAAACCGCTCCAGCAGACCAAATATGTTGAGGTTAAACCAAAGGAATGAGTGTTTATTGAACAGAAATATAACTTTTTATACAATACAAAAGTATATCAGTCACCATACAACCACTAAAACCAAATTTTTACCCAACACATCACACAATGGTTTAGATATGAAGTAGAGTTGACACAAGGCTAATCCCATCATAGGAACCTCCAAGAGGTAGCCAAATTACCAACATACAGAAACAATAGGTGACTCAATTAACAATGGGAATTCACATCTAGGAGGCACACAATGGGAGAAACCTAGTTAACAATAAACACATAACAAACAGTGATTCCACCCCACCTTAGACTATTCAGCAACAGTCAACAGTCTAAGAGACAAACTCATACAATGTTCCAGCAATCTGAAATGGTGGAATTACTTTATCTTCATAGATTTCTTAAAGGAAATTGTTGATAAATATTTCTGTCCCAAGTGGAGGGGCTTCTCCAACCGAATCTGCAGGAGGGCCACCATATTCCCCCTGACCATTAACCTGTTAACCAAAATTAATATTACACCTTTCCATCCACGCCAGAAGGGAAGCTTTATTGTCCTTATTCAGAGAATGAATCCAAACCATGCTCTCGGCATTCATCACATTGGTGTCCATCATTGGAGAATGATCTGCTCTCTCCATGGGCCATAATCAGTGGGTAGGAGGCTTGCCCTTAGTCTTCTCCAAAAACCTCTGTCCTGGTTGGGTCTGTCATAATAACTGCAGATCACATTTTACACAAAAGAAAAGCTTTGAAGTGGTTCTAAAAACAGAAGTAAACCCATTGATTTAACAGTTTCAAAAAAGTTACATTCCCGACACGTGCTGGAAATGTAACGGTCACATTGGTTGTGCTCTCAACCAAACTGTCAAACCATTCAATGGCTGGTGTCATAACTGATCACATGTGTAGCATCATGGCAGTTGAAGATTAAACAGAGGCCAAGTTGGCAGCTTCCTTGGCGAAAACGATAGGAGGGTTTACTTCCGCTTTAATGCATTCTATGCATGCAGGTAACCCCCCCCCTCCCCCAGCCCCCCTTATACTTACCTGACAGCAGCGAGAGCCACTGGCTGTGCATCCTTGTGTAGGTAGACACTGTCCTTGCACTCTGTAGTATGCCTCATGTGAATGAGGGGGGGGGGGGGCACAGTGGTGTGGTGGTTAGCACTTCCACCTAGCAGCAAAAAGGGTCGCTGGTTCGAATCCCAACCACAACACCATCTGCCTGGAGTTTGCATGTTCTCCCTGTGCCAGCGCGGGTTTCCTCCAATACTCTAAAGGCATGTTGGTAGGTTAATTGATCCTGTCTAAATTGGCCCTAGTATGTATGAATGTGTGTTAGGGTTCTTAGGTTGTAATCTCCTTGAGGGCAGGGACTGATGTGAATGTATATATGTATATGTAAAGAGCTGTGTAAATTGACGGCGCTTTATAAGTATCTGAAATAAATAAAATAAGGGCTTACCTGATTTGTGAAACTTCAAATCTCAGAATGCCTGCAGGTACGTCTGTGAAACCAGGTTTCCATGATCGGGGTCTGGTGACTGAGAAGTGTGTGGGGGGGGGGGGTTGGGGCACCAATATATAAAATTTATGTTTTTTCCTGAAAAAAGGGAACATATCTGTAAATTTCAAATCAAAATGACTAGTAAAGAAAAGGAAGAACGAAGGCTTTTCTCAGTTTTTTTTTCTAGGCCCGTTGTTTGATTTACCATGCTCTCTGTAGCAGTATGCAGTTCAGTTGTGTATACAGATATGTTATCCCCTTTGAAACATAATTGGCCAAAGGTATCTTCTTGCCTTCCTCTGGATCCATAGAGCAGAGCCTGTTAAAGTCTCTATCAGCTTTTAAATGCGGTCTCCGTTCTTTAGGGGATATTGAGGAAATTCTCTTATCTTTCTGCGTGGTCCATATTTTGCCCTTAAAGGCTATGTCTAGGCAGATTGAAAAAAGAAAAAAACGATTTCAGACATCTCTGTAATAAAAGCACATTTCCCCATGTTTTATCCACTTAACTATTTTAGGTCCGCCCTATAGCAGTTTTACTGCTACAGGGCAGCACCTGTACGCCGAATCACGTATATATATATATATATATATATATATATATATATATATATATGTGTGTGTGTGTGATCCGACACTACCGGGTAGGGGGCGCGCATGCGCACCACCGGCGGCTCGCTTCCACTGTGATTGCACACAGTGGAAGCTGATCAGCGGGTGCAGGGTACTCGATGTCCTCCGGCACCCATTGATCGCCAGGCAGAGACACGGAACTGCAATCTGCCTATGTAAACAAGGCAGATCGCCGTTCTGAGTAAATTCCATCTCTTCCCCCAGTAAAAGCACCTCACACAGTGTAGTAAAACGCAGGCTAGGCACACATTTAACCCTATGATCACCCCTGATGTTAGCTCCTTCCCAGCCTGTATCATTAGTACAGGGACAGTGCATATTTTTAGCACTAATCACTGTATTAATGTCACTGGTCCCCAAAAAGTGTCAGTTAGTGTCTGATAGTCCGCCGCAATATCGCAGTCCTGATATAAGTCGCTGATTGCTGCCATTACTAGTAAAAAATTCAAAAATTCAAATAAATAAAAATATCCCATAATTTGTAGACGCTATAACTTTTGCTCAAACCAATCAATATACACTTATTGGGATATATCAGGGGTCTAAGCGGAGATTCCCCAGTCCCTTTCTCTGCAGCCAAGCAGCAGGGGAAATCTGCGCAGCACAGGGTTGATTAGAGTGTGCCCATCTGGCACACCCTGTATGCATGCCTATGGTGTCGCACTGAACCACATGGCGCTGGGGCATCATGCGTTTTGGTGTGCACAAAATGTGCATGTTAGCAGATGCATGGGGGATGCCATTAATAATTAATGGCACCGTCGGGCGTCTGCCTAAAGGACAACGCATAGCTCCCAACTGTCCCTGATTTCGAGGGACTGTCCCTGATTTGGAGCAAAGTCCCTCTGTCCCTCATTCCTCCTCATTTGTCCCCCGTTTTGGTCTGATCTATATAGATGTATATAAAATGCACTTTTTATCTATCAAAAAGTGTTTTCCAGCCCTAAACCTTTCATCTGATTTCTAAATTGCTGCATTTGTAAATTCCAAAAGCCAATATAAAGAAATAGTAGTGGTAAAAAAACACTTGTGGGTTTAACCAATCTTGTTTTTTTTTTTGTACAATTCTCCTTTAATGGGCGTGGCAAGGGGTGTGTCCTATGCCTGCATACTTTTGCCGATAGGCGTCCCTCATTTTCATCCCAAAAAGTTGGGAGGTGTGACAACGCATTTCTGTGCATGGCGGAAAAAAGCCTGCGATTTTGCATGCAAAGGTGTTAATCTAGCTTTAGGGTTTACTTAAAGAATACACTTTAATGTAAATGTCCTTGTCTATATCGTATTAAATTATAACTATACACATTTACATGGAGGAAGACATATTTACATAGTGTTGTGCTTTACTTACGGATTTATCTCATTCTCCAATCTAATGGGGCGTACACACGGTCGGACTTTTCGTCTACAAAAGTCCGACAGCCTGTCCGACAGACTTCCGGCGGACTTTCGGCGGACTTGCGGCAGACTTTCTAACGAACGGACTTGCCTACATACGATCACACAAAAGTCAGACGGATTCGTACGTGATGACGTACACCGGACTAAAATAAGGAAGTTGATAGCCAGTAGCCAATAGCTGCCCTAGCGTGGGTTTTTGTCCGTCGGACTAGCACACAGACGAGCGGATTTCGGGGTCCGTCGTAGTTACGACGTAAAGATTTGAAACATGTTTCAAATCTAAAGTCCGTCGGATTTGAGGCTGAAAAAGTCCGCTGAAAGTCAGGGGAAGCCCACACACGATCGGATTACCAGCCAGCTTTAGTCCGTCGGCGTCCGTTGGACTTTTGTAGACGAAAAGTCCGACCGTGTGTACGCCCCATAACAGACAGTGTGATTGGAAACTCAGGGCTTCTGCAGTCTCTAATGATGTGACACACCCACAATGCCCCTGGATCATATTATAGATATTGAAATGTAAGCTGCCAGGGTTGTCGGCCACACGAGGGAGCTCAGGAGAAGCATTTTTTTTTTCTTAACCATGGCAGAGCAAAAGGTTCTCCTATTGAAAATAAAAATGTGATTTAGTTATGCTGACATTTGTCCTACTTTACTGTATCCTTGTGAAGTTTGAGTTTTGGTGACAGGTGCACTTTACTTTCCAACCATGATGATGATCAAAGCTCAGTTCTGATTGGTCGCTGTAGGTAGCTGTTCATCATTGCTCTTTGCAGTCTAATGATATGCAGGTTTTCAGCGTTTTATGGAAACGATTTCTTTCGCCTGATGTGTCATATGTGTCTTCCCCTCTAAGCCTCTTAGAATCTCTCCTTCTAATTCCCAGGGTGCCTATATCTTCTCTCCTGCCTGTCAGTGCTGGATCTGTGCCCCATCCGCCTGTACAGGAGATGGAATGTGCTTGTCACTTCTTCTATGTCATTATGTACTAATGTCTCCCATATAATTAATGAGTGTGTTTGCAGAACCCAAAGATTATTATGTATGTGATCACAATGGAGGAGAACATAGAGAGGAAAGAGCAGAGCAACATGATACAAACCATCGATGTCAGCGAAGGCTTTGATCTGTTACTGAACTCCGAGAAGATCAGACGGATAATATCGCAATCTCAGTTCTTCTATAGACACTGGAAGAAATGAAAGCAGCTAATCAGATCTCAGCTATTATTTTCCTTGCATTGGTTAAAAAACGATTGGTCACATGCAAGCCCGGACTGGAACGAAAAAAACAGGTCCGGACATTCCAGACCAAGCAGCCAATTCCTTCAGGGACCAGGAGGGCAGGGGTGGACGACTATGGGACAACCACAGACCCGGTACCCTGCACTGCAGTGCAATGGGGCACTGCGACACAAAGGGGACCACACTGCAAAAGAGCACCGCAATTATTACAGTGCCCCCCCCGCCCACAGTGCAGCCCCCCTACACCACAGTGCCCCCAACAATCACAGCCCCCCACCACATTGCCCCCCACAGCCATGCTTCCCCCTTTCTCCAACCACAGTGACCCCCCCACTCTCTGCCTCCCCTGCACAGTCACACCTCTGGCAGGGCAGGACTAAGCCTGCATGTCCCGCTCTCCATGTAGGTCTCCAGGTCAGCTATGACTAAGCACTCCTTGTAGTGTGAAACGCGTAAGCTTTGTTCCACTTTGCTGTGATTTGTACTTTGGATGACATTTATTGAATAAAAGGCTAACTTATTTTTTGGAGTGCGACTGTCCAAAATTTCTTTTGACGTCTAAACTATGTCTCCAGTTCCTCCTGCCCCACACAAACAAGATGACACTGACGGTGGGGTGGGAGAGCCAGGAGAGGAGACATAAGCATGGCCGCTCAGTGGGAGGTGAGCGACGACCGCGGTCCACGTCAGCCCTGAACAGACCGCGGCCGCCGCCCACCTCAAACCGTATGGCCCGGTCACCAACAGGCCCTGCCAGGACACGTGGCCCCGGCCCATCGGGGCAAATTTCTGGTGTGCCCTATGGCCAGTCTGGGCCTGGTCAAGTGCTACGGGCAGCAACTCCACCCCTGAGTTATATCCAGGATAGGAGACTTATATATATTGGCCTCTATATCTGGGATTTTCGTCTCTCATTCTCTCCCCCTCTCGTTCTCTCTCTCATTCTCTTCACATCATATATATGTGTAGCACTACCCCATTGGAGTCACTGAATTTTAACTGGTTCTTCCCCAAAGAGTGCAGAGGCTACCAATCACACAAGCAACTGCCCATTCACTTTGGCTCCATTAAACAGTCAATGTCTTTTTAAGATTTAATGCGGTGTATACACCACTCCTAAAGCACCCCTGCCCATTAAAATCAATGGGCAGCGCCGCTGAAGCGCCTGAATAGCACCTCGGCAGCAATGATTTGTGGGCGATTTTTACCCTTTTTTCGGCCGCTAGCGGGGGGTTGAAAGCGCCCCGCTAGCGGCCGAAAAGGGCCACTAAAACGACAGTAAAGTGATGCTAAAAATATCGACGCTTTACCGCCGATGTCCCCAATGCCCCAGTGTAAAAGTGCCCTTGGGAAAGATTTACTTTGCACTGTGCTGATGATGTCATCAGCACATGCGCTGTGAAGAAACGGCCCACCGAGCCGTTTCTTCACTAGCGAGTACCTTGAGTGGCAACAGGACTTTCCGCGCGTGGGAGTGAAGTCACGTGACTCTGGCCAGTCACAGAGCCAGAGTCTGTGGCCCCCGGAAAGGATGACGGGCGAACATTGACGGGCTACTAGCACATTTTGCTTTTACTTTGCAGGGAACTAAAAAGGAAGTAAAACCCATCAGGGTTTACTTCCTCTTTAACGGTAGAATCAACATTTATGATTTCTAATGAAAGCTGAAGATTTAACCACTTGCCGACCACCCACCGTCGATTGACGGCGGCGCAATGGCACGCCTGTGTGATTCGCCGTAGCTGTACGGCGGGCGCTTTAAGGAGTATAGGGTGAGCGCGTGCCTGCGGCGTGTTGTAGGAGTTTGTGCTCGTGACCGGCAGCCCCGATGGTCGCTGGCTACTCGCGATTGCTCCTGTGAAGGAGAGAACGGAGATCTGTCAATGTAAACAGACAGATCTCCTTTCTGTCAGGAGTGAGGGGAGCAATCTGTTGTTCCTGATGCTTAGGAACAACAATCGGTATCCTCACCCAGGCAGTCCTATCCCCCCACAGTTAGAATTACTCCCTAGGTATCGCAATTGACCCCTTGATCGCCCCCTAGTGTTAACCCCTTCCCTGCCAATGACATTTATACAGTAATCAGTGGCTATTTATAGCACTGATTGCTATATAAATGTCAATGATCCCAAAATAGTGTCAAAAGAGTCTGATGTGTCCGCCGCAATGTCGCAGTCCTGATAAAAATCGCAGATTGCCGCCATTACTAGTAAAAAAAAAATAATACTACTAAAAATGCCATAAATCTATCCCCTATTTTGTTGACGCTATAACTTTTGCGCAAACCAATCAATATATGCTTATTGCGATTTTTTTTTTTTTTTACCAAAAATATGAAGAAGAATACATATCGGCCTAAACTAAATTAGTTTTTTTATATTTTTTTTGAGGATATTTATTATAGCAAAAAGTAAAAAATATTGCTTTTTTTTCTAAATAGTCCGTCTTTTTTGTTTATAGCGCAAAAAATAAAAACTGCAGAGGTGATCAAATACCACCAAAGAAAGCTCTATTTGCGGGATGGGGAATCCCACACCCGCAGCTCACTGGCCCAGCAATGACTGCTAACTTTTGGGTTTGAAGTGAACCCAAGTTCTGTTTCAATAATTTTTATTTGAGTTTAACAAGTAGCCAACATGCTATAGTTACGCCTATGCAGGGGCTAGCATTGACAGTTATCACACAAGTTAGCTTACAAAAACAGCCAAAAGTGGCAATGTAAACATGAAGTAGAAAACGAGAACTAACACAGCAGTAGAAAACAGGCATATTTCATAAGACCGCCAGGGCCAACTAGTCCTGAGAAGGTTCCCCAAACCAATGGGGCATCCCATGGCCCTGTCAATACCGATACAGTGGTGCCATATACAGCCTATACAGATGAGAGGAGAGGCAGATTGAAAATCAGGAGAAAATTAAGGAGAAAGAGGGAATGCGCACCTGACATGTAGGGAGCCAAGGAGAGCTGAGGGAAGCAAAAAAGGAGTAGGACCAGAGGGTTAGACGTCGAGAGAAGGGGGAAAGGTAAGGGCTTGGGAGCATCGGGACTGTCCATCAGAGGCGACCCAAGCTGGCTGGAGGGAGAGTGGGAAAAGCCATGACAGCCATGATTCCCAAACTTTAAGAAACTTAGCATGGAAGTCATTGCGGATGCTAGACATATGTTTGTTAAGCATCAACGCGGTCATGTGATCGCTCACCCCCTGGAAGGGGACAGATGTTTTGTTCCAGGCTTGGGCAATTTTTCTTTTGGCTGACAAAATACTTAAGAAGCGAGCTTCGGCTGATGGACAAATAGGCCCGGGATTGGACAATGACTAAAACAAACTTGGTTTCTTTTGGTATGGAGAGGTGAAAGAAAGTAAATAGGAGGCCAAATATACGGTTCACATAGTGAACCCAAGTTCATCACTAGTGATGACCATATTATGTCAATGACATCGACCTTATATGGCGTTGTGGCCATATTAGGTAAATGATGTCATGTTGCTGTGTATGAAAACCAGTCAAGTGGTCCCCTTCAGGTCCGTGATGCAGCGTTGATGGATGACAAGAAAATTCTGGTTGGTACTAGTGGTAAACTTGGGCTTGGTCCGAACTTGGGTTCAGCTGAACCCTCAAGTAGGCTGTCACTCTTGGGCCAATAAGCCACAGCCAGGACATTCCTCCCCCTTAGGCGAAACTAGAAATAGCAGGGCCCCATAGCAAAATGTTGTATGGGGCCCCCCTGCAAACAGCCACCCCCCACAGCTGCCCTATTGTCAATGCAGCATGACCTGTGCCCCATACAGCGTGACCTGTGCCCCATACAGCATGACCTGTGCACAATGTAGCATGACCTGAGCCCAATGCAGCATGACCTGTGCCCCATACAGCATGACCTGTGCCCCATACAGCATGACCTGTGCCCCATACAGCGTGACCTGTGCCCCATACAGTGTGACCTGTGCCCAATGCAGCGTGACCTGTGCCCAATACAGCATTGCCTGTGCCCAATACAGCATTGCCTGTGCCCCATACAGCCTCACCTGTGCAGAGGAAGAGGCAAGCCGTCTAGATCAGCAGAGAGCGGGATTGCCCGATGTAATAGCTTTCATTTGAATTTCCAGTCTTCCCGGGGCTCATCGTCACATAGCCCCACCTCTTGGCCCGACGCCTTTGATGACGTTACACATCCCGCATTGGATCGGCGTTCTGTCTATCAAAGGTGCCGGGCTAAGAGGTGGAGCTATGTGACGATGAGCCCCGGAAACACTGGAAGTTCTAATGAAAGGTATTGCAGCGGGCAATTCCGTTCTCTGCTGATACGAACAGCTCACCTCTTCCTCTTCTCTCTCTTCCCCTGGTTGGGAGACTGTGCCGGCGGTGCTCTCATCCTCACCGGGCCCCACTCGGCTGCGGGCCCCATAGCGCCCGCATGGGTCGCTATGGTGGTAGTTCCGCCCCTGTTCCTGCCCCTTTTTTATACACATAGCTGCGGAGCAGGAATGTCCTGGCTTCAGCTCATTGTCCCAAGAGTGACAGCCCAGTTGTGGGTTCAGCCAAACCAAAGTTCAGACCGATTCCAAGTTCATCCATCAACACTGTATCACGGACCTGGAAGGGATCACTTGACTGGTTTTCATAGACAGCAACTTAAAAAAAAAGGTTCTTCAGCTTTTGAAGCTGTTTTGAACAGACTATAAATCCTTTTTTCTTGGAGTATTTGGAGTGGAGGGTTCATCCAGCACAATTCTGGAGAACAGTCAAATGTTACACTGCAATTTTCTCCCCGTCCGCTTCGGCTTTAAGTGGCTACTTAAAAAGTCAATATAACTCTTCGTAGTAGGTAGCTTTCTTTTTTTATTCCTTGTTGCCTAGTGGACAAAGCAATGCACTTCTTCACAGCAAAAAAAAATAAATATATATATATATATGTTTATCTTGCTTTTGCAGATCTGCTCTCTACAGAGCCTTTTTTTTTTCCTTTTTGGATCCTCTTAAAAGTCACATTTATTTTATCCTCAGATTAAGATTGCGGAATACAAAAAAAGTGTTTTTAAATCACATTTATCTTTGAAAGATGCTGTCACCAGCCAGTGCCTGGCCTAGACACTGGGGACACGGGTTCTATCTCAGACATAAGATCTTCTTATTTCGTGGTGTGATGGGCTTGGCAGGTGACACCAGACACGCTCTTCGTTGGCTTAGCGGTGCATACATTAAATCGCTCCCCCCCACCCTCCTCCGGATGCACAGAGCGTTAGTGTAGTTTTTGTCACAGCTGCACAGACGAGTTCTCCTCTAACTTAAACAAGCTGGACTGATTCTAATGTAAAATTGACAGTGCCTCCAACCATCAATTAATGCTTACACGGAGATGTTAATTGCTTTTAACTCTCGCTTAATGCGAACGCCGCGTTTACTGTCCAGCCAGGCTGTATCCTGTAAATAACTACAGGCGTGCTTTTAACAGGAAAAGAAAAAAAAAATGAAACACCAAAGTAATAAATATTTTTGTGTAGCAAAATAGTGCCATTCATTATATTTTGACTATTAAAACTGTATGTATTGTTATTAATGATAATTACTATTACTGATAGTAGAAATAATAAAGATACAACATAATGAAACATGCATTTTTGCACCAAATTGAAATCAGGGACAGTTGGGAGCTATGGGCTCACGTACATGGCAAGGATAAGATTTTTACGACTGCTTTATCTGCGCACTGTTATTGAACTCATCTACATATATTCAGCATCGGTGGGTTGGAACGCAGGCAAAATATGTTTTGCTAATTAGCCGAAAAGACAGCAAATTTGTTTAGTCGGTTTACGCTCCTCTTTACAGTGACGTCTATTGTCAATGTGAAAAGGTGACAAGAACTTGCAGCCACGTATTGATGGCTGTTTGTCACCTTTTGTCAAACTGAATTGATTATCACATTTACACAAATTTAGTTACCCGCGATTGTGACGCTTTAGTGCCTGTGCGGTTCCCGGGCTGAGTTCTCAGTCGTGGAAGATCACAGGGACTTTCTTGATGCCGTTTGTGCTTTATTCTTATTTATTTATTTTGAGCGCTCAGGCAAAACATTAATTATAACTCCAAGGCTGGCTCTTCTGATATGACTAACACAAACAAAAAAAAAAATACATTTCTTCTTGTTGCCGCACTTAAATGTTTAAACTCGAATTGTGGTGATCATTATTAAAGAGACCCTGCCACCAGACCATTCATTTTAATACAAATCAACCCAAAAGTTTATATGTGCATTTAATGTATTTTATGCATGTAATTTAAATGTAAAATCCTCTTTTATGTAGACATGCAAAAGGCCCCAGCACCGCCATCTCGGATGTGCTGTCAGCAGCCCCAGAAAACTTAGAGTTGTCACATAAGTGACAATCTATAGCTGTCATTCTCAACCTTTTTGCTCTAGAAAAACCCTTGAAAACAATTTTAAGTCTAGAAGAACCCCTTGCTAAAACCAATTTATTGGAGAGCAGCGCGAAGAAAACCATATACTTTGGTGGTCAGTAGGAAGAATGCTCCTTCCATTGGTGGTCAGTGGGAAGAATTTTCCTTCCATTGGAGGTCAGTGGGAAGAATGCCCCCCTTACTTTTGTGGACAGATAGAATAATGCCTCTTACTTTGGTGGTCATTAGAAAGAATGTCCCCATTTGGTGGTCTCTGAGAAGAAAATCGCCCTCGTCTTGGTGGTCAGTTGGAAGACAATTTTAGGTCTAGAAGAACCCCTTGTTAAAACCAATTCATTGGGGGACAGCGGGAAGAAAAACACTTACTTTGGTGACCAGTAGGAAGAATCCTCCTTACATTGGTGGTCAGTGGGAAGAAGGCTCCTTACTTTTGTGGACAGGTAGAATAATGCCTCTTACTTTGGTGATCAGTAGGAAGAATGTCCCCATTTGGTGGTCTGTGGAAAGAAAATCGCCCTTGCCTTGGTGGACAGTGGGAAGAATGCTCTTTACATTGGTGATCAGTAGGAAGAATCTTCCTTACATTGGTGATCAGTGGGAAGAATGTTCCTTACATTGGTGATCAGTGGGAAGAATGTTCCTTACATTGGTGATCAGTGGGAAGAATGTTCCTTACATTGGTGATCAGTGGGAAGAATGTTCCTTACATTGGTGGTCAGTGGGAAGAATGCTCCTTACATTGGTGATCAGTGGGAAGAATACTCCTTACATTAGTGGTCAGTGGGAAGAATGCTCCTTACATTGGTGGTCAGTGGGAAGAATGCTCCTTACATTGGTGGTCAGTGGGAAGAATACTCCTTACACTGGAGGTCAGTGGGAAGAATGCTCTTTACATTGGTGGTTGGTGCGAAGAATGTTCCCCTTACTGAGATAGAATGATGCCTCTTTCTTTGGTGGTCAGTGGGAAGCAGGTCTGCACTGGGACAAAAAGTAGGCTCTGGCATTTTAGACTGAGCAACCCATTTTTTAAAAACCACATTACTAAAAATAACTAGCATTTTTTTCCCCCCGGGGACTGGGGGTGGGCTGTGGGCGTTCTCGGGGATGGTTGCTGACAGGATATTCACGGACTTAGTCCTCTGCACTGTAATGTAAAGGGGCACTGTGATATAAAGGGGACTGCAAAGTAAAGGGACACTGTAATGATTACAGTGCCCCTTTACAATGCAGTCCTCTTTAAATCAAAGTGTCCCTTTATATAACAGTGCCTTTAGCAATCACAGCCCCTCTTCATAGTTCATGATAGTGCCCCTTGCAATCATGTCCCTCCTTATCTCTCCAATCACAGTGCCCCCTTTTCCTCTCTGCCTCCCTTGTACAGTCCTACAATGTCATCCTATCAGCAGGACGGGAGGTGGGAGGAGCTGCAGATCTGGATAAAATTAACAAGCAGGTGATCCTCCCACCCTCTGCCCTGCTGATATGACATTGTAGGACTGTGCAAGGGAGGCAGAGAGTAAAAGAGGGGCACTGTGATTGGAGAGATAAGGAGGGATGTTGGTGGGGCGGGAGAGCCGGGAGAGGAGACACAGGCATGGCCGCATACCCAGATACAACGGCGGCCCGTCTATTAGGGGCACCCGGGCGCCGCCCCCTCTCTCCAGGCCAGCTCCTGTATGCTAAGGATAGGGTCATGCATAGCATAATTCTATCCATGCCCCTTTCAGGGCACCGGGCCCATGAATTACAGCGGCGTTTTTTTTTTTACTTTAAGCACATGATTAGAGCCAGAGGCTCTAATAGGCTTCAAAATAGGGTGGGCTTGTGTCGCAGAGGATGTAACCGGAGCCCACCCAGTGTGTTACAACAGTGAATGAATATTCGCTGTTGAAACACTGATCCTCAATCCGGCCAATCAGAAGCGGGTGTGAGACCCGTTTTCCAATTGGCCAAAAAGAGTAGACTCCCGATTGGCCACCGAGGAGGAGGGAGGAAACGGAAGCCGCTGCTGTCATCACCGTGATTGATGCCCCGTGGAGAGCAGGAGGAGAACGGGAGGCCGCCACCGCTGTGATGGGGTAAGTGCTACCGACCGACTACTGTTTGCTGCCCCCCCCCCCCCGAAAGTTTTTCCACCAGTCGCCACTGCCCAGATAGCAAGGATAATTTGCCACAAATTACACTTGCAGAGCACTTGAAGCACAAGTTCTAGTTGACACTTTTCCAATCTGTAGCAAATTTGCGTTGCAAGACAAGTCTCTAGCAAGAGCAAAGTCTACAGCATGAAAGTTCAGCCACAGTGCCCCCTGTGGTGGGAGGACTATTGCACAACACTAGTCTACAACCAGAACTTGCAGCAGACTTGCACAATGTTTGTGTAGCACTTACCCCCTAAGGAGCTACTGGTAATTAATCGGGCCTGTACTCTGCTTTTCCACCCCAAAGAATTGGCTCAACCCACTTGACACAGCTGCGTAACAGGGCTGGTGTGAAACCCAATAACAAGGAATAACCATATATTGCACCTCTATTATTACCTGGGTATCCGTTGTTCCACCTGCTTAGCGAATGAATAAACTTCACGCCAATTTATACTTTAACCAGACTATGAGTTTACTGAAGGTAAGATTAAGACAGTGATTCTAATAACAATCCTAATGCACAGATTCAGAACAATAATAAACCAAATGCATATAAAAGAATATCACTCAGACATTACCGGAATGATGTAGGCAGGCGCATCTCCAAGTAGGACTGATGCTCAGAGTGGTAAGACCTTGACACTGGGCACTTTCCCACTTCCAGCGCAACCACACAAACACACTATCTAGCACTAGGGAACAACACAATACAGTACAGATGCTCAAGAGCTCCCCCTGCCTTGCAATGCAGCTCTTAAAGTATGTAACAGGATTAGAGGGCCTTATAATAAATGGTATAGTCTCTTATCTTCTTTCTTCAGCCAGCCATATTATACTGCAGTATTTGTATTCCAGTGAGTGAGCAGATGTCAAAGTAATATAAAATAGTAGGCAATGTCAAACTCAAACATGCAACACACTTGTAACCTTCCTCTTGGGAGAATGTGACTGGACCGTCAGTCGATGTCTAGTGAAGTACAGGCTTTGAGGCTTGGTTAAACACGGCCTATTTTAATGAGACCGCTACGTAGAACTGCAGGTCTCAGCAACACTCCGAAACTAGTCTATACCGTATTAAGTGCTTTATATAAATCTTGGGCAACAGCCCTCCCACCACACCAGGCCTGGACAGTTGTAGCGCTACGTTTCTGTGATCTCAGTCCCGCCTCCAGGTGGGCTCTGGCACACTGCACCACTCTGTCAGATGAACAAGGGCTGTCATTAGGCTCCTTGGATCCTCCGACCCAATCACATGCGCCCCCAGCACACTGTGTTCAAATACCTCTCCGGTGGCATCAACTCCGTTCGGCGCCAAGCAGGCCACGCTTTTCCGAACACTCCCACACAGGTCCCTGCAGGCAGGTCTCGCTTTCCAGGAAAAAGAGACCCTCGCATGCAACGCATGTCCTTTACAAAGCCCTACCCACCAGGAAATTCTGCAACTTGGCCTCCTGGGTAGGTAAGTGGGCACTGTGGGTAAGCAAGATAAATCAAACAAAACTTTGAAGTCACTTCCTATTTATGTTGGCGTGGGCGGCACAGTGGTGTAGTGGATAGCACTCTCACCTAGCAGTAAAAAGGGTCGCTGGTTCGAATCCCAACCACGACACTACCTGCCTGGAGTTTACCCCAAAGAGACCGATGAAATACATACTCTGCACATCAGAAGAGGGTGCAACAGACTTGGCTCTGGTTCACTTTAGAAGCTTGCTTGTTCTTCTTCCAGTGCTGAGAAGGTGTTCTGAAATCCAGTAGTTCATCGAAGAGAGACTCATCCTGTGAAGGAATGTGATGTAGATAATAATAGTAATCTGAAAATGTCTATTTTCTTATGTGCATACATACTTTTCTCCTTACTCATTATATAAGTATACAGGT
The DNA here is from genome assembly GCA_037952925.1 of Lithobates clamitans. Lineage (NCBI taxonomy): Eukaryota > Metazoa > Chordata > Amphibia > Anura > Ranidae > Lithobates > Lithobates clamitans. The sequence continues at coordinate 2,456,259 of JBBGZY010000250.1, forward strand.
TTGCTCTGTTCCTATATTTTCTCAAGATGGCGTGTACCCCCTACCTCCCACACACAGAAGAACGCGGAACTGGAGATAAGAACAAAGACAGCCAAACCTCGTTATGAAAATTCTCCATCTTCTTTTTTTATCTTAACCAATAAGATGTACCTATTAGACTAACATAGCAATGACGTATTTGTGTGTATAAAACATTAACACCGCCTTGAATAAAACACAAGTGTAATGAGTTAGCAGTTCTGAGCGTGTCTCAGAGTGTTTACTTTTATATGCATGCATATCAACACTTTCCAAATTAGAGACAGCAGCAGATAACCTTGAGCTCGATTGTAGCTCTTAAATCATTTCCATAACAGATGGTGCCGAAACCCGGGACCTCAGGCTACGGTCGAAGTTATACCGCGACAAGCATTCGGGCGTTAATTGAAAGATAACAGAGGGGGTCTTGCGCAGCCCTAACAGTACGGTAAGTTTGATTGATATTCTTACCACTGTACGACTCTCTTATCTTTCGGTTGACGGCTGGATTCTGTCGGTATGCTGAGACTGTCTTAGAGGCAGGTATTTCCTCGCCTGAGGTTGTTTAACGAACCTGTCAATGGGTTTCTGCTGTCTGTATTTGTTCACTGTCTGCCATTCTTTGGGCTACGAAACTCAGCAGTCTAAGGGTGCTACATGTGTGAATGTTGTTCTCATCTCCAGACGAGCTGTCGGCCTCTGGCATGAGATAGTTTCCCTTGTGGCAGTCGTTTATGGGACGGGTGTACTCTAGGTTCAAGGAACCTTTGAGGGTTAGCTCAGCTGCGGGCTTTGCAGTCTGAAAGCGTTACAGAGGACTCACCCCAAGAAGAGTTGTCGGCCTCTTGGTGTAGAGCTGTAGAAAAACGTCTATAAACGGGTTTATTTTGCAGGGTGGTCTGCCTTTGCGGTTATTTTAGCCTGCTGAAATTTTGCAGTTCGAAGAGTGGCAGGTGTAATGTCCTGTCGTGATTGTATTTGTGGTTTATTGTTTGATATACACGAGAGGGGGAGGGGGGCTGCCCAGGGGATCTGTTGGGTTGCGGGCCATTGCTCCTCACTACCCCTGATGTGTTTGTTCTTGTTCTGAGATTAACCGTACATTACAGGGTTATAGCAAACAGTAGCAACTTGGAGCGCAGTATAAGCCCCCACCGAAGGAATTTGCTGATAAGAACGCTGAGAAAAATATTAACTCCTTGGTTGTATGTATTCCCCTCTCAAGCCGTTAGCCGAGAAACAGAAAGTGATATTGTAATGAAAGTGATATTGTAAAGAAGGAGAGAAGAAGATGTTGAAATAGTTAACAAAGTTGAAAGAAATGGCGAAAGTTATGTTGCTGAAGAGACAGGGAGAAAAATCCTGTGTGATAAAGAAAATTGGATAAAGGAAGTTAAGAAAGATGGCGATTGTATTATGTATGTCTACCACAGATTGATGATATGTTGGAACTTTAAACAAAGGAGGGGAGGGACAGCACTGCCCTCCGTCTAACAACCACTCCTTTTTCACTACCCAAGCACAACCCACTGTGACAACTCAGCCCGGCGGCCATCTTAGTGCACCCATGCCTTCACTTTCTACCCAGTCCAGTGCACTTCCTGTCGGCGGCCATCTTGGTACACCCAGTAAGCTTAAACAGCCTGTACCCAGCACAATACGGGAGCATCGCATTCCCAGGCTGGATATGTTAATGATGAAGAAGCATCTGAGTGGGAAGCCCGACAGCAGGCAGCAAGGCCACCCACTGATTTAACCCCCAATCCGGCTCCAGACTCTCAGTTCCGAGAGGATCTCAAACACATGCTGGCAACCGTAAAGAACAGTGCCTCTTGTCAGCCCCTGCCCCAACAACAGTCTCGGTTACCAGAAGGGGCACCAGTGATGTATGTCGCTTTTACTCTATCACAAGCAGCGGCCTTAGTGGCAAGTCTGCCTGACCCAGAGAAGCAGCCAATTCCCTTCTACCACAGGATAGTGCAGATACAAGAAACTTACTCAGCTGCCTGGAGAGACTTAATCAGCCTATGCCAAATCAAAGCAGGATATGTCTTTTGGCCAGTCATGCAGATGGCCTTCAATGATGCCTGCCTGACAAGTGCCACTTCCTACACCTCAGGCGTGGAGTTCTGTGCACAACTCCACGACTGGGCAAAGGAGAAGTTGACGGATCAGAAGACCACAATCCAAGATATTACCCAAGATAAAGGGGAGTCTGTGAAGAAGTATCATGCTAGACTCATAAAGGCACACACACACATGTTATCAACTGCTTTTGTTTCAGGGCTCAGAGAGGATATCAGAAAAGGCCTGATGGTGGCCCGCCCTGAATACCATTCAATGAAAATGTCTGATTTATTGTTGGTGACCAGAGGTATAGAAAATCAAAAAGGTAAAAAACCAACGCCCCTCATGGTAACCCATGACGAAGATCCCGCCAACACTAGTCCACCACCACTGCTTAATACCAGGGAAAGGATCACCTGTTACAACTGTGGGAAACGGGGTCACTTCAGAAAAGAATGCAGAGCCCCAAGATGTCCAAGACGAAAAACCTACCACTTTCCTCATTGACGGGTACAGCCAGAAGCGTGTTGAAGGCTGTGGACCTGCCTGATAATTCTTTCCTTTCCACTATTGATGTTTCCTGCGTAGGAATGGATGGGGTGCCCCGCTCCAGTCCACTTCCTGATTTGCTTGCCAAATTTGTGGTGTCCTCTACATGTCCCTTGAATCTACTAGGAGCTGATGTGTAGTCCGGACTACAGGCCTCAATCAGGACACGCCTGAAGGGGGGGTGAAGTTACATACTCCCCTATCTTTAGAAGACTAATCTGTTTTGTGTTCTCTGTCTCTCCTGATGACACTTACTGAAGCAAAAATTTCAAGTTCAATACTGCAGGAAGTACTTGACAGAATCCCTGCGTGCCTATGGTCCACAGGACCGGAAGACAACGGTAACTTAAAGGTGCCACCAGTTTCAGTCAAGAGGGCGCTTCATTGCCCCGCAAACCACAATAACCCCAAGAAGAGAATCCTAAAAAGAGAACCAGGTACCTACTGTGGATGCCTTTGACTGCAAAGTACCTCACAGAGGTGGACCTTACAAACGTTTTCTTCAGTGTCCACCCTCACCCCTCCTGCTGGTACCTTTTCGCATTCATCCACGGAAAGAAACGGCAACATACCTAAACAGCTGTGCCACAAGGGGCACAGAACTTTCCAAGCCAGTTTGCAAAAGCTATGGCTATCATCCTTAACACATGACAAGAGGAACACCCGGAAGTGATTCTCTTCCAACATGTTGATGACCTTCTCCTTTGTGCAGCTGACTTACCCCCTGTTGAAGTCACCTCAGAAAGCCTGTTGTGCTATCTTGCCAACCAGGGCTGCAAAGTCTCAAAGCCCAAATTGCAGTGGTGCTCAACACCTGTCATTTTCCTTGGACACGACACCCCACTGAAGACAGGGTGCAAGTAATCTCTGACACCCCACTGCCACAAGGTCAGAAATTCCTTCATGCCTTCCTTGGACAAATTTCCTAGTGCAGAGCATGGATTCCAGAAGCCTTCCTACTGATGCTCTGCAATCAGACCCTTCCAGATGTCTCCTGAAGAAATATCTAAAGTTTGAAACCCTTGAGTGCGCCACCCCCGGCGCTAGGGCTCCCAGCCTACGACAAAACGCTCAAGCTCTTTGTATCCGAACGTCTGGGACATGCTGCAGGTGTACTCACCCAATCACACGACATCAGCCTACGCCCCATAGGATATTATTCCTGTCGGCTGGATGCGGTAGCAAGAGGAGGCCTATTGTGTCTGCGAGCTGGATTTGCTACACAAGCCTTGCTTGACAAAACTTTGAACTTGGTCCTCGGACACTGCCTCGTTCTGCTTGTTCCCCATGACGTTGTTGCCATATTCAACCAAGATCCAGCCGAAACACTTGTCCACTACCAGACACTTGAGACTCCTGTGTTCCCTCCTACTAGACAGCATTACTCTATTAAGTTGTCAAACACTGAACCCTACCACCCTTCTTCCACTTCTCGAGGGGGGAAAGTCAGAGGAGGAGTAGAGTCTTGACTTGTCACCCCCGTGACCGCACAGGACACGCGGTCACCACTGAAAATACTGTACTACAAGCTGAAGCCTTACCACCGGTGATGTCTGCACAGGAGGCAGAGCTGTAAGCACTTACTACAGCACGTAAATGGGCAGAGGGAAAAAGAGCCAACATTCATATGGACTCAAGATATGCTTTCAACATTGCCCATGATTATGGTGTTATCTAGAACAGAGGATTCCTGATGGCTGCAGGAACACCTGTGAAAACTTGATTGATGCCTTGCTTCTCACAACCCAAGTGACTATTCTGAGTAAAAGCACACTACAAACTGAACTCAAAGGAAGCTTAAGGCAATCATCGAGCCAATACAGCTGCCAAACAGACAGCTGGTGGTCCACGGGAAGTGGACAGCAGGGTGGTAGAAGAAGACCACCCTGTGCTTACCTTACAGACTTTCCCAGTGGACAGAGTTTATCTAAAAGAACTACAGGAAACAACAAGTCCGGATAAGAAGGAAAGCTGGAAATGGAGAAAAGGAGCAACTCTCAGAAATGGACTATTTGAGTGCAACAAGAAGCCTTGTCTACTCAGGAGTATGTACCCAGCCGTGGTGCAATGGGCACATGGACTTTATGAACTCTCTTATCAACAAGTGTTGCACTAAGAGTTACTCCACTGACCGACAGCTTCTGCAGATCATGCATTATCTGCACCAAATGTAACCCAGGATGCACAGAAGAAGCACCTGGCAAAAGCCCTATACCCCATTCCAGAGGATGCAAATTGATCATTCTCAAGTGCCAAGAAGTGACAGATTTGAAAACGCCCTAGTGGAAGTGGTCATGACTCCCTTCTACCACAGCTAAGAAACTACTGAGTGAGATAGTATGTAGATTTGGGGTCCCAGAGGTGATATTGAGAGATCAGGGACCAGCCCTAACAACAACCCTTACAAAAGAGATTTGGGCAACACTGGGGGTTCAGTTGGCACTACACATCCCATACCACCCTCAAAGTAGCGGGAAGGTAGAAAGGATGAATGGGACACTAAAAAACAGGATGTTAAAGATGGCCCAAGAGACTAACATGAGTTGGCCCATTGCCCTGTTCAGTGTCAGACACACCCCCAGGGGAAACATGCCCTATCCCCTTATGAAATTTTGTTTGGTTCAGCTCCCAGACTTGGTTGTTACTTTCCACAACAGTTACAGTTACAGTCTGATGTGTTGACTAATTATGTAACCACATTATCACGAGAATTAACCTGAATGCATGTCCAGGTGTTTTCTTCCATTCCAGATCCTGAATTAGATACAGGAACACACCAACTACTGTCTGGAGATCCTTGAGCCAAGTTATGATGGTCCATTCCAAGTTTTGCTGACCACAGCCACCTCAGTCAAGTTGGCCAGGAAGAACACCTGAATGCACGCTTATCACTGCAGGAGAGAGTGTTTTCGGGTGCTGCATATCCTTTTTCTGTTTGATCTAGGGGGGAGGGGCCCAGGAGGTGGCCATCACAAAAATGATAACATAATTACGTTTTGGTGTAACTCTTCAGGTACACATGTGACCACCTTTACCTTAGATTACTGTGACATAGTACCTTGTCCGTTTGACCCTTCATGGTGATGCCATTGGTACAGTGATATCCCTGACGGTAAGGACATATATGTATGCCACACAGACAGTTACTGGGGACAGAGTTGTGGTTTCTGTGGGGGCCAGTGGGTTGGAACACAGGGCCAGACTGGGCGACCACAGAGTGCATTAGACAAAAAAGATGAAAATAGAAAGCCCCATATCCTAACCAAAGATACCCCTGATACATGCACTGACCCAGCACACAGTCAGAGGAGGAAGCGAGCAGCTCTCTCCGGAAGCTTTGATCCTCATGTATACATACATGTCATAGGGGTTACAAGGGGGGTCCCTGATGAGTTTAAAGCCAGGGATCAGGTAAAAGCTGGTTTTGAGTCTTTGATCCCCATAACAACTGTCAGTAAGAATGTAGATTGGATTAACTACATGTCATGGTTATGCAATAGAGTTTGTCGATCAGCATACCTGTCTCCATGTGTTCATCTCTAGAGACCAGCTGACCCTCACCTGACTGCTTTTGTAACCTCCCCTCTAAGCATGGCCCCAACCCAGGCCCTATCAGGGAACCCTATATTAACCTGTGCACTGCAAGCCAGCAGTGCTGATCAACCACTGTGTGTCAGCCTCTGTGTGTACTTGCTATGTTTCCTACATATGATTTCTGTTACCGACTTTGGCCTGTTCCCGGCCATCCCTGTTTGCCTGTGACCCTGATGTTCCAGCCAGCTCCCTCCTTCCTCATCTCCTGTAGTCTACCGTGAGCGTGAGCTGTGAGACCCTGGGGACCGCGACCTGGAGCCAGACTGCAGCGCAGTCCATCCTCACCACTAGAGGCTCTGGTGAACACCTGCTGGCTCTTAGACTCCGCACCCTGGGGAATCTATGCTCTAGCTCCCAGTGGGATCTGTGTCAGTGATCCAGTAGACCTGCTTCCTGAACCTCCCAGGGTACAACCCGCAGCAGTCAGTGCTAGGGTCCACTATCTTGCGGTGCACTCCTGATCCCAACGGTGTACATCTGTCACCCAGCCTCTAGGTGACCTGACACTACACATATTATAACCAACAGAGATTTGTAAATTACACTAAAGACGCCCTCCAGGGAAACGGGAACCTGTTGTACATACATTCCTGATAATACTGGCCCAAATGGTAAGGTTACTTTAGCTATAAAGAAATTAGAAGATCTGTCACTAGAGTTGAAGAAGAACTCAGGTATCACAGACCCATGGGACCAATATTTTAGCTGGATGAGTGGGTGGCAGAAGGTGCTCGCCCAGATACGGGTAACGGTATTAATAATCCTGGATCTTTTAGCCCTGATTATATGCTGTATTCTACCTTTTGTAAAAAATTAATGAGCAAGGCTGTAGACAATAGCACACCTACATTTCTCCACCAAGAAGAAGAGGACCCCTTATGATGGAAGATGACAAACCCTTCACTCCTCTACAGTCACTCCTTGTCCATAATCTCACAGTCCTATAGGGTTATAGGGATAGATAGCGCCTGACTGCACCTCTCCAGCTGTATCGAGGAGGGAAGTGAACAGTTGCTGCCCAATTCTATATACAGCCTAAAAGAGTTGCTGAGGAGAAGGGCCAGGCCAAAATGGGACCTTTAGTATTAGGGACAGAAAAGAGAAAATAGTCATTTTAGGGGGGATTGTGAAGGAATGTGATGTAGATAATAATAGTAATCTGAAAATGTCTATTTTCTTATGTGCATACATACTTTTCTCCTTACTCATTATATAAGTATACAGGTTTGCTCTGTTCCTATATTTTCTCAAGATGGCGTGTACCCCCTACCTCCCACACACAGAAGAACGCGGAACTGGAGATAAGAACAAAGACAGCCAAACCTCGTTATGAAAATTCTCCATCTTCTTTTTTTATCTTAACCAATAAGATGTACCTATTAGACTAACATAGCAATGACGTATTTGTGTGTATAAAACATTAACACCGCCTTGAATAAAACACAAGTGTAATGAGTTAGCAGTTCTGAGCGTGTCTCAGAGTGTTTACTTTTATATGCATGCATATCAACACTTTCCAAATTAGAGACAGCAGCAGATAACCTTGAGCTCGATTGTAGCTCTTAAATCATTTCCATAACAATCCAACTGTTCTTGTCACTAAAATTTCTAATCCTATTGAATCCAACTGAAACTTAATTGAGGGAGATTTCCACACTTTTCCAGCTTTTCGTGTTTTTTCTTACTCCATTCCTCTCTTCCTACCATGTGTCTTGATACTATTTATCCTTTCCTCAAACAGTACAACCCTCTATTTCTGAAGTAGACTCTTATTTTGTTATCAAAGCAAAACCTTAACCATCCCAGTGTGTAGAGTCCCAACCTTTAAAGACTCCATAGACGCATGAGAATGAACAATGTAAAGCTGGCGATACATTATACAATTTTGTATTCAATTTCTTTTCATTTCCTAGATTTACCTTCAATTACAAATTGAAAATGTTTAGGTTTGGCTTTATAATATAAGGTTTTGGTGAATCTCTAAAGGAAAATTGAACAAGAAAATTGTATACTGTATAGCTAGCCTAAAACTTGCTGAAAGGTTAGTTGGCTTCTGTCTAAGGCAGGCCATAGATAATGCAATTTTTTTCCTTACTGTATCCATGGGCTGATGGGGAAATCCATCCCGCTGAGCTATTTTGTTCTCCCGGCAGGGGGTTTGGGGAGCCGTCCCAGCCAGGGGAACACAGTGATTATTGCCAGTGGCTTTAGCCACTGACAACAATCGCATGTAAAAATGCAACTTGTTGGTTGTACCCAAGTTGATCGATGGATTGACTTTGGTACAATCTGCCCATAGATTATTTAAATTTCAGCCAGTCCCTGCTGAACTGCTTGAGAACCATCTATATTCAGCTTTATTTGGCCCTAGTATATGTTCATATACACTATATTACCAAAAGTATTAGGACTCCTGCCTTTACACACATATGAACTGTAATGGCACCCCAGTCTTAGTCTGTAGGGTTCAATATTGAGTTGGCCCACCCTTTGCAGCTATAACAGCTTTAACTCTTCTGGGAAGGCTGTCCACGAGTTTTAGGAGTGTGTCTATGGGAATGTTTGACCATTCTTCCAGAAGCACATTTGTAAGGTCGGGCACTGATTTTGGACGAGAAGGCCTGGCTTGCAGTCTGCACTCCAATTCATCCCAAAGGTTTTCTTTTGGGTTGAGGTCAGGACTCTGTGCAGGCCAGTCAAGTTCCTCCACCCCAAACTCGCTAATAAATGTCTTTATGAACCTTGCTTTATGCACCCGTCCAAATCACTTGGTGGAGAGGGGATTATAATGTGGGGTTGTTTTACAGGGGTCAGGCTTGGCCCCTCAGACCCAATGAAGGGAACTCAAGGCATCAGCACACCAAGACATTTTGGACAATTACATGCTCCTAACTTTGTGGGAACAGTTTGGGGATGATGGCCCTTTCTGTTTCAACATGACTATGCACCAGTACACAAAGCAAGGTCATCCCACCACCCCCCCCCCCCCCCAAGGCTCCCAGCTAAAAAGGTAGATCCCATTGTCATACCCCTGTACAGGTTTGCATAGCCACTGACGCGTTCCAGGGCCATGCACCTTCATCAGAATGCTAATGTGTCATGGTTCTCAAATACTCTTTGTTTGGGATGCTAACTGTGGGTCTCAACACTGGGGGCTTTTCTTTTCTGGCAACAGGAAGGAATTTTGGTCAGTTACAATGGTTTTGATTTAAAACTAAAGCCTGTGTGCTCCGGAGTACTAAGTGCATTACTTGGTAATTTTTATCTGTTTTTCAATAAACAGAATGGTCGGTTCTATGCGGTGCACTTATGTTTTTGTTACATGTTTTTTCTATATCTGCAGGTGACTTGCAGTGATGCCAGTGTAGGCAGCAAATTCACATGTAGTTGGCAACTCTCTTATAATTCCTCTGCAAAGCAGCACTCAGAGTGGGAAATTGTAGTGACAACTTATATTTTCATAGTTCCACCTTAATTTTCTTTTTTAAGCAGTTACACAGTATCCTAAATACTAAATTGCATTCCAATAGGATAGAAGTCTATTTACATCCCCCTGCCCAAATAGACCTGCATGGAGCTTCCGATCAGGTCAGCTTGAAAAACCGATAGGTGGATCTGGTTGGAAAGTCCATGTGAAAAGGGCCTAAGGATTTTATTTTGAATATTTAGCTGTTTGCCCTAGAGTCCATCTTTTTTTTTTAATATTGATTTAAAAAAATCTAATTTAACTACTGAAATCCCATTATTTTTGTGCTATTGTAGGTTTAAAAATATATTATTTATTTCTGGCTTATTCTTGATCTTGGGATCAAAACTGATGACGCAATACAATATTCCTCTATGCTCCCAATCGCCATGTTTCTAGACAACAGAACATATTGAATCAAGCTTTGATTAAAAAGAATTGCGTTTATTTACAGATATATGTGGAAACTAAAGAGTGCGTCTAGGCACCTCAATATGATCGACTACTTTTATCTAACAGAAGACCAACAGTAGGACATAAGCTTACTCTTAATTTATTTGAAACTATAAAAACATAACTAGCGTATTGTTTTCCATAAAATGGTATATACTCTTTACAAGCCTAGAATTGCGAAAAAACACTACTCGTATACACATGTCAAATGCAACAAACAGAAAGAAATGACAGCCGCTTGATAATGGTATGTATGGTGCACAGTGGGAGGGGTAATTCACTAGATCTGAGGTAAGGTTATTCCTGTGTGTCGTGCCATTTAGTAGGTTATGCTGATTTTAATAGATCAGTCTTATTAAATGACTAGTTATCTGTTGTTGTGGTTGGAGCATTGTAATGTTTTTTGTTTACAATCAATTAATGATTTGAAACTGAAAATTTTCTCTGTTCAGAAACACCGCCTGCGCCTTATAGCTACGGATGGTGTCTTCTCTATGGATGGAGATATTGCTCCTCTGCGTGGAATTTGTGACCTGGCAAAGCGCTATAATGCCCTGGTGTTTATAGATGAATGTCATGCCACCGGCTTTATGGGACCAAATGGACGGTAAGAAATTTTGAGACCTCACTTTAACTGTTCAGCTGTGTTTCTTACATCTACTTGGAGTTAAGCTTTTAAATTTAAAATCAAGAAATAAATTAAAGTGGTTCTAAAGTAAAAAGGTTGTTTTTACCTTTTTGTATAACCTTTATTATCTGCATTACGATAAAAGACCTTCACCTTACTGTTTGCTCCCACCCCAAATACTCACTCGAGCCCTTGGGAGCAAGCATGCACAAGTGCCCTGATAGCAGGCGGCTTGCTGTGGGGGCACTCAGTGGAGATAAGGGGCAGGCGCGCCGGTGAAGGACCCCGAGAAAAGGAGGATCAGGGCTCCTCTGAGCAAAACTATTGCACAGAAGTAGAACGTGTTTGTTAGATAAAATTAAGCCCATCTTATCACTTTAAGCCTTTTGCTTGGGCAAAGCTCCAACACTTTTGTAGTGGAAAAACATGTTCTCCCCTCTTCCTTCAAAAAGGACCCCTATTGGCCAGTGAGGCAGTCCATATTGCCCTCTGATTTCTATTGTATTGTAACTGTGAAATAAAAATTCCGGATGCACTCCCACACAAGGATGTATAATCAAATTGTTTAATGAGAAAACAAAATACAGGATGGGTACAAGCGGGGATGAGCAGGAACAAGGCTGACGTGTTTCACATGATTTCCGTGTTTTGTCAAAATCACAAAATTGCAAGCACAATACACTCTATTTTATATAAGGTGGATCACATAATGGTCCAGGTGTATTCAATGGAGTGATTGCAGGAATCGTTCTAGAAAGACTTTTTTTCTGTTTAAACAGACAACAATGTGAAGTCATATGATTAAAACAGAATACAGACAATAAAAACAAGAGTTCAGTACAACATGGCTTCCATTCCTACGAAGGAAATAACTTTAGTTCCAATAGGGGAAAAAAGACAAATGCACACCATAAAGACTTTGTATGACCACAGATGGTACAACAATGACTGAACAAGGACAAACTAATAACTGTCATTGATTAGCGAAATATTCTCTTAAGGATGTCCAAAAAAGTCCACCAAACCAACGATGGTAACACTTATGCCCCATACACACAGTCGGATTTTCCGATGGAAAATGTCCGATCGGAGCGTGTTGTCGGAAATTCCGACCGTGTGTGGGCGCCATCGGACATTTTTCATCGGATTTTCCGACACACAAAGTTGGACAGCAGGAGATAAAATTTTCCGACAACAAAATCCGATCGCGTCAATTCCGACCGTGTGTGGCCTGTTCCGACGCACAAAGTGACACGCATGCGCAGAAGAAATTCCGACACGGGACAGCTCGTTCTGGTAAACTTAGCGTTCGTAATGGATAAAGCACTTTCGTCACGCTGCAATGTAAAAAATGGTTTAATACAGCGCACTCTCTTCTTCTTTATAATGTGACAAGAATTAAGTCGTTTTGATGCTCATATTCACACACACTTTTCACAAACTTTTTTCGTTACTATTTATCGGGATTCCCTCAATATATTTTGATTTCTCACATCTGACAACATATTTTTTTTTTTTTTACTTTAATGTAGAATCTTTTTTTGTGTTTCTCTTTTTATTTTTTTATTTTTTTTGGTGATTTTGATTTGTACTCCCGAAAATGTTTGTGTGTTTTTTGTGACAAGTTCCCACAACACCATTGATATGTTGTTCTATTTAATCTGTAGGAGGAGATTGTTTGGTGTTGTTGTCCCTTGTTAATTTCACATTGTACTTTAGAAATGTAGCTGAATACTCACCAACAAACTGTCCTTTTTGGATGAAAACACACACAGGAGAGTAGAATTTACCTAAAAATATTTTATTAAGGGGTCACAACTATAAACAAAGAGGGAGGCAACGCTGGAGAAACTGCAGAAGTGGGCGAAGCCTTGGACCCCCAGGGCAGACATCAATTATTTAAAAGCAAAATTGGTGGCCTGAGGAGTCCATATCTAAGGGAGGGCAGTGTGGTCCAGAAGTCCCAGAGATCCGGAAAGCAGCAGATGACATCTGTGTCCCCAGGCTGTGGTCATACGAGAGACTGCAGCTTCTGTCAGACCAGACTGAACCCAGGGCAATCACTCTCAGGTCTTCTTTCCACGCTTCCTTCCAGCCTTTGGCTGTGGTGGTGGAGTTGTGGCAGCAGGAGGAGGAGGAGGAGGAGGAGGAGGAGGATCGTCCCTCTCCATGACATCCGTCTTGTGTGTCAGTTCCCCACTCTCCCCCTTACGAAGGACTTTATAAATCAGGTCCTCAGAAATCTTGCGTTGGCCCTCCTGCATGCCCAGCAATTTGGTGGCAGCCATGCAGGCAAAGGCCTCTGCAGGACTGGGGAAGGCTCTGAGGGACGCCGAAGCCTCCTGGATCAGCCTGTACACTGAATCCTGCACAGGACTGGGAGTGGCCTTCCTGGTCCTTTTATATGGCAGGCGGAGGGGAGGGACCTGAGACTCAGTCAGGCTGCGACTTGTCCCAGGCTTCTCTTGGCTGCCACTTAGCCCCGCCTCCTCCTGGCTGCCACTAATCCCCGCCTCCTCCTGGCTGCCAGTAATCCCCGCCTCCTCCTGACTGCCACATTCCACAGCCTCCTCCTGGCTGAGGTCTTCCTGTGTATGAAAAAGGGACATAGTTTTAGTATTGTTTTCATCAATCACACACAATTTTCACCTCCTGACTGCTGCAAATTGAATGTTAACAAATATAACAGACTATCCTTCTGAGCCCAGCAGTTTTCATTTTTGTCCCAATTTTGGGTGCCCACTACTGTCTATTGATATGTAAAACACTTTATGAAATCAGCAAATAGTGATCAATAATAACATCTAGTAAACATCATTTATTTATTGCCCAGAAATCAGTAGAAGAATGCTATACCTGACTCCAGCTGGGCTCCTCCACTTCTTCCTGGCTGGAAGGCCCAGGTTGGACATCAGAAGCCTCAGCTGGGATGGAAGGAAGCGTGGAAGGAAGAGTGGAGAGGGATTCCCTGACTTCAGTGTGGTCTGACAGAAATCGCAGTCTCTCATAGTACCACAGCCTGGGGACATAAACGTCATCTGCTGCAGCTCCGGACCTCTGGGAATCTGTGACCTTCTTGCGCTCCCTAAGATATGTGCTCCTCAGGCCCCCAATTTTAGCTTTTAAATAAGGGATGGTTGCTGTGGGGACCACCGGCTTCACCAACTCCAGCAGTTTCTCCAGCGCTGCCTGCCTCTTCTGTTTGTGGTTATAATGGGGGTGTCTCACTTGCCACAGACAGGGCAGCTCCCTGTACTTGTCTATGAACAGGGGCAGGAAATTGTGCTCGTTGAACCCATCCATTTTCTCTGCAAGACACAACACAAGACAAACCCTAATGTCAGGCCAAACTCCCCTAATCTTGTTACAATATAGGCTTCAATTTCGAAGCAGTATAGGCCCAAGTTTAGACGTTACGATTTATACACACTGCGCATGCGTATAACTCCGCCCGCCCCTGACGTTCTTTCTATTCTATTCCCCGCCCCTTTTCGTTCGGCGCAGTGGAGGAAGAGCACATGGCGGAGAGACAGCAGGATAGTGCTAAGTACAGCAACGAGGAGGAGGAGGAGGAAAGGCCGGAGCCTGAAACGTCCCGATCCAGAAGGAGATTAAAGGACTCAAATATGTCCTTTGGGGAGATGTTGGAAATGGTGGACATCCTGAAGAAGGCCGACTATGATGGAAAGTATGGGCCTTACCCCAACCACAATGTCCGAAAGGCCAAGATCATGGCGAAAGTGGTCAGGAGTCTGCACCGGAAATTCAGGGTACGACGATCGAAAGATCAGCTCAGGAAGCGGTGGTCGGACCTGAAATTACGAGAACATGAGCAGTACAGAAAGATCCGGAGAGTGCTGCAAAAAAGTAAGTAGTTGTGCTGTGTTCCTATTGTTCTTGTGTTTATTACGTTCGTGCTGCTCCATGTGCTTTTAGGAACTGTTGTACAGTTTAAAATGGCAACTTTCATGTTCATGGGCACATTATTCGTTCGGATCACACATTTTTCGTTGCAAATATAAAATACCATTGTTTAGCCCATATGCATTTGGCCACCATTTTGAGGACCTATACTTTCACATCTGGACACTGGAGCACTAGTGTGGGAACCCAGAACACCCTTTTTATTAAGGGGCCACACAGGTGCTCCAGTGTATACTATAGGGGGGTCTCCATCTGTGAAGCTTGTACCAAACAGGTAAAGTATTGCAGCTGGACAAAGGACACTAAAAAACTACATCTTGGAACTCGGCTAAAATAGATCATTGTACCCCACTTCCAAGCAATGTTTCATCTTCTGCCATCAAATATCTGTGTGCTAATTATACCATTTTTGTTTTACATAGGGGAGAAAAGACTCGGAGGACACCCCTCATCCGAGGAGACCAGAGCCCCCCCCCCCTCAAGATGAGCAGGAGGATGAAGACGTGGTGGAACTAGTCACCACAACAGGTGAGTGTCTGCAACCACAGGCTCAGATAAGAGATGGATGGCGGCATTTTTTTTAGACCTAATTTATTTTGGGTTTCCTTTCTTTTTAGGTGATCGTGAAGTTGTGGATGAAGATCCTTTCACATCCGAAAGTGCCCAGATCCTGATCGGGGAGATCATGGGGTGTAATTTACAATTGGAAAACATCAAGCAAAACATCAATGATGTTATTCCAAAATATAAAAACATCATTGATGTTTTGGGGCGAGTTTAAAACCCCTCCAAATCACTTTCTTCTTTTGTCTGCTACAATGTGCGAAATGTTTTTGTGATTTTTCCCAAAGCCAAAATTGGAGGATGCACACAGTGTGCCAACATGTGCTATCTGCCATCACGGGAGATCAATGGACGCGTTTTGGGGGTGCAACCCCTTCCTCAATAATAAAGTAGCTGAGAGGAAGGGCTTTCTCCGCCAAAACACGTCCCTTGATCCCCCCCTGATGGCAGATAGCACATGTTGACATTGTAAAATTTGTGTGCATCTTCCAAATTTGGCTTTTCCAGGGGTGATTTCCCCCCATCTGAACGCAATATCAAACCCAGTTCCTAAATACTCATGTCTGATATTGCCTTCAAGTTCTACCAAATGTGAACTTTGTAAGATCAAGATTTGTGTCTTTCTTGTGGGTTTTACACAGGACTGTTTTCTATAAAATACACATTTTGATTTTGGATAATGACACCACAAAATATGTTATACAATAAACATGTCGGTTTGTCAGAAAAACCTTTGGTAAATGCACATGTGATTGTGCTGGTATTAAAAAGATTCTTCATCAAGAATGTGTGGATTATTGTCTCAATGCTACAACACTTTTGGGGTGATGTAATTGTTGTTTTATGAGAAAATGGGGGTAATTTCCTAAGGGCAAATCCACTTTGCACTACAAGTGCAGTTGCAAGTGCACTTGTAGTGAAAAGTGTCTTTGCATTTAGTAAATAACAGCCAACAGTGCTTTGTAAGGTTACACAATCACGACATTTTCTGCACTCCACACATTTCTGTCAGGGTCAGCTCAAACAAACACAAGCAGTAAATGTCCACAAAGAAGAGCCTGGGGGGAGATGCCTGTCGAGAACTTGAGGTCCTGCAGGCTTCTCCCTATGGCCAAATACCGCAAGGTAGCGACGAGCCTCTGCTCCGGAGTGATGGCTTGCCTCATGCAGGTATCCTGCCTGCTGATATAGGGGGTCAGCGAAGCCAACAAACGGTGAAATACGAGGTCCGTCATCCTGAGAAAGTTCCTGAAATCATCAGGATTATTCTCATGGATCTCACGGAGCAAAGGCATATGAGAGAACTGGTCACGCTGAAGCAACCAATTCTTGGTCCATGAACTCCTCCCCACCCTGTTCATGGACTGGACTTGTGTCAAGGTCAGGACCCCAACACCAAGCCCCCGCACAGCACGAACTGTACAAGGAGTATGCATACGAAACATGGCTATAAAACGGTCGGCTGCTCAGAACGAAGTAACAGAACGCACTGAAGAACAGCAAGGCCTGTGAAGAGCGACCTGAAAAACAGCAACGAGCGGACAAGATCGCACAGAAAACTCCGATACGAACTGACTGCACGCACTGAAGAGCAGATACAAACCCACAAGCACAAACTGAATGGCAGAAAACGATCTGAAAGCCACGAGTCTGAAAAAGCGCGAATCGTCTCTCACCAAACTTTTACTAACACGAGATTAGCAAAAGGAGTCCAAAGGGTGCCGCGCTTGGTTCTGAACCGGCCTTTTCTAGTCTCGTCGTACGTGCTTGACGTCACCGCGTTCTTGGCGATCGGAAATTCCGACCACTTTGTGCGACCGTGTGTAGGCAAAACAAGTTTGAGCCAACATCCGTAGGAAAAAATCTGAGTATTTTGTTGTCGGAATGTCCGATCAATGTCCGACCGTGTGTACGGGGCATTAGTCATAGAAATGGGTTAAGTTCCACTCAAAATTTAAGCCCATAGGTATTCTAGTATTGAAGGAAAATTACTTTTTCAGGTGCTTTAGCGCTGGAAATGGCCTCTGCTAAGCACCTGAAAACCGCCTCCAATTCAATTCATTTCTGTAGGTCTTTCTTTTTCATACATCTTGGGATACAGAGTCAGGCTAATATTCATTACCTGCTGGGTTATACTTCATCATCGGGTGAATGGATGCTGGTAGACCAAAGGTCTTCAGACAGGAAGTGTTTCCCTATATAACTTCTACCTTACAGGAAGAACGTTAATTTTTTACCAGTGTCTGCAAGGTGGATGGCATGGTTTGTTTGAGCTCTCTGAGCTCCAGGTCTCTAGTCCCACAAACTGTTCCAAAAATGAATCAAGGGATTGACCGAGCTGATCCATTTGACATAGGCTTTTACGCTTAGATAAATGGTACCCGAGCCTCGCAAAGACTACTCAAGATCCTGCAAGGTTTGGCCTGTAGTGTGGCCTCCGGGCGTTGGACCCTGCAGAGTACAAATCCTGGACACTACAGTGCTAAGGCATTTCCTGTAGGGTGCTGTACAGGTCACAGGTATTGGATCCTAAACATGAAAGGGTACCCAGTCCTTGAAGGTCCAAGTGACAAGAACCTGCTGTGAAGGGTGAAGATTGGGCCCTTAGATCCTAAGTGGCCCTGCGCCTGGACGGGTAAGTGAAACCCCTTTATTCTATTATTGTGGGGTGTCCCAGTGATTCAGTAAGGCTAGCTAAAGGCTGGATACCTGTATGTGGTGACTATACAGGGGAGTTCTGGGCTAGCTGTGGGTATTTGCAAAGTGTATCCTTTTTTGCTTGTGTCTGGCTGTTTTTTACCTGTACGATGGCGCACTATGGTGCGCCATTTTGCCTTGGCGCACGTGCGTTCGCAAGAGCACCGCTGGGCTCAGCAGTTTGGCGGCCATGGCGCACGCGCCGCACATGTGCCGTAGTCTTTATCTGGGAGCATGAAGATGGTCGTACACTAATAGTCACGCCCACTCGCCAGGACCGCACAGATGCGCACGCACACATAGAGCATTCCGACGCACACCAGCTTATTTAAGCTGTGTATGCCAAACATGTGGTTCCAGAAGGCAGCTGAGGGAGACAGAGCAGGCTCTGAACAGACACTTGCAGTGGTTAGTTTCTCCTTACCCGGGTCACGTGAGTCAACAGGTGCTGCTTGGCAGGCTAAAGGTGCTTAGCAGGATTGTTGCATAGGGGCTTGGTGAGCCCTATTAAAGGGTCTCCCTTCTGAGGTGTTTTAATTATACCCAAGTACTCTTTGTTTGCGGCATTGAATGTCTTCCAAAAAGAGGAGTGCGTCTAACACCACAGGGAAGGGCACACTTGCGTCATCCATAGTTCCTGATGATGAACCTAGTCATATCCCCTGAAAGACCAGAGGCTCCCAGGCAATCTGAGCCACTGCACCTATCTGGTATTGTGCCTACAGTCAACGCTGCTGCTTCACCCCCTATCGCTAAGGATGAACTGTCCTCATACCGGCATGATTGCCTCCATCCTGCAGGGTGGAAGGAAGCGTGACAGATCCCCCTCCCTGCTGTCTCCTCCTCTGGAGCAGGAATGGGTTGAGGATGGGGAAGAGCTTAAAGTTTAGGATTCGGTGGAGTGACTGGCAGATGTGTCTGCTTCCGAGCAATCTGGACAAGAAGATTTCCACTCGATGTCTCTCAGTTGCAGAGGTTTTTGATCCTGACTCTGACCGAAATGGTGCGTTTTGCCTTTAAGTTGCCTCTTGCAGAGGTGACTGAGCCCCCCTCTTTGGGATCTCTGAGACCTTTTCAGGTCGCACAGACTTTCCTGCTAAACCCCCTGTTGGAACAGGCGGTGTATGCTAATTGGGAACATCCTGACAGGACTTTTTTGCCTCCTAAAAGGCTTCCCCTTTTATGTCCCATGGATGAAATGTTTGTTAAAAAATGGAGCATGCCAGCCGTAGATGCAGCAGTCTCTTCTTTAAACAAGATCTTAACTTGTCCGGTAGATAACGCACAGGGCTTGAAAGACCCTGTTAACAAGAAATTGGAGTTATTATTAAAGGCTTCCTTTTCTTTGGCCAGTTCAGCTATTTAGCCAGCTGTTGCAGCAATTGGTATTTGCCAGTCCATAAAGGATCAAGTCAAACGGCCAGATAGGCCTAACCAGGAGGATGATCTGCCTGAAAGAAAGACAGATATTCCTTGAGCACTGTGTTTTTGCTGTTGATGCTTTTTAAAGGATTCAATACAGCAGGTTTCTCGTCTGGCTCTCTTGTCTGTACATATGCGCAGACTTTTGTGGCTTAAGAACTGGTAAGCCGAGCTTCCTTGTAAAAAGTTTTTGGCAGGTTTCCTGTTTCATGGGGAACATTTTTTTATTCGTTGATCACTTGGACAAATATATCCAAAAGATTTCCTGTGAAGAAAAGCACCAAACGTCCCTCATTTAAAAACCCAGGGACTGCTTTCTCATATGTCTCAGTGTCAGGGCAGTTACGCTGCCAATAGGGCACTAGGGCCAGGGGCAAGGCCAGGGCCAGAAAAGCCCTGGATCCAAAATTCTTCTAAACCCAGCACCAAGCCCTCCTTTTGAGGGGACACCCCCACTTCATCGGGTGGGGGGAAGGCTGCTGCACTTTGCGGACATTTGGAAAACAACAATTCAGGACGAGTGGGTCACCTCAATTATATCTCGTGGTTACAAGCTGGAATTACGGGGGTGCCCCCTCAGAGGTTTCTAAGATCCAGTGTTCCCGCAGATCCTCCAAAAAGAAACTTATTGCTTCAGGCACTACATCATCTAGTGCAGGGATCCTCAAACTACGGCCCTCCAGCTGTTACATAGTTAGTCAGGTTGAAAAAAGACACAAGTCCATTCAGTTCAACCATAAAAAAAAAAAAAATATATCGTACAATCCAATAGACCCAATTCTATACCCACAGTTGATCCAGAGGAAGGCAAAAAAACCCCAGCAGAGCATGCTCCAATTTGCTACAGCAGGGGAAAAAATTCCTTCCTGATCCCCCCCAAGAGGCAATCAGATTTTCCCTGGATCAACTTTACCTACAAATGCTAGTACCCAGTTATATTATGTACACTGTTGCAGAACTACAAATCCCATGAGACATTGTAAAACTCTGACATTCATAGACATGGCTAGGCGTGATGGGAATTGTAGTTCTTGAACAACTGGAGGGCCGTAGTTTGAAGACCCTTGATCTAGTACATCAAGGAGTGATTGTGGAGGTTCCGGTATCCGAAAGGGGCACAGGGTTTTACTCAAACCTGTTTACGGTTCAGAAACCAAACGGGGACACAAGGCCCATTTTGGACCTAAAGTCCCTGAACAAGTATCTATTGATACAATCCTTTTGGATGGAGTCTGTCCGCTCAGTAGTAACTTTACTCCTGAGGGGAGACTTTTTAGCCGCCATCGATATAAGGACGCGTACTTGCATGTACCTATCTTTCAGCCTCATCAGAGGTTCCTACATTTTGCAGTAGAGGAACGCCATTTTCAGTTTGTGGCTCTACCCTTTGGGCTTGCTACAGCTCCCCAGGTGTTCACAAAAGTCCTAGCACCAGTACTGGGTCTTTTAAGGGCCCAAGGGATCCTGGTGCTCGTGTATCTGGATGACCTCCTGCTCAGAGATCACTCAGTATAGGCTCTAGAACAGAGCATAATATACACAGTGAAGTATTTGAAAAGCTTAGACTGGATCATAAATGCTGAAAAGTCAGCCTTGAGACCAGCTCAAACTCTAAAATATTTAGGTCTGATTCTAAACATAGTCCAAGCAAGAGTTTTCTTGCCACCCATAAAGGATCTGTGCCCTGAAGGATCAGGTGTGTCAGATAAGGGGCACGAGACAACCCTCCATTCGGCTCTGTATGAGTCTTCTAGGGAGGATGGTATCCTCCTTTGAGGCAGTGCCCTATGCCCAGTTCCATTCCAGGCCTTTACAACAAGACATCCTGTTGGCTTGGAACAGAGGAAGAAAAGCCCTGGATTATCCAATGTGCTTATCTCCTCAAGCATGCTTAAGCCTAAATGGGTGGTTGCAGGATCATAACCTGCGAAAGGGAAAATCCTTTCTCCCGGTAACTTGGAGAGTACTGACTACAGATGCCAGTCTCTCAGGCTGGGGAGCGACCCTAGACGGGTTCATAGCTCAGGGGAAATGGTCAGGGACAGAGCAGACCTTGCCCATTAACGTCCTGGAGTTACGGGGGCAGTACGTCTGGCCCTAGGGTCCTGGATGGTGAAGCTTCAGGATTGCACCATCAGGGTTCAGACTGACAATGCCACGGAAGTGGCCTATATAAACCACCAAGGCGGTACCAGGAGTCGTTCAGCTCTGAAGGAGGTGAACTACATACTAGCCTGGGCAGAGGGACATGTGCCAATGATATCGGCAGTCCACATCCCAGGAGAAGAGAACTGGAAGGCAGATTATCTTAGCCGCCAGCAGATCTGTCCAGGGGAATGGTCCCTACACCCAGAGGTGTTCCAGGAAATTTGCCAACATTGGGGATGGCCGGAGATCGACCTACTGGAATCCAGGTTCAACAACAAGCTACAGCAGTTTGTGTCTCGAACAAGAGATCCTCTGGCAATTGGAGCAGATGCTCTGATAGTTCCATGGAGCCAGTACTCCCGGGTTTATGCTTTCCCTCCGATCCCTCTCCTTCCACATTTGTTCAGGATTCAGAGAGAGGGGATTCCAGTCATTCTGGGGGCACCAGCCTGGCCCAGAAATCCCTTGTTTCAGGAGATTGTGAAACTGACAGGCCATGGACGCATTCACGTTGCCCCGATCTATTGTCTCAAGGTCCTATATTCCACCCCAATTTACAGTCTCTAAATTTGACGGCATGGCTATTGAAGCCAGAGTGTTAAAGGACCGTGGCATCTCGGGACCAGTGGTGTCTACTCTAGTGAATGCTAGAAAAGCTATCACTAGGAAGATTTATCATAAGGTCTGGAAGACTTGTATTGCTTGGTGTGAAGCCAGAAAATGGCATCCTTGGAAATATGTGATTGGGAGAAGTCTCTTTTCTACAGTCAGCTGTGGAAATCAAAGTGGCTTTGCGTACAATCAGAGGTTAAGTTTCAGCCCTATCAGTATTCTTCCAAAGGCCTTTAGCCTCCCATTCACTTATCCGAACCTTTATGCAGGGGGCAACTCGCTTGCTCCCCCCCCCCCATTAGGTCACCTATGTGTCCTTGGGACTTGAACTTGGTGATGTCTGTTACAGAAACAACCATTTGAACCTATTAAGGAAATTCCATTAGACTTGCTGTCACGCAAGCTAGCCTTACTGATGGCTATCGCCTCGGCTAGAAGGGTGTCAGAGTTGGTGGCCCTTTCATGCAGGGAACCATACTTGATCCTTCACCATGACAGTCATGTTATGACCTGTTCCATCCTTTTTGCTAAAAGTGGTGTCAGCCTTTCATTTAAATCGGGACATTATTTTGCTTTCTTTTTTCTCTCAGCCTCGTTTGGCGGAAGAGAAATGACTGCATTCTTTGGATGTTGTCCGGGCAGTCTAACTTTTTTTAGACGTCTTCATCTTTATCTTCCAAAAGGACCCAAGAAGGGGCAGGCAGCTTCCATTGCCAATTGGGTCCGTCAATTGCTCATTCAGGCCTACGGTCTGAAACATAAAGCTCCTTCCTTTAGGGTGAGAGCTCATTCTACTAGGGGTGTAGGAACCTCCTGGGCTTTTCACCATCGGGTATCTGTGGCTCAGATTTGTAAGGCTGCTACCTGGTCTTCACTGCATACATTCACAAAATTTTATCAAGTGGATGTTCAAACAGCCGAGCATTCGGCTTTCGGCCATAATGTACTGCAGGCTGCCGTATAAGTTCTGATGGCTATTGTTTTGCAGGGTGTCTCCCTCCCCTCAAGGCGATTGCTCTGGGACGCCCCAGCAGGTAATGAATATAAACCAGACTTTGTGTCCCATGATGTACTCAAAGAAAAGGATTTTACAGATAAGCATGACGTGAAAATCCTACTTTTCACACTGGGGCGGTGCACTTGCGGGACGTGCCGAAAAAACCTGCAAGCAGCATCTTTTGGGGAGGGTTGTATTTAGCGCTCCCAAAATGCCCTGCCCATTGGAATGAATGGGCAGCGCTTTTAAAACGATTTGAAAGCGCGGCAAAACAGGGGCGTAAAAGCGCACCATTAGCGGCCAACAAGCGGCGCAAAAGGGCCACTTAAACAGTGCTATAACGAGCGGCACTTTAGCGCTAACGGCCGGCACTTTCAGTGTGAAAGCAGTCTTAAGGAAGTCCAAAAAAAGTTCCAAAAAACAAACGGTGATAACAGTCATAGACATGGGTTAAGCCCCACTCAAAATTTAAGTCCATAGGTATTCTAGTATTTGGTGACACTACTCCTGTATTTGCACAAGAGTAGTGTCACCATCATGAAAGTTATTGTGCAGTGCTTTACAATATGAGGCAGACACTACAGTTACAAACTGTTGGCACTATATAAATCCTGTATAATAATCATAGTGATGGAATAATAGAAAAGAGAATGATAGCGTTGGCGTTTTGCCATTTCAACCTGGCATTTGGGTGTAAATGGGCATTGATAACTGCTGCAGCTTTATGGGGTTTTTCTTTTAAAGGTTCAAAGACTGTTAAAATACTTGTGGCCCTTTTTAGCTAAGAACACTTACTATCTAATAGAGTAAACATATTAGATTTAATCATATAATATCAGTAAAATCAACTTCTATTTAGATGGAGGTATCTGGCTTGAGGTCTGTGTGTGTTTAATTTGGATTTTCATGTTTCTACGGCATTCCTTTTCAGAAGTATCCATAAATATGGTCTGAATGCTAATTACAAAATACACTGTATGTACAGTATGCATTTGCACCTCATTATGTGCTACTTGTACAAATGTGTAATTGTTGCATCCAACACAATCTAAATCCCCTGCAATATTTAATATACTCATACTCATAGATTTCTTTTCATGTGAAGCTATACCACAGCTTCCTGAAGATAACATATGTATTTGAGTGTCATCTCTTTTGACAGGGGCACAGATGAGCTTCTTGGAGTCATGGACCAAGTGACCATTGTGAATTCTACACTCGGCAAGGCGTTGGGGGGAGCTGCAGGTCAGTTCTATGATCAATCAGTATAGCATGATGCCACTTTTATTTAACTTTTTTTATAAACTTGTCTAGTACCCCATTTTATATATCCCTGTTTTTTAAATTTATCAAAAATTGTGGTTGTGTGCATTTCTTTATTTAACCACTTCTCGCAAATCGCTGTACACGTACGTTGGTACTTTGACGCTGAATAGCTAGCTGCCATAACCCTGGTATTTTTGGGAATGGTGTGCATTTCTCTTTAAGATAAAAGTGGTCCGTGCAGCAGCGCTTTGCGGGCACTTTTTCAACCCTTTTTCGTCCGCTAGCAGGAGTTAAAAGCGCCCTGTTAGCGGTCAAAAAGCACTGCTAAAACGACTTTACCGCCGACGCCCCAGTGTGAAAGTGCCCAAATGAAAAATTTTGGCCAATGATATTAACGCCCAAACGCCAAATGCTGCTAAACTCGCTTAAACTAGTTTGAAAAAATGCAGTTTAGGTGAGTTTTTAAAGCAGATTTTTTTCCTGTCAGGATAAACGGTGTTTACAATAAACCAATGTTCATTACTTCACTCACTGTCTTCACTGTACACAATACTCTTCTTTTTAAATTCTGATTTGTGTAACCAAATAGCTACAGTGGATATAAAAAGTTTATGAACCCCTGTTAAAATGTCAGGTTTCTGTGATGTAAAAAACAAACATAATTTCAGAACTTTTTCTACCTTTTTAATGTGACCTATAAACTGTACAACTCAACTGAAAAACTAAAATAATGCGGTTGCATAAGTGTGCACACCCTCTTATAACTGGAGACATAGTTCAGAGTTAAGCAATCACATTCAAACTCGTGTTAAACAGGAGTCAGTACACACCCGCCATCATGTATCCCCTAAGCCTTTTTCTGACGCTTGTTGCTTACAAGGTAAAATCTGTATTTTTTGCTGGAAAATTACTTGGAACCCCAAACATAAAATGTGATGACAAACCTTTTTGAGCCAGAGTGCCCGAACCGCAACACAAAACCAACTTATATCTTTCAAAGTACCAGCACAGAATTAAATCTACCAGTGGCTCTGTACAGAGGATGGGACTGATCATCCCTCTGAATGAGCCTTAAGGGACCAAAAACTTACGATTCTGCCAGATTCGCTCAGAATGCAGGGTTCAGGAATGTGTTGTGCTCAGATTACACTGTGCAACATATACTAACCTACCTGACCGTTGCACTCGCCTACTACCTGACCATTGCACTCGCCTATCTGACACATACTTCCTGTCCTACTCACCCCCCCCCCCTAACACAGTACAATGTAGATCGGAGGATCCATCCTCCTCCTTACCTCTCCATGGTCTCATTGTCCAGCTCCCCCCAGACAGTATTGTAGGAGTCCCCGCCATCCAGCTGCTCCTCGATATCTCAGACGCTGGGAGGTCAGCTAGCAGCCACTGCACCTCTCCCAAGGTCATGGATGATCTGCTCCAAGCACCGCCCCTCCCCCTCCACTGTTCCACAGGATGTCCCAGAAAGACAGACTGAACCAAAGTCGTCCTGGAGCAAGGGGAGCTGGAATAGGGTGCCTGCAAAGAGGAATGCCCGAATGCCTTACCAGAGGTGTAGGGGTCCAGGGGAGGCAATAAGCTGCAGCACAGACCCTTGAGACAGTGGAGAAAGAACTTTACACCCCCCTAAATATCACACATGGGACGAGATGACTGGCTGCCCATCCCCCCGACGACGTCACTGGCACTGATGCAAGGAAGGGAGCCGGCTCCTCCGTGGAAGTGACTGCCTGGCTGGGGGATTCCTCTGGCGTGCCAACTGTGGCACGCGTAGCATAGGTTCGCCATCACTGCCCTAGGGAATAAAATGGCGATCATTGCAATCGTTTATGTCCCACTGTATTTGCTCAGCAGTCTTTCAAATGCAATTCTTTTTTTGAAAAAAGACTTTAATGAATTAAAAAAAAATAAAAACAGTAAAGTTAGCCCAGTTTTTCTTGTATAATGTGAAAGATTGTTACGCCGCGGAAATAGATGCCTAACGTCATACTTTAAAATTGCTCACACTCATGGAATGGCGACAAACTATAGTACTTAAAAATGTCCACAGGTTTCTACAGGTTACCAGTTAAGAGTTACAAAGGAGGTCTTGTGCTAGAATTATTGCTCTCGCGGTGATACCTCACATGTGTTGTTTGAAGACTGTTTACATTTGCACGTGAACACAGAGGGATGGGGTGATTTTTAATTTTTAATTTTTTTTGTCCCTTTAAAAAAAAAAAAATTGATCACTTTTTTATTGCTGTCACAAGGAATGTAAACCTCCCTTGTGACTGTAATAGTCAGTGCCAGGTACTCTTTATGGAGGGACCCCAAATCCCTCCTTTACAATTAAAAGCATTCAAAATGCTAATTTGGCGGTTTTGAATGCTGTAATTTTTTTTAATTTGGCGCCTTCAAGTCTTCAGTAATGCAGTAGTGATTTCATAACATCGCTTACAGGTTACTAGATCCGAGACCTGATCAAAGCTGATTGCGGCATTGTTTGGGTCTCTGCTCGGGCCTCTCGGTGGGATGGGAGAACCTGGGCAAATAGCGGAAGGTGGTGGGAGAGGGGGGGATGTCTTGGCCTCATCACTTGTTACCACAAGAAAGCTGACTGTCAGCTCTAAAAAATGGTACCGGGTTGATGCTTGCAGCTGCAGGCATCACCCCTGTACAACCCCTTTAATTTGAAAAAGCTGCATATTTGCGTTACATCGGCGTGAAGGGGTTAAAGTGCCTCTGGTCATTCCTGACATTTTCTGAGTCACATCCTACAGCAAAAGCCATGGTCCCCAGAGAGCCTCCAAAGCCTCAGAGGGATCTCATTGTTAAAAGGTATCAGTCAGGAGAAGGGTGCAAAACCATTTCCAAGGCATTAGATATACCATGGAACACAGGGAAGACAGTCATCATCAAGTGGAGAAAATATGGCACAACAGTGACCAAGAACTCAACGTCCCTCCAAAATTTATGAAAAGGCGAGAAGAAAACCGGTCAGGGAGGCTGCCAAGAGGACTACAGCAACATTAAAGGAGTTGCAGGAATATCTGGCAAGTACTGGCTATGTGCTACATGTGACAACAATCTCCGCTATTTTTCATAAATCTGGGCTATGGGGTAGAGTGGCAGAACGGAGCCCTTTTCTTATGAAGAAAAACATTCAAGCTTGGCTAAATTTTGCAAAAACACATCTGAGGTCTCCCAAAAGCATGTGGGGAAATGTGTTATGGTCTGATGAAACCAAGATGAACTTTTTGGCCATAAGTTCAAAAGATATGTTTCGCACAAAAACGGCACTAAGCACCATACCCACAGTGAAGCATGGTGGTGGCAGCATCATGCTTTTGGAACTGTTTTTCTTCAACTGGAACAAGGGCCTCACTCAAGGTGGAGGGAGTTATGAACCATTCCAAATACCAGTCAAAATTGGCACAAAACCTCCAGGCTTCTGCTAGAAAGCTGAACATGAAGAGGAACTTCATCCTTCAGCATGACAAAGACCCAAAGTAAACATCTAAATTAACAAAGGAATGGCTTCACCAGAAGAAGATTAAAGTTTTGGAATGGCCCAGCCAGAGCCCAGACCTGAATCCGATTGAAAATCTGTGGGGTGATCTGAAAAGGGCTGTGCAGTCTGACAGATTTGGAGTGTTTTTGCAAAGAAGTGTGGGCAAATTTTGCCAAGTCAAGATGTGCCAAAAAGACTGAGTGCTGTAATAAAAATCAAAAGGTGCTTCAACAAAGTATTAGTTTAAGGGTTTGCACACTTATGCAACCATATTATTTTATTTTTACTTCCTCCACCTAAAAGATTTCAGTTTGTTGTTCAACTGAGTACAGTTTATAGGCCACATTAAAGGTGGAAAAAGTTCTACAATTATTTCTTGGTCTCTTTTTTTTTTTTTTTTATCACAGAAACCTGACATTTTAACAGGGGTGTGTAGACTTATTATATCCACTATAAATAAACAGATTGAGATGTTCAGGAGCAGAACATTTTGTACTTTATGAAGTGGGTCTTTCTGGAGACTCTGTCTCACAGCTCCTGGGAGTGCATACTGTTATCAAACAGAACCCCAAATTTATGAGGAATGTAAACCATTAGTCTTCTGTAAATTTATACAGCTGAACATACTTAGAGGTGATGTTGGGATTACATCTGAACAACAGATTTAATTGTGGATTGCGACTTCATTTAACAGAAGTCTATGCAAAGTGCAATGAAATTGGTAAAAAGTAGTGCAAGAACCTTTTTCAGAGTCGCGCCAATATGAATAGTTCCACTGCTGGCAATGGGGTGCGACTTGTCATGCAATTTGGAGCTGTGAAATCGCACGACACGTTACACCGGTGTGAACGGGGGCTTAACGTGAGAATGCTTGGTTTGCTTGATAATATTAACCATTCCACTGTTGATATCATTAGTTTTATGGTTTTCTAGATGACTGAAAGCTGAAGTCTGTAAACCTGGCACGTCTGGATGCATTGTCAGTATACATGCAGTGTAGGGGGAAGAAGATGGACACTGCTGTGTCACTTAAAGTGGAACTAAATTCCACTGACAGCGCTAGGGTTTTTGCCATAATGTGCAAGTAGGCACAGCATATTTGCACATTATAGCCAAATCCCTTGTCACGCTGTCGCTGAGATTTTGCCAAAAATCTGAGTCGAGGAAGGTCTGCCTCCTCAAGTCATAGATTGAGTTATATTGATGGGAGCTACTGTATAATACAGCTTCTATGAATGGAGGAGGGGTTGCAAAGGTTGGACATAGTTGCCACTCTTGACTAATGCCTGTGACATGTATCTCAACTATATTATATTATTATTAAGCAGCACTGGTAGATCACAACTGTGGGGGTGCAAGAGGACTTTAGATTTTGACTACAACAGCCAGCATGTATGTGCTGTCCATTGTGCTGTTTGTCTTTATTTCTTTAATAAACTTAGTCTTTAATTTTTTAGTTTTATCTTTTATAGTTAGAAATTTTTAATTAAAATGTGTGTTTTCTAACCATAGATTTAATTCCTTTAATCGTACATCACAGGACAGAGCCATAGTAATTACCATGTGGTTTATAGTCCACCTTCAGGTGCTGGATACTGGCACACCCTAAACAGGAAGTTGCCTCCCTATATAACCCCTTCCACTACTGGTATTATCTTATTTTTTCGCCAGTGTCTAAGGTGTTGGTCACAAGTGAAGATGTGCTGTGCTGAGCTCCTCTGGAGCAATCCTTCCTGGGGCTAGCTATGCAGACAGATCCATTCATAGTGTCTTTTAGGTCGAATTGAATGGTACCTGGGCCTCGTATGCGAAGAAACGAGATTTTATCTGTAACGCTTCTCTTTTTTAGAGAGCTGGACCCCGGCATCCAGTACTTTTGGTATTAAGGCCATAAAGTTTACTGGTGGGGTGCTTTTTACAGGTCCAGGATTGTGGGTTCCCCGAGGGTCCCCGGTTCCTGAAGGTTTGTTAACGGAACCCACCGTGAAGGGTGAAGATTGGGTCTGTTGGTTTTACAAACCCTGCGGCTGGAAAGGTAAGTGGAGTTTTTCTAAAGAATTTTTACATTTTCTTATGAAATGTCTCCTTCTAAAGTAAATGTTCTCATGCCTAAGTGTCACCACTGGGGGCTGTATGGAGCACGTACCTTCTCATGCTTTGCTCAGTCGCGCTGTGTCACAGAAGCAGCAGACTTTTTTTTTTCCTCCGGGTAGCAGGCAGACCTCCGGTAAGTTTGGTGGGTTTTGCTTCCTCCAGACACCCCCACCTGAGCTGAACTCTTCCCCTCTTCAAGAGGCTGAGTATAAGGGAGAACTGAAAACGATTGGCAATCCCGTTTCCTTTACCGCCCCTACACGACGGCAGCTTCCAGGTCTCCTCCATGTCATCCCTCCCTTACTCAGCCGATCCCGTCGGATTGGAGGCCCGTGCTTGTGCGGGAAAACTTTTTTTTAAAAAAAAGAAAGGTGGGGCGATGTGACGGTGGGGGCGGGGCTTAGCGCGAAAGTGTGTTTTAAAAAAAGAAAAACTCCATTTATACTGGCTACAAAATTGTCGGAGAGGCATAAGAGCAAAGAAGAGCATGAAAGAGGTTTTGGTGATGCAGACATTTCCTATTTTACACATTTACTATTTACATCAGGCTGAGCATTAATAGCAGCGGCAGTAGTTGGACTAGCAGTGGATGTGATGTCTTCTGGTAGTACCTCTGCTTTGTGCATCGAGCTATGGTCAGAAGGGGGGGTTGAAACACCCCCAAAACAGAGCTAAAAGCGTCTCCCTCAAGCTCTGGAAAGCCTACTCATCTCTACATATGGCATCCTCCCCTGAAAGGGGTTGGCTGGTCAGAGTGAGCATCAGGGACATGAAATGTTTGAAACTGTTTTTAACACTGCAGCCCCTGTTTATTTTATGATATTTAAAAAAAAAAGTTTAGCAACTTTAATCGCATCCCAGTGTGGGTCAAAATGCGACAGGTTCTCTTCCATTACCCAGGACCCTCAAACTGAGGAACTAGGGGCAGGAGAAGACTAATTCCCTCAGGAGACCGTGGTGAGTCTGATGACTCCTCTTCTGAGGTGTCAAATGCGGGAGAATCAGCTGTTCCAATCTTAAGATTGATGGTGCAATTTCTTGCTGAATGATCGCTCCACATTTATGTACCCTTAACTGAGTGTTTGGGTTCACTAAATCCTCAAGCTGTGCATGCCTTTTCCTGTCCATTCATTTCTGGAAAAGCTTTTTTTGTATCTGAGAGGATCACCCAGATAAGCATTTTTTTTTCCCTCCTAAAAAGTTTTCACACTTTATCCTATGGTGGAGGAAAGTAGGGTATACCAGCAATTAATGCTGTTATGTCCTCTGTGAATAAGTTTGACTTGTCCGGCAGACAATGCTCAAATGCTTAAGGATCCAACGGATAAAAAGGTGGAATTCCTATTGAAAAAAATTTTAAAAAATTCTTTTTTTTTTTTTTTTTCTCTGGCAGATGGAGTGTCTCAGCCTGCGCTGACAGTAATTGTTTAATTATTGAGAGACCAGTTTAAACAGGTGTTCAAGGTTATCCTGCTCAGCAGACCCAGGAGGCAGCTTTATGTTTGCAATAGTTGCTATAAGAGATTCTATTCTTCAGGCCTTGCGCCCTTTCGCTAAACGCCTTGTAAGAAGCTCCTGGCTCCTTTTTGCGGTGAAACAGCTATTTGGGGATATTTTGGATAATACATTCAAAGAAATTCTAGTGGAAAGCACCCCTTTTTGCCATTTAAGAAAAGAAGTAAATGTATTTTGGTTTTAAAGCTCCTTCTCCTGTGCCAGAGGCATCAGCCTCCAGGCAGCTACGGTGGCTTCCACCGTCAGATTCAATCGAATAGGGGGAATTCTTCTGCAGTTCTCAAGGATCTGGCAGGAAGAGTGTCAAGACAAATGGGGGACTTCCTCAATAGCTCCAGGGTACAAACTGGAGTTCCAAGAGTTCCCGTCTCCTCATTTTCGCAGATCAAACGTTTCTAAGGATCCAGAGAAAAAGAAAAAGGTGATCATGGGGTCCCCATGTAAGAACAGAGGTTGGGGTTTGATTCAAACCTCTTCTTCTTCTTTTTTTTTCACGGTGCCAAATCCGAATGGACATTTTGGATCTCAAAAATCTAAATTCAATTCCTGAATATAATCGCTCTTTTTCCGTATGGAGTCAATCCAAATCAGTTATCTCCATTCTACAAGGAGAACTTCTGGCGTCAATCGACATCAAAGATGCATACCTCCATATGCCTATTTCCTTGATCACTAGTAATATCTACTTTTCAAGGTGGAAAATCTTCATTTTCAGTGTGTAGCTCTGCTTTCTGGTCCAGCTACTGCACCATGAGTGTTTACAAAGGTTCTGGCCCCTCTTATAGCCAGATTAAGGGCCCAAGGTATAAAGATTATGGCTTACCTAGTCGATCTGTTCTTGTTAGACTAGTCGGTAGCCCGCTTAGACCAAAGTATGGTCACCACATTCAACTACCTGAAATATCTAGGTCGGATTCTCAACCCAGGAGAAATTATCTTTAAAACCATGAAGAAGGCTAAAATACTTGTGTCCGATCAAAGGTACACCCAGAAAAGGGTATTCTTCCCCCAGGCAAAGATCAGCGCCATAAAGGAACTGATTCAGGTGGTCGAAGCAAGATGAATCCTCCTATTCAGCTTTGCATGAGGTTGTTGGGAAAGATGGTGGCTTCATTCGAGGCCATTCCTTATGCTCAGTTTCATTCGAGACTGCTGCAAAACCGTATCCTATCGGCTTGGAACAAAGGGTTCAAGCACTACATTCCCAATGTGTCTGACTCCAAAGCCTACGGCCACATCACCCTGATAGCGCCCAATCTCATCTGATCTTGGAGGCTAAGTAGGGTTGGGCCTGGTTAGTACCCGGATGAGACCGCCTGGAAATACCAGGTGCTGTAGGCTGGGTGTGCTGGAGCCTCAGTTTATGGTTAATATCCAAAAATCTACTAAGGAGGAAATCCTTCCTTCAGTTACCTGGGAAGTGGTAACAACATATGCCAGCCTTTTTTGTTTAGGTTGGGGAACAGTCCTGGAAGAGGCAACTGTCCAAGAGAAGTGGCCCAGATCAGAAATGGCCTTGCCCATTAACATTTTAGAAATTCAGGCAGAGCTCTTGGTCCTGAGGGCCTGAACGTTCAGTTTACGGTATTGTCCTGCCAGGATTCAATTCGAAAATGGCACAGCGATGGCCTATATTAATCACGAAGGGGGCACAAGAAGTTTTGCGGCCCAGAGAAAGGTGAATCGTATCCTGTCTTGGGCAGAAAACAGTGTACTTTGCCTATCGGCAGTCTTCATTCTAGGAATAGAAAAATGGCAGGCGGACTACTTGAGTCGCCAGCAGTTGTTCCTGGGAGAATGGTTCCTTCACCATGATATCTTCCTGTCAGTATGTCAGAAATGGGGGATCCCAGACATAGATCTGTTTGCGTCCAGGTTCAACAAAGAAATGGACAACTTTATGTCAAGAACAAAGGATCCGCTAGCATGTGGAACAGATGCCTTGCTATTCCCATGGAATCGGGTCTCGCTGATTTATGCATTCCCTCCTATTCTGCCTGCGTCCACGACTTCGCAGGATCAAGCAGGAAGGGAAGTCGTTGATTCTTGTGGCCCCCAGCGGGGCCCAGGAAATCTTGGTATACAGAGATCGCAAAGATGGCAGTAGGGGACCCATGGACCCTACCATCACGGCCAGACCTTCTCTTGCAAGGTCCGGTGTTTTATCCTACTTTACAAACACTAAATTTAACGGTCTGGCTATTGAGTCCCACACTCTGAAGTAGCATGGGCTGTCAGGTTCAGTAGTTTCTACCTTGGTTAATGCAAGGGAGCCGGCCTCCATAACTATATATTATGGAGTCTGGGAAACGTGTCTCCTGGTGTGAAACCAGGAGTTGCACCCCAGGAAATAGGTCAAGGGTAGAATCCCTGACTTTCTGCAGATGGGGTGAGAAATAAGGCTGGCCTTGAGTGCTTTCTTAAGGCAGGTTTTGGCCTTATCGGTATTATTTCAACGACCACTTGCTTCGCATTCTTTGGTTCATAACTTTATTTAGGGGTAATGCGGCTTAATCTCCGGTTAAGTAACCCCTGAACCCTTGGGACTTGATTTTAGTTTTGACGGCATTACAAAACAGCCTTTTTTTTGGGGGCCAATACGACCTATTCCCTTGGTCCCTATTATATTTTTTTTTTTGACAAGGAAACTATTTTTTCTGGTAACCATACCTGCTGCAAGAAGGGTATCAGAATTGGCTGCTCTTTATTGTAAAGAGCCATATTTTTATTGTTCACAAGGATAGGGTAGTATTGCGTCCTCATCCTAACTTTTTACCGAAGGTAATATCAGGTTTTTATCTAAACCAGGATATTGTTCTACCTTAATTTTTCCAGGAACCCTGTTCTATGGAAGAAAAATCACTACATTCTCTTGATGTGGTGAGAGCAGTCAAAGGCGACTGCTCAGATTCGGAAAACGGATGTTTTGTTCGTGTTGCCTGAAGGTCCTAAAAGAGGACCGGCAGCATCGAAACCTACCATTTCTAAATGGATTTGACAAGTAATCGTTCAAGCCTATGGTTTAAAGAGGTAGTTCTACCCTCTCAAATCAAAGCGCACTCCTCTAGGGCTGTTAGTGCTTCGTGGGCAATGCATCACCAAGCCTCCATGGCTCAATTCTGCAAGGCCGTAACTTGGTCTTCAATCCATACATTTACCAGATTCTATATGGTGGATGTAAAAAGACATGAGGATGTCGCCTTTGGGCACAGTGTACTGCAGGCAGCAGTATAAATCCACTGATCTCATGGTGCCCTACTTTGGTTGTGTCTCCCTCCCCTCAGTTGGAATTGCTCTGGGACATCCCACATATTTACTATGGCTCTGTGTCCCGTGATGTACGATTAAAGAAAATAGGATTTTATAACAGCTTACCTGTAAAATACTTTTTTTTTTAAAGTACATCATGGGGCACAGAGGTCCCGCCTCTCTTTCTAGTATACACGTGTATTGCTTTGCTACAAAACTGAGATACTCCCAGTAGTGGTAGGGGTTAAATAGGGAGGCAACTTCCTGTTTAGGGCGTGCCAGTGTCCAGCACCTGAAGGTGGACTATAACCCACATAGTAATTACTATGGCTCTGTGTCCCGTGATGTACTTCAAAAGAAATGGATTTTACAGGTAAGCTGTTATAAAAATCCTATTTTTCCTGTTAACATTGTAGGTTTCATAAAAAAAAATTGCTGGCCTCTATAGACCATCTTTAAATCCTATAGGTTTTCAAAACTGTTTGAAAAGTGAAAACCCAACTTGCACCCACACGGATGTCATATTGGGGTTTATTTACTAAAGCTGGAGAGTGCAAAATCAGGCTCACTTCTGCAGAGAAACCAATCGGATTCTAAACTTAGCTTGTTCAAATAAGTTTTGGCAAAACCTGGAAGCTGATTGGTTTCTGTGCAGAAGTGAAAACTGATTTTGCACACTCCAACTTTAGTAAATAAACCCCACTGGGAGCAGTGGCTGTGTCCGTGCAGCTGCTGCATCCCAATTGACAGGAATGGAATTGCCTTCACATGGATGCTTGGAACACATCATTTTCAGCCAAAGAAGCTGCCATCTTTGCCTCTGTTTAATCTACAACTGCGATGATGCTGCCCATGTGATCAGTTATGACACCAGCCATTGGATGGTTTGACAGTTTGGTTGAGAGCAAAACCAATGGGAGTGTTAGATTTCCAGCACGTGCCGTAAATGAAACTGTTTTATGGATGAGAAGGGGAAGCACTCCTGATGCCACATCCGCAAATTCAGGGAGATAATGGGACTTTTAAGGCATGGAAACAATGGAGAGGCAACAGAAAAAATATAGTAATCATAATATTTATTGAAAGAAGTTCATAATATATCACAATGTTCAAAAAGGTTAAAAATATGAAAAAATTATTTTGTACAGTGAGCCCTTGTTCGTCTACGCGTTTCGCCGTAAGGCTTCTTTAGGACACCATCAAGGTTCAAAGGCGTAACATATACAAGAAAATT
Organism: Lithobates clamitans; assembly: GCA_037952925.1. Lineage (NCBI taxonomy): Eukaryota > Metazoa > Chordata > Amphibia > Anura > Ranidae > Lithobates > Lithobates clamitans. The sequence continues at coordinate 2,492,267 of JBBGZY010000250.1, forward strand.
TCACTATCTCAAATTAGATATATTCCAGTTAAAATCAAAATGAGAAAGGATTACATACACATAATGGATCATATTAAATTAAAAAGCATATGCTAGACTATCCACGAGAAACCAGAAGAAACAGGGACACCAAAAAAGAAGATACCTTAAAAAGACTAGGCCTCCTGTACAAGTTTGTAGTAGCCGGAAGGTTTCCAAAAAACATAGGATATTTATGGCAAATCGTAAGAAGGTGAATAATATGCAGTTGATCCTAATGAACAATGTATCAGATACTGAATAATTTAAATAATTTGGGTCCCACTTCCTCCCTGGTGCAGGGTGTCGCTATGGACACGTGTTGTGTGCCTTCCTGCGTGAAGCTGTACCTGAGGGGGTGGGAACGTGATTTGTTTGCCAACGATGAGCATTCCAACCTTTTTTTTCTTTTGTGTTACGGTGGGTCGGCTACATAAATGACATTTTGTTACTATGGGCGGGACCACCAACAGCACTGGATGAATTCATGACCATTTTGAGTCATAATGACTACAATTTGAAATTTACTATGCAATCTAGCTTAACCACCGTTGCTTTTCTTGATATCACTATCGACATCACGGCTGATGGCATGATCAGCACATCATTGTATCGTAAACCCACTGCGGGTAATAAAATTTTACATGCATCGAGTGCACATCCCCAGCCTCTAATTAAAAGCATTCCCTTTGGCCAATATTTGTGCCTCAAACGTAACTGTTCTAGTGATACCAACTTCAAACAGGAGGCAGACCAACTATATGAACGGTTATTGGCCAGAGGGTATAGTAAAATAAGCCTTAAAAAGGCCTTTAAAAAAGCTGTGGCCAAACCCAGGAACACCATTCTCTTCCCGGGCCCCAAAAAATCAGACTCTACCGCAGTAAGGTTTATAACCACATACTCCGATCATCATCAGAAAATACGCTCGGTAATCCAAAAAAATTGGCATATTTTGTTGGCTGACCCTATCTTAACCACTTGCTTACTGGGCACTTAAACCCCTCTCCTGTCCAGACCAATTTTCAGCTTTCAGCGCTGTCGCACTTTGAATGACAATTGTGCGGTCATACAACACTGTACCCAAATTAAATTTTTATATTTTTTTTCCCACAAATAGAGCTTTCTTTTGGTGGTATTTGATCACCTCTGCGGTTTTTATTTTTTGTTAAAAAAATTGAAAAAACCCCGAATTTAAAAAAAAAAAAAAAAAAATTTTTTTTTATATTTTGTTATAAAATTTTGCAAACAGGTAATTTTTCTCCTTCATTGATGTACGCTGATGCGGCGGCACTGATAGGCACCGATAGGTGGCAGTGATGGGCACTGATTGCTTACACTGATGGCAGCACTGCTAGTTGGCACTAATTGGCACCATTGGTGGGCATTGATAGGTGGCACTTGTGAGCATTGATAGGTGGCACCCCTGGGCACTGGCAGGTGGCACTGGCAGGCACAGTTGAGGCAGATGTGCCTCCTTCCTCTTCGGGACCAATGTCCCTTTAACATAAGCCAGTGATCGGCTTTTTTTACAGCGTGAGGAGGAAAAAAAACGATTGCCAAGCTTTTGTTTACATCATGTGATCAGCTGTCATTGGCTGACAGCTGATCACATGGTAAGGGGCTGGGATCGGCCCCTTACTCGGATCGGTGATCACCCGAGTCTCCATGACTCGGTGATCACAGCGCGCGCACCGCGTGCCCTGCAGGATGCGCGCGCACCGCATGCACAGGGGAGGACATCCTATTACGGCCTCCCGGAAATTGAGGTCCGCACTGTGGCCGTCATTCGGCTATGGCCCGGACCTCAAGTAGTTAACGAAGTATATAGGGCCTAAACCCGAAATTACTTTCCGACGCTCAGGATCTCTTAGAGATCGCCTAGTGCGCAGCCATTATTGTAAAACCGAAGACAGAACCCAAGATCTACCGGGCCTCTTTCGATGTGGTACCTGTAATTTCTGTGACCTACTATTAGTTGGATCCTCTATCTCTCTTCCCAATGGCCAGACTCACTCCCTACAACAACCACATTACTTGCCAAACTAGAGGAGTAATATATATCATTCTCTGCTAATGTGGAGCATTCTACGTTGGCAAGACAATTGGGCCCTTTTGGAGGAGGATAAAGGACCATATTTACTATGCCACTAGTGGCCTACTAAATACCACCATGGGCTATCATAGAGCCTTTAAACATAAATATAACCCAATGGTCTTTAAATTTGCTGCTCTTGATTGCATCGATGGAGGAAACTTTGATCAAAGAGTCCTCCAAAGAGAGACCCAATGGATACACAGTTTACAGGCCACCATGTACCTGGGCTTCAACGACATGATGAGCTTTAGACCTTTTCTATAAGAGATTCATGTCTCTGACCCCCACAGAACATGTGTTAGTTTTCTGCACATCCTGCTCTCCCCTTTTCCCCTTCCCCTTCATTGTCGCTTACCCTGTTGTTTTCTATAAGTTGTCTGCATATTTGATAATGATATATTTTTCTCCGCTCCATTTACAGTTGCTGTTTAATTAAGCAATCCGTAAGGGATCCCATTAATGGATTATCAAGATATAACACGATAGTAATGTACTCTTATTATATATTTTTTGTTTATTATTTGACATTTCATGCTAACTACTCTAGTGTTATCTCTAAACAATGGAATAAAACGCATGATTATGTATGTAACTAATCCACAAATGTTCATATGTATTATTGTTTTATCTAGCCTATGCTCTCTATCCACGGTATCCACCAGTGTCAGCACCTGGTGCCCACATGGAGGATATTTTTCTTTCTGCCTCTTTATGTTGCTTTATATAGGCATTGCTACTAACAGTACTCTTTGCCTATGTTGTTTACATATCACATCTGTATCTTAGTAAGTTCTTCTCCCCTTATTGCTTATACACCAGCGTGATTGAGAGGAGCTCCGCTCGTCACGCTGCCTACAATGCCCATAATCCACTTCCTTTGTGTTTTTCATTGTGCGCACGCGCAAATCGAGCGGAGTCCCGCTCGTTAGGCTGCCTACAACCCCCATAATTCTTTCTATCAATGATGTCCTGACGCGAGCGCGTCATTTGACACTACCTCGTCAGTCTGTGGGAACACAGCCGGTGTCTTGTCGAATACTGTCCCCTATCCAAAAGTGTCCGCCCTGTACTGCGCAGTACGGAGGACAAACGAGAGCCGAAAGTCTCCGAAGTTCAACAGCTGATCGCCAGCTGTACACGGCGCCTGCGCTTTTATTCTTACCCTGTGTCCAGGTTCATTCCCTACTATCCGAGTGGACATAGAGTAAGAATAAATAGATGCCGAGTGCAGCGAGGCCGTGCCCGAAGCGTGGTGAGCGAAGCGTGGCGAGCGAAGCGTGGCGAGCGAAGCGAGCCCACGAGGGGCCCTCTTGCAAAGCCATCACTAATAAGTGCCCAAGCGCCATGTACAGCTGATGGTCAGCTGATCAACTTCGGACACTTTCGGCATCTCCTTCTCCTCCGTGCTGTGCCTGCGCAGTACGGGGCGGACACTATCTGATAGGAGGACACTTCTCGTCAGAACACCGGGTAATATAAATAGCACGTGCTGACACAGGGACGCTGTGTACAGCACCCGGCTGTCTCCCAGGGGCACATCTATCCTGTCCAACTTTCATGTAAGCTTGAGCCTTTATCTGTGCAGCTTTGGCTCTGGCCACCTGCTGGTTAGTATATGTAATGTCCTCTTTCTTTCTTTTTTTTTAATCCTTTATCTGTAGGCAGTGCATGCTAGTCTGGGCTCTATTACACGCCACTAGCTTTGCTGAAAGGTTTGCCTTTTTCCTCTCTGGATCCTGGTTTTTTTCAGTGTCATTGTTCTGGTGGTCACTTTCACCCTTGAACACAAGCTGCACTTTTGCCCCTGCTGTAGGATTGTCTAAAGGCTACATACTAGTAGGCAGTTTTTGTCCCCTATATTATTTAAATTATTCAGTATCTGATACATTGTTCATTAGAATCAACTGCATATTATTCACCTTCTTACAGTTTGCCATAAATATCCTATGTTTTTTGGAAACCTTCTAGCTACTACAAACTTGTACAGGAAGCCTAGTCCTTTCAAGGTATCTTCTTTGTTGGTGACCCTGTTTCTTCTGGTTTCTCGTGGATCATCTAGCATATGCTTTTTAATTTAATATGATCCATTATGTGTATGTAATCCTTTCTCATTTTGATTTTAATTGGAATATATCTCATTTCATATAGTGAGATTTTCTTGTATATGTTACACCTTTGAACCTTGGTGGTGTCCTGAAGAAGCCTCATGGCGAAACGTGTAGACGCACAAGGGCTCACTGTACAAAATCATTTTTTTCATGTTTTTACCTTTTTGAACATTGTGATATATGAACTTCTTTCAATAAATATTATGATTACTATATTTTTTCCGTTGCCTCTCCATTGTTTCCATGCCTTAAAAGTCCCATTTTGGTTACTTAATTAGTACCCTTTCCTATCTCCCTGTTTTATGGATGAGTTTACTCCCACTTTAAAGAAGAAGTAAACGCTGCCTCCTTTTTTTTTTTTTTTTTACATTTTAGCAAATAAAGGCATAATGTGCTAGTATGCATCACATACTAACATTATGTGAGACTTACCTGCAGACGAAGCCTTCGTTGTCACCCCTGGAGGACGCATTCATCTTCGTCCGTCTTCCTTACGGGTCTGTAGACTCTGGCTGTGTGACTGGCTGGAGCCGCATGACGTCACTCCCACGCATGCGCGCGGGAGCCGCTGGTCACAGTGCAAGGCTCTGAAGAAACTTTCTTGTACTTCTTTTGGGCGACAGGCATCTTGCGATTGTTTGCGTGGTTTTACAGTGATTGTCGCCCGGCGAATCGCAGCAAATCACGCCGTGAGCGGGGTGCCACTGGAAGTAATGGATTGCATGGGCGTCCCCCGATTTGTCGCTATTGCGAATCGTGGGCAGAATGATGTGAACGGAGCCTTGGTTGGACTGGTTTTGGATGTACTGGAATTACTTCACGCTGTGGCCATTATTGTACGCTTAAGAACACTGGGTTTTTGACTTGCCATAAAATCCTTTTCGTGGAGTACATTAAAGTGGTTAAAAACATTTTTTTTTTTTAACTTAAAGCTCCACCCAAAAGCGGAAGTCCTGCTTGTTTGCACCCCCGCCCCCCACATTTGGCACTTTTTGGAGGGGAGCGGGTACCTGGTTTTGACAGATACTCGCTCCCACTTCTGGGTAAGGATTTCTGCCCCACTCGCTGCCTTCTGGGACACACAGGTCCCAGAAGTCGGCTGGACTATTCAGAAAGCACAGCACTGCTCGCACATGAGCCATAGGAAACTGGCTGTGAAGGCTTAAAGGATATCTAAAGGTTTATTTAAAAAAAAAAAAAGTCATACTTACCTCCTCTGTGCAGTTGATTTTGCACAGAGTGACCCCGATCCTCCTCTTCTGGGGTCCCTCAGCGGCGCTCCTGGCTCCACACCCTGGCTCCCGCGTCATTAAATTTTATTGACAGCAGCTGGAGCCAATGGCTGCGCTGCTATCAATCTATCCAGTCAGGACCCGAGACACCTGGTGGAGCTGGTGTGCTCATCACCGTTGCTGGAAAGACCATGTTCAAGTAAGTAAAAGGGGGGCTCTGGGGGCAGCTGCATCACAAGAGGTTTTTCACCTTCATGCATAGAGTGCATGAAGTTGAAAAATCCTGAGGGTTTACAACTCCTTTAACTGCCGGTTTCACTTACAATGCCAGCGTCTGCACCCGAAGCAGATTGACAAATTGGCTCAGGGTGCTGCCATTGCAGGATCCCTGAACAGGTAAATTTCCTTTATATTAAAAGTCAGCAGCTACAGTATTTGTAGCTGCTGACTTTTTTGTTTTTCCAGACTGGAGCTCCTCTTTAATGCATTAAGGTAAAAAAGGCCCCACTATCTTGTCTCATCACTAAGGCACTGTCCCGGCTGCAGCACTTCTCCACTTCCTGGTTTCTCAGGAGACACAGGCAGCAGCGAGAGCCTCCCGCTGCTGTCAGTCAAACTCCAGTAAGCAGAGCGCATTGGCAGGACTTACTGGAGCTGTGTGTGTCTCTATGGACGCACACAGCCTGGTTCAAGAGTGTGCTTGTATGGGTGCCCCCATAGCAAGCTGCTTGCTACGGGAACACTTGAAGAAAGGAGGAGTGGAATGTACCCGGTGGGGGGGGGGGCTATATTCTTGCACACACCAGGCAAGTTTAACCTCTTTTCTTATTTTAAAGCAAAAAAAAAAAAATATTTGCAGTGTACTTTTGTTGATTCATTTCTAAATTCGCTGTTTATTAATTTGTCACCAATGGATGTCGCTCTCCTAAATGTGAACTGGGGTTTATTTGGCACTAGGTGACCTAGAGATGGATCGAGGGTCAGTAGGTGCCAATATTTCTCGACTATTTTTCTTGTTTGACGATGTTGTTGGTTGTATGTTGTTATGATGCGGAGTGAGTTGATATCTTTTATGTCTAGAGGTGTGAAAGAGCGTATCTCTGGGTTTACTCATTACTTTTTAAAAAAATTTTTCAAGGATTTGCGTGTGTATCCTCGTGCTAGCAATCTATCCCGTAGGTTTGCCGCTTCTTTCAAAAATGTATCGTTATCAGTACAATTCCGTTTGATTCGGGGGTATTGTGAGTACGGTATGGAATTAATGAGGGGCTGTGGGTGAAAGCTTGTAGCGTGCAGTATAGTGTTTCCTGCATTGCTTTTTCTAAACAGTTTAATGGACAATTTACCTTGTTCCTCTTTATAAATTTCTATGTCCAAGAATGTGATCCGATTTTGATCGGAGGACATTGTAAATGTCAAATTGAAATCATTTTTATTCATTCTTGATAAGCACTGCTCGAGCACATCCAACAGGCCATCCCAAATGATCAAAATGTTGCGATACCACCCCACAATGTGGTTGGTATATTGGGTAAGGCCATCATCGGAAAGAAGCCAATCTTCTGAAGGCAGCCGCATAACCCAGTGTAGCAGAAATGCTTTATCCTGTGTCCCTTAATGTACTCCAAGTAAAGGATTTTGTGGTAAGTCAGAAATCCTGTTTTACTTTACGTTATCTTTTAAACTGTAGATCCAGGAAATTTTAGGAGGAGCTCCAGTAATTTTGTGTTTATTTAAAAGGCTGTAGCTACATAAACTGTAGCTGCTGACTTTTTTTTTTTTTTGAAAATTGACCATTTTTATTGATTTTCCAAGAAAATACAGAGTTGACAACATAAAATACAAGGTGATACAATTTGTAGTGTAATAAGTACTTCTGGGATAGAGTCCAAAAAAAACAATTGGTGAAAGGAGCAGGGAAGTATAAGCCAGTTAGTCTAACAACCGTCAAAAGGATACATTGACATGACATTATTCAGATAATACTGCATTTATACCTTGTATAACTAAACAAAAATAAGTAGAGTAAGAGAAGAAGAGAAAAAAGAGAGAAAGAGAAGAAAAAGGGAGGGAGGGAGAATAAAATGGAACAAGTGGAAATGGAAGAAGAATAGTAGAGAATGATGAAGATGAAAGGGCAACGATCCGCCTCTGGAGCCCAGAATCTCTTGAAAGTTAAAGGAACCAATTAAAGATGACCACCCCTGGGGAACATTAAGTTATGGGATTTTCGAAGAGGACCCAGAGTTCCCATATTCGATTATGCTTCTCAAGAGTGTAATTCATGGAAGCTGTCATGTACTCCATTCTCTTGACATCTCTGATCCTGGAGTGCAGCTCCGATAGTGAGGGTGGTTCTCTCTGTTTCCACTTTAGGGCCACCAAACATCGTGCGGCAGTTAGTATATGTGACAAAAGTTTCTTGGACATTATAGAGAGAGAGATTGGCGGAAGACCCAACACAAGTCTTCGGATCGAAAGGAACATCAGTATCGAAGATGGACCGGAGCAAGGAATACACAATTTGCCAATACGGAGTGATCAGGGGGCAAGTCCAATAAATATGAAATAGCGTCCCCCTATCTTTACAGCATCGCCAACATTGAGAATCAGCCGATGGATATATGGAGTGGAGCAAGTCTGATACCAATGGAACAAAATCTTATATTGATTCTCTTTATATAGCGTGCATACAGAGCTCTTAGAGGCCTGAGACCATATGAGCTGCCATGTGTGCAGGGGCAAGTCTGCACCCAGGACTCGCTCCCACTTTCCCATATATGCATGACGTGGTCCGGTTGGTGAAAAATCAAAAGTCAAAAGCTGATAGGTTCGCAAGATCATACCTTTAGGGGACGAGCCCTCTAAGCACAGTTTTTCTAATTCAGTTAAAGGGGAGAATTGAAGATTAGGGACCAGAGATTGTGCATAATGTCGTATTTGTTAGGTAGCTAAAGAAAGCCTGTTTGGGAATGTCAAAGTCATTTTGCAGATCCTGAAAAGATCTCAGCGTTTCGGGTCCTAGGGTCTATCAACTGGCCATATCGAAATAAGGCCTTTTCCATCCAAAAGTGTGACATCTGTGAGGTCAAGCTATCCGGAATGTTGGGGGTGAATAGGAAGGACGTGATCGGTGAGGAGGAGGTGGTTAGCGGATATGTCAATTTGGCATGGCGCCACAACAAGCGTAGAAAGGACATTGGCCCTAATAACTGCAAGCTTTCAGCAGGTACATCAGAGCTCCATAACATGGAGTTCGATTGTGTAGGGGCTAACCACAGCTTCTTAATTTGCGTCCAGCGATTGAAAGCATGGAGGGTGAGCTGCTGACTTTTAATAAACAAACACTCGCCTGTCCCAGGATCCAGCAACGTGCTCAACCGAGCCATTCCTTCTCGTCTTCTCTCTCTGGCATCGGCATCTCAACTTTGGGCACCCAGCTGTGACAGCTTGCTGCTTCACAGTCGGGTGCCCAGTGCACATGCGCGAGTCACTCTGCACTCTGGTCAGGCAGTCTTCTGGGACCTGTGACCTGTCTCAGTTGACTGTGGGGAGGAAGGGGGAAGGAGACCTTTCGCTTGGATCGGTTACTTGTCAAAACTAGGTACCCACTCCCCCCTTTCAAAAAAAAAAGTGCTATATAGAGAAGAGGAGGCCTTAAAGCAGAACGTCACCTTTTGGGTGGAGCTCCTCTTTTAAAATAAAAACCTCTTCAGCAAGCTGTACAGTACAGAAAAATACCTGTTGATCTGGTCAGAAATCCAGTGAGCGTGGAACTTCCTGTGTACACTGCCTCTCCTGGGCTGCACTGAAATTTCAAGCCTTTAGTATGAGCCCTGCCAATCTCTCCTCTCTGAACTACAGAATACATCCTCCTTCTGTTATAGAGAGAGGGGTGGTGTTCAATAGCCCAAATTAGGAGCATGCTGCTTAGGGAGACAATGCTGTTCCTCCATAGGTACAGTACAGTAAGCGAACATTATCACCCTAGGACAGGAAGTGTGGTAATGGGTAAACAAAAAATAAAAAAAACTAATTTAGCCACTACAATTAAGGACTGGTAAACTGCAATATCCAAAACGTTTGTTCTTGGGTTTAAATGCACTTTAACTGTTTTTCTACTGGCTATAACGTGATAATTCTTCATCCCCCTAGGTGGGTACACAACAGGCCCAAAGCCGCTGATTGACTTGCTGCGGCAACGTTCCCGACCATACCTTTTCTCCAATACACTTCCTCCAGCTGTGGTTGGCAGTTCCTCTAAAGCGCTTGACCTGCTGATGGAAAACAATACGATTGCTCAGTCGATGACTGCTAAAACTGCACGGTAAGAACACACACAAGTCATATATCATTCTTTTTTTAGTATATTTTGTGATTCACACACCTCTCCCACACTGCACACCCTTCTTTTCTGGTTTAGTTTTGTGGCTTTTTATGCGTCCTCTCTATCTTCAGCCGCATCAGTGGATAATTAGCATAATTTCCTTTGTTCAATGAGTAGGGAGATCCAAGGAAGCCATAAAACTGGTAAAGTGTAGTAACACACTATCTTGCTGGCTGTGAAGTGTGGCAGAGTGTTTGAAAGTAATGTATATGTACTTTGTTTATTAAGCTGTTTGCCTGAAGTTTCACTTTAAGGCTCCATTCACACTTGTGCAACTTGTCATGGGACTTTAAACATCAACATCACAGACCATTCTTTTTAGTGGCACCCATTCAAATCAGCGTGACTTAGTTACAGTGACAGTTATGGGGGTGCAGGTGTGAATAGGCATGAGCAGCACTGCCGTCACGTCTCTACCTTCATACCCTTCTCCACTATACAATCTCGGGATGATGATACCTACACCATATGTTACTGTTTCATAAACTTAGGCTTTACTACTCCTTTTTAGTTACAGTGACTTTGAAAAGGTGCCTGCACTACTTTGATGTGACTTTGATCCAGAGAGTGTAAAATCACATCAAAGTCGAATTGGAAATCGAGTGAATGGAGTCTAAAGCCAAACTCTTTTAAATTATAACACTTCTAAAATGTCCCATACGAAGCCTGTCAGAAACGGGAAACAGCAAAGATGCCCATTAATTGGTGGATAATGCATGTGACATATAAAACATCCAGGCGCACAAGGGAGTGCAGTCCCTCCACTGAAAGTAAATGTGGCCACTCACCATAAGCAAATGACCCCATAGCTAACAGGCAAGTCATTCACGCTTTCCCCTGCGGGGAGTATAACTGGATAGGGATGCCGCTGCTCTGTTATTGAACTCTCCAAATATATGCAAAATTAAAGCGGCGCTTCACTCAAAAGGGGAAGCTTCACTTGTCTGCCTCCTCCCCTCCGCTGCCACATTTAGCGCCTTTTGAGGGGATACCTGGCTTTTACAGTTCGGCTCCCCCCCTCCTTCCCCTGCAGCCTTCTGGGACACTTCACAGGTCCCAGAAGACTTCGGCCCACACAAACACAGCGCACTTCGCACATATGCAGTAGGAAACCGGCAGTGAAGCCACAAGGCTTCACTGCCGGTTTACCTTAGTCAAAATGGCAGCACCAGTAGCCGACTGAAGAATCAGCCCGGGTGAGGACACCACTGGATACCTGGACAGGTACGTCCCCTAATATTAAATATTACAGTATTTGTAGCTGCTGACTTATTATTTTTTTTGGGGGGGGGAGCCCGGAGCTCTTCTTTGAAATAGAGAGCTCTATATGTCTCCTTCTTAAACCTCTTTTCTTTATCGTAATCATGGGACACAAAGCCTAAGTAATAACTTAATGGGTTATAGGCCACCTTCAGATGATGGACACTGGTATACCCAATACAGGAAGTTCACACCTCTACTACTTCCAGGCGTACCTCAGATTTTTTGCCAGTGTCTAAGGTGTTGGTCAAGAGTGAAGATGTGCTCTGAAAGAGCTCCAGGCTGGAGGGATCCCATGCTGTATTCAAACAGCCTCCATAGACCGGATCCATCCAAAGTGCCATTTAAGGCCATAGTGCCCGGGCCTCGCTTAAGAAGAAAGAGGTTTTGCCTGTAATGCCTCTCCTTCAGGGCTGGACCCCAGGACCCAGGACTTTTTGGTCATGCTACATTACCTAAAGTTTACCTGAGGGGTGCTATACAGGTCCAAGGCCATGGACCCCCTATAATAGGAACCCAGTCCTTGAAGGTTTGCTAACACAGCCCACCGTGATGGGTGAAGTTTGGATCTGTCTGTTACAGCAGTATCCAGCAGCAAGGAAAAGGTAAGGGAAGAAGCCTAGGAACTGTAAAAAGTCCACCTATGCTTTTTTTCTTACATTACATAAAATAATAATGTTGTCATGTAAAGTGTCTCCACTAGAGGGAGTAAATGCATACCTTAGTAGGTTGCTTCTCAGTAGCTCAGCCAAACAGCACATGTAGGTGTCTCTAAAGCCAGGGGGGGGGTCCTCATTCTGAACATTCCCCCCCCCCCCGGGGGAGGAAGGTGCAACTGTCCTTTTCTTTTGCTAAATTATTTTGCTCAGCATGTGTGCAAGTCACTACATTGCCTTGTTTACAAAGTGCCTCTTTCTTCTTTTTTTTTTTTTTTTGTGCTCAGCACTATGGCTCCCAAAAAAAGACCCAAAGGTACCAAAAATTCCACCCCCAGGCGCTGGGAATTCGTCGTGTCCACTGTCATCCTCACCTGAGATACCAGATATGGCAAGCCAGGTTGAGTCATTGGGACCAATTGGTGGTGCAACTGCTTCTCACACTTCAGCCCCTGTATATACATGACTGAAGTTGCATTTTCCCCTGCCCTGCAGGGCTTAGAAGGAAGATTTGCAACTTTAATTGCATCCGCTATCCAAAAAAATAGAAAGCGTGTTCGATCCCCCTCCCCCACCTCAGACCCCTTACCAAGGGAACAGTGGGTAGAGGATGAGGTGTTACCCTCAGGGGATCAGGAAGAAAGGCAAATCGATTACTCCTCTGCAAAGGAAACAACGGTAGATGAACCTTTTTCAGCCTCACAATCCTGAGAAATTGCTGATGCAGTCTTACAGAGATGGTTCGTGCCTCTTTCAAGCTACCTCTAGCAGAGTCAGCTGTTCTGTTTCTTCTTTAGGTTATTTAAAACCTTCACAGCCTTTTCATGCGTTTCCTGTACACGCATTATTAGAAAAGCTTATTTATACTGAATGGGATCACCCAAATAAACATTTTCCCCCTCCAAAGAGATTCACGGCACTCTATCCCATGGAGGAGAAATTCTCCAAAAGATGGAAGGTGCCAGCAGTTGACGCTACAATTTCCAGTGTGAATAATAGTCTAACTTGTCCAGTAGACCATGCACAAATGCTTAACCACTTGCTGACCGCCGCACGATGATGTACCTAAACAGAATGGCACGGGCAGGCATATGGACATACCTGTACGTCCCTGCCTCTCAGCTGGCGGGGGCCCGAACTGTAAACAGAAGCAGATGGAAGTGATGTCATATCTCCTCGTGGAGCCTTTTCGTTCTGGCGCCTGAGGAGCGAAGACATCAATGTGAGTTACACCAACACTAGTACACACAGGCACATAAATACGCACCCCCAGTCACAGTGTCACTAATTGCAGTGTTTATTTTTTTTACTGATCACTGCATTTGGTGTCATTTGTGACTGTAATAAGTGTTAGGGCAGTTAGTGGTAGGCCCCTTTAGGTCTAGGGTACCCCCCTAACCCCCCCTAATAAAGGTTTAACCCCTTGATCAGCCCCTGTCGCCATGGTGTCACTACGTAATCTTTTTTTCCGATCGCCATATTAGTGTCACAGGTGACGCTAGTTAGCCAGGTAGGTATTTAGGTTCAGCGTCCGATTTTTATAGCGTCAGGTACCCCCATATACTACCTAATAAAGGTTTTAACCCCCTGATTAACCCTTTCACCAGTGATCACTGTGTAAGTGTTACAAGTGACACTGGTTATTTATTTATTTATTTTTTTTTATACCCGCCGTTTATTACCCAATAAAGGTTTAACCTCCTGATCACCCGGCGGGTGATATCAGTTGGGTTTTAGTGTCCGATGGGGTCTGCGTCACCCCAGGCAGTGTCAGATTAGTGCCAGTACCGCTAACACCCACGCACGCAGCATACACCTCCCTTAGTGGTATAGTATCTGAACGAATCAATATCTGATCTGATCAGATCCATACTAGCGTCCCCAGCAGTTTAGGGTTCCCAGAAACGCAGGGTTAACGGGATCAGCCCAGATACCTCCTAGCACCTGCGTTTTGCCCCTCTGCCCAGCCCACCCAAGTGCAGTATCGATAGACCACTGTCACTTACAAAACACAACACACATAATTGCAGCGTTGGCAGAGTCAGGCCTGATCCCTGCGATCGCTAACAGTTTTTTTGGTAGCGTTTGATAAAGTTGCTGACAGCCTAGGAGCTTTTTTACCTGTGAGTCTCACTAGTGTACTAGTAAATTTAGAGCCCAAAATTGCAATTCGGAGGTACACTAGTGAAGTGGCCTACACGTTTCTGAGCATGCCGGATAGTGAAGAGGAAGTTACTCATCTGCCAGATTAAGGCTCAGAATATGATCCTGTAGATGACATCGGCTCCATGACAGATAGCTCTGACGACAGAGTTGTGGTTCCTGCCAAGGTCAGGTGTACCAGACCCCGATCTTCTGCTGCCGAGGTACAAGAACCGCAGGGCTCTCATATGGAGCAGAGAAGTACTAGCGCCGCTCATCCTTCTGGTTAGCTGGCAAGCACCAGCAGCCTAGTACACCATGGTCTTACAGCCAGCACTGCAGTAACACTTGGTGACATGGCGACTCCCATAAGTGCAGTTCAAGCTGGTGAGGTGGCTAGCACAAGTAGTGTCCCACTGCCACCAAGAAGACAAAGACAGGTCTGTCGTTCCCATAGTGTCCTTCCTGCAGAATTCGCCAATCCGAATTGGGAGCCCACCACTTCTGCAGCACCCGTACTTCCCCCATTCACTATCCAACCCGGCATTCAGGTGGAAACAGTTGTTTTTCACCGAAGATCTCTATAGATCTATTATGGACCAAAGCAATTTGTATGCTGGTCAATACATCTCCGCTAATCCCCAGTCCTCCCTTGCCAGAGATTGGAAATCAATTACGGTTTTCGAATTATTTAAGACCTTTCTGGGCCTATCCCTCGACATGGGCATAACTAAAAAGAGTGAGTTGCGGTCATATTGGTCCACTGACCCAATTCACCATATGCCCGTGTTCTCTGCTTCCATGGCCAGGGCACAATATGAGTAGATCTTGCGCTTCATGCACTTCAACAACAATGAACTCCGTCGTCCTTGTGGAGACCCTGGATACGATCGGCTCTACAAAATTCTGCCCCTCGTAAACCACTTCAACGTTTTGCAGCCTTGTTTACTCCCCATCAAGTTGTCTGCGTTGATGAGCCCCTAATTAAGTTTTCTGGCTGCTTGTCTTTCAAACAGAATCTTCCCAGCAAGCATGCCAGATATGGGGTCAAGATGTATAAGCTTTGTGACAGGGCCACAGGCTATACATGTAGTTTTATGGTTTACGAGGGAAGAGATAGTCACGTAGAGCTGGAGAACTGCCCAGACTACATAGGGAGTGCTGGCAAGATTGTGTGGGACTTGGTGTCACCCTTATTTGGAAAGTGGTACCATTTGTATGTGGACAATTATTACACGAGCGTGCCACTTTTAAGTCGCTTGTTTGATCATCAGATTGGCGCATGTGGCACAGTGCGACTTAATCGCCGGGGCTTACCCCAGAGGCTTGTAGGTTCCCATCTTAGGCTGGGGGAGAGAGCCTGCTTCAAGTGTAATAATTTGCTCGTTGTGAAGTGGAGGGATAATAAGAATGTTTTTGTTCTTTCCTCCCTTCATGCAGACATGACGGTCCAAATTCCTACAGCGACTGGTGGACTGGGAAACCCCTCTCTGTCCACGAATACAACCTTAACATGGGAGGGGTGGACCTCAACGACCAGTTGTTGGCGCCGTACCTAATTGCCCATAAGGCCACACGCTGGTACAAAAAAAGTGTCTGTATATTTATTTCAGTTGGCTTTGCTGAACGCTTATGTGCTATACAGAGCTTCCAAGATGGACTGGATCCTTCCTTAAATTCCAGGAAGAGATCGTCAGAGCCCTTCTGTTTCCAGACGGTGCTCCACCTCACATTCCCAATTCAAATGCAGTAAGCCGGCTGCATGGGAGGCATTTTCCATATGTCCTCCCGAGTACAGCTACCCAACGAGCCCCCCAAAGAAAATGTTGTGTCTGTAGAAAGCGCGGATATAGGCGTCACACTTGCTATTTTTGTCCCTTCTGTCCTGACAATCCTGGTATTTGCATTTGTGAATGTTTTGAACACTACCATACACTAGTGGAGTATTAGCGTAGGGTACAGCACTGCACAGACTAGGACACCATTTCACAGGGTCTCCCAAGATGTCATAGCATTTTGAGACCCGAACCTGGAACCGAACCTGGAACCGAACCGTTACAGTTACAAATAAAAGTGTAAAAAAAAAAAATAAACACAAAAATAAAAAAAACAAAAATAGTTGTCGTTTTTATTCTCTCTCTCTCTCTCTCTATTCTCTTTTTCTGCTCTTTTTTTACTGTATTCTATTCTGCAATGTTTTATTGTTAACCATTTTTTTGTTTTCAGGTATGCCATTCAGCTGCAGCGCGGATTTATTTATCTTGACAGCAACAGCGTTTGCTCCCACAATACATAAAGCCGTGATTCCAGCGCTGTCGGAGGTGATTTTACCACCACAGTTAAAAAAAGAGCATGTATGCCGAAGCATGGGGGAAGCAGGGGTGAAGGAGCGATTTGCTCCTAACTTTTGGGGGGGATGCCCCCATGCTTCGGCATATATATATTTTAGGCACAGGTTGCGTTAAAAAAATTAATTTATTTTTACTGGTTTTTTTTTTTTTTTGCTTTGAAGGTATGGTCAGTCTTACTGTTATACTGTAATGTTACTTTGCCTTATTGTTAACCGTCATTTGCTTAGCAGGTACGCCATTCAGCTGCAGCGTGGATTTATTTATCTTGACAGCAACAGCGTTTGCTCCCACGTTCAGCCCACAGGCTGCATGAAAAAAAAGATTACAATATATGGTACTGGTATGTTGCTGGACTATGAGTGGTTATGCCAGTGGTCGGCTTTCATGTAAAAGCAATCTTAGCGGCTAATTAGCCTCTAGACTGCTTTTACAAGCAGTGGGAGGGAATGTCCCCCCCCCCCCCACCGTCGTCCATGGTTTTCTCTGGCTCTCCTGTCCCAACAGGGCACCTGAGAATGCAGCCAGTGGTTCCGCCAGCTGACCATAGAGCTGATCAGAGACCAGAACGGCTCCAATCATCCCTATGGCCTAAGAAACCGGAAGCTACGAGCATTTCATGACTTTGATTTCGCCGGATATAAACAGCGCCATTGGGAAAGCATTTTACCACACCGATCTTGGTGTGGTCAGATGCTTTGAGGACAGAGGAGAGATCTAGGGTCTAATAGACCCCATTTTTTTAAAAAAAAAGAGTACCTGTCACTACCTATTGCTATCATAGGGGATATTTACATTCCCTGAGATAACAATAAAAATGAAAAAAAAATGAAAGGAACAGTTTAAAAATAAATAATTAAAACAAAAAACACCCCTGTCCCCCCCTGCTCTCGCGCAAAGGCGAACGCAAACGTCGGTCTGGCGTCATATGTAAACAGCAATAGCACCATGCATGTAAGGTATCACCGCGAAGGTCAGATCGAAGGTCAGAATTTTAGCAGTAGGATACAATCTAGGATACAAACTAGAATTTTATGAGTTTCCACTGGCTCGTTTTCTAAGGTCAAACATTCCCAAAGATCCAGGGAAAAGGCAATCCCTGTTTTAGGCATTGGACCGATTACTAGCTCAGGGGGTGATCATACAGATCCCCACAGAAGTGTCCCCAACCCAACCCATGATCCCCAACCTCTTTACAGTACTAAAACCAAATGCGAGTGTCAGACCCATTCTAGATCTAAAGAATCTAAATCCGTTCCTGAAGATCCGCTCCTTTCGCATGGAGTTGATCAGGTCAGTAGTTTCTATCCTTCAGGGAGGAGAACTTCTAGCATCTATCGATATCAGGGATGCATATCTGCATGTCCCTATATTTCCCACTCACCAAAGGTTTCTGCGGTTCGAAGTAGAACAGCAGCACTTTCAGTTTGTAGCCTTGCCCTTCGGGCTAGCCACAGCACCCCGGGTGTTCACAAAAGTACTGGCCCCACCTCTAGCCAGGTTAAAGGCACAGGGCATAACAATTTTGGCGTACCTAGACGATCTATTGCTAATAGACCAGTCGGTGGCTTGTTTGTAGCAAAGTGTACTCTTTAAAACAAATTACTTGAAAAATCTGGGTTGGATTCTCAACCTAGAGAAGTCTTTCTTAAAACCACTAAAAAAGCTAGAGTATTTGGGTCTGGTCAAAGATACAGCCCAGGAAAAGGTTTTCTTGCTACAGGCAAAAATCAACTCCATAAGAGAGTTGGTGCAGATGGTCAGGTCAAAAGGAGATCACTCCATTCGCCTTTGCATGCGGTTGCTAGGAAAGATGGTGGCTTCATTCGAAGCAGTTCACTATGCCCAGTTCCATTCGAGACTGTTGCAAAACAGTATTCTATCTGCTTGGAACAAAACGATCCAAGCTTTAGACTTGCCAATGCGGTTGTCCCCAAGGGTGGCCCAAAGCCTCAGTTGGTGGTTACTAACCCAGAATCTGCTGAAAGGAAAATCCTTCAGACCAGTTATCTGGATAGTTGTGAGCAGACGCCAGCCCTTTCAGGCTGGGGAGAAGTACTAGAGAAGACAACTGTCCAGGGACAGTGGTCAAGAACTGAAAAGAGCCTTGCCCATCAATATCCTAGAGATTCGGGCAGCGTGCCTGACTCTAAAGGCCTGGATTTCCAGGGTACGGGATTGTCCTGTCAGGATCTAATCTGACAATGCAACAGCGGTGGCCTATATCAATCACCAAAGGGGCACCAAGAGTCTTGCAGCACAGACAGAGGTGGACCATATTCTAACTTGGGCAGAAAAGAATATTATGTGTAGCAGTCTTCATTCCAGGAATAGAGAATTGGCAGGCGGACTACTTGAGTCGCCAGCAGTTATTCCCAGGGGAATGGTCTCTCCCCCCGACATTTTTGTCAAAGATGGGGGACTCCGGGCGTAGATCTTCTAGCATCAGGATTCAACATGAAGTTAGTCAATTATGTGTCCCGGACAAGGGATCCATTCACATGCGGAACAGATTTGTTGGTGACCCTGTGGATCAGTTATCACTGATCTATGCATTTCCTCCTATTCAGTTGCTGCCTCGACTTCTTTGCAGGATCAAGCTGGAAAGAAAGTAGATAATTCTGGTAGGCACTAGCATGGCCCAGAAGGTCATGGTATGCAGAAATCATAAAGATGGCAGTGGAGGATCCATGGTCCCTTCCACTTTGGCCAGACCTGCTTTCACAGGGGCCGATATTCCATCCTACTTTACGAACGCTAAATTTAATGGTTTAGCTATTGAAACCCACGTACTGAGGAAACGTGGGCCTTCCGGGTCAATTATCTCTATTTTGATTAGTGCAAGGAAGCCAGCTTCCAGAACTATATATTATAGAGTCTGGAGGGCTTATGTTTGCTGGTGTGAATCAAAGGGTTGGCACCCTCGGAGATATATCCTAGGCAGAATTCTTGCCTTTCCACAATTAGGGGTAGAGATAAAGTTGGCCCTCGGTACTATTAAGGGCCAAGTCTCCGCTTTATTGGTTTTAGTGTTACAAAAACAGCCATTTGAACCAATACAGCATATTCCCTTAGTCCTTCTGACAAGGAAGCTGGTGTTCTTGGTTGCTATATCCTCAGCAAGGAGGGTTTCAGAATTGGCTGCTCTTTCTTGTAAAGAGCCATACTTGATTAATTATAAGGACAGAGTGGTGTTACGCCCTCGTCCAGATTTTATGCCAAAAGTGGTTTCAGGTTTTCGACTGAACCAAGATATTGTCCTGCCATTGTTTTTTCCAAAGCCATGTTCCAGGGAAAAAAAGGCGCTACATTGTCTTGATGTGGTGAGAGCAGTGAAAATCTATTTAAAGACAACTGCTCAGATTCGTAAGACTGATGTCTTATTTATTCTGCCAGAGGGTCCTAAAAGGCCAGGCAGCGTCGAAATCCACTGTCGCTAAGTGGATTCAGCAAGTTATAATTCAAACTTGTAATTTAAGGGGTAAGATTCCCCCTTTTCAAGTTAGGGCGCACTCTACCAGGGCGGTTTGTGCTTCTTGGGCAGTGCGTCACCAGGCCTCCATGGCTCAGATTTGTAAAGCCGCAACTTGGTCTTCAGTACATACATTCACAAAATTTTATCACGGGGGATGTAAGGAGGTATGAGGATATCGCCTTCGGCCGCAGTGTGCTGCAGGCAGCAGTGTAGGTCCTCAAGTCTGGGGGTACCCTGCGGGTTGTCTCTCCCTCCCCTCAAATAGCATTGCTATGGGATGTCCCATTAAGTTATTACTTAGGCTCTCTCCCCCATGATGTACGATAAAGAAAATAGGATTTTTATAACAGCTTACCTGTAAAATCCTTTTCTTGGAGTACATCATGGGACAGAGGTCCCGCACCTCTTTTTGGGATTTAGATACTGTATATTGCTTTGCTACAAAAACTGAGGTACTCCTGGAAGAAGGAGGGGCTATATAGGGGTGTGAACTTCCTGTATTGGGTATACCAGTATCCATCACCTGAAGGTGACCTATAACCCATTAAGTTATTACTTAGGCTCTGTGTCCCATGATGTACTCCAAGAAAATGATTTTACAGGTAAGCTGTTATAAAAATCCTATTTTAAAAAAAAAATGCTAACACACTGACAAAATCCAGCACTTGGCTGTATGCATGTCAGAACTCTCGATAAGCAGATCAAAAGATAGTCGATCTGAAGATAGCTGCGGGTGATGTCAGCAAAGTGGCTCCTCCTTCCGTACGCAGTTCCCGCTGACAAAGTCCCACCCAGGACGTAACGCTCCTTCACTTATTGAATTAGTACATGCATACAGCCAAGTGCTGGATTTTGTAAGTGTGTTTTTCAGCATCTTTTTCAGTAAAGGTGTTTGAAACAACAGTAAATGTGGCCACTCTCCTTTTTAACTTTTGCATATATTCAGGGAGTTCAATATCACGGAACAGCGGCATCCTTAACCAGTTATACCCCGTGTAGGGGACAGTGTGATTTGACTTGCCTGTTAGCTTAGTGGTCATTTGTTTAAGGTGAGTGGCCACATTTGCTTTTGGTGGCGGGACTGAACACTCTTGTGAACCTGGCTGCTTTATTTGTCACATGCATTATCCACCAATTAGGACATTTTTGGGTATAGATTTAAATAACAAAGCCTAAACCTAGGCATAAAAAAGTTCCATCATCCAGAAATGATATAGGGGGGAAAAAAGGGAGGGGATGGGAGCGCGAGGACAGTTGCTGAGACTGACCAAACATATACTGCGGCCCACAAGGTCTTGTGGTGGACTATCTTGGTACTGATACACAAAATACAAATCTTGGATAAGAATTAAATAATTTATTACATATAAGAAGACCTACATAGAACACATTAAAAAAGTTTAAAAAAAAACAGTAAACAAATACTCAAAGGTTTCCCCAAGAGATATCTGTTGATGGGGTTTCTCATAGATTAACCAGTCCTCTGCTAGTTTTGCGGTGCGTAGACAGGTCTTTATTATATGTAATAAATTTGATTTTTATCCAAGATTTGTATTTTGTGTATTAGTACCGAGATAGTCCACCACAAAACCTTGTGGGTTGGAGTATGTTTGGTCAGTCTCACCAACTGTCCTCACGCTCCTATCCCCCCATTATCCACCAATTGATGGGCATCTTTGCTGTTTCTGGTTTCTGAGATAGACTTTTATATGGACATTTTAGAACTATTATAATTTTGCCATTGTGCTGCCCTTTCCCTTCTTTTTTTTTTTTTTTTTTTTTACATGGTGTTATAGGTATTGTGGAATATACCTTAAATGTTCAGCTTGCAATATGTATTGTTTGTTGGTTTTCAAATACCAGTGTGTAAATTGTGCTCTTTTTTTTTACGTGTATAAAAAAGCAGCTCTGGCTGCAGTATTTTCCTTTGATCCAGAGCGGTCTCATTCAGCACCTCAACCCATTAATGCCTTGTGTTCCACTATTGGAAGGGTAGTGATGTGAAGTTATTGATATTTCAAATTCTAAAAAATTCAACCTTGGGCATAAATTGGTTAATGCCACGGGATCTTGTTAGTCTTAAGTATTTACAAAGAAAAAAAAAGCTTACATGCTGGGGTTGGTTGTAATTGGGTCTGGGATGAGGATAGGAACCTAGAGCAAGGAAATGTCTGAGGTATATCTAATTATAATCTCACTTGAAAATGTCTAAGATACATCCTCCCCTTTTTTTTTTTTGACAAGACCGTTGTAATGCTGGTGTTCACTTAGTATTTTTAAGACTTGGGGAAGAAGAACTGGCAGCCATCAGGGTCTACTAATTAATTTGAGAAGTTGTATGTATATAACTTTGTTTATTTTGACAGCAAAACTGTTGTATAACTTTACATCTAAATAACCTGTAATGTGTTTATAGGTTTCGCAACAAGATGGCAGCTGCAGGTTTCACCATTTCTGGAAATGACCATCCCATTTGTCCTGTGATGCTTGGAGATGCCAGACTAGCTGCAGCTATGGCAGATGATATGTTAGAAAGAGGTATGGAGTAGCAGGTGTACGTGTGTGTGTGTGTGTGTGTTTGTTTGTTTTTTGGGGTTTTTTTTTAAGAATCTGATACCTGAACAGTAGGATAGGAAGAAAGCATGTCCTTTTTTAAAATGGATAAGAAACATGAGCTGCTAAAGGGTCCTTGTCCTTTTTTTTTTTTTTTTTATTTATATATAAGCACCTGCCTCCAATTGGACCAATAAATGGTTGTTGGGTGAACTGGACAACAACATTGCCTGAATTGGGTCTTTGGTGTTCATGGTTCCCCTTCCAGAAAAATGTTGCAGCTGGGACACTTTTATCTTTTATCCTTGCTTTACTAGGGGGGGTTATGGACCTGGAACAAATATGTACATGTCAGGTTTACATCTGATAAGAATGCTTGTTGCATGTCAGTGACACACAAAGTAGTAAGTCAGCAGTGGCAAGTCCAATAATTTTTATCCTGACATGTTCCTGTAGGTCTTTTCTGCAAGGAGAAAAATTAGACTGTCTTTACTGGCCTCCTTTGGAAAATGTTAGTTGCCTGGCTACTGTGCTGACCCGCTGCCTTAATTTAGTACACGTTGAGAGCCACTGAAATGAACCCGGTTTTTAGATCAGTTGGGGAAAGTCTGAGAAAATTCAGAATATTTTCTGCATCTTTGCTCCAAGTCAGGGAATCAAATGATTCATACAAAAGCATCAGTGTGACAGCCAAACAACTAATGTTTTAAAAGGAAGGGTTGGAAACAGCAGCATTTGTTTGTCTTGTGACTAGTTTTCTCTACATACCAGGGCCAAACTGAGTGGTAAGCAGAAGAGGCGAGTGCTTCAGGAGCAGGGGGGCACCAAAAGTGCCTACAACCCATGTTTCAATGTTTCCCATGTTTTAAAAACATCATGGTAGACATGGTAAGTGGTTAAATCAAGCGCAAAGCTGCTGCTGCACGTGTGAGCTTGATACTGGCTGTAAGAGTCGGCAAAGTGCTTTCTGGTAATGGTGATCGTGCAGTTCCACCAGACTCTCAAAGAGGCGCTCCCCTAATCCCTCCTGCAACTAATAACCCTGGAAGTGACTTTTATTACATCACTTCCGGGGTCACAGCTGTCAAACCATGGCATGTTCTGCACTAGTGGGCAGTGGAGACATTGGGGGTCCAGTAGACCTGCCCATGCTATCACACGGGGCTTTCAAACCCCCAATGGAATGGCAATAACGTAACAAGATAAATAAAAACTGTATAACATAAATTTAAAAAAATTAAAGCATTCTCGTCACCCCCGCATGCACCCCATTAAAAAAGAAAAAAGTTCAGTGTAGGGCAAGCATATGTATTTAATATCAGTTACGCCACACCTATATTGTCGCAAACATTGGCGTGAGAGCAATAATTCTAGGACCACAATTCACAGTTAACTCTAAGCTGATAACCTGTAAAGACTTTTAAATCTTTGTACAGTATTTATTTTTTTGATTTTCCACAGGCGTGTGCAATTTTAAGACTTGCTGTGTATCTATTTACTTGATGCAACTTAATATGTTATATGTTGTCAAAAAATTAATTTTAGTGTATTTTGTTCTTGAAATCGTGTTTGAGAACTGCACAAAAAACTTGTGACATAAAAATCTGCAACCACCACCATTTTATTGTACATGGTCTCTGCTTTCAGAAAATGATCTACTGCTGGCTGCAGGGATAGGAGAGCGCACTAGACATCAGAAATTATACCTGAGAGAGGTGATGTCACCCAAAGGCTTACTATGGTCGATCTCTTGTCTGTACTGCCTCCTCTCCTCTGCAGTGGTGGCTGGCAGGAGAGCTGGATCATGTGACCGGACCAGAGTATGCTGAAAATAAAGTATACACCTTTTACCTACACAGGTTAGTCAGAATAGGTATTAGGAGGGGTGAGGGAGCATTTTTAGAGAATAGTTGGGTAATATCTGGCATTCCACTTTAACTTTTAATGATTATGAGCAATCCTTACTAAAGCTGCCATAAGCATACGATGGAGTGCAAGCAAAGAGACCTTTCATCACTTGCCTACATGACTGAGCAAGCGATTAGGACTTTAGAGATTGGTCTCAGCAGAGTGATGCATTGCAGTATGTTTCAGAATAGTTTTGGATGGGTTGACCTACGGTTTTGCTTTAAAGTCAGTCATGCAGTGAAAATAGTATCACAAGGCATCTAAAAAGACAGAGCAATGCACTTTAAATGCGTGCAATCACTGATGTGTCTTTAGTTGCATTAGTGAATGAGCCATGATTTTTCAGAAAAAAGCAGATCTGCCAGATCCTTTGTGAATGCTAAGCTGCTCTCTTGATTTAGCTAGTCACACTCTTTAGGTCTTGGATTCTTCCACGGTCTCTCCATGTATAGTCAGTACAGTAACATTTGAAGGAATAAAGTGATTGTAAAGCATCTATTTTTTTAACATGTTATACTTGCCTCCCCTGTGCAAGGGTTTTGCACAGAGTGGCACCGATCCTCCTTTTCTGGGGTCCCCCCACGGCCCTCCTGGTTCCTCCTTTTTTCGAGTTCCCCCACGGAGGGCCGCTTTCCTTGGGGACACTCATGCAGGTGCGCTCCCAAGTCCTGCTGCGTCCATTGCCACAGACAGTTGGACTCGGCCCTGCCCCCTGGCTCCCTTATCTCAGGATTTCTTTGACAGCAGCGGGAGCCAATGGCTCCCACTGCTATCAATCTATCCAATGAGGACCTATAGCTGCTGTGCTCGTCCCCATCACTGGAACAATCGGGCTCAGGTAAGTAAAAGGGGGGGGGGGGGGGTGCTGCAGCACAAAAGGTTTTTCACCTTAATGTATAGAATGCATTAAGGTGAAAACCCGTGAGGGTTTATAACCCCTTTTAATTATGCAGCATGCATGTACTCTCATGACATGTTTAATTTATCCCATCTTTCTTCTGCCAGGAATCTATGTCATTGGATTTAGCTACCCTGTGGTGCCCAAGGGTAAAGCTCGCATTCGAGTACAGATTTCAGCAGCTCATAGTGATGAAGATATTGACACCTGTGTGCAGGCATTCACAGAAGTGGGCCGTAAACACAGCATAGTGCCATAAGACAGTGGAACTAACAGAGGACATGACTGGTCATAAAGTCTCATCTGGAATTGCCTATCATGAAGATGCTGCAGCAGTGAAAGAAAAATAAGTTTGGATGTAATATCTGTAGCAATACACTTTATATCATAATGCAATTGTTACATAAAGGGTAACCAGATGGTGGTGGGTTGATTCACCATCCAGTTTCATATTTATAAAGATATAAAAATACATCCTTGAAACTCCAGCTTTGGTGAAACTAAAAATCTCATCATGCCTCTGCCTGGCAGTCATGTACTTGGCTGTCAGTATTGCAATGTCTTGTGGGACCTGTAGTTTTACAATAGCTGTGCCAAGGTTGCCTACCCGCCTTAGATCAATGCAAATTATTATTTTTTTAATAAAATTTCATGCTACTCATCCAGTATATCAAGGTTCTCACTCACCTAGGATCAACAGTCTCATGCACTACAACACCTATCTTGCGCTGTTCAAGCTGCAGCCATGCCTACATAGTCTCATAGTTCAACTCCAATGCCTGGCATTTGCACAGTAACCTTCACAATTGTACACAGTTGAAACTTTCGATAGCCTGCTTTGTTCAAGGACTAAGAGGTACTTCTGTATTCTTCTGAGGCACAATTCTGAGGGAGGAGTGCTAATACTTTTGTATGCAATCTAGTTTTATTCTCTTGGTGGGATGTTTGCGCTAGCTGCCCCTGAGTGGGGACAACATGTAGATCATTCTTAGTTCCCATGCACAAATGGTGTTAGAATAAATGAGCTGCAAAGCCACTACCAATGGCAGGAAAAAGCGGCTGTAAAAACGTGCTTTTAGTAGCTTTTTGTATTGATGTTAATGCACGTTTTAGCTTTTAGCAGCATTTCTCTTGCCTCTATTCAAAATCAATGGTTCCCTATGACAGCCGTCCTAAAGGAACACTAAAGATTTTTTTTTTTTTAAATAACAAACATGTTATACTTACCTCCACTGTGCAGCTCGTTTTGCACAGAGTGGCCCCGAACCTGGTCTTCTGGGGTCCCTCGGCGACTGTTTTAGCTCCTCCCCGCAAGAACTAATCACCTTCATGTGAGCTCCCTCGCATAGTGGTGAGTTCTTGCGGGCGTGCTCCTGTGATACAGCCGGCGGCCATAGCCGCTCACTGTATCACTCGGCCCCACCTCCCGGCGCGCCGCGTCATTGGATGTGATTGACAGCAGCGCGAGCCAATGGCTGCGCTGCTTTCAATCCATCCACTCTAGCCAATCAGCGGTCAGGCTGATCAACGAAGAGGATGTCGGGGGAGAGCGCGGGACTTTCGAGGGCTCAGGTAAGTAAAACGGGGGGGGGGGCTGGGGGGGCCGGTATTGTCAGATGTTTTTTCACCTTAATGCATAGAATACATTAAGGTGACAAAATTTTTACCTTTACAACCCCTTTAATTGATCCAGCTTTTAGCCCATTGATTGAATAGAAGTCACATCCAAGACTTATCATGATGACCCGACTTGCACCACAAGTCGGGTCATCATGATAAGTCTTGGATGTGACTTGTTCTTGAAGATCTTGAAGGGAAACCCCATGCCAAAAGGGGAGAAAAAAAAGGTGTGGGGTCCCCCCCCTCCAAGACCATACAGACCCTTCGGTCTAGTTTGGATTTTGAATGAAACAAAAAGAAAAACGGTGTGCCCCCCCCAAAAGCACCTTGTTCCCATGTTGATGGGGACAAGGACCTTAACCTGACAGCCATGGGTGATGGTTGTGGGGGGGGGGGCTGCGGGCAGGGGGCTTATCAGTATCTGGAAGCTCCCAGAACCCTTCCCCCCATGTGAATGAGTATGGGGTAAGTGTAAATAAAAACAAGATATGGATGGTTTTGAGAAGTCCTTTATTAAAAATCTCCCTTCGGTCTTCTTCCCTGGTCCTCCTTCTCCGTTGTCTCCAGTCATTGTGTCAGTTCCGCTCTCTGTCTGTTCTTATATAGCCATGGGGCGTGGCCATCTGGTGATGTCACCATGAGACCCCCACCCCTTGTGACATCACGAGGGATGCAAAAAAAAAAGTCTGATGCTGGTCAAAGCAGTTATAAAAACGCCTTGTGTGCATGGGGTAGGGTTGCCACCTGTCCGGGATTCACCCAGACAGTCTGGGCTTGACAGCAGGGTGCAGGTGCCCAAAGCTGTCCCAGGTCTGTTACAATCCTATAGTGTTTACTAAAACAAAACAAATGTACTGTGCGCCATTAAAGTGTACGGGTTTGGCTTGAACAAATCGTGGCAACCCTAGCATGGGAACTTTATAGCTAGTACACGTGCAGGCTGCTACTGTTTACTCTGGCTTTAATACTCTGAATCACTGAACCCAAACAAGAATGCAGCAGGCGTCTGAGCCAGAAATGATGTAAATAATTGTTCTGAGTCTTTGATGCAGAAAATATCAGGTCATGCAATTAAAGAAACTTAAAGTTGAAGTCAGCAAAGACAGCATAACAATTCTTTTAGTTCAGGTTTCATTAAACAGTAACATATAGTTCCTGCCCTTTTCTGGGTGCAGCACAGGGTCTCATAGTCTTCCAGTTGCAATTTCTGAGAGTTAAAAATATGTATAATCAATAGGGAGGGGGATTCTAACTCTTAAAGTGATCCTGTAGCTAAAAACAAAGTAAAGCTACCTGCAACAGCAGGTAGGTGATCAAAGCCTCACAATTTATATTGTACAGTAAAATCTTGGATTTGGGAGTAACTTGGTCTGCGATTGTTTTACAAGATGAGTAATATTTTTTTATAAACTTTAACTTGATAAACCTGGGAGGTCTTACAGTACAAGTAGCGTCGTGTCACAGCTGAGTATAAAAGAGAAGAGAAATCCCATTTTAGTCAATGAGAGCTTTCTTATTAGCACTACTGAAGTTGCTCTGACGTTAGAAAAGTTTCCTGTACTACTTCAAGGTGACTTGTGCCCATAGACTGTAAGGAGGGCTTGTGAAAAAAATGCTTATGCTCAAAAAAGCTAAATAAAACGTGCAAAAGAGCATGAAAAAAGATTCTTCAAGGTAAAAAAAAGCTCAAACGCTTTTTTTTTTTTTTTTTTGATCTGCAGTGTGCATGAGCCTTAAGTCAGATCCTCATATTAATTGGAATGAATTATGCTTGCAATCCAAGGTTTTACTGTATATGCAAAAAGCAACTTTTCCAGTCTTGGTCTGCATAAAGATTCAAACAAGGAAGACGCCGCTCCAGGCGAGCAATCACTACAGTTCGAATGCGCTGGATGCAAGCCACGGTTCGCCACCGATGATCAATAGGAAGAAAAGAACGGCTGCACACCACAGGAACGTTTCAACGATTTTATTACAAAAAATAGCAATAAACGGCCAACAAAGACAGGGTGTCCGAACCCAGAAGTTGATGCGTGCGTTTCACACTGACCTCAGTGCTTAAAGAAGCGCTGAGGTCAGTGTAAAATGCACGCATCACCTCCTGGGTTCGGATACTCTGTCTTTGTTGGCTGTCTATTGCTATTTTTTGGAATAAAATCTTTGGAATGTTCCTGTGGTGTGCAGCCGTTCTTTTCTTCTTACATAAAAAAAGCCAAGCCAATTGTCACCTCACATAACAATGCCCAGATCTGCTGAAAAGCAGCTCAAGCACTGAACAGTATTTTGTAGCATGGGGAAAACATGTACCTAAACTTTATTACTTGGAAGTGGTTTAACTGCCAGTGATTCTTGACAGCACTAAGGTGAAAACATTCACAAATATATTAAAATATTCATTTTAGGTGTTTACCTGAAACACCAAGATATTACTATAGAGTGGTCGACTAGCCTTCTGCACCAAAAGTATCTGGCTTACGATCTCCTCTAATGAGGTTAAGGGAGAAATGTATGAAGTTTTCATACCAGTCTCATAGACTGCATGAATAGGACTGTTTTTCCAAGAAACGCTATGATGATGCACAAAGTATAGTAACTTATTATCTGATATGTTTACTGGTTACAGTCATGAAAATTAGTTGGTTTAGGTATAAAAGTATAACTAAAGGCAAAACTTTTTAGTTTTGGAAAGAGTGGGTTTGGATTAGAACACCTGTCAGGTTTTATTGCTACCTCTGCACCCCCGCTAGGATGATTCATCCTCTCTATTTGTCCTGCTTTACGGTTATCGTCAAAAGTGAAGGTAAGAGAACCTCACAAATGTTGGGTTGTCCCCAGAACAATAATAAGGGTAAGTCTTCCAATGAGGACATTTGACCTGGGGGACCTCAATGAATTCCCTTTAATTTGCAGGGATTTCCTCCCACTTCCCATTTTGGCTATGGGACAGGAAGTGAAGGGAAATCACCCAAATAGGACACAGATTGCAAAAAAAAAAAAAAAATGGGTTATAACCCTTACTCTATCCAATGTTTTTTTTTTTTTTTTAAAGTACATACTTTCATTCACTTTGCACATCAACTTTGCATCAATTCATCAATGAGTAAATGCGGTTGGGTTCATATAATACATGAATAGGTTAAATTTTGATTTTTCATTTTTTTTTTTTTTTTTTAAACTTGTCCTGGTCTGTCCTCAATAAAATAAATCTATGCTCTTATCTTTTTTTGTATGTCTTGTATGAAAAGCCTGAAAAATATTTAAGACAAATAATGGATGGGAAATATACAATATATAATAACGTTTCTATATACTGCGCATTGTATAACTGAGTTATCAGTAGTCCATTTTGGTGTAGTACAGTAAGTATAGCAGGTCAAAAATATAATTGTTCAATATACATAAACACAACTTTCTTTAAATGTTTGTCTTATTAATGCATTTTTCTCTAATAATTTTTAGACAAATAATGACAAAATAAAACTGTATTTATTAAAATAACTAAAAAAGATTTTGTAAGGTAATATTGGTAAACTACGTCATCCACTGCTAGGGGTAAAATGCACACACTTAGTGTTTCCATGTAAAGGTTGCTGTACCCTGTTTACTGTCAGCTGTGTTTGGGTTACCCTGTGACCTTCACTCTTCTCCTAGACAAGCTGTCTCCGGCTTGTTTTGTGCTCTTAGTGATCAAATTAACCCAGCATCACAAATTTCCTTCCCAGCTTGAATTTTTAACTTTTAATTGGCAAAAGGTGAATAAAACATCATTTATAAAATACATGCTTTTTTTTTTCTATAGAATAAGTGTGTCTATTGTAAAATAAAAATAGACATGAAAAATGTAAATGTTATATTGAAGGAAGCTTTATATTTTGCAGTGGTGTGTAGAGAGGGGTAATGACATTTGTAAAAAAAAAAAAAATATATATGAAGATGTGAATATGCTAATTTCATCTCGGCCATATATCTTCACCTGCACGTACACTTACAGGCAGCCACTACTGGATAAGGTACCTGCCTCCACATGCAGTTCTGAGATGTCCATCCTTTGCCAGCATCTTGTATCCAGCAGTGCCAGGCTAGCAATTTAATTTGAGTGAGCTGGGCCTGACGGCAAGACATTCCAGGGGGCCAGGAGCATGCGGCCTTGCTTTCATCGCAAGTAGTGTGTCTCACCCACCGAGGCCAGAAAACAGGGCCCAGATCCACCCATGTAGACATTAGCTGGCAGCTTGCTTTCTGTACCAGCCACTGACGTAGTTCATTCAGCAAGGCCTGGCTACTATTTGCAGACAGTTCTGCTGGCAGTCTGAAAGCACCAAAGTCAATGTATTGTGCCTCTTGGGTAAGCTTCTTTCGGTAACGACTGGCAACCTCGAAAAGGTCCTGGCTAAATGGTGACAGATGGTTGTTGGTATCGTTGTGTACTGGTTTCTCCACAGACATCCAGAATGGGTTAAAGGAGGACCCCAGAAGCCGAAGTAGACGGGGCACGCGAAGGTGCTTTGGTTTTGGAGAATAGTGATAATCCAGTGGTGACAAGGACAGACTGTAAGGACGGGTACCAGAGGAAAGTCTCTGCCGCAAAGCAGCCACATCGGGGTCCGCTTGTTTATCCTCAAAGCGTTTGAAGTCTGCTGTCTGATTGGATATTGCTGAGACCCAGGATATCACAAGAATCACCAAGCAGCTGATAAATGTGTACCTTTGAAGCAATCCCATTTGATAGATCGGCTTTTTAATGTAAGCTGTTTCTTCTGAGAAGTATTAGAGAACTTTCTGCTCTCAAGCAGTGCTGCTCAGTGTCTCCTGCCTGTCCTCACTCCAGTTTATCTCTGTTCATTTGTCTCTTGCAGTATGTCATTGACTTCTGGCCCTGCCTTCTGTATTATTTTTTTAACCATTGCATAGTTTATAAGTACTGCTATTCTGGCCTGTCTTCCCTCTTACCCTTTACACTTACTATTGTTAAATCTAAAATGTAGGACAATATTGATTCCATACAAAATACACTCAGTGACGGGCAAGTATATTAACATATAAGTCACCAGCTTATAACTGCTAATTAAACTTATAAGGCTGCATTCACACTATAGTGTTTCGCAATCATGCACAAAATTGTTTGCTTTTGCACGAGTTTAGACAACATACAAAAATGCATCTTGCACTTGTGCCATTCATTGCTAATGCCACCCTAAACATGGCAAAACAGACGTGCTTTCGTGTGAAAGAAAAAGCTACAAATGGTAAAGGTATGGTTAAAAAAAACACTTGAAACTCAAAAAGGTACATGAGCTACTTTGCAGCGTTTGTTGCGCATAGAGCAGCTCATTGAAATGAATGGGCTGCCCTTTTCGTGTAGCGTGATAACAAGCATGTGCGCACATTCATGAAACGCTATAGTAAGCATGCAGCTTTAAAATGTAAGTAAAGGCTAACTATTACTGTATGTGCACTTACCTTTATTTTTTTTTAATTCATTTTATTCAAAAGATTTTAAACACAAAATAGATTTACTCGTATACATCCACCAAAATATTAAAAAAAAACAAAAAATGTACTACAATACACCTCCCACTTTTGTGTTATGAATTCTTGTGGCAAATGAAAATAAGTTTTTTTTGTTTTTGTTTTTTAAAGTAATCTTTATTTAAATTTGCAAATGTAATTACCATACTAAAACTGAAAGCAAAAATAGGAAATCAAGAATAAGAAAAAGTCCATGTGGGCAATGATCATAGCATGCTTAGCACGGGAGTCGGTATGCCTGTCTGCTGTTCACAACAAAGCGCAGAAGAATACAACATATCGGTATCATTGCAGATGAAATAGAACAATAATTATCAACTCAAATCTGTGTGTACAGTTCCCAGGGCAGGTGGCAGTTTAGTGCCCATGGCTAGAACACAAAACCAAGCAATGAGGCATAAAGTAGGGGGGGTAGAGGGGGAGGAAATAAGGAAGGGGGAGAAGGGTAACAAGGAGTGCACTCCAACATAAATCAACCCCAGCTGTCTATTGAGAAACCCTGTAGATCAGGGCGGCACTGACCTAATAATCGTCAAGCAATTAAACTGGAGTAACTGATAAACAATGAAACTAACCTCAACATTTACAATTATGCAGAAGAATAAGCCTCTTCCAGAGATGAGCTATAGGTCTAAAATCTCATATTAACATCCCAAAGCTCATACGTTAGCAAATAGGCCTGAGGGCTCTCAAGATCCTCAACTATGTTGGAAGGAGAGAGGGCTCTGGCAGGGCAGCTTGAGATCCCAGTGGGGAATTAGTAGTGTAATTGATCCAGGTGGCCCATACACTGTAAAATTAAACATGACAACCCTTGCTGTCGCTATCCACTCCTCCGCAGCCATAATGGTATTCACAAGACTAATCCATTCCGTTTGATCCGGACTGTGAGCCTTCTTCCAATAGCTAGGAATCAGTCGTCTCGGCGCATTTAAGAGATGAGGCAGGTCCAACCTGTGGTAATGGCTGAGAGGAATGGAGGGTACATGAAGCAAGAGCTTCAATGGAGAATCAGGTATTTCTATATCCAAAATAACTTTGATTTGAGCCCTAACGTCTTGCTAAAAGAGTTGAAGCTTGGGGCATTCCCACTAAATGTGCAGGAAAGTGCTTCGATGCCCACACTCCCTCCAGCAAGCATCTGATAGAGCTGAGTATATCTTGGGAAGTTTAGTAGGGACAATAAATGACATATAAATCCATAATGAATGTGACAATCAGTATGATGAGCCACTTATACTATAATGATATAAGTCCACATGTATTCAGAAAAAGTAGTGTTCCTTGATGAGTGACATAAAATGACATTGTGTCCCCATATAGATGGGTGCAATATAATCAATGAAAGGAAATCCACCTCGTGATGATAACAGATCACACTGACAAAGTGAATATCTGCCACCACATGAATAACATGAATAACATGCTTACCAGCTTGCACAAGCTGAATTGCTTGTGGCTAATACCCAGCCAAGGCCCTTTCCTCACAGGATATCAAAGATATGACAATCTGACCAGATGAGCTTTCACTGCACATTAGGGACTCGAATCGTACATTGGAAATCCGTACATTCTATTTGGGTTAAACGTTGATGTCATCGCTTTTGACAATGCTTAATGTTATACAGTGGTACCAGTGTTTGTGAACTTCATCTGGGCCTCATTTACTCCTACCAATATAGAAACGTATCTTTTTGCTGCCATTCTTGGCAATGTATAGGTGGTCACCTCATTATGCCACTCTTGTATTATTTTTGTAGAATGAATATATATATATATATATATATATATATATATATAATATACACTTACCTTTAACATGGATGTTATGCATCCATTTTTTAAAATTTATATTCAAATCCCTCTAATTATGTAATTTGGCATTGCATTACTCCACGGAGCTTTTAACCCTAGTTGGTTGGTAAAGATCACCTGATGAGATCTATAAAGTGGATGGGGACTTGTTTAGTCTGTCTCCTACCATTTGGGTGTTTCCTGCCTTGAGATGGCAAGATTTGTGGAGCAGATGGGGACTAGATCAGTTTACCCTTTACCACTGGCGTTTTTCCCTTATTTAAGATGGAGGGCGCCGTTGCCACTATCCGAGGCTCAGACTGAGGAGTGGTCTTTCTGTATAAATTGCGGTGGGTCAGCATGCCGTCCGTGCCCCAGGACGACATATTGTGACTAAACGCGTTGGGAGGAGGGACCTGCTGATGTCACCACGTTGTTTGATACCCTGGAAGGATGGACGTTTGATTCAGCCGGCTGGCTTTTTTTAACAATTAGCTTATTATCATCCATGTTGATGCAAGTGTATTACTTTTTAGTTAATAAATGTAAAGTTTGGTTTTACACTATGGCGAGTCTCTCTCTTTTCGGATTTCCAATGTCCAATGCGTGAGTGATGATCCTAATACCGAGTGGAAAGATATGCCTATTTGGGTTCCTAATGTGCCGTGAAAGCTCATCTGATCAGATTGTAATCTCTTTGATATGCTGTGAGGAAAAGGCTCTGGCTGGGCATTAGTCGCAAGCGATTTAGCTTGTGCAAGCTGGTAAGCATGTTATTAATATGGTGGCGGATATTCTCTTTGTTGGTGTAATCTGATACATCCCGAGGAGGATTTCCTTTTTATTGATTATATTGCACCTATCTATATGGGGGACACAATGCCATTTTATGTTACTCATCAAGGAACACTGCTTTTTCTGAATATATGTGGACTTATATCATTATAGTATAAGTGGCTCATCATACTTATTGTCACATTCATCACGGCTTTATATGTCATTTATTAACTCGCTCAACAATTTCATATTCAGGTTTTAGAGCGCAACTCTATTTTTTAAAATGTATTTTAACTGTGTATATCTCACAGCAGAGCATAGGCGTGCACACAGGGTGTGCTGGGGGTGCCTAGGCACATCCTAATCACCCTGTGCAAAACAGATTCCCCCTGCGGAACCCCCGTGGCAGCTGAGGCTACAGAGAAAGGGCCTGGGGACTCTCTCCTGAGTACCTTTTTCTGCTATTTAACCAAAGCCCCTCAATGGGGCTCCTAACAAATTGTAAAAAAATAAATAATTATAAAAAAAAATAATATTGTAAAAAAAAATAATAATAATAATAATTAAAAAAAAAACTACTGACAGCAATCTCATCCATACTGACACCATCCACTGCTCTACTGACACCATCCTCTGCTCTACTGACACCATCCACTGCACTACTGTGCATGTGTGTTTGAACTTTGGGGTGCAATAGGCTGTGCACACCTATGCAGCAGAGTTTGCTGTTATTTAGGGTTCATCAGCATACAGCACAGTTTTTTTCCCCTTTTATGAGTTTAGCAGGGACTCTATACCAATGGTTAAGTAGCTTATAGTTGCACTCTTGCAGCTTTGTGTCCACAGGACTGGTGTGGGTGAGATGGTATAGATGGCTCTTTACAAGAAAGAGCAGCCAATTCTGATAACCTTCTTGCAGCAGATATGGTTAGGTTACCAGAAAAAAGTAGTTTCCTTGTCAAAAAAGGACCAAGGGGATATGTCGGCCCAAAAAAAGGCTGTTTTGTAATGCCGACAAAACTAAATTCAAGTCCCAAGGGTTCAGGGGTTACCTAACCGGAGATTAAGCCGTGTTACCCCCCGAATAAAGTTATGAACCAAAGAATGGGAAGCAAGTGGTCATTGAAATAATACCGATAAGGCCGAGACCTGTCCTTAGAAAGCACTCAAGGCCAGCCTTATTTCTCACCCCATCTGCATATAGTCCTTTCCTGGGGTGCAACTCCTGGTTTCACACCAGAAGACATATGTTTCCCAGACTCCATAATATATAATTATGGAGGCCGGCTCCCTTGCATTAACAAAGGTAGAAACTTCTGAACCTGACAGCCCACGCTTCTTCAGAGTGTGGGTCTCAAAAGCCAGACCGTTAAATTTAGTTTTCCTGGGGGCCACAAGAATCAATGACTTCCCTTCCTGCTTGATCCTGCAAAGAAGTCGTGGACGTAGGCAGAATAGGAGGGAATGCATAAATCAGTGATAACGATTCCACGGGAATAGCAAGGCATCTGTTCCGCATGTTAGCGGTTCCTTTGTTCTTGACACAAAGTTGTCGGCTTCTTTGTTGAACCTGGACGCATACAGATCTATATCTGGGATCCCCCATTTTTGACATATTAAAGGAAGATATCAGGGGGAAGGAACCATTCTCCCGGGAACAACTGCTGGCGACTCAAGTAGTCCGGCTGCCAATTTTCTAATTCTAGAACGAAGACTGCCGATGGGCAAAGTACATTGTTTTCTGTCCAAGATAGGATATGATTCACCTTTCTCTGGGCCGCACACCTTCTTGTGCCCCCTTGGTGATTAATATAGGCCATTGCTGTGCCATTGTCAGATTGAATCCTGGCAGGACAATACCGTAAGCTGAATGTTCAGGCCCTCAGGACCAAGAGCTCTGCCTGCATTTCTAAAATGTTAAAGGGCAAGGCCATTTCTGATTTGGGCCACTTCTCTTGGACAGTTGCCTCTTCCAGGACTGTTCCCCAACCTAAACAAAAAAGGTTGGCATATGTTGTTACCACTTCCCAGGTATCCAAATTTTTGGATATTAACCATAAACTGAGGCTCCGGCGCACCCAGCCTACAGCCTACACCTGGTATTTCCAGATGGTCTCTCATCCGGGTACTAACCAGGCCCAACCCTGCTTAGCCTCCAAGATCAGAGGAGATCAGGCGCTATCAGGGTGATGTGGCCATAGGCTTTGGAGTCAGACACATTCCAAGCCGATAGGATACTGTTTTGCAGCAGTCTCGAATGAAACTGAGCATAAGGAACGGCCTCGAATGAAGCCACCATCTTTCCCAACAACCTCATGCAAAGTTGAATAGAAGAAATTCATCTTGCTTCGACCACCTAAATCAGTTCCTTTATGGCGCTGATCTTTGCCTGGGGTAAGAATACCCTTTTCTGGGTGTACCTATGATCGTACCCAAGTATTTTAGCCTTCTTCATGGTTTTAAAGAAGATTTATCCTAGGTTGAGAATCCGACCTAGATATTCCAGGTAGTTGAATGTGGTGACCATACTTTGGTCTAAGCGGGCTACCAACTGGTCTATCAAGAACAGATCGACTAGGTAAACCATAATCGTTATACCTTGGGCCCTTAATCTGGCTAGAAGAGGGGCCAGAACCTTTGTAAACACTCAAGGTGCAGTAGCTAGACCGGAAAGCAGAGCTACACCAGAAAATGAAGATTTTCCACCTTGAAAAGTAGATATTACTAGTGAGCGAGGAAATAGGCATGTGGAGGTATGCATCTTTGATGTTGATTGACGCAAGAAGTTCTCCTCCTTGTAGGATGAAGATAACTGATTTGGATTGACTCCATATGAAAAAAGAGTGATTATATTCAGGAATTGAATTTAGATTTTTGAGATCCAGAATGTCCATTCCAATTTGGCACCGTGAAAAAAAAAAAAAAGCTTTTTCAGCAATGAATGGACAGGAAAAGGCATGCACAGCTTGAGGAGGCTTTAGTGAACCCAAACACTCAGTTAAGGGTATATAAATGTGGAGCGATCATTCAGCAAGTAATTGCACCATCAATCTTAAGATTGGAACAGCTGATTCTCCCGCATTTGACACCTCAGAAGAGGAGTCATCAGCCTCACCACGTCCCCTGAGGGAATTCATCTTCTCCTGCCCTTAGTTCCTCAGTTTGAGGGTCCTGGGTAATGGAAGAGAACCTGTCGCATTTTGACCCACACTGGGATGCGATTAAAGTTGCTAAACTTTTTTTTTTTTTAATTAACATACAATAAATGGGCTGCAGTGTTAAAAACAGTTGCAGACATTTCATGGCCCTGATGCTCACTCTGATCAGCCACCCCCTCTCTGGGGAGGATGCCATTTGTAGAGATGAGTAGGCTTTCCAGAGCTTGAGGGAGACCCTTTTAGCTCTTTTTTGGGGGTGTTTCAACCCCCTTTCTGACCATAGCCCGATGCACAAAGCAGAGGTACTACCAGAAGAAATCGCATCCATTGCTTGAGCAATAGTCCAGCTACTGCTGCTATTAATGCTCAGCCTGATGCAAATAGTAAATGTGTCAAATAGGAAATAGCAGTATCACCAAAACCTCTTTCATGCTTTTCTTTGCTCTTATGTCTCTCCAACAATTTTGCAGCCAGCATAAATAGAGTTTTTCTTTTTTAAAACACACTCCAGCGTTAGAGGACCCCAACACTGTGCTAAGCCCTGCCCCCACCATCGCATTACGTCCCTCCTCCTCTCTTTTTCAAAAAGAGTTTTCCCGCGCAAGTACGGGCCTCCGATCCGACGGGGTCGGCTGAGTGAGTGAGGGAGGGATGGCGTGGAGGAGACCTGGAGGCTGCCGCCGTGTAGGGGCAGTGAAAGAAAACGGCATTGTCAATCGTTTTTAGTTCCCGCTTATACTCAGCCTCTTGCAGAGGGGAAGAATTCAGCTCAGGTGGGGGTGTCTGGGGGAAACAAAACCCCCCAAACTTACTGGAGGTCTGCCTGCTAGCCGGAGGAAAAAAGTCTGCTGCTTCTGTGACACAGCCTGACTCTGAGCAAAGCATGAGAAGGTACGTGCTCCATACAGCCCCCAGTGATGACACGTAGACATGACAACATTTACTTTAAAGGAGACATTTCATAAGAAAATTTAAAAATTCCTTAGAAAAACTCCACTTACCTTTCCCGCCGCAGGGTTTTCTGTGGTAAAACCAACAGACCAAATCTTCACCCTTCACAGTGGGTTCCAATAACAAACCTTCAGGAACCGGGGACCCTCGGGGAACCCACACTCCTGGACCTGTAATAGCACCCCGCCAGTAAAACTTTATGGCCTTAATACCAAAAGTACTGGATCCAAGGGTCCAGCTCTCTAAAAAGAGAAGCGTTACAGGCAAAACCTTGTTTCTTTGGATACGAGGCCCGGGTACCATTCAATTCGGCCTAAAAGACACTTTTAATGGATCCAGCTGCATAGCTACCCCCAGCAAGGATTGCTCCAGTGGAGCTCAGCAGAGCACATCTTCACTCGTGACCAACACCTTAGACACTGGCGAAAAAACTGAGATACTCCCAGTAGTGGGAGGGGTTATATAGGGAGGCAACTTCCTGTTTAGGGTGTGCCAGTGTCCAGCACCTGAAGGTGGACTATAACCCACATAGTAATTACTATGGCTCTGTGTCCCGTGATGTACGATTAAAGAAATAGGATTAGTGAAAGGCCCCTCCCTTCTTCATTATAACAAAGCTTGATCAGTGCTAGAACAGGAAAAAAAAAACTTAACTCCCATAATAAGAGCTTTTCCTGTTTTGTTCTATTTATGCTTCCATCATATTATAATTTAGAGGAATGGTAAGGCACAGACATCATGCTCCAGGGTGGTGGACCGCTCTACAGCTACCCACAGACATAAGTTATGAAAGCAATTTGATGAAGCTAATGATATTCAGCCAAATTTGTGTATAACAAAAATGTATCTGTTGACTACAAAAGATCTCTCTTTCCTGAATAAATGTTTTTCATTAATACTAAACTCCAAGTATGAGCTTTATTGCCTATATACAGTGCATCCGGAAAGTATTCACAGCGCTTCACTTTTTCCACATTTTGTTATGTTACAGCCTTATTCCAGAATGGATTACATGAATTATTTTCTTTAAAATTATACAAACTATACCCCATAATCACAACATGAAAGAAGTTTGAACTCTTTGCAAATGTATTAAATATAAAAAAAAAAAAATCCCATGTACATAAGTATTCACAGCCTTTGCCATGACACTCAAAAGTGAGTTCAGGTGCATCCTGTCTCCACTGATGTTTCTACAACTTGATTGGAGTCCACCTGTGGTAAATTTAGTTGACCTGATATAATTTGGAAAGGGGCAAACCTGTATATATAAGGTCCCACAGTTAACAGTGCATGTCAGAGCACTAACCAAGCCATGAAGTCCAAGGAATTGTCTGTAGAACTCTGAGACAGGATTGTATTGAGGCACAGATCTGGGGAAGGGTACAGAAACATTTATTCAGCACTGAGGCCTCCATCATTCATAAATTGAAGAAGTTTGGAACCACCAGTACTCTTCCTAGAGCGGGCCACCTGACCAAACTGAGCAATCAAGGAAAAAGGGCCTTAGTCAGGGAGGTGACCAAGAACCTGATGGTCACTCTGACAAAGCTCCAGCATTTCTGGAGGTGGTGGCAGCATCATGCTGTGGAGAATGTTTTTCAGTGGCAGGAACTGAGAGACTAGTCAGGATCGGGGGAAAGATGAATGCAGCAATGTACAGAGACATCCTTGATGAAAACCTGCTCCAGAGCGCTCTGGACCTCAGACTGGGGCAAAGGTTCATCTTTCAAAAGGACAACGACCCTAAGCACACAGCCAAGATAACAAAGGAGTGGCTATGGGACAACTCTATGAATGCTGGGGAAGCTGATAATCACTTTAGTAGTTATCACCTTTACAGCGATAGAGGCGATGTTACGGGTCACTATTCACAAAACTTGAATCAGAAAAAGGCTGGCGACTCGGATGCTCTTGAATAAAAGTCCTTTATTTGGTTACATGGGTACACGGGTACAAGCTATGCTGACGCATTTTGGCTAAGAAACCTTCATCAAAGCATATATGTTTGATTTAAAAACATTTTAAAC
Source organism: Lithobates clamitans (assembly GCA_037952925.1). Taxonomy (NCBI): domain Eukaryota; kingdom Metazoa; phylum Chordata; class Amphibia; order Anura; family Ranidae; genus Lithobates; species Lithobates clamitans. The sequence continues at coordinate 2,533,209 of JBBGZY010000250.1, forward strand.
ACTCCAAATATCAAACAATGCGACTATGTTAAAAAATGCGATTATGTTAAAAAAAGATTTATGTCCATCCTATCATTCAAACCATACGGTTTTCTTGTATTGAGGGTATGTATCCACCATACTTCACGTTTGAGCAAAATACAATGAGTGTCACCTCCTCTTGGGGTTTTTTTTAACCTGTTCAGCACCAAAAAAGGAAAAAGTGTCAAGATTACCGTGATGGAATTCCCGGAAATGTTTTGACATATTTGAGATATTTTTAGCATTAATATTTGTAGTGTCATTCACATGTTCTGAGATTCTAACTCTCAACGGGCGTATAGTGCACACAATGTATTGTAGACTGCAGGCACTACACTGAATAACATTGACCACCGATTTAGAGTTGCAGTTTATGTACTGTTTGATGGTATATGTTTTCTTGGTAGAAAAAGAAAAAATTGCTTTTTTTTATATGTCTATGACACTGCCTACAGGTGTTGTGGCCACACATGTAGGAACCTACAGTGGAAAGCCAGGTCTGTTATTTGTTTGACTTCTGAGAGCAAACAAGCTGGGTAACAACATATTTCCCAGAATGGGGGCCCTTCTACTGGAAAATTCTCGGAACATGTGAATGACACTACAAATAATAATGCTAAAAATATCTCAAATGTGTCAAAACATTTCTGGGAATTCCATTATGGTAATCTTGACATTTTTTCCTTTTTTGGTGCTGAAAACGTTAAAAAAAACCCCAAGAGGTGACACTCATCGTATTTTGCTCAAACGTGAAGTATGGTGGATACATACCCTCAATACATGAAAACCGTATGGTTTGAATGATAGGATGGATATAAATCTTTTTTTAACATAATCGCATCTTTTAACATAGTCGCATTGTTTGATACATTTATTGCACCATTTTGAATATGCTTTATTTGTTCATGATATGTCCCTCATATGCCTGCTGTGCTTCTGTCTTCCTTTTCTCCATGTTTTTAATTGTTTTGATTGCGCTGATTAGGATGCACCCGCCCCATTTGGAGTGCTTACTCTGTTATAAATATCAGTTTTTAAATCAAACATGTATGCTTTGATGAAGGCTTCTTAGCCGAAAGGCGTCAGCATAGCCTGTACCCGTGTACCCATGTAACCAAATAAAGGACTTTTATTCAAGAGCATCCGAGTCGCCAGCCCTTTTCTGATTCAAGTACTGCATTTTGGGGCCTGAACGTCCTGGCTAGAGCACCGGTTCACAGTTCATAAATCATCATATTGGCAGTGGAGCTGGGGTATCATTTTGCTTCTACTATTCACAAAACATCTTGTATTTTTTTGAAGAATACAAGGTGAAGTCTTATTGGACAAGGATGAGATTGTGACGTCAACTCCTTTCCACCTCTGTCCAGTCAGAGAACACCTTGTATTCATTAAAAAAAATACAAGTCATTATGTAAATGGTGGCAGAATCTGCTCATCACAGAATCTGGAAGATTGTGGTTATTACTGTAGTAGTGCCAACAACTTGATTTTCAACTTCCCCAGCAGTCCTTCAGGTATGGGATATATACTGTATCCTTATGTCGCGCTGACCCTTAGGGATTGCTGTGTGTAGACTTCCCTGGGCCTTCCCCTTATTATCTTGTAGCCAGTTACTAGAGGTTTTCACACGATCAACCGTACTGTCATCTGCTCGTTATCTAATAATCAATCCAGGGTGTTTAGTTTTTTTTGTATTTATTGTTGGAACTTGGATGGGAGAAAGAGAAAAGTGGCATGCTCCAACTGGAACTATTTACAGGTGAGGACAACTCTCACTTTGCTACCACAGTTAACCTGGTGAAGTTGATTCATTGCTATACCATAGAACACTTGTATGGAATAAATAAGTCCTTTGCTTGCTCTGGCAGCAGACTTGATGAAACTGTTCTATCTTCAGTACAGTCACTAGCTTCCTCTTTGGCTAACCCCCCGTCCACTGACTCTACTAGCTGAAGGGATGGCCCTCACAGGACAGGCCCCATGACACAGATCTGGACTCACTGTAGACAGAAACAGATTCTTCCTGGTGTGTCTCTCTGCCAGTCAGCTATGCAGGACATCTGGGTTGCAGCTTTACTCAGATTCAGGCCCTCAGGTAAACCACCTGAGTCTGCGTGGCAGCCTGTGCAGTAGAGGGGCAGCCACCCCCTCCCTCTGGGACCCCGCTCTCCAGCTGAAGACCCTGAGCACATGTGCCCTTGGCATATATACAGTCACCCAGCATGCACTGGGGCACTTTCCTCTGCTAATGCACGGGGCTGTAACTATGCCTATGCTCTCATTTATCAAGTTTCCTCCCACTGTCTAATATGCCCCGTCCGATTGGACCAGTGTGAAACATTCAGACAACATGAGCAGCACCTGAGCACCATGAGCAGACTCTATCAATGGATCCCTGGTAAACAGAGAGGATCTAAATTTATCTGGCAGCCTTCCTGGTAAGCAGAAAGACCCCAAAACTATACACTCTTCTAGCACCTACCTAGGAGGGTGCTACACTTATATTGGACCAATGTACAGATGCAATAAAGATTAAACCTGGAGTTCATCTTTAAATAAATGATCTTTTTGCACATTTTTATCTTAACATAATCATATGGAAGCTTCATTACTGCCTTATGATAGCAAATCTTCCAAGCACTGCAAAGCATTCCAAAAACCTACAAGGTTGATTCTGTCAGGCACACAAAATTATTATGTCAATGCAGAGGATACAAGGAACTGAGTGACTTAGGTAGACACTACTGGCATCAGCTGTTTTGGGGAGACCTATGATTAACCCCTTTACGACCACCTAACACATATGCATCGCTTTCAGAAAACTTATATATATGTATATATATATATATATATATATATATATATATACTTGCATATATTATCTTTTCATATATTATCTTTCCAATAAATTTCCTCCTCTAAAGCAGAGCACAGGCAGTTTTATTTTCATTCAGCCAGTGGGCTGAATGAAAAAACTAACAGACTTAGCTAAGTGGATGGAGAACCCCCCCCCACAGAGATATACTATTCTGATAAACTGCTCCTGCTGCTGTCAGAATACACTGATCAAAGGCTGCAGTTGCTGATCGACAAACGTTTTCCAGTGTGTTCATTCGACTTCTGTTGAACAGAGAGGACAACACAGATCCAAATTCGTCCAGTCCCCACTGAACTGGACAAATTTTGATCCATTAATGTCCAGCTTAATGGAGTTGTAAAGTCTCATGGATTTTCACTTTTCACCTCTATGCATTAGGGGGAAAACACTTCCGTGCTGCAGCTGCCCCCCAAAGTCCCACTTTTTCTTACCTGAACCCGATTGTTCCAGCGACGAGCCCAGCAGATCCAGCCACTGTCTCGGGTCCTCATTGGATAGATTGATAGCAGCAGGAGCCATTGGCTCCCGCTGCTGTCAATCAAATCCAGTGACACGGGGGGCTGGCCGAGTCCTGCTGTCTGTGTCAATGGACGCAGCAGCAGGACTCGGGAGCGTGCCCGCACGGATGCCCCCATGGAAAGCAGCTCTCCGTGTGGGCACTCAATGAAGAGAAAGAGCCAGGAGCGCAGCTGGGGGACCACTGACAAGAAGGATCGGGGCCGCTCTGTGCAAAACCCTTGCACAGAGAAGGTAAGTATGAAGTAAGAGAGCGATCCCTGCGGTTACTATAAAGAAGGTCAGCCACTCAGCATAGCTCTTGGAACATTGCAGCCGTCGCTGAAGTATCTTTGACTACTACAGTGATTTACAGCTTCTACAGAGGTAAACAGGTGTCGTATATACTTTCTAACAATAGGCATACCTCCCAACATTTTGAGATAGGAATGAGGGACACCTACTAGCAAATTTATGTAGGCATAGGACACGCCCCCTGCCACACCCCCTAAAGGAGAATTAACCCCAAAAAAAAGGTTAATGAAAGCCACAAGTACTTTTTTTTACCACTACTATTCCTTTATATTGGCTTTTAAAATGTACAAATGCAGCAATTTAGAAAGTGCATGAAAGGTTTAGCACTGGGAAACAATTTTTAAAGGTTAAAAAGTGCATTTTATAAACAACTATATAGATCAGACCAAAATGAGGGACAAATGAGGAGGAATGAGGGACAAAGGGACATTGCTCCAAATCAGGGACAGTCCCTCAAAATCAGGGACAGTTGGGAGGTATGTCCCAACCCATTGTCCCTGCCCATTGAAATGAATGGGCAGCACTGCCAAAGCACCTGCAAAGAGCTTCGGCAGCGCCGCAACACGGGTGCCTTTAACCCTTTCTTCGGCCGCTAGCAGTGGGTAAAAGCGCCGTGCTAGCGGACGAAAAGCACTGATAAAAGTAGCGGCGCTTTACTGCTAATGTGGTGCAGGCCCCAGTTTGAAAGGGGTCTAAATAGAACATTTTTTTATAGAGGACAATACATACCCAAAAAGAGAGACAACTGAGGAGAGTGACAGAGATTTCCTTCCAAATTTAGGACAGCTAAGAGCTAAAGAGCTATGGTTGCCCTGGGATGTAAGATGATAATAGAATTGGCTTTGTAAACTATTTTGTAATTGTTTAAAAATTAAAAGGTTGAGAAGTTAATACATAAATATAAAATAGTGGAAATCAGGATAAATACGTGTGTTGTAATACTATTACTACTAAAGCAGAACTAAAGGCAAAACTTTTTTTGTCATTTGGAGTAAGTGAGGGTTATAACCTCTGTCAGTGTTTTGCCACCTGTGTCCCATTGGGGAAATTTCCCTTCGCTTCCTCTCCTATAGCCAAGACAGGAAGTATAGGGAAATCCCTCCAAAGTGAGGGAATCCCTGGATGTCACCAGAACTAGATTCACCCTCTATTCTTGTTCTGGGGACAAGTTTGGGATTTTCTTTGGGATCCCACTGGGTTTCACTGGCACTTGGTCCTGTCACTTATAGCTTTTCTTGCTTTTCTTGCACTCGCCTCTTGGGCAGGGCTTTTGGCTTCTCTACAGCAATTTTCTCATGGGCAGGAAGGAAGCCCCATCTTGTTTAATGCATTTGGCATGCTTTATTTATTTTAACTTATTTATTGCACAAGCACTTGTACTGCATTTGTGGTCTGTTTTTTTTACTCTCAGAAATGGATATTGCAGGTTTTTTTGGGTATGCCCTGATATCAGGGAGAGGATTTGTGGCCTCTTTGCTCTTCCCATCAGGGGTCTATTTTTGGGAGAGCCCTCACCAAGTACTTGGAGTACTGGCTTTGGCAGGTCTGTAAGGAGTGGAGTCTGCCTTGTTTAGGCCTAGGGGGACCAGAGCAGCTTAAACCTGTCAGGTGCCTTGCTTCAGGGATTCAGGGGTTGAGGCCTTTCTGCGGAGTTCCAGGAAAAAAATGAATACTTTTAGATTATAAAAAGGAGTTCATGCAGTTAACATTGTTTTTAATACAATGTATTATTTTTTTGTTAATCTGGATGTGAATCTCTTCTGAGAGTTTAAAGCTGGATTCCAGGAATGGATGTTTTTTTGCATAATTACATTGGTCTAGCTTGGACCAATTTAAATGGGTATGTGCCATGCCTGTGGAATCCCAGTGGAAACTGGAAATCATTGTAGTAGACACTGCTACTCCAGTGATTTCCGGTAGCTTCCGGCTTCCTTGGCTGCATAGCGAACACAGGAGGTCGCTTGCTATGCATATGCACAGAATGAGTCATATTTTATGACTTTGACCTGTGTATGTGGCTGGTCTGGTTTTGGCCACTCTCCCCCCCCCCCCCCCCCCCATTCATGTGTTCCTTATCAGTTCCTTATTGGGGCAGGGGAGGATTCCTCATTTGATCATCTACCTATAAATTTAGTCAGTTCTGTAACTAGAATCTTCAGGGCCCCGGTGCAAGAAACCATGAAGAGCCCCCCCCCCGACCCCCATGCAAGGCCCTTCCCTCCGAGCCCTGTGGCGGAACGCAAGGGACGGTCGCAAGTGTGCCTTTTGTGACAACAATAGTTCTGCCACCGGTGTCAGCAGTTTTTTATGATATTTTCTACCTTTTAATTATTATTTTTTTTACAATATTATTTTTTTACATTGTTAGGAGCCCTGTTGGGGGGCTTTGGTGAGATATCAGGGGTCTAAACAGACCTCTGATGTTTTACCTTTGAGACAGAGAAAGGAGATTGAGGGCACAGCCTTCAATCTCCATCTCTGTCGCCTCAGCTACACAGAATGAATAGACAGGAATAGCTCTGTACAGAGGCTTCCTGTTCATTCACAAACTGAAGCATAGTAAACACAGTTTAGGATGTTTCAGTTATGAATTAGTCAGTGTTCAGCAGCTGAACACAGCAGTTGAACTAAAGCAGCAAGAAGATACAACAAAGACCTCTGCTCCTCTCTTGACTGATCACAAGCAAACCAAAACTCCAGAAAGCTTCTCTTACAAGTCTGATTCCTACACCCTCTACCCTTTAACCACTTGAGCCCCGGACCATTATGCTGCCTAAGGACCAGAGGTCTTTTTCCAATTTGGCACTGCGTCGCTTTAACTGCTAATTGCGCGGTCATGCAATGCTGTACCCAAACGAAATTTGCGTCCTTTTCTTCCCACAAATAGAGCTTTCTGTTGATGGTATTTGATCACCTCTGCGGTTTTTATTTTTTGCGCTATAAACGGAAAAAGACCGAAAATGTTGAAAAAAAATGATATTTTCTACTTTTTGTTATAAAAAAAATCCAATAAACTAAATTTTAGTCATACATTTAGGCCAAAATGTATTCGGCCACATGTCTTTGGTAAAAAAAATGTC